>JAXQKB010000954.1:0-600000 GCA_037042295.1 Irpex sp. Y119-03 | reverse complement strand
TATGTGATCTCCAAGATCGACGTCTCCAGGATCCTAAACTGCGTCGGATCCTTTGACATCTCCGACCAACCAACACGTTCCCGCCAGTTCACCGAGTTCGCCTCCTTCTCGCCCGCATCGGCAAAGTTGCCCAGCTCGTCGTCGGTGATACCACGGAACATGAGGAAGAGGCGGGTGAAGACGCAGTTTTCGGTGGTGACGGAGATGTCGATGGCGGCGGCGATCTTGGCGGGGGAGAGGAAGCGGTAGGCGATGTTTTTGTGAGCGGAGAAGGCGGACATGTTGTTGCTAAGAGGCGAGGTGAGAAGATAGTCTATTGGAGAGAAAATAGAGAAACGTACTTGATGAAGTTGGTACGTGCATGTAGGGACATGCCGAGTTGATCTAGGACTCGTGTGAGATGGGGAATGAAGTCTCGGAAGGACATGGCAAAGCCGTTCCGTGGGTTGATGAACTCCACTGGGTCCACGTAGGCAGGATCGGGTCTAATGGATATTGTCAGTCTCAGCTATGGAACATAGCACACTTTACGCACATTGCTTCGTAATACAAGGACGTTCCGTTGATCTGGGTCTCAAAATGCTCGATTGCACCTCCGGGATGTACTCGCAGGAAATATTTGACTTTGTTATCGTCTAGAGGTTCAGCTGTAGGCCAGGTCAGCCCAAGCTTCCATAGTGCCGAAGGCTGAAGAGTGATGTCGCAGTATTGTGATGTGGGCGCCAAGATATTGAGATGACATTTCGCTGTGGAGGGTTTGGATACAACTGCGAGTTTCGAAATCACGCGAGCGTCCACTAGGAGATCTTGGGGAACTTCTTCCTCATTCACTATCCGGGTTCCAGTGAACTCCATCGTGTGGGTATCTCCTTGATGCACGATGTTCAGTTTACCCCAGAACTGGCCATCCACGGTTGTTCCATCTTCCATGCGCGCCATGTCCAGCTCGTCGGAGGATATGGTAGTATCAAGTGCGACATTCTGCCCTGGTGCCAACTCCAGGTTGAACGTAGCGGGCATATCCAGGACGGGTGGAGGGCTAGCGATATAAGGTTAGGGTGGTCATCGCTTGCGTAGGTAGATGTCAGATCACTCACGGTGGCGGGCTAGACAAAGTAAGTGAGTATGAGTATTATTGTTGGAAACAGCATATGCATACTTACGGTGGCTCGTCTTCCGGAGGCGGTGGCCCTTCACCTACTATCTCTACTCGGAGACCTTGTACACCCATAATAGCGATTTGATACGAGTCCTCGCCGGTAAGCTGATTATTTGGTCAGTCGGAAGCACTTGTATTCCTAGTTTGCCACTCACATAAATGTAGGGCCCTGACACAAGTCTCTGCAGGATGGGTTCAGACAACAGGCATTGTGATTTCCGAGAACTCTGAGACGTACGGATGCATGTAGCGACGCATATTCGACTGGTACTCGTAGACCGAATTCAGCGTCTGGAGGGGGTTTGATCCAATCTCGACAGACAGCCTCGAGTTCCTGGTGAAAACCCAGCAAGTTCAGACGAGACACACAGTACGGTAATAAATGCTAACTCACGGCAAAGGTAGTGGGCAACTAACAGGTGAGACTATTGTTAATACCATTATACTGTGGCGAGATCATGCAGCACACCATTCGAATAGTTTCCATATCCCCGAAGCATATCGTTAGCAGTCGTTGTCGCGTGAGAGCTTGAGTCTTATTATCTTGCATGAGATTCATCTCTTTCCCTCCCTTTGGAGTCTTTTGGAACTTGGCCCAGAAGCCTCCTGGGAGGCTTGCATTGGACACCCTGCACGCGCTGATGAGCTTCGAGATGATAGAGTAGATAACGGCTATACGCACGCTGGTGATGTGAGCATGGTGCCGCACGAGAGCTGGAGGACGCAGGACGTCGCAAGGTCAGAATAGATCACAGGTGAAGGGAGAAGAGGAGAGAGTCATGGTCGTTCAAATAGGGCATCTACACGAGGCGATCCGGAGAACACGAGGCAAAGTGCAAGATCCACCTGATACAGTGAGTTTTCTCAATCTTTCTTGCAGCTTTCATGCTGATGAAGCGGAAAGGAATGCGATGCAGATTTTTATGCAACGAGCAACGAGTCGAGCTCGCTGTCCGCCGCGACGAGCACGCTAGTTAACCCCAGCCCAGGAGTCTCCGCCACTCGTCCTCGCCACTTATCCGATCGCGCAGCGCGTCATAATCCATCGTGGGAAATCCACGTGGACACAGCGTCTAGCATCTGTGTTCCGTTGGATGCCGTTGATCCAAGCCTCGGTTATTTAAACCGACTTCACCAGTCCTTACATCTACCACCGCCGCCGCCATGCTCAGGAAACAGATTCTCAACGTCGTGCCCAGGAGGACCTTTGTATCCACGGTTTTGCTCACCCGTAATTGGGAAAATGAGACCATGAACGTGCTGAAGAAGGAGGCAAGGAAGCGCGGGCTGCTGCAGTACGTCCAACTCCTCCTACCTGCTGAAATATTTCATAACGTCCGTCTCTAGAACGGGAAATAAATCAACGCTTGTATCCCGCTTGCAGGACTTCGAACGTCACCAACTCTCCCAGAGTGGACCACCACCCGTCATTCAGCAGCAGGTTCGCCTTGCATCTACCACCGAGGTGCCGGGTGTACCCTCAAGCTCGAAGCCTACTCCCATCCCTCCCAATTTTCCCAAGGAATTCCTGGACGTCAAGATTCCCGATGTTTCACAACTCCCTCCCGAAAAACCTGTCGAAGTTGTACGTGTACTCTTTCTTCTGTCTGCAATACATCGGCCTCATCCACATATCACATGTAGCCTTTCGTACCCGATTTCTGGGAGTCTTCCAGGGTGAAAGCGGAATCCGCTCCACCCCCTCCACCTGAATCTACCCCGGTCAAAGTCCTTGCTGTCGCCGGCGCCGCTACACATATTGGCGGAGGACCATCCCATAACCTCTACACACCGGAATCTTCAGCGGCAGCCGAACACGCTCCTGAGGGCGAGTCATCCTCCTCTTCCTCTGGCCAGAAGCCCAGCAACGTCTTGTCGTTCTTTGCTGTGTTTATCGGCACGTACCTCGGTGCTTGGACATTGACACCAAAATCTGAGTTTGCAAAGGAGGAAGTTAAAGGCAAGGAAGAGCCTGCCAAGCACTGAGAGTTTACTATCGTATAATACGGCTTATCACTTCTTGTGCAGTAGCATCTATCGCACTATTCCTATAGAGTATACATGACCAGCCGTGTTAGCAATTGTATTGTTGCGAGAAATGGCCATGAGTTTCGGCCTCTTTGCCAAACCCCTAGTCTGGGGTTAGGGTTTATCCTGTTAAGGTAAAGAGGTACGCGTCGCGTGAATTGAGTGAGCAGCCGCGTCAGCTTGAACGACCACAATCCACCTCCTCGTACAGACAACAGCATGGATGAACTAGGCATCGACATTCGTAAGGAGGTATGTAGGTATACTACTACGTGTTAGTTAAAATCTCATAGGGTTCCAGGACCCGACCTTCGAGTCGGTTGTGACAGAAAAGACGGCCTTGATCCAAGAACTGCAGGAGGAGGATTTATATGTTAAATACAAGAAGCTATCGCGGCATTTGGAGATGCTTGAGATCCAAGAAAGCTACATTAAAGACGAACAACTCAACCTGAAGCGAGAACTTATCCGTGCGCAAGAGGAAGTCAAGCGCATTCAATCGGTACCCCTGGTCATAGGCCAGTTCCTCGAGCCCATAGACGACAAGACCGCCATCGCAGGTTCAACAACAGGATCGAATTATGTTGTTCGTATTCTCTCGACGTTGGACCGAGAACTACTGAAGCCCTCCTCTTCCGTCGCCATGCACCGACACTCAAACGCCATTGTGGATATCCTACCCCCAGAAGCCGACTCGTCAATAGCCATGCTGGGCAAGGAGGAGAAGCCGGACGTAACGTATTCAGATGTCGGTGGTATGGACTCGCAGAAGCAGGAGATCAGGGAGGCGGTGGAGCTGCCTCTTACGCACTTTGACCTCTACCGCAAGATCGGTATTGACCCACCGAGAGGTGTCTTGCTCTATGGACCACCAGGTGCGCAGACTCAGTTTGGTCTCGTGGCATAGCTGACTTTATTGCAAAGGAACCGGCAAGACGATGTTGGTCAAAGCCGTCGCACATCACACAACTGCGTCTTTCATCCGTGTGAACGGATCGGAGTTCGTGCAGAAGTACCTCGGAGAAGGTCCTCGTATGGTTCGCGACGTCTTCCGTCTCGCACGAGAAAACTCTCCCGCCATTGTTTTCATTGATGAAATTGACGCGATTGCCACCAAGCGTTTCGATGCGCAGACGGGTGCTGATCGAGAGGTGCAGCGTATATTGCTGGAGCTGCTCAACCAGATGGACGGTTTCGACCAGGGAAGCACTGTCAAGGTTCGTTATGCGGTCCGACCAGTATTACCATTAATATGGTTCTGATTCTTCCTCTGTAGGTTATTATGGCCACCAACCGTGCGGACACGCTCGATCCCGCCTTGCTTCGTCCTGGTCGTTTGGACAGAAAGATCGAGTTCCCGCTTCCGTCCCGACGTGAAAGGCGACTTATCTTCCAGACGTGCACGAGCAAGATGAACCTGGGTCCAGATGTTGATCTCGAAGATTGTGAGTATCCACCGGCTCAACGGACGGTAGATATGCTCAACGATCTGACCGCCTTTCTACAGACGTCTCGCGCCCAGACAGGCTGTCTTCCGCGGAAATATCTGCGATTGTGCAAGCTGCCGGCCTTCAAGGTACGTTATATCACAATAGTCCTTTTGCAGAACTAAATTACTAATTTTTCTGCGCGATTGTAGCCGTACGCAAGAACCGATACGTGATCTTGCCGGTGGACTTTGAGGAAGCGTGGAAAGTGAGTTATTTGGCTTTATTTGTCCCATCAATCCCAGCGCTATATAAATTTCTGACGCGTCTCACTTTTCTCCCTCTCTCCAGTCAACAGTCAAGAGGGCAGACGACACACACGAGTTCTGTACGTTGTCCTTTCCATTCATCGATGTAATCTCTCACGAATATCATCTACAGACCGGTAGTGTGTTTTGTATCAGTGATTTGTTTGCATGGTGAGTTCTATGCTCTTCACGATCTTCCCCGTCATCTGACCGTGTCTCCTGCCGACAGGCATATGTATTCTAGTGGACAATATACTCTTTCAACTCCAATTTCCTTCATCTGTTTCTCGTGATTACAAGCTCCTTCACTTTAGCGTCTCACCGCATTCCTCACGGCGTGGCGCTCATTCTTACGAGCGATATGAATCCTTGTCCCGTTTTTATTTTTGCCTCTCTTCTCAACGTCTCTGCGACTTGTGGGTTTCGACCCATGTGGGGAGGGTGGTTCACACGCGGGATACATCCGTATGTTAATGAAGGGGCTGGTCATTGTGTAATTTAAGGTGCGTGTTATCTTCGTTCTTCTCTGAACAATGCAGCTGACGATTAGTCTCCTTAGGTATCCTCTAATTCAATCCCAATACTTTCCATTGAATGTTCGCTTGAATCTCCGATCAGATACAGCTCTTCAACACTCTGGGCGGCGTTTTTGACTCACACGACCGTCCTCATTTTATGAGAGCAAGAGAGATATGTACGGACTTGTAGTACGTATTACCCACTCCCTTGGCGACGCTTCGCTTTTCTCGCAGAAGTCGTCGAAAGATATGGTGGTGACATCCTGTAATTTATTACATCAATACATCTCGTTTCTCTTGCAATGTCTGCGTATGGAAGTTGTGTTCTAAGTTTATGTCCTCCAAGGATCATGTGTACAACAAGCAATGTTACACTATCGATACAAGAGCTGAGGCTCGAATATACACTTTTAATGTTTGACTGGTTTACCCAGCTCGCTGGCCCTTTCTGTGGCGATTTGGATAGCTCGGGCGATCGTTGAACGAACTCTGCCGTCCTCCATGGCGAGTAGACCGGCGATTGTACATCCGCCAGGAGCTATGTGGGGTCAACAAAGACGTACTGCTTATCGTTGATATTAAACGCTTACTGGTAACGGCATCCTTCAACTGTGCCGGATGTGTGTTTGTCTGGAGAGTCATCCTTGCGGCACCTTGCAAGGCTGAGAGTACCGTCAACGTTACATGTAAACGAAAGACGGCGAACAAAACCCACTTTGTGCGGCGAGTTCAAGAGCTTCAGCGCGAGGCAGACCCATCATTACGCCACCGTCTGCCATGGCCTCCAGGAAGATACATGCAAATGCCGGGCCTGAACCTGACAACGCGGTGCATGCGTCAAAGTGCTTTTCGTCGAGAATACGGCATCTGCCAATGGAGGAGAAGATGTTGAGGATGATCTGCCGGTCGAGTTCCTGTGTCGGGGATGCGGGGATGGTCTGTACGACCGTCATGCCCTCTCGGATCTGAAGAAACGGTATTGAGATTGTTAGCCATAATATAACGACTGTGCTCGGAACTCGGAAGGACTGACTTTGCAAGGAGTGTTCGGCATCGCGCGAACAACTCTTGTATCCGGGCTGACCATTTCAATCAGCTGCTGCGATGTGACACCGGCGAGTATGCTGACGAGCAGCTTTTGACTCAAGGCTTCCTTCATTCCTGGTTCGCCGAGAATTGTATGGGCCAATTGAGGTTTGCAGCTGTTGACGCTGTCAAGATGGACGCAGGGCGGTCCACGGATATGTGGGGCTTACCAGAGAAGAACGACCTGTGACTCTTGCACAGCGCGGACATTTTCACCCACTCTGACTTCAACGCTGGATCCCAGTCCTCCGAGGGAAAAGAATAGGCCTCTGAGCCGGGTGGCACTCTCCTGGCGGCTGACGCAGGCAATGAATCGCGAGGGCTGGGATTCATCTGCGTGCGGCGCCGCGGGGGTGATTGTGCCAGGAGTATGAGACTCCCAAATTGCCGTGGTGTTCTGTACACCGTTCGAAGTGGACGAGCCCAGACTGGCTATCACCCCAGAGGTAACAGCGATGCCCATGGTGCCACATCCTGGAGGCGTATACTTGATCAGTACCCCTGCGTGAATTATCCTAGGCGATCTCACCTAGAACGCAGAGAGTGTATCCCATCTTAACTATAATGAAACGCGATCAAGAACCTGATCGCAGTGGCCGTCGTCAGCAACGTTTAAATTTCTGTCAAAGGTCCGAGTGGTTGTGAATCTTGTGACCCAGAACAAATCCAGAGCTGTACTGTTTCCGACAGGCTCTGAGATCTAAACTGAGGGCAAGCCTGCCTCGCGGCGAGGGTCACGCGAAACCGCTCGCAGAAAATCTTCAGACACTCACTGTCAACTTGAATCCTTCTGGCTTTGTTTTCTGGCGCCCCTGGGCTCCGAGTATAAAAACCTGGGTAGAGAGAAGACGAAGGAGGAAGTAGTCCAAGACAAACCTCTGATCGAGTCATATCTCCCCCTTCCAGCACTGTTCAGCCTAGGCCACACCGACCTATCAAGCCCTCTGGATAACAATCAATTCATACTACAGCCTATTCTTCAGCTGTACAACGATAAACCATGCTTGCGTTTGTGACTGTCGGCTCTACTCGCTTCGATGGACTGGTTCAGCGGGCCCTGTCCGACGTTATGCTCGGCACCCTCCGCTCAAAGGGCTATGACCATCTCGTCGTCCAGTGCGGCAACTCGGACTTTGACACTAGCGGATTCACAAGAGTCGGAGATACCTGGACACGACGACAAGAGGGAGGAGGGCTCGTGGAGGTCTGGAGATTCAAGCCGACGTTGGACGAGGAGTACAAGCGTGCGGATCTGGTTATCAGCCACGCGGGTACGTAGCCCAGTCAAGCTTGCTCTCTTACTACCATCTTCTTAGTCGACTCGTATGCAGGTTCAGGCACTATACTCGACGTCTTACGGCTCCAGAAACCTCTCATAGTAGTGCCGAACTCGACGCTCATGGACGACCATCAGCAAGAGCTTGCAGTATCTCTAGACGACCTTGGGCATGTAAAGGCTGCAACAGTACAGTGAGCAAACACCTTCGCGTTCGCACACGTTCTGTCCTGAATTAGGTCCTCCAGAAATCTCCTACCAGTCATCGAGAAATTCAATCGAGCCACGCTTGTCCCTTTCCCCGCATTTGATGGAAGTCGATTCCGCGAAATCTTGGATGAAGAGATGGGTTATCCGGACTAGCCGCTCTTGCACCTCTACCACCACCACCAGTTACCCTTCACATCATCTGCATACCCCCATCCTGTACTTGTAGTTTCTTTGGGTCATATCAAACTTGGGTTTACGTTTCTCAGCAGCTCTGATGGCCCCCGCCGTGACCGCCACCACCGTCAACGACACCAACCCGCAAAATTATGAAGACGAGCATGTGCATGCCGTCTACGACCAGATCGCGCCTCATTTTTCGTCTACTCGATATAAAGTAAGATTACCTCGGAGTCTAGTTCAGTGAAAGGTTCAAATCTGAGTGATACTGCAGCCTTGGCCGATAATTGCTCAATTCCTATCCTCGCTGCCTACTGGATGGGTCGGACTAGATTCTGGGACAGGGAATGGAAAATATCTTCCTTTGCCTGCAGATAGACCTGGTGCTGTCTGGACGATAGGGCTAGATAGAAGTCGAAATCTGCTCAAGATTGCACAAACGGCTGGCGGGAACAGTGTGATCAGAGAAGTGGTATGGGGAGATGTACTGGGGAGATCATGGCGAGAAGGGGCATTCGTTCGTACGCTTCATCTTTGTCCTCCATTGCTTGTACACCTTCCATGGCGCAATTCGACTGACTTGGGCGTACGGTATGTCAGGACTATGCCATCTCAATAGCTACGATCCACCATCTTGCAACATGGGAGCGTCGTAAAGCCGCTGTGCAGGTATGCTGATCCTTAACCTCTTTTGACACCATGAGGCTGCTAAATGGTAATCGTACTTCAGAGAATACTTCTTGCAATATCCCCGTCACACGGAAGGGCACTCATATATGTGTGGGCGGTCGAGCAGGACGACCTATCCAAACGAAGTATGCCTCAGGGCCAAGAGGCTCACCTTGCTGGACAGGACGTATTTGTCCCGTGGGTCTTAGCGAAAGGACAGGTGCAGCAAAAAGCTGCGGACAAGGCCACGCAAGGACAAACAAACAAAGGATTAGAGTCTGAGGAGGTCGTACCGAAGGAAGAGGGGAATCCTCCGCCGGTTTTCAACAGGTACTATCATATGTTTGCCAAGGGCGAACTGACGAGGCTGGTGCATGACGCCGCAGGTGAGTTGGGTCTGGCCCTCGGGGTAAAGGCAGATAGCGCTGCAGGTTGCGGGGTAGAGATCGTGCAGGATGGTTGGGAAAGATCGAATTACTATGTTGAACTCCAACGCTGGGAATACAGATGATGTTTCAGGCTCTTGTGCGTTCGTCGTGATGAAGATTGGCGCAAGGTGTGAATTCCGGTGTGAAATGCTTTTGATTGCAAGTACAGAGCACAGAGTAAAATACAAAGCAATGAAACACGGGAATGTGAAATTACCCGCTGGCAGCCATGACTGTGGAACAACGCGACGATTAGTTTGAGCAAGTGAGCAGGATAGGTTGATAACGTACTGGCGTTGATCAAGTCACCACCGTTATCCTTCAATGCCTTGACAGCCTTTGCCCTCGAGCAGCCAACCTGCTGGACAACAAGCTCGATATCCTTGGCGTCAACACCAGTCTCATCAACGGGACCCTCATCCTCAGCAGCCTCGAGCTCAGGGATCTCATCATCATCGGCAACACCTGAAGACTCGATGTTCTGGATTCCGGGGCCTGCGTTCGCGCTTGCGAGCTGCGAGGCAGCAAGGGGACCACCAGCGTTCAAGTCCTCGACCTTCGCCTCACCGAAGACGATGTAGACGTCGCTGTTCTGGGACTTGTAGACATCGGGGGAGGAGATGACGAACAGAACCTATCCAAGCGCACCAAAGTTAGATAATGCACAATTATGACGCGTTCGTAGATTAGCACGTACGTTCTTGGGCCTTCTGAGGGTCACACGCGTGATGCCAGGTACGTTCTTCAAGCCAAGGCTGATCAAAGCCTTCCTGGCCTTCCTCTCTGAACGCGACTGGATCTTGTCAAGGGCAGCTGCCGAGGTGGGATCCTCCTCATGCTCGTGAGCGTGATCATGGGCGTGGTCGTGACCCTCGTGGTCAGAGTGGTCGGAGTGAATCTCTTCGATGGAGGCAGACATCTAGCAGATGGGCACGGTAATCAGCACTGACGCTCGACGTACATCCGTGAACTGGAGGTGCCATCCAGCCCAAGCACTGAGAGTCGACCATTGTACGGCATCCAGGCTGTACAGAACAGCAAGTTGACTACTCACAGTGATGGATTGAGAGGATATGGGGCTCGGGGACGGTGCAGGCAGTGAGCTCGACGTTCAGAACGACGAGCACGAACGCGCTAGGATGTAACCCTAACCCTATATCTGCGGGGACACCCACAGTCACCCACAACGCGATCGCACCGGTCTCTTTTCTTCAACCGTAACATTCACCAACTGCTCTACATCGAGCTCGCTACTATCATATTCTTGTGTCCTTTGTCTAAGACAACCTTCACTTCACTTCCGATACTCAACCTGGCCTTGCATTACATGTTGCTCGTGAAGTTGGAGCTATGAGGCCTACGTGACATCAAACGTCATCGAGTGTAAAGTATAAGTGAACGAAGCTCGACGATGGGGCATACAAGTGCTCTAACCATTTCATTCACGAAACCTCAATAAGCCGTGCTAGTATGGACACAGAGACGACCAGAGAAAGCTACCACTCCGTTGCCTACGTGACCACGGGGTCAGCGATGATGAGCTTTGGGCCTATCAACAAGATACATCAGCATATCTGCGCATTTCATGTATATGCGTAAGGCGTATCTCTGCTCTTCGCTGTTTGAACTAACTCACATACCTGGTATGCGTTTGTAGGTTAGATCCAGCGCGTCATGTTAGGGCGCACCATTTCTGCACCCATCGTTCTGCAGACTTTCACCAGTGCATTATCTATGACTCTGGAGAGCCAGATGCGAGACTCATTGGAATTGAGTATATTGTCACGGAGAAGGTAATGCACCGCTATGCGTATCCTACATGGTTTTAGACTGATTTTGGCAGGTATTCGACTCTTTACCAGAGGAAGAGAAGAAATATTGGCACTCGCATAAGTATGAGGTGAGAATGAGATGAGCCGACGTTCATGACGCTGGATTGACATCAGTTCATGATAGGTTGAAAGCGGTCTGCTACAGCTTCAAGTGAAGACCGGTATACCAGTCAAAGCAACAGATGTGGCTGAACAGCCAGCAATGCTAGAGCTGCAGCGAACGTACGGCAAGACTATCCACACTTGGCAGTATGACATACATCCAGACCTCCCGTTGGGACCTCCAAGTCTCATGATGGCATATACGAAAGATGGTCAGGGTCCCCCGTCGGATATGCTGCAAGCTAGAGACGAGGAGTTAGGTGCCTCAACGGAGGAGAAGCGTAAGCTGAGAGCGGTATACCTTCCTCCGTATGAGAAGGCAAAAGAGGCTGATCAGTGGGAGAGCACCGGAAAGGGCATTGCGTTTGAGCCTGTCGAGAAAGACCTCAACTAATCAGTATCACCCAGCAGTAGTGGGTAGTGGTGAATGATACTGGGTACAGTAACGAAGAGCGTGTACATGTATGTAGTTAAGTGGAAGTCTTCAAATCCCAAGTAAAATCACAGACGCCGGCTATACATGGTGGAGCAGCTAGCTCCGTAACTTTGCCCTTGACCGGCTTGACCACTCAGAAATTTATGGCCGCTTCGTCTTCTGACATCTCACGACAACTACGGCTTCTACTCGCAAATCCATCTGATGAATCATCCCTGTCTTCATTCCTCGATAATGTCGACGCATTAGTCGCGGAATGCCTTCACACGCAGAATTCAGCCGGCGTGCTCGAGCAGCTTGAAGAAGACCTCCAGACCATCTATCACGACGTGATAGACCAGTCAGAGTCTTCACACAACAGGATTATACTCTCTGTGCTGTACCATTTACGTCCAATACTTCCTTCTGTCTCTATTATCTCGACCTGGTTTGATCTCGTGCTTCGACCTGCCCTCCGTGAACCAAAGCTCCCCGAAGAAACGGTCACACACGCAAAGGAGCTCATCGTCTCTGCTCTTAGCCCTGTCAAGCAAGTTCGTGATGCAGTCTCAGACGACCCAGACAAGGAGAAGAGGAGGGAGAAGAGCAGAGAGTTCCGTCGGAGACTAATGGAGCTTTACCTTCTGGACGCGTACAACGAGAGCTCAGGGGAGGAGGTGCTGGAGTGGGCGGAGCTGGACGATGCGCAGAAGGAAACGAAAGCATGCTGGAAATCTAACTTGGAAGATGTCCTTGTACGGGTGGGCTTGCAGCGACCGCAAGTGGGTCTGGTCTCAGTTCGGTCACCCTTTCGACCGCACGCTAAATCGCCTGCTTACGACCATAGGATCTACTCGCGGAGATATACCATTGTTTTGCCTCGTCGACGTCTCGTCTACAGCTGTTTATGCTACTCAATGCGTACACCTCTCAACCAGGTTTCCCAGCACACGCTGCTGTCCTAGCTGCGCACCCGCTCATGCAGAGCGTCATTAACAGCTTGACTCTGGACAATTCTTCGACAGAGTGCACAATCGGGATTACTGTGATTACCAAGCTGTTACCAATATTCGCCGTCAAAGCCAGTGAAGACTTGAAGCGGCTGTTACCCTCCTTTTTCTTCATATTAGGTCGGCTCGTTTGCTGGGAGACTCGACATCCCGAGTCATCATTACCTGCCCTGGCCTTGACAGGCGGGAGAGGCAAAGATGTCAGCGATCTCTTAGAGCCTCCAATTGACGACCCCCACGACCCAGTGTCTATTTCGCACTTGCAAATCCGTCCCGAAGTCGAATGGGAACGGCTCGAACAGACATTCACCGGTGCAACCTCATCACCCCCTCTTCAGCACTACTTCGCCTTCCTGTACTACCTCTTTCCTTGCAATACCCTTCGCTTCCTGAGAGCACCCGCTATATACCTCGAAAACAGTGGCCTCGAAAGCCCATATACCAAGAACTGGGAGGATGCGTTGGATGAAGACAAAATTCGGAGCAAGAGCGAGGTTAGTGCAAACAAAAGACTGTAATGTGTTAGTGGACTGATTTCGAATGAGCACAGAGATTACTGCGCGGCCACGTTCTCCATCCTCTTCTCATCTGGCGGGACGCAGACGCAGAGCTAAACCTCCCGGACGCTTGGGTGCAATACAGCGTCGAACAAATTGTTGCCGAAGCGACGATGCTTGATATTCGCTCTGCTTCGATAGGATTACGGGAACGACTGACACAGGAGGCGTTCACGAATGCAGTAGGACGGTCAAAAGCCGAAACAGATCGCGAAGAGCCTGTTCATGAAATATCCGACGAAGTTGCTCCCTACACAGACCTCTCGACGTCCGTCGAGTCGTCAGGATCGTCTGTCCTAGCTAGCCTACCGGCTGTCCACTCGCCTCCGAACAAACTACAAATCTCACTGCAAGACATGGTTTCTACTTCTATGGCTCTCAAGTCCGGACTGGATCTCGAGATCCTTGATGGGCCTTCAGTACCGGGATGGCCTACGACTTTGATGGAGCACAAGTCGCGTACACGGTCGCCTTCTCGAAAGAGTGTCGCAAGTGCCAGCATGCGCTCTCCCTCGCCAGACTTGAACACCATTCATGAAGCATCAGGGCAAGAGGGCTCATCACATGTGACTGCTGCGCTCGCAGGGCTACAGAGGGAGGTACTCATGCTCCGGTGTGAGCTAAACTTCGAGCTCTGGATGGCGAGGAACAACGTCAGGCATATCGGGCGGCTGTATCAGGATCGAGTTGTTTCACGCTTTGCAGAAGTTGAACGACAAGGACTGGTAAGGGTTCTTTGTGCACTGTATTGAATGACATCTCACTATCCTGGCTGCAGCACAACAAACTTCGAGGGTACAAAACCGAGATTCATCGGCTACAGAAAGACTTGAAAGATCACAAGGAGCAGGCACTCGCGACACGGAACGAATACGCGAATTGGAACCAAAAGCTGCAAGATAAGATCAAGGATTTCAGGCATGAGAAGAGCTCGTGGCAGACCGAGGCGACGGAGATGCGCGCTGCTCATAAGGAGCTTCAGGTATGGAATGATGGCACATACTTTTTTTAATTATTGACACGAGACGATGCATAGGCAAGCTTCGCGGCACAAGGGAAACTCTTATCGGATGCGAACAGTAGGGTCTTCGCGCTTGAGACTCAGATAAAGGAGAAGGCGCACAAAGTGGATCGCTTACATGACTACGAGAAGCAGATCGAACAGTTGATTGCCCTTCAGCGACTCTGGTAAGCTCATCACTTCCGAGCGTCGTAAAACTCTGGGCTCACTCACGATCAGGGAGAGCGACGTGCAGAAGCTTAATGATCAGACAGAACTCTTGCGGGCGTGTGGTAGTGCGTATAAGAAGATGGAGCAACGCTTGGAAACTCTCGAGAAGACTCACGCTTTCTTGGAAGATCGAGACAGGTGGGTGTATGTGGTGTTCCAGACGAAACCAGTACTCACAACTCTGAACAGGAAACAACGACAGGAGATCACGTCGCTCGAGGCGAAACTGTCAATTTCGCAGAAGCAGCTCGCCGTCTCTCGAAAATCAGTGCCCAGGGGTGATCTGGCGTCTTACCGAGGGGAGATTCAGAGGCTGTCCGTGCTTAACAATCAGCTGCGCGAGAGGAATTCGGAGCTTCGAGAAGAGTTGGAAGAGTTGAAGGCGATGGTGGAATTACTGAAGCATCAGGTTAGTGGGCGACCAGGAGTCATTTCAGACCCACGCGCTTCGCCATTCATGGGCCCTACGGCGCTGAATATCTAGGCATTTTGCTTTTGTCTTGCTTGGAATCTTTTGTACGAATGAACCTTGTAGTAGCATACCCTTGTATTTCGAGCATGCGACAATGTATTTTCTACCGCGTTCCGTGGGTGCTGTTACAACGAGGCTAATTTTGTCCCTAAAAGGTAATCATGCTAGAAGGTTCTGTGGGCGCTTTGCAGCATCGCGTCGGTTCTTTGCCCTGTACGCGTCGAATCGAATATGGCAGAGAGTCGAAGCTTCGAGAATCAGCTCAAAAACCATGTACTTAAAGACCGCGCCTCGCTTCAGCCCCCCTCGCTGCACTAGCTTTCTACCCTCACGACCTTTTCTCTTTTTCACGACCCCCATCACCACTCGTAAGTCACTCTCGCGCGTTCTTAGCTCGCCACACACATCGTTAAACAACTCGCCACAGAACAAAATGGCCGAGCAGTTTGGATTCCAGGCCGAGATCAGCCAGCTTTTGGACTTGATCATCAGTAAGTAGTCTTGCTTATATCGCGGGCAAACTTTTTATTTACGCGTCGATTTTAGACACCTTCTACTCCAACAAGGAGATCTTCCTTCGTGAATTGATCTCTAACGCCTCCGATGCCCTCGACAAGATCCGTTACCAGTCATTGACGGACCCCTCCGTCCTTGACTCTGGTAAGGATCTCTTCATCCGCATCATCCCCGATAAGGAGAACAAGATCCTCTCCATCCGCGACTCTGGTATCGGTATGACCAAGGCCGACATGGTCAACAACCTTGGTACGATCGCCAAGTCAGGAACAAAGGGCTTCATGGAGGCTCTTAGCTCTGGCGCCGATATTTCCATGATTGGCCAGTTCGGTGTCGGTTTCTACTCCGCCTATCTCGTTGCCGAGCGTGTGCAGGTCATCTCCAAGCACAACGATGATGAGCAGTACATCTGGGAGTCCGCCGCCGGTGGCACCTTCACCATCACCCCCGACACCGTCAACCCCGAACTCGGACGTGGTACCGAGATCCGTCTCTATCTCAAGGAGGACCAGCTTGAGTACCTCGAGGAGAAGCGCATCAAGGACATCGTCAAGAAGCACTCCGAGTTCATCTCCTACCCCATCCAGCTTGCTGTGACTAAGGAGGTTGAGAAGGTTCGTAACACTACGTTCGCTCGTATCATAGCTTTACTGACTTCGTTTGCAGGAGGTTGAGGACGAGGAGGAGGCCAAGGAGGAGGACTCCGAGGACAAGCCCAAGATCGAGGAGGTCGACGATGAGGAGGAGAAGAAGGAGAAGAAGACCAAGAAGATCAAGGAGAAGACCGTTGAGAACGAGGAGCTCAACAAGACCAAGCCCATCTGGACGCGTAACCCTCAGGACATCACTGCTGAGGAATACGGTGCCTTCTACAAGAGCTTGACCAACGACTGGGAGGACCATCTCGCCGTCAAGCACTTCTCAGTTGAGGGTCAGCTTGAGTTCAAGGCTATCCTCTACGTTCCCAAGCGGTAAGCATGATCTCTTTCACTAGTAATCATTCATATGCTGACTCGCGATTTTTCAGTGCTCCCTTCGATCTCTTCGAGAGCAAGAAGAAGCGCAACAACATCAAGCTCTACGTCCGCCGTGTCTTCATCATGGACGACTGCGAGGACCTCATCCCTGAGTACCTCAACTTCGTGAAGGGTATCGTCGACTCCGAGGATCTTCCTCTCAACATCTCTCGTGAGACCCTCCAGCAGAACAAGATCCTCAAGGTCATCCGCAAGAACATCGTCAAGAAGTGCATGGACATGTTCACCGAGATCTCCGAGGACAAGGACAACTTCGCCAAGTTCTACGAGGCCTTCGGCAAGAACATCAAGCTCGGTGTTCACGAAGATGCTCAGAACCGCAGCAAGCTTGCTGAGTTCCTCCGCTTCTACTCCACCAAGTCCACCGATGAGCAGACCTCTTTGAAGGGTAAGTCGCTTATCATTCGCTGTGCTTTCTCGCACATTACTGACGTGCACGCCCTTAGACTACATCACTCGCATGCCCGAGGTCCAGAAGAACATCTACTACCTCACCGGCGAGTCGCTCTCCTCCGTAAAGGAGTCTCCCTTCCTTGAGGTCCTCAAGAAGAAGGGCTTCGAGGTTCTTCTGCTCGTCGACCCCATCGACGAGTACGCCATCACTCAGCTCAAGGAGTTCGACGGCAAGAAGCTCATCTGCGTCTCGAAGGAGGGCCTCGAGCTCGAGGAGACTGAGGAGGAGAAGACTGCCCGCGAGGAGGAGGCCAAGCAGTTCGAGGATCTCTGCAAGGCCGTCAAGGAGGCCCTCGGCGACAAGGTCGAGAAGGTCGTCGTCTCCAACCGTATCACCGACTCCCCTTGCGTTCTCGTCACCGGTACCTATGGCTGGTCCGCCAACATGGAGCGTATCATGAAGGCTCAGGCTCTCCGTGACTCCTCGATGTCTTCGTACATGGCCTCGAAGAAGACGCTCGAGCTTAACCCCTCGAACGCCATCGTCAAGGAGCTCAAGAAGAAGGTCGCCGAGGACAAGGCTGACAAGTCTGTCCGTGACCTCACCTTCCTTCTCTTCGAGACCGCTCTCCTCACCTCCGGCTTCTCGCTCGACGACCCCACGTCGTTCGCCAAGCGTATCCACCGCATGATCGCCCTCGGTCTCGATGTCGATGACGAGGAGGAGGCTGCTGCTCCCGCTGAGTCCTCCGACGATGCTCCCCCGCCTCTGGAGGCTGCATCCACCTCCGCCATGGAGGAGATCGACTAGAGGGTTCCTGTCATGATAGAAGTGTAAAATTGTAAAATGTCGTCGTAGTTTGCTCTGCTGCATTGTATTCATAGTATCGCTTTGGGTATTGTCGTTGCGCATTTAATTTCTCATGTCACATACTTACATAGTACGCAATCGCATTTTCTTTGTATCTCTAAATGCTTTGAAGTTGAACACGCGTGAAGTTACGAAGATCACTGAGCGAACGTTCTTGGGCGAGCAGATACTTTCCACGTTGATAATCGTTTTTGTTGGCTCAGTTCTTGCAGTAGTCGCGCCAAAGTCGAGTTTCAAGCTTCGATACGCACTCGACATTTGCCGTGGTCGAGTAAATTTTCATGTTCAGGCTGTCACGCGGTGGCCCATATAATCCGCACGGAGTTGGAGGGATAGATGTCTCAGATAGCAAGAAAATGCGATAGCAAGCGTAATCGAGACGTGAAAAAATACATGCAGAGACAACCAGAGCCCTTCCGATTGCCTAGACAATTACTTTTGGTAAGACCAAACGTTGCGGAGGACTGCAAACACGCCAAATAGTCAGCATCCTGTGTCACAGTTCACGTAACTTTTGAGACTGAATACTCACGTCCCGCCTGAGTTGCCAATCGGTTCAGCGAATCGTCGCTCTCGCCCTGAGCACGGA
This sequence comes from Irpex sp. Y119-03, assembly GCA_037042295.1. Classification (NCBI taxonomy): domain Eukaryota; kingdom Fungi; phylum Basidiomycota; class Agaricomycetes; order Polyporales; family Irpicaceae; genus Irpex; species Irpex sp. Y119-03. The sequence goes on along the minus strand of JAXQKB010000954.1, from coordinate 581,689 downwards.
CCTGGCCAGAGAGAGCGAAGACGGTGGAGGTGGAAAGGGCACGACCGTTGGCGTCGACGTCAGCGACGGCAATCTGGACCGAAGCGTGGTCCTTAGAGGTGATAAGACGGTCTGAAAGGGACATTTGTTCACGTTAGCATGGTTCTGAGCCTGAGATCTTGTCTGAGCACGCACTGGTCGCCGCGCACTTGCGGGGGACGTAAAGGTCGACGAGGACACCCTGAAATTTCGCACAAGCTGCGATCAGCACTTCATTCTCATTCTATCCATCGATTTAGGTACACACCTGATCGTTCTCCATGGCGAGTAGTGAGGATTCTTGCGGCGGGGGCGGTCTGTGGTGGCGGTTATCAATTAAAGTTATGAGCTATACAGTACCAAGAGACCTTGTTTGTGCATGTTTGAATCAGCGCTGGCTTCAGCGAGCGCTTGTGATGTGATCCCTTACTACTCCCTTACTATGAGCGCTCTTTGCTGTCTCCAGCGCTCACCAGCGCTCACCGTGGCCAGTCACTGTCACAGTCGTCTACTTACTGTCACTCCAAAGTTGTTTCGTTACAGCACTATGCGCAGTTGTACCACAACAGCGAACAGACATGACATTTGAACATTATGTATCAGAGTGTCTCTGTGTTGTGTGTACTTTAGGACCTCAAGTCAGTGGTGAGTGTATGGATTTCAATACGTACGCTACGAGAACTTGAACTCACCATATCGTGCTAGTATATTCAGTATCATCATCACACGTCTCTCTATAGCGAGACCCGTACTTTACGGCTGTCCTCGGGTTGTGCCCATGTTCAAAGACTTCGGACCATGTGAGCTCGAGAGCCTGGTTTGCGAGCCTACATCCTGCTCAGCCTGAGATCTTCGGGCGCGGCTTTCGTGGCTGCACATCTCCTCTGGTTTGCGGTCATGAAACCTGTCGGCTTCTCCCAGAACGTGGGGGGCATGCGTATATGCCAAACTCCAACCTCGGCAATGGAGCTAGGTCTGGATTATCACGGTACGCACCAAAGATAAGTCGAAAATTCCACCGACGAATACGCGTTGGCCGCCCCATGCCCGCTACGCTATACTCTCTGAAGCTTCGAGCTCCATATGTGCTGTCCAACGTGTTAAGTATTGAACTTATCCATACTAGATCATACTTTGATTCTGTGAGTTGTGCTCGCTCTCCCAATTTACAATCTGGATGCTGACTCAAGTTTCGCAGCATCATTCACCAGGGACAGTGGGTGATTACGGTCAATACTCAAACAATTAGCCGCGCCGTAGGCCCATCCAGTTTTATCTTGCTCCTTACCTGTGTTTCAGCATGACTGTACTCCAAGTCAAATTCATGACTGAATAGACATGGAAAACTCGGGCGGCGTCCGAGTTTGTCATGTTCTTCCGAGGAGGGCGGTCCTCAGCTAGTCAGTCGCCTAGCTCCTAGACATCAAAGTCGAGGCACTGAACGACACACGAACAGATCCTATGCCGCCCTCAAGAGGTCAGGTGAACGAGCTCGAATTCACGTCAACTCCCTGATGACCGTATTTGAGGTGAGGTCACGGTCACATCGAGTCTTTCTTACTTCTAAGAATGGTAAGGCGCCCAAGTGGTGGCGTTGATGATCGGCTTATCTGCCCGTCCGAATGCTTTCACATATCTTCGCCGTGACTGTGACGGCTCCCCAACCACTCAAGCGAAAGTTTAACCAGTAAAATCATGAGAGAAACTCTTATTCTTTACAGAAACCCTGACTGTAATTATATCTCAAGCATGACTCTCCCTGTGGTCCGCTGGCCAGCAAAGTTAGAAGTAGCAAGGAAGTACCGGCGAGCAGGGCATGACACCCAAATAGTGGTTGTCTATGGAACGACTTGCCCAGATAGACGGGTCGAAGAGGTGGATTCTGTACGGTAAGTTATCTCACACTATACTGACATTATCTGCGCATTATATCTCATCTAATCTCAGTTTCCATACGCCCTTTGCTTACTACAGGGCTCCCGACAGGGTATCATGTTCAAGGTCTCGATTGCGCCGTATAATTCTCCGTCGGCTCTTCGCATCAGCGGCCATGCAAGCGAAATGATCTTTACGTCTATACCAGCCTCATGCAAGCTGGACCTGGTATCTTATACAATTTCGCGCCCGGTGCGTTCACTACGCTCCAGCCAGGCTCCTCGCTTCCCTGGTTCCTTGAAACAAGCCCCAGCTTGGAGCAGCGTATGACTGGGCCCGATAAATGCCCGGATGCAGGCGCGTATTGAAATACTATGCGGAATCCATACCGCTTGACTATGCAAGAGGATGGTATAAATACCGACTCGCCTCTCGTCTGGAAAATTCAGAATCCGGCACATCGACCAGATTCTACACAGTACTCTTCGCTCACCAGCAAGTCCTAACTTCCAAGTTATCTTCTTCAACCTCGACAACATGCTTTTCGCTGTCAACACCCTCGTCGTCGCCACGGTTGCTTGGCTTGCAGCTGTCGCCCCCGTCCAGGTACTCGCAGGTAGCGTCTGCGCTAGCGGTCAAATGGGTGAGCTTCCTATATCATTTCCTACAAAAGCTGTCTCTAACTGTGTCATAAAAATGTAGCCGTAGGCCAAGAATTTGTACGATCTTGCAACCTCCGTAATTTCTGCTTGTCTCACTCATACTTCATTTCCCCCTCCGTCCCCAATCTAAACAGCTCTAGGAAGTAAGTGATGACGTGCTCTTGCTCTGACTGCTGCTAACAATAGCTGTCTCTAGTTCACCGGCCCATCTGGCGCCTTCAACGTGTATGCTGGCTTCCTCATGGCCAACAACTGCGGGTTGATCTCCCAGAACGATCTGACCGAAGACTCACACCAGCTTTGCAATGGCGGGTACTCCCACGGTGCGAGTGTCTCTTGCGACGGCAGCCACAAGTAAGTACCTCACGGAACCATGATTGCACCGAGTAGAGTTTCTGACTATCACATAAAGTCCTGTTAGCGCAGTTGATACCAAAGGCCAGCACTGGCATTGCTCCACCAACAATGTTGGTACCGGGTGCAATACTGGAGGCTCTGGCGGAGCGTTCCGTGTTGTTGCCTGCTGCGATCGTAACTGAGCTACGACTCGTAAAATCCAAATCCAGTATGTCGACTTATGCTTATGTTCATATGTTCATATGGACTGACTAACGGCACATGTAGGTCGGAACGCACAAGCAGATCAATACTGCTTCTAACAAGACCTTTTGTTCAGTAAACTTCTGTGTTGTGCCTTCACATGCCTCGGCTGCCTGGCCTTTCTGAGCTCAATGTAATGCAAAGTGCTCCAGTCCATACTATGTAAATTGAATGCTTAAGTAAAATCAAATATCGAGTCTTGTCATTGGATACATTATTGGCTAGTGTGGCTTTCTACGAGGGCGGCCTTAGTCCCCAAGTCCACGGCTCCCTGGCCAGGGCCCGAACGTGATGCGGTCAAGGCAACACGCTCCTCTTCATCCGAAGTATCATGATAAGGCGAATTGCTGTAACCATTCTCAGTGTGCCCGTACATCTCTACACTGCTGCGGTCGTCTCCGTCCCTGTGAATAGGCAATATGGGCTCGTCAAACCGTACACGAGGTGGATATGGCTGATGGCAATCGTGAGAGTGCAGTGGAGGATAATATTGGCGGTATGCCAAGTAAGACAGGACAAGACCGAGAATAGAGCCTGTCAGGACATCCTGCCAGTGATCTGTGGGAAGTATGAATTAGCGGCAAGTTATAAATACGTTCAGAACGAAATCTTGGGCTTACGTCTGTAGTCCATTGTCCGAGAGACAGCAACCAACGTGGCGCCAATGAGGGGTGTGATAGATAACCATACTTTAAACTAGGGAGAACGCGTGAATAGACTATCGTCTCAATGTTGAAATTCACTTACAGTATATGCTTGTCTATCGAACAGATGCAGCTTGCCTGCCAAGTAAAACGAGAGGAAGCCTAACCCGGCAAACGACACTGTATTATAACATGAACAAAACAATAACGACCGCGTATTACAACGTTACTCACAACTTGAATGACCACTCGGAAAGCTTCTCCAGCCGTCATTGAACTTGTAGGTGTCACGATCGGCGGTACATATGTCAAAAGTCGACAAGCCGAACGGCGGGTCTACTGAGCCAGGCTGCGGTACACAGCGTGAAATCATATCTGAGAGGGAGAGCGAATTAGTAACTCATGTCGCGGCGTCGTGTCCTGCATTAGACTCAAAATTACTCACCTGGACGCGGCCGGCCAACCGTAATCTTTGTGACCTCACTAACCACCGCGGTCAGACTGAGACTGAGCACAACTGAGAAAGCAATAAGCCCACGAGAACCTGTTGTATGGGTGATCGAACTTACGACCAAGCCAGCTTATGTGGAAATCCCATTTTGACCGTACGGTCAGTAGGTTGATGACCGGGAGCAGAACTACTGGCGAAACAAAGCATATCATGACAAGAGCCCAGTTCTATACCACCGGATCAAAAGGACGTCACTAGAGTTAAACAGTGGAAATACACTCACGGGTATGCGTTCGTGTTCAGCATACCTAGCATGTCATGTCAGTTTTAGCTCTGTACAAAATAAAATCAGGTTTGCGAGCTGATACGCACGGAAATTGAATTCTGTCGCCTGATATTAGTATCAACATCTCCTCAGAAGCAAAGATAGAACATACGTCTTGTCTTCTAATGAGAAGTCCCGTTTATAACCCGGGACCTTCTCTACAGCATAAAATATACCCCTGTAAAACCTCAGCATCGTCTCTACGGCATAATGAGAGTAGTAGCTCACGCTAGGGCAATTGTAGTGACCCTACACCCGATACTTTGCGTCAGTCCCGTATTTCGCCACAAAACATGTGCTGACTACACGCACCAATCGACACCGTAAGAAATCGCCAGTTTTCGATTTCTACTGTCAAGTTTGGGAATAGCAAAGCGAGCCATGATGTATCTAGCAATAGATTGGGGGTCGTGTGCTTGTGGGATGCAGTAAACTGTGGCGTGGTCTTGAGGGGCTTCAAGCTTACTCGGCCTTCTTCAAATTCCTATACCCAACGAACTGCAGATAATTGTATAAGTAGGCCAGTTAACGAGCTTTATAAATCCGCAAGGCGAAACCGAGATGGTAGTTGAGAGCAGAGTGAATAAACCCGAAGCCTGTGCCGAGAGCGAGGCATCCGCCAAGCCCGCGGTCCCATTACAATCGGCACATCCGTTTTGACACATAACCACCACCATCTGCGCTCGGACACCCTCTCGGCGCGGAATTGCACTGCAACGTCCTAGCGCAGCTCACGGTCTCGTTCTTGGAAACACAGCTTATTGACGCAGCGGTAGCGAGGAGTTACAGACATGTCCGAAAGCAAGCCGTTTGAGTGGCTCCCAGGTATGAAGCGACGCGTTATTTCATTCACGTGTGCATCTAATCATCCTTCGAGTTGGCAGAACACGATGAGATACTGGAGCAGATTGCGGCTACAGATGAAGTAAAGTATGTCGTCGTGTCAGGGATGAAGAAAGATGCTTAACGAGGTATAGAACGGAATGGGAGAAACTTCGCGAGATCATTAAATATAAGCTTGACAAGGTACGTGCAAAACTCGACTTGTGGCTTTGATGGTCCAGCTTAGAATATACCACAGAATATCTCGCTTTATCTCTCGCAGTCAAATGAGTCTCTTCCCCCACCTTTCCTACCGGTTGGTCCTCGGCAGCTGCCATCTGGAGGATTGAAGCTGCCACCCTTCCCTTCTCGCCCTCGCGATGGACACAACGAAGTTCCTAAAACTATTCTGACGAAAGCAGAGGCTGATAGCCTGAAGGAAGTGATATTCAGTCAGTTGGACGACCTGGAAGGGTACGTGCGGTGCTCTAGTCTCGTCCGTAGTTATTGAATAAACACCGATTCTCAATAGTGCCCCCTTCACAATCCAACGCTTATGTGAACTAATCCTACACCCGCGAAAACAATACAAGTTCCTCGGTAAATATCTGAGAGCTGTCGAAAGAACTACACTGGTCACTTCGACTTGGGACGCGTTCCCTCCACCGAACAAAGACGGCAGCAAACCTAGCAATGTCTCAGTTGCCCTTGGGCCTCTACCGCTGTCGTCCGCTCCAGCCACACCCATGTTCTCACCAATCCCCTTCCTACACGACGACGCTCGCAGATCCCATTCACGCAGCCCTCCACCCTCACCATTATCTCTCCCTGCAGCCGACGGCAATCTCGCAGCCATCATGCCTCCTGCAGGTTCTGCGAGTCTCGACCAGAAAGCCCTCGGGCTTGTGGATGAATTGGATGATCCGAGCCCTGGACATCTTAGCGACCACCCGCAGGCTCTCTCAGCTACGACGTCCCTATCGCCAGCAACGGCTACAAAACAACTGAGCCTTGGAGATCGATTTGTCAAGGCTTCAGAAGAGTCGACGGAAGGAGCAGTAGGGCAACCACAACCACAGGGAGAATCGTCTGCAACACCGTCAACAGAGACAGAGGAAACGACCGAGATGGCTGTAGACGATCCGGAGAAGGAGAACAGAGCCGGGTGAGAAGACGTGCTGCTCGATAGGTATTAGAGTTGGCTCGAATAAGCTTAATGTATTACGTACTTACAATGCAACAGCGGGTTGAATACAGGTGATATGAATGGATGGGTATAGCAGGCAAGAATACGCACTTCAAGCATAGTCTTGTTTTATTTTCTCAAGCATGGCGTTCATTCTTAGTCGCATATCGGGCTGCCCTCTTCCACGCCCTCTGCCCCCGCGTCCACGACCTCGATCATAAGAGCCCCTAGCTCCACCACCGTGCTGCTTGTGAGAGCCAGATTTGAAAGTGTGTAGTGAAGAACGCGAGTAAGCTTGGTTCTGCAGCTCTCTCAACGAAGGCTTCCTGTCTTCCTCATCATCTCTTCTATGTGGCTTTGATGATCCGCCTCGACCACGCATGACTGACCCTCGCCCTCGTGAACCGCGACCTCCCCGGTTTGGTACTTGGTTTGTGCGAGGTGTGACTTTCTCCGGAATACCCATATCCTCGTCTGACTCGGATTCGCTCTCTGAGTCCCCACCGCCACTTCCACCATTCCCCTCTTCCTCACTTGTTCCGCTGTCTTGACTCATACCTTGCTCCGATGCAGGGGCGTCTTCATTATCGTCTGGCTCAGAACCTTCGCGAGCCTCGTCTCTGTCTTCCGTCTGCGGCAGTGCAGGTCTGGCTGTGATGAGCCCCTCTTTCCGCTTCTGTGCCTTCCATTTGCTCTTGATCTTCTGCACTTCAACCCAAGACTGCTTGAGCTTCTTGGCTAATACACGCGAATATGTCAGACGACATGAATTAAAAGCAGTGCGAGTACAGCGCCATACCTCGATTCAGCGGCAAGTGCTGGAAGGTCGGGGGTTTCTTTCTTTTATGCGCTGTTGTTGTCGTCGCCGCTGCCGCTGCTGTGCGAGCCATTTGAGGTTACTTCTGAGTCAACGCTCGAAGCCGATGAGTTCAGTTAGAGTCAGAGAAGTGGAAGAAATAACGGCCTCGGATGAAAAGAGCGAGCGCACCAAAATGGATGGATCTACCATGTGCTTACATAACCCAGGCGTAGGGTCGTATTTAGGCGTGTTCCCACTGTTCGTTTCCGTCATCTCTCTCTCATCTCTCATCTCGTCCTCTCCTCACACATCGCTCAACCTCCCCCAGCTCTCTCCTTCGAACCTCGTCTCTTTGAACCTCGACACTCGTCGCATGAACGTGCAGAACTTCGCTACTTTTGGTCAGTCCGCAGCGCTTTTTTGTTTGTTATCGATCCTAGGAGCGCATGTGAACTGACTGCTTCTCTCGCGATATAGACCCCTTCGCTGACGAGGGTGAGGCACTCGCTGCTGCAAACCAAGACGTCGGTTCCCAGTCCAACTACATCCACGTTCGTGTCCAGCAACGGAACGGACGTAAGACCCTGACCACTCTTCAGGGCCTCCCCAAAGGTGAGTAGTCTCAGGCCATATCACACATCAAATAGATCTCTAATAACTGATATCTGCTCCAGAGTACGATGCTAAGAAGCTTTTGAAGGCTTTCAAGAAGGTACGTGGGCGGTCTCTGCATCGCCGCACTCACGGCGATCCCGGGTCTTGGGCATTTCAAGTCTGACATCATCTTTGTGACTCCCTCAGGAATTCGCTTGCAACGGCACTTTAGTTGACGACGAAGAGGCTGGTCAAGTCATCCAGCTCCAGGGAGACCAGCGACTCAAGATTTCCACCTTCCTTGTCGAAGAGGGCATCCCTAAGGCCACGATCAAGATTCACGGTTTCTAATTTTCCTACTCTAAGCGCTTGTCGCTTTCACGGCGAAGACATTCAACTCTCGTCTCTATCGCCGTTTTCGAGCCATTTTGTCACAGTCTTTTGTCGTGCTATGTCCTTCACTTTCATTATCTCGTTGATCAATGCATGTACCCAATAGTATCCATTTCTCATCGGACGTTTCGATACTATTCGTTTTGCTGTCTGCACTTGTACACTTACCATGATGAATTAGACTTGTAAGTATTGAGACCATGACGCCGTATGGTCATCTCAATCCATGCCAGAATGTTCGGGGCTCGGATCCCGATCCGGTCGTGCTATAAGATTGTGGCCTGCTACCCTCAATAGGGAAGAGCGGGCAAGTCGAATACCGCGGAACTCTGTTATATTACTAGTAGCAGCAGATGATATCTTGGAAACGCAGAGATACTACTTAACTGGGTATGGCACCCCAAAACCAAAAGACATGCAATGATGCATGAGACAGCGGGCGAAGCTCTACTTGATCTTGTCCAGGGGCCTGTAAAGAGAGCGGTGAGACTTCGGCTTGACTGAGATGAGACCAGCCTGACCTGTTGAAACCTCCACGTCTGTATAAATAGCATATATCCAGTCAGTATAGCATGGCATGAATGACTCTTCAACGCACCGGTTCATGTACTGACGCCATGTTCGCATTTTCTTGACGTTTGCGGCTCCCTCTTGGTTGCCTTCCACGTGCTTGCCCTAATAATACATTAGCACCCCCTGTATGTGTGCACTCAATAACACAGACCTTGGTAGTTCCGAAGCCAGTGAGGCCCATCATGGCCATCATAGCAGCGTCTTCATCATTTGTGGCATCCATAGCTTCGCCCTCCTCGCCGTCTTCGGTAGGCATTTCAGACACTTGCCTGGATTTTGGCTCCTCAGAGCCTTGTGCTAGTCAGAACATAATGTAATGAATGCATTATAGTAAGCCAAACGTACCAGCTGGTGTGTATTTGTCGCCATGATCACCACGCGAAGGTTCTCCTCGACCTTCGGATCTGTGAGTAGCGTCCACACCGCGGTCACCTGCACGGTGTCCCCCGTCACGTTCTCTGTCCGCGTCCCTTCTTGGAGGCTCTCGTCTGTCATCACGGTACGGCTCTCTTCTGTCCCTATCCCTGTCACGGTCGTCTCGTCTCCTATCGTCTCGGTAGTCTCTGTCTCTATCTCGACGGTCGTCCCTCCCAAAGTCTCGGCGGTCTGCAATGAACGGCAGGTTAAGCATAGCAATGCAGGTAAAAGAGATGCGTCAACATACCAGTTGGTCTTCTATCCCTATCTCTGTCTGGGCCACCTCTTCGTGGACTTCTGGACCTGCTCCTGCCTTCGCGTCTGTCGCGGTGTGGCGGGCGGTCGCCATACCTTTGCCCTCGGTCCCTGTCACGGTCGTGGTCGCCTCTGTCATAATCTCTTCGTCTGCTGTCGTATCGCGACGACATCTTCAGTATCACCTAGAACGTTCAAGTCGTCTCACAAGCGACTGGGCCGCAGTCGACGCGGGTGTGGTACACTAGATGAGTGCTGCGAATAGAGCGTGGTAAGGGAAGCGTCTATCAGAGTCTGACGTGCCTTCATTAGTCCGAGTCCTCCACCGCAGGCGCAGCTTCTTGTCCTTGAACCACATATATAGTCTGGCCCGCCCTACATGACCGTGGCCGACCGCCGTGAATCGTTTGAAGAGTCTTTTGCTGTAGTATCGGTTTGTTCTCGTTCTTGCTTCTCCTAACTTCAGCGATAATCTGAGCGGCTGGGGGTCTATCATCAGCTCTCCGATTCGATGGTCGAAATCAAGCCGGCACAGGACGAAGTCGACCACCATGAAGACGGAAGCCGTTACAGACTGCTATATAGCAAGTCCAAGGTTTATGTCAACCCGACGGCCTATGCACGAGACAACATCCCTGGGTTCGTGGCGCTCGTCAAGCGGGTGGGTACTTGGCGTATGTGTGTAGTCACTCCTAACAGTTCGGTGTTGTGATACAGGAGGGCGTGAACCCCACATATCTTCTGGCATGGCTACCAGAGACTCTGCTGAATGAGAAGGGACAGACCGAGTGGGACAAGTTCGTAAAGATTGAAGAGAGGACGGCCGTGGACGAGGAAGATACAGGTCGGTTTCTCCGGCTCACGTCTGACTGCGCCGGATTGACGAGTCTGTTTTAGATGCGGTCATTATTGACATGCCATTGCCGCGACCCGAGACGTACGCCTTCTCGGTGCCGCTCACGTCTATCTATTCCTTGATTGTCAACCCGCCGTCTTTGTCTTCATGGTGTGAGTACTATTCTATTGCTGCAACATGGACTGGGTCTGTTATGTGTACTCTCACCTTGAGACCTCACGTCACAGTCTTCTTGTCCTGCGCCCTCTGATCTTGGGCAGTATCCCGAGCTACGCCTCCGTATATTGCGCAAGATAAGGATGTGATGACCTACAGAAGAGCTTCGTCTTAATATTCCATAATATTAACCCCATTGGATCTTTAGATGGCTCAATAGCGATAAATCTCCTGAATGGGACAACACTTCCAACACTGCATTTCCACGACGATGAATCGCGGTCGTTCACACTAATGCACAAGGCCCCTGTGGATACGAAGCACAGTACCTACCCTCCACCACAATCACCCACAGCCTCGAGCTCGAAGAGTGGTATTTCGTGGGGAGGGGAGGACTTGTTGACTCGCCTTCGCACTTACGCACATATATTGCGTTCGACGCTGCAGCCCACTTTATTCCTTGTCGACCCCTCGCGAGAAGATATTGAAGCGCATTCAACACAGCTTTTCGCCGATGATGCCGTCGATGACATACTCGCACAGTCATCCTATGCAAATTCATTCTCTCCCATACCCGCCCACCGACGGCCACGACCTCTATCCTCACCTGCCAATCCATACTCAGAGAGATCATCAATATTGCACCGTTCCCTTCATTCCCCTCCAACCTCTCATTCGAACGCTCCTTCTCAGGCCCGGCTGGCGCTCCTGCAGTCATTCTCGCAGATTACGAGACATGCTGCCCATGCTGCCCAACATATCCTATCACATCCACTCGCGAAGCCGATCGTGCCTCACCTGCCCGACCCGGTTAGGAGCCTCGTCAACGCAAGCGGCGATCTCGAATGGGGTAGTTGGGTTGAGAAGGGTGGTGTAGGCGAGTTCGAAAGCGCACGAGTGTACCTTGCTAGATGGGCACGGGTAGTAGCGGAGGAGGGTGAACGTTCAAGACGAAGAGAGGCTCAGACAGTGCCGACGTCGTCTTCTGAGGAACTGCCGTCTGAGACGTCCTCGTTGGGTGTATTTGAGCTGCTCCAGTCCACTGCTAATCTGCCCACTCCGAAGACAACACGAGATCCAGCGCACCCGGTGGATGAGAAAATGTGGGAGGGCTGGTTTGGAGCGGATGGCAGGCCGAACGCAACTTTGGAAGAGATGCGGAAAGAGGTATTTAGAAGGGGTATTAAGCCGGAGGGAGATCTGAGAAAGAAGATATGGCCGTTCTTACTAGGCGTGTACCCTTGGGAGGCGACTCATACGCAGAGGATAGAGTCTTGGGAGGAGAAACGGTAAGTACGAAGATGCCATGAATGAGCGCCTCGCTAAACAATGTCACAGGAAAGAATACCGTGATCTCAAAGATCAATGGTGGGGCGTTCCAGAGGTATTTGAGAGACAGGATGTTCTCGAGGTACGCACTGATCACCTCATTTTCAACTCGGTATTCAACATTCTGTACAGGAACGACATCGAATTGATGTTGACTGTCGACGAACAGACCGTACGCAGACACTATTTGCTACAACGACACCTACCTTAGACGTCAATGAAGATGAGAAGGGCATGCATATGCGGTATTCCACAATATCCCCAGGTCTCAGTGATATCGGAGCACAAGCACCCACAAACGAACACATCGAACGATTAGGTGCTATTTTGTTGACGTATAATTTCTATGACACAGACTTGGGTACGTGGCACGGTCACGAGGTAGTAGTGTATTCGATGGCTAACGCGTTCATAGGATACGTCCAAGGAATGTCGGACTTATGTGCTCCGGTGTATGTTGTGACCGGGGCAGACGAGGAACTCACCTTCTGGTGCTTCGTTTCGATTATGAACCGAATGGTACGAGTCTCGTGATTCTGCTCGACCACCCGCTCATGTCGTCTTCTGTCCACAGAAACAGAACTTCTTGCGCGATCAGAGTGGTATGAAGAAGCAGCTTTCGACGCTTCAACAACTCATTGCTGTGATGGATCCGGAGCTATACCGACACCTAGGTTCGTATCGCTCCGAATCTCCCTTCTCGATGACCATGTCCACTCATTTATGCTTCCTCCCCGCAGAGAAAACGGAGTCTTTGAACCTATTCTTCTGTTTTAGGTAGGCGTTTCGGGCGGTGCCTGTATGGAGCAAACATTGACAATCTGTCAGGTGGATCCTTATTGCGTTCAAGCGCGAGTTCCCATTCGAGGACGTCCTGCGTCTGTGGGAAAACCTGTGGACAGACTATTACAGCACATCTTTCGTGCTATTCGTTGCACTTGCAGTCTTGGAGTCCCACCGGGACGTGATCATGCGGTACCTGGTCGAGGTCAGTCTTCCAAACTCATTTCCCGCGTCACGCAGCGTTCTCACCGGTTGACGTGTTTGTTGCCCGTTGTTGGCCGCATAGTTCGATGAGATCTTGAAGGTATGACCTGGTTTACGTGGCGCGTGTGAGAAGATCTGTACTGATTTGCCTGGTTGTTTCTATTTTCAGTATTGCAACGAACTGAGCATGACCATCGACCTTGACAGCACGTTGGCTCAGGCGGAGGTTCTCTTCCTATCATTCACGCAGCTGGTGGCGGATATGGATCGCCGCCGAGCAGAAGAGGCGTCATCTGGTGGTGACCTCCGCCGGCGCAACGTGGCGGCTGACCAGAGCACGTCGTCGAATAGAGGTTCGCAGACTGAAGCCAAGAAGGTTGAAGTACCTAAGCTCAGCGAAGAGCTCAGAGAATTGCTCAAGGCGGGAAGCTAGAGAGCCATGGGTGTATAGGTGATCTGCTGACCCAGGGTGAAGTGTATAACTATTGAGAGAGGATATTGTACGATCTTCGGTGGAAGGTTTGGTGGTGGATTGAACGGAGGTGGTAATACACGGTATTTCAAGTCAACTTGTATTGTAGCATACTGTAGTACTATAAAAGTGGTGTCAGCGCATAGCTTCTCTTGATTATCAGGCTACACGACGGATGGCCCAACAAACGTTCATATACTCTGGATGGCTTACGGCATCCGGTTCAATTGGGCACCCCACTTTTCGATTGCAATTGTCCGAATGATTGGTCCGAAGTTTTCGAGTAGGCTCTGGTCCACCGTTCATCGTTTCAGTTCATAAACGATGGTATCGGAAGAATCTGACGAGGATACACAGCCTGAGCTTGGTGAACATTTCAGTTTGTGTCTCCGATATGAGCTTCGTGACGTTGACAGTCATCGTTGAAGTGACCCAGGAAGAGGGAAGCCGGTTTTACTCGCTGGCCCTCATCGCGAAGGTGTCAAGTCGCTCCCTATCTTGTGGGCGTGTCGCACAAAATCCGAATATCATTGTCTTTGCATGTATTTAGGCACCTCAGGGACGGTAGTAGGCGAGGATTGAGAGTTCCTGACTGCGAGACGATAACAGTGCGCAACGGTACATCGTGCCGAACTGAGAAGGTGCGTTAAACAGACGGCGGTAGATATGGAACCGACATTTTGGAACATGGCGCAGTATGTATGGCACACTACTCTTCCATAGCGTTGCCCTCTTCTTCACCGTCCGCGTGCTCTGCGTTGTCCGCAGCTTCGGCGGACGCACTTCGCTGTCCGCGGAGCGCAGCACCTGTGCGAAGAGTACCAGGTGAGGATACGAGAAACATAAAGAAGCAAAGCACACGTACCACCACTCTGTGCAAGAGGCTTAACATGTTGCTTGAGCCATTCTTCGGATTCCCAGACTGTGATAGTTACAGGGCGTCAGTGAGATAACAACAGGAGTATGTCAGAAGCTTACTGGCTCTGTTGCCCATCCCTTGCACGGGGATCTTTGAGGGGCGCGCAATGTTCACTCGTATGACCTTGCCTCGGAGTTCGTTGAGGTCCATGTTGTCGATGGCATCCTGGGCATCAGCAGATGAGGCAAACGTGACGAATCCGTAGCCTTTGTGTTTTTCCTCTGTCGTGATACAGTTCAGAAGAAGAATGGTGGAGTGGTGGATAGGAAAGAACTGACCGGTCTGCCGATTTGGGTCAGTTGTGGCGGGAGGTATCTGGACCTCTATGACATCGCCTGCAAAACTGGCAGTCAGCGCGTAGGCTACATGCGCAACGGTGAGAGCGGACCAAATGTGCTAAATGTCTCTACCAAGACGGTCTCATCGACATCGTCTGCTATGTTGCCGACGAACACGGTTTTCTTCGTCTTTGTACCTTCCTCCATGTGAAGCTGATGATTGGCTGAAGCCAAACACGTTAGCTCGAGCGCCTGTGGCTTGGCTCGGGGATTGTTGGTGGGCAGCGTGCGACAAGTTTGCCTTTTGGCACTCTGTTACCTAGACGTTCAGGACATGATGCACCTGCGTGGTTTCTGGCTGCGATGTTCGCGCTGTCGGAGCAGGACTCGTGCTCTATCATGGCTTTCATACCCACACACTTCTTTTGCCACGCCGAATCTTGGCCAATGGAGCTCATGACTATCTCCGACTTCCAGTAGGAGCTAGGATATTGACTGTTTACTGCTGCGTATATTACTGCTGCGTGCGCAGTGCGCTTTCCTCGGTGCCGACAGACTGCTGCGTGTTCACGTTTACGCTGAACTAGAGGTTTTTAAACTTCTGATAATTTTTCAGACCGCCCGCACAGGTGGATTTCATTGTACACGCCGAGGCCTCCGACTAAACCTCCTTTATCCGCCCGTTGATTTACAAGGGTGAGAGTCTTCCAGCCAAATGCGTCGACGGGTCCTGTCTCACCCTGCCTTATTTGGCAGCATTTTCAGTCGTCCGTCGTCTTCCACACGGGTCATGTTGGCTTCAGTGCGATGGTCGCACACTATTACAGCGTAATCCACCAGACTGGAAAGGTTTTCGCCTTGCATCGTCCGCTTGAAGGCAGTTGTCCGCACAGCTTGCGTCTATAAACTGTTCCGTCCTGCCGTTCCACCATCTGCTCGACTCGCCTTCCTAATTCAAGATATATGTTCACTTCTCCAGACCTACCGTTATAATAGGCTTCGCGCCATGTCTATCACCTCCAATATCCCGTGCACCTATCTTCACGTCTGGCCCCATGCCCCGGACTCTTGCCCTCTCATATCCCTACCGTCGCTCCATCGACGGCGACGATGACATGCCGTTATCCCCCGCCTCGTCCACATCCTCGTTTGACGAGGAGGATGTGAATGCCCGTATGGCCCCCAACTGGTGCGCTTATCGCCATCTACTCGAAAGACGTGGAGTCCGTCTAGACACTTGTCGTGACGTCAAACAGTGGTATCAAGATTACTGGGACCAACAGGTTGCACAAGGCTACCACGTAACTAAAGATCTTCCTGGCTATGCTCGAGCTTGTAGCATACCTGATGAGAACGAGCTATGTAAGGATGCCGGCCTGGTCAGTGCATGCTTTATTCTCCTCTTCATGCATCCTTATCGTTTCCGGGTAGCCAGATAATCTCTTCCGCGGCACTCACTGTCCCACGGGACACAAGGTCGTAATCAAGGCCGTTCATATCCAAAGCAGGGAATATGACGCCGTACGGTACCTATCGAGTGCACCCGTACGAGCGAATCCCATGAACCACCTCATACGTATGTGCACCCCCAAAATCTCACCAGGACCCACAATAACAAGCTCGCAGCCATCTATGATCTGATCGAGGTCCCTCGGGACAATCTTGTTTTCATTGTCATGGAGGAATGGTCGCCGCAGCTCGTGTCTGCAGTTCCGTGCACACTCCGTAGCTTTCTTGGCGCTTTACGCCAATGCATAGAAGTGCGAGCCGTTTCTCACCCTCTCGTACTTCACAGCTCATGCCAGGCTTACAGCACATCGTGTTCATGCATTCCCACCATATGGCACATCTGGACATAAGCGTCCGAAACCTCCTCACAGACTACAACGGCCATTACGCCTACATTGACTTCGAGAATTGCCGACGGTTCGATGGGATTCCACATCCTCGCATTGAAAAACTTCGTAACACCGACCCGCCCCCGGAGTCTGAGCGAGGAGAGTGCACAGACCCTTATAAAGCGGATGTCTGGGGCCTTGGGATCTTGATTCTCAGGACATGCGCGGTACGTTGACTCAGCACCCGTCTCGAGAACTCTCACTGACTAATGCCTAGATGACCGGATATAATGTACCCGAGTTGATTGCATTTACTCGCCCACTACTTCACAGGGATTTCGAGCGGAGACCTACAGCAAACGCCGTCCTCAAAGCTTTCGATACATTGGCAAGCTCCTTTCCGGAAAGGAGGCTAAACACACCTTGCCCAGCTGCCCAATGACCATTGTGATAATGCGACTGTTAGTATGTAACTACACAGATTGGATCTAATTGCTCTTGCATCGTCCGTGACTCGAAGATACCCTAACACCGTAGTAGAATTACGCAATAGTAATACAGTAGAATATACATATACGAACGTTGTCCAATTAACTAGCCTCCGAATCCGCAGGAGCGGCTTCGGCCTCTTCGAGTTTCCTCCGTTTGCGAGCCAGATAACGCTCCCTCGCACTCTGCACGGTCTCTTCCGTATTGCGCTTTGTGACCACCCTGTTGAGACTCTCCTGCTCCTGCCGCCTCTTTTCCGCCAATATACGCTCACGTTCCTCTTCCAATTGTTTCTCAACTTCCCTCGCCCGTCGAGCATTGATCTCCTTCCGACTAGCCGCTGTGCCAACAGCTCGATGCGCCGCAGCAGCCTCCTCGGTGGTCTCCGACTGCTTCGTCTTTTGCAGCCCAAATTTCCGAGTATTGGGAGCAGAGAGGTTCAGCCCCGCGGACAGTAGTTCACGTTTGTCGACTATTTGATTGTCGTCATTGAGTTCCACGTCCTTCCCTTGCTCCCGAGCTATTCGCGCCAATTCCGCGTCAGATTTTGCGGTTAACTCAGGTGGCTTGACGATCGTGAGATTCGGTGTCGGGCCTTGGGGTCCTTTGGTGGGCTTTGATGACGTAGCAGCTACTGTTTCTTCATGTTGCTGCTCGGATTCTTCCAACAGTTTCTTGTAGAAGTGAGCCATTCCCGTACCCATGCCCTTGTTCTTCTTACGCTCCTCCTCTGTATCAAGATGAGATATTTGACTTGGTCTGCTAGAACGATACATACCTTCGCGTTTCTTTTCTTCCTCTTCTGCCTTTCGAAGTTCTGCCATCTGGTCTTTATACGCCTGAGTGACGAAGGCCTCCTTGTCCTTGAATTCGTCTCCTTCCATCTCTCGTTCGCGCTGTATCATCTTTTCTTCCGCTCTCAGATGGTCGAGTCTACGCGTCGCCGCAGATGTAAGGAGTCCATTGATGTATTTCGGCTGGTACGGAGGAATAAGAACACTAAACCATTGAAGGTCCATATCAGGCGTACCTTCCTCTCCTTCGAGTCCACCTCTTTCGCTGCTTTCTGTCGTGCCTTCGCCTCCTGCATCTTATCATACACCTCATCGTACTCAAACACCGTCGCATCCACCTTCTTCTCTTCCTCTATCTGCCTTTGCAATGCCTTCGACATTCCAACATTCTGTGCAATGAGCCGCTTGTTCGCTGGAATGCTACTGGAGCTCCCTGCGATCGCTGTCACGGCGGCATCAACGGGTTCATCATCTTCTAACGACGCAAAGGCGACGGGTTTCTTCAGGGATGGTGCGTCGCCGACGGGCTTGGACGAGCTGGCGGCGGCGGCCTTGGACTTGAGAGAGAAGGAGACCTTCATGGCTTTCGGAGAACCCCGAAACTCACTCAATCCCAAAGTAGTGTTGCCTTTTTAAGAAATTGAACTCTTATTACCACCGTCACGTTTGCAAGAATGTCCCACTGGCAAAGCAACTTCGATAGGCGGAGAATCAATGGACCGGAGGAAAGCTTTGCGCCTGTATACGATGACGACGAAGACCAGGATACCCTCGAGAAACGCTGGAAGGAGGGGCAGCCGCGTTCAGGTCGCGGACCGCGCGAGATTCGACCCATATGTAATTTTATACTCCGTTTGCTGTGATGTCGAGTCTTACGTCCTGAGCTTTCTTAGACATCAGACCAGGTCTTATAAGTCAAGCAAACGGCTCCGCGTATATTGAAACAGAGAAGACGAAGATCGCCTGCGCAGTGTAAGTACTAGCAGCCACACATTCCTGCATGGAAAGCTCAGGGCTCTGTAATAGCTACGGCCCTCGACAGTCAAAAAGCACTACATATAATGAAAAGGGAAAACTGAACGTCGAAGTTAAATTCACGCCGTTTTCATGCAAACAGCGTCGGGCGCCTATGAGAGTGAGTGGAAAGTAACATGGCACGAAATCCTCGCAGCTAATAAAGAGTAGGATGCAGAGGATAGATCGATAGGAACGCAAATACACCAAGCATTGCTATCTTCCGTCCGATTAGAGCTTCTACCAAAGTCGAGCATCGATATCTTTGTAACGATCATTGAAAACGATGGTACAGAAGGGTGCGTTTCCGCTGGGTCAATCGCGGCCAGCGCAGCGTTGGCGGACGCAGGCATAGAAATGTTAGGCTTGGTCGTCTCATGTTCAGCAGTGAGTCTACCGTCCGACTAAAGCACTGGGATATACTGATTATTATAGGCCATAGTGGGTAAGGAGATCTGGCTCGACCCAACAGAAGAAGAGGCGAGCGTGGCAACAGCGACTTTCGTGTATGCAGGAATGCCTGCATTGGGTACCATCACAAGTTTGTGGCAAAATGGGCGGCTGACTCCTCAGGAGAGCATTCAGGTAAGAGTTTCGCTGATGTGGTTGAAACATGTACTAAAACGTGAATAGTGCTTGGAAGCTTGTCAGGAGAGGTCGACGGATATACATCTCATAGTAGCACAGGCCTTATTAGAGAACACGGAATCGTCAAATGCTTAACAGTGTATCAGCAAGCAAGCCGATTTGCATGTGATATGCCCCCGCCTGCTTCTGAATTTCTGCTTTGAATCATGAGGATGTTATGTATATGAGAACCACGCCCCAAACTCGTTAAGGCTTCCTCGTCAAGGCTTCATGTACAATTGATGCGCCTCTTATCCGCATCAGTTTCCCACGGTCAATCATTCGCTGTGAGACAAATCAGCTTGAATTCATTGACTTCGAGCTTGGCACCGCTCCCCTGCCACCACTTCGTCTTTTCTCTCTGCTTGACTCTGTTTTACACTTATAATACGTTGAAAGTGGTCACATTCAAGACTTAGCATCAAATTCATGAGCAGCTCACCATTACCGGTGTACGACGCACTTCGCTCTCCAGGGAAGAGCCCTCACGTTGAAGACTACGACGATGCACGCTATTCGCAGGACTCAGACGAGTCGCTTCGCGCACTCGAAATATCAGATGGGCCGCTACTGGCCGAAGCTCCAAGAACAGGACGAGGCAGGTCTTATTCGGTGTCTGGCTTTGACTTCCAGAATGACTTGCTGCCGTTAAGTGCAAGTCTTAGCGAACCGGAGAGCGTATCAGCGGAGTCCAAGGAGAAGCATATAGGGCTCGTAAATGGTGCGTGTTAATGCATATCCCAAGCAGCCATTATAGTAACAGGCACCACTCTGTAGGCATTGCGCTGTGCGTAGGACTACAGGTACGCTAAATACTCGCAAACGCCGAGTCTTCACTGGATACGAACATCTTCCTTGCATGGCCCAGATAGGCTCGGGAATCTTGTATGCTCTTTCCCTCGCTAATTCAAACAGTGACTGACTACTGCTTATAGCTCCTCACCCGGAGTGGTGGTGGCCAATACCCATAGCATTGGTGCAAGTCTAACGGTATGGCTAGCAGCTGGACTGCTTGGCTGGACTGGCGCAAGTAGCTTTGCCGAACTAGGATCCTCTATACCCGTAAACGGAGGTGCACAAGCGTACCTCCAATACTCCTATGGCCCACTCGTATCATATCTTTTTGCATGGACTGCAATATCAGCATTAAAACCAGGTACGTACGCCTACCAATGCTGAGAATGGGTTCATTGAATGTATCACAGGCGGTAATGCTGTAATAAGCCTCGTGTTTGCGGAGTACCTGAACCGTCTCATGTGGCACACAACGGGCGAAGGGGCGCAGGACGAAATTCCGGAATGGGCAATCAAGCTCACGGCATCTATGGCTGTGTTCATCGTCAGCGCAATGTGCGTTGCAACCCCTACTCTCGGTACACGCGCTGCAGTGGTATTCACGTCCGTCAAGGTACGTACAAGGACACGCAGGCACTGTTGGTTGTATATATACTTACGTATGCTTGTTTCTCTAGATAGTTGCTCTGGTATGCGTTGTACATAATTCATCATGACAGAGTGAACTTACTCCTCGGTATCCTTAGCTATCGATCACTATTATCGGCCTCGTGCAACTAGCAAGAGGTCATGTTTCTGTGTCCCTTACGCAGTCGTTGTTCCAGGACTCAAGTCATAGCCCTTCTGAATATGCTCTTGCGCTATATTCCGCGTTGTGGGCATTTGACGGATGGGATCAGGCCAACTATGTTGGCGGAGAGATGAAGAATGCAACCAAGAATATTCCGAGAGCGATCCATTCCAGTATGGCAATTGTCACAGTACGTAAACTTACCGTCAGTAAGATTATGGCTCTAACGCATCTCCTTGTAGACCCTGTTTCTTCTTGCAAATATCTCGTATTTTGTGGTGCTGGATAAAGTACGTGGTAACTCTTGAGTGGACACTGTATCATGTCTGACATCCTTCTATAGGCGACAGTAGCCTCGAGTAACACCGTGGCCCTTGACTTTGGACATGCGCTATTTGGTAGCATAGGTGGAATTGTCTTCGCGGGCATGGTAGCGTTCTCATGCTTTGGTGCACTGAATGGTTTGTGGATTCTGTTCTGCTTCACGACCTACGGCTTACTGAGCTTGAACTGCAAACCTCACAGGCTCGTTTTTCACATCAGCACGACTAATATACCACGCCGGCAAGGAAGGCTACTTACCAGCTCTCTTCGGTCGCTACAATACACGGCTCAAGACACCCTTGAACGCTATGTGTCTGCAAGCTGCGATTACGATTACATTTATCATGGTTGGCGGTGGATTTAGAAGGTTGATCAACTTTGCCGTTGTCGGTTAGTATCTTCCGCCTTCTCTTTCAGGACTCTTAGCTAAATTCCGTGGTTTGAACAGCTACGTGGGCGTTTTACTTCCTTACGGTGCGTTTGTATATTTTTGATAATTCTGGTTCTTAACCAAGTCCAATATGCAGGTCCTAGGTCTTGTGATTCTCCGAGTCAAAGAGCCACTACTCGAAAGGTAAGTTGGGTGGAGGGATGCAGATTATCTGTTCTTACGGCTTCCTTGATAATAGGCCATACAAGACATGGATAACAACCCCACTAATCTTCTGTGCGGTATGCTTGTTCTTGTTGTTCATGCCGATAATAGCTGCTCCTCTCGAAGCAATGGCCGTACTAGGTGCGTACCAACTCCTACCCTACACATAACCATATTCTATCGTAATGAACGTCAACTCTTTCGCAGGATTCGTTCTTGTGGGAATACCAGTATATTATCTAACTCAGCGAAGTGGATCTCATCATGATACACCGGCAATAATCTGTAAGAGCTTCTCAGTTGTGCATATACCATTTGGGACTTCGTCTCTAATTCCTGTCAATAGCTACAATCCAAGACTGGTTTTCAAGAATACGCGGTCGTCCGACCCGTGGACAAGGTTGGCAGGCTGTCGCAACCGAGGGAGATGAACACGTTGAGATGTCTGAACATGTGGGGAGATCATAGTACTCGGGGTTTGAGCATCCTATTAGACAGCCTATTTAAGTAGGTCATCGTCAAAATTCGTGCTGATGCGCAAGCTTATCGAGTTTCAGGTTAGTTACTACATGGAGGATACCCGCTGAAAGTCATGCACGATACGCTATTCAACTTGCACAAACCGGTATTTTTCACGACGATACGCTCGTATGTTCCTACGAAGGTCTGAGGAATTTCAATTACGGCGTATCTTCGATAACAGGTAAGATAACCCGCCTGTAGTTGTCTTACTCTCGATAGTCGATTCGGACAAGTAACGGTCACGATAAAGTGGATGGATAGTGAGCCCTGTTTCCTTTTGTTACTGCCTCACACGCTGAGTAGTTCAGCCGAAGAAATAGTTTATGTATTTTTGGCAAACTATGACCAGCTAGTCATGCCAGGATAAAGGTATTATAAAGAAATCGTCGGTAAGCCTATTCCATCTGAACTATGGACATGGGCTAAGGACCGGAACTCTGCTCCTAGTCCTTGCTGGCACCGTGCACGGCACCAACCACCGACTCAATGTCTGCCCACCCCGCCCACTCTTCCAGGTTTAATCCTAACCCAGCCCCATCAGTACTACGCGACGAATCATGCGCGTACTCAATGGAGCATTCCATGATGGGTGGAAGTCTGCCCGGGGATGTCATGGTAGTGGGCGAGGTACAAAACTCGCACCCTTCCTCGTGCACGAGACAGAGGGTGTCGAGTCTGGACGCGATGCTCTCGGTCGCGGCGACGGGGAACTTCGCAATGGATGAGAGCATCGGCGCCTTCGGGCAGTCATCCACCATCGTAGGGGAGGAGCAGACATCCTGAGATGACGCCCTCGGTGGAACGAATACAGCCTCGAGGCTCGGTGCAGCGAGGGTTTTGCCGCACATTGGGGAGTCCTCGATCTGATAATTACGGCTGGTGCCCCGAGAGTGAGTTGCCAGGGAATGGGCCAACCGCTGATCGTGGGTTCTACCGAAAGAGCCGAAGCCAGTCGTAGGACTGACTAGCACACCATCCCAGTTCTCGAAGTCAAGGTAGATGCCAAGCCCCACCGACTTCTTCGAACCGAGAGAGGTGGCGAGGATGTCAGAGCGAAGTCCAAGACCAAGGCCAGCCTTGTCATTGGAAGGACGACACTCAGCATCGTGGGCTAAGGTAACAATGGTGAGTGTCTTTGCTCTGAAAATGAAGAGAAATGACACTTACTAGCCGGACCAGCCGGAGAAACGGGTGCAGCTGCAGAGTTGGTGATGATAGAAGGCATATTGATGAATGTGCTTCGAGTAAGTTGGTGATGAAGATGAATTGATACCAAGACTGGGCAAGGAGGCCCTGTATTTATGCATGTTCGGCTTTGCTTCCGCTCAAGTCGAATACTCGAGCGGAAGCGAGGCCACACAGCGTTTCTACATCCGCAGGATGCTGCTGTACGATCGTGTGCGTTCAGCAGCTCACGCAGGAGGAAACTTCCACTGTAGCCAGTGTGATCGATTTTCTTTTGGTCGTGATCGAAACTCGGTTCACTTACCCGATCGCATCCGCTCATATCCCAGCCCCTTGGGCACATACTTACATACATCCTCTCGTACCTCAAACCACCCTCGGTGCCGATGAGATTTGCGTTTCGTGATCGAGGGATCGCTTGGGGATCGCTCGATCGAATATGTGGCAAGATGGAATAACGATCATATCCGCCTGGCCATGGATGGACTACTATGGACTAGGAGTCGCCTTGCTGACCCTTTGGATAGTGGGTGCTTGTCTGCTTTTGTGCCAGTGAGTCGATCTCACGGAAGCCAAAAAGTTGCAACTAAAAGAGTCACGCTGGCGCCACAAAGAAAACAACGTGAACGGTTTCGTGCTGGAGCCTATACCATCGCTCAATGCTTCGGGTTCGTATCTTCGGATATTGTTAGTGTTTCTTCCTAGCTTTCTGTCATCTGGATAGTCAATTGTACTGCTGTCAGACGTGAAAAGTGAAGATGTATACGTAGTATTATCAAGCACAGTAAAATCGGGAAAGCCCAAGCCTGTCTCTATCATGGAATATGTTGTATCAATACATCTTCAATCGCTAGTTGTTGTAAGTGAGTGTCTCGTAGAATGAAAAGGATCCAAGAACGAAGGAATGGAATGCGAAAGTCCGTAAGTGCAAATGTTTGAGCAGTGAGAAAATGTCCACTAATGAATATACGATCGTACCGATGCAATAAACCGATAAAAAGACTATACAATGCAGGACATCGGGTCTTAATACCCAAAGTCCTCCGCGATAAGATCAATCATCCCCCTGCCCTCACCTCTCCGCGCCTTCTCGGGGTCGATTAGTGCAGCCACGTTCTTCCTCACGACTGCGTTCAGCGAGGTAGGACCACAGCATCCCACTATCACGCTGCCACTCGCTCGCTGCACTTCGTCTGCTAATATCTTCTGGATCGCCGGACGGCCTGCTCGAGCACGCTCTGCGACAACACTGATGTCCGTCAACTCTTCATCTTCAAGCTCGAGCCGGATGTGTTCTTGTGCGGCGGCTTCAGAGACGAGGGCAGCTAGACTGTGTGCGTCCGACCATTGGGAAAAGATGGAATCTGGTCGCTTGGAAGAAGCATAGGATGAGCGACGGTCGTATAGAGTGGGTGAGGGTGAGGGTGTTCTTGAGGGAATGGGTGAAAGGACGGATGAATGCGCAAGCGGAGAGAGGGGTATATGAGTTTGTGCCAGTGGGTGTGATGGTGGAGGGAATACGAATCTAGGATTATTACGGTCAGAGAGGAGAGGGGCGGAGCTAGTGGGTGTGGTAGCAGCACTTGTGGAAGCCGGTGAATAGGAATGAGGCTGGAAGTTGGACATGCTCAAACGGGTGTTACGCCCAAGAGCCATCATCGCCAATGATCTCGGCCGCTCCCCGACAAGGCGGATGGTAGGTTCTACGGTGGGATCAACAGGACTGATTGCTTCTGACATGGGGCGTAACTGTCTCGGCGAGTCAAATGACATCTTCGACGTCTTCAGCATGCCAATGTGCATCGACCGCCGGAAGAACGACCTTCGCGCAGAACCCTCCTTCCTTACAGCTTCGTTAAGGGCGGCCTCACCAGGTAAAGCTGTGTCATCGTCATCCTCGAAGTTGGTCAAGTCGAGTATGTGCTCTTCGTGCCCGAGTTCGCCATTACGGTCTCCCATGTCTTCCGACGTATAGTAGCTAAGGTCGATGTCTTCGTCGGCGCTACCATCGCTTTCGAACGATGTACGAGGAGTCCCAGTAATATCTTCCGGAACGTCCTGTTGTTTGTCCAACGAAGACCGGCGAGTCTCTTGTTCTTCAAGCACAAACATGGGTGTCGGAGGTATGAGCGGGTCCTCTGTCTTCATCGCCAGAGGGTTGATAGAGACTGGAGGTGGTTTGACAGACTTCATCAAGGGAGTTTTGCCAGTAGTAACGAAGATGTCAATTTGCAGTTCGGACGAGGAAACCATGGCCATACACTTGCGAAGCGCGTGCGCACACCAGTGAACGTGACCTTCAGAATGAAAGGGTTGAGCAAGCACACCTACCCGAATACAACGAAAAAACTTACTGAACTGACTGACGATCCATACAAACCTCACTCTCGATATGTTGAAGCCCTTCATCCCGAAACCCCCTGGTCGTCCGCCCAACTCCTTTCCATCCCTGCCTCCCATACACATGCACACATACTCCAACACGCTCAAGGCGAAGCTCACTCCACTCCCTCCAGCGAACAGCACGACACTCGAATGCTCTCCCCATCTGGCCCTCGCCGCACTTCCAAAGGGTCCGTCCACATACCCACGCATCAATACGCCCCGCTGAGGCACCACACATCCCTCGGGCATCGTCTCGCCGTCTGCATACTTCTTCCCTTGTGCAGTCAGCACCGCCACTGTATCCCACAATCTCTTCGTCCACCCCTTCTTCGCACGTATAAACATGACGATCTCCCTCCCAGAATCATGCTCCGCCAACGAATCGCACACACTCGCGCAAGTGAATGGATGAGATGTAAGGCGAGATATGCTCGGGATGTTGATCAGGAAATGCTGGCCAGGATGCCAAGAGAGGAACAGAGGAGTGACGAGGCGGATGCGCACAGTACGTCCGGGCAGGAGCTCGGCATGCACGTATCCCGGCGGAGGTGTATAACCTGCATCGGCCATGGTAACAACTTGGTGCCTGGGTGCCTTAAGGGTTGGGTCGATGCGCGGGAGCGTAGGGAGTCGGCCGAGCGCATTAGGCTGGCCAAGTGCGTGCATCGGGAGAGTATCGGGATTTATGAGGGAGGTGTGGGGAGGTGAGGAAGATCTGGAGCTCTTGGAGGAAGATGCAGCTAGAGTTGATGTCGAGACCCCGCCGAGGAATCCATTAGTATTGAGCCACCATGTGAAACGGTAACAACGTTCCGCGATCCAAAGGGCCAAGGCACCCCAGCACCACCATGCGACGGGAGGATGATGGAGGGCTGAGCAGATCAGCATGACTGGAAAGAATATAATATGCGTGAAGTAAAACGTCTCGTAATGATGCCGCCGTAATGCTGGTATAGAGCATAGCATAAGCAGCGTAAAGCTCGCATAAGCCTGTAAAGTAATGAAAAGCGGTTGATTCAATTACCAGGTTAGCAACTGTGTGAAAAGTAGATGTTAGAATAGACATACCGCCCAAGCGTACTGGAATCTCTGGAATTTCCAAGCGTAGTCGAAACCGATCACGCCGGTCCGTGCACGATGGTCTAGGGCGAGCTGGGTCGCCCAGAAGACGGTGTGCAACGTTGCCAGAATCCACGAGAGAAAGCCGCACCATCGGTGAAGAAGCGCGAGCTTATCGAAGAATAATTGGAGGGTCAAAGGAGAGGAGAGGATAGCAAAAGGATGGCCCTTGAGACCGAGCAAGACGACGAGGGGGAACAATGCAAAAGAAATGAGTCCAGTTCTGTCCCCGGAAGTCCACCACGCCTTGTTGATGGTAAACTGCGGCTGAAGATAAGTATAGTCGTCGACGTCATACCGCTTGAGGCGATTGACAGAGGGATACTTGCTGAGATTCCAAAGTTGGGCACCGGGGGCTAGGTTATCGGGACCTGCGAAGGAGAGTGCGAGCGCAGACAAGAATAGTACAGTGATGGTGAGTATCTGCGCATTCGATGGTAGTGCTTGTGGTTGGCGATGAGGTTGACCCTTGCGCTGTGCAGCTGCTAGGCCACGCTTCTTCCTCCACGTCCGGCGTCGAAGGGCCCATTTGCTCCATAGAGCACCGAGGTATCCTCCCCGTGATCTAGTCCAATGGAGGATGGTTGCAGTCAGGAAAACGACACCTATCGCTATCCACAGTATCCAAGCGTAAACCCAGCTGGAGTGGCTGAGCATGTGTTGAGCGAGGTAAGCTGTAAGCCATTGTAGGTCGTCGGCATAGTCTGGAAGTGGGGGGAGAGTCAATGGAGTGCTGGCGTTCATGAACGTAGAATGGATGCGTTCAAGACCTCCTAGAGGAACACAAAGTCAGACATTAGCACATAAGGCCACACTCAAGAGAGACTGCTTACGGTTTGAGAGACGTGGGGACAGAGACAAAGTTGAACATGGCAAGAGGCCAAGTATAGGCTGTTTTGAGAAGAGGAGGAGAGTCTGCCGCCATCGGCACACAAGAAGCAGATTTCCACAAGCGGCAGCCTTTTCTGGACGAAAGTATTCACCGTGCCGATCTAGATTCAGCCGCCCGATGCTGTCACCTTATCCCGAGGTTGATTTCTATTGATTGCCTTTCTTTCACACTCAGCGCCCGTCAACTACGCCAGCTCTGCACCCGGCCCTTGCCAAAGTATTCGTATAGACTCAGTGATGTTAAGAAAACCGCAAAGACTAGAGTACGAAACAGAAGAAACGCTTCGAACGCGAAGGTCGGCCATCTCTGTCACCCCCGCGTCAACCATTTATCACCTTGGCACAGCGAGTCGGCGGTATATCCCGCATGGGCTTCATTTGTCCGCCAGACATGCCAGGCACAGCTGCGCAGTTTCTCCTGGAGACATACCGTAGTTGCTACCCCAACAGTCTGACATCTGAAGAAATCTGAAGTCGTTTATCCAAAGTGGTGTGTCATACAAGATTCCCCTGAATACACCACGAAAACAAATACTCCATGATCGTGCGGCGGCCAGCACTGGGTGGGTGATTAAATCAGAGTCTCCCCGGAGCGAACCTGTGTAGTGCTATCAGCTATGGCCACAGGCTCTACTGAAGACAGCAGACGTACCTCCTTGCCAGTCTTCTGGATCTTGGCAAGCAAATCGTCGTATCCAATTGTGCCGGTCACCAGGACCTCCTGCTTCTCGAGGCTGACGCTGTAGTCAGAGATACCTAGAACATGTCGCTGCGTTAGTTCGCCACTCAGAACGAGAACAGATCCTGTATCCGACCTTCGGTCTTCTTGAGGACGCGTTCTACCGCTCCGCTGCATCCACCACAGGTCATCTACAACAGGAAGACCCCCATAACGTTAGCCGCAGTCCTAATACTCTCGCGATGGACCGCACACACCTTGACGTCAAACTTGTACTTATGCTCAGACTACACAGCCATGTTCAGCTTCCATTTTATTCCTAATCGCTTCAGTTTTGCCAGATATACACACCATGTCGATTGATGTTCACTGAAAGAAGCCTAGCACATTGCACAAGTCAGTCGCAACGCTTCACAGCCCCAAATCCGTAGGCGATCTCACCGATATATAGTTATGTATAGATAATAAGAGCAAAGAGAGATTCCAAAGATAGCTTGAGAGCACGTAGAGAGGAGAGAGGGTGATTCGAACGACCCAACGTGAGGCGTAGTATTTATAGAGAGCAAGGGAGGCGATGAGGAAGCCTTGAGTTGATCACTAAGCAGATATCGCAATAGACGCTCTGTTGTAATCATGGCTACGCACGATATGATTGGTCGACGACCCGAAGCTGAGCCCGACAAGCAGATTGGCGCTGAAGCGGCCGAACCGTCCACGACAGGCAAGTAGGTTCATCGTCGGAAATGGGAGTGTATAGCTTGATCTTGTGTTCCACGAGAAAACTCCGGACCATTAAGTATATAATTTACTGCAGCACTCGCAGGATCTCATGCCGATGGTCAACATGAAATCGCGAAACGTGTTGGAAACAATACCCATGGGTGGAAGATTATTGAGTAATTGAGAAGGTACCCTCCAAACGCGGGGACGTCAGAGGTCTGAGTGAAACACCGGAAGCCAAGCAGCAAATACTGAGGAGTATAAGCCAATCCGATACACTAAAGCGTCGGTGAGGCGGGATTGATGCGCCCTAACGCCACAAAGCCTTACTTGCCTCATTTAATGCACCAGTTTAGCGCTCAATTTTCTCTGCTGAATCGTCTCAGCTGTGAGTAGAGACTCGTTCAAACTGTGCCTCCTACACGCTTATCGAGTCTCCAGGGCCTGGCCCTTAAAACACACATGCCTCGCTAACCTGCGAAGACATTCAATTCTTTCTACTGCTCGATCTATGGCGCCACCTGAAATCACTGTCCCGGAGGGATATTCCCTGCACTCTGAGAATACTGCTCATATTCTTCTTCCTAACGACAATGGCGCATTCTTGAATCCAGTACAAGAGTTCAATAGGGATCTTAGTGTCGCCTGTATCACAACATGGGGTCAGCAGACAAACGACGCGAAGAAGCAGAAGTGGGCGGCAGCACAGGAAAGGAGGGCGAAGAAGGGTGAAAAAGGCGGGAAGTCTAAAAAGCAGAAAAGTGCGCATCGTTTCTGTTGCATGAGACATGAAGCCCTGAATATATTGGTTTGTTAGCTATTGAAGCTGAACAAGATGCGACTGCTGGACCTTCGACCTCACATGCTAATGAGGCTAGTGAAAGTATGCCTGTAGACCAAGACCACCCAGTGTCTATTAGCGAAGCTTCGTCGCCTGTAAGTGGTTTAATACCATGTTTATATATTGTGCTCAAGCCCCCTCCCTCTTCCCCACTAGTCTAAGGACTACAAGTTCACGATCCTCGAAGCCCTCTCTGCTACTGGTCTCCGGTCTATCCGCTACGCTAAGGAAATTCCTCTAGTCAAGTACGTGTTTATGTACATCTTGTTGACTTCTTGCTTTGATCCTCATGACGTAGGCAAGTAATTGCGAACGACTTGTCTCCTACCGCAGCTGAAGCTATGCGCCGCAATGTTGAACTTAACGGACTTGGACCTACTAAGTTGGGCGAAGTTGATGCGACAGCTGAGGCGGGAACAGAAGCACCCACCGAGCAGAAAACCCATCAACCGAAAGTGCGAGTGAATGAGGGGGATGCTTGGTCCGTAAACATGATATAGTCATGTCTGATGGACGGAGAACTGAACCTTTGGTTTAGTGCATTGATGTACAGTCATCGAGCTCCACAGGCTCGAGTTGATGTTGTTGACCTCGACCCATATGGGACTGCTGCGCCATTTATCGATGCAGCGGTACAGTGCGTTAGCGATGGTGGTAAGTGGTCAGATTATGTCGGCGTGCCATCCTCTCAGCACCGTGATTGTCCAGGGTTGTTATGTGTCACTTGCACGGACTTGGCTGTCCTAGCATCAACAAACTATTCCGAAAAATGGTACGTAATACATATCTCAGACCTGCGTCTATGAACAAACGTGCTGTAGCTTCTCCAATTATGGGGGCGTGTCTGTCAAGGCAGAGTATTGCCATGAATCGGTAAGTTACATTCCCTTATGATAGAAGCTGTCACTGATAGATGTACAGGCATTACGTCTTGTTCTACATACTATTTCGACCTCAGCTGCTCGTTACGGCCGGTATATTCAGCCACTTTTATCCTTATCAATCGACTTCTACGTCCGGCTGTTTATCCGGGTATCAACCTCTCCCCTCGAGGTCAAAAAATTGGCCAGGTAAAGCATTTCCCTTTTCTACGTTGCCGTATCGCTGATATTCCTCTGTCCAGCAAAAACTCGACTTACTACGTTTGCACCCATTGTCAGTCGTTCTACGAACAACCGCTGGGAAAAACAGTCACAACAGTACACGAGGGCAATGGGTCTACAAACCATAGCTTCAAGACTCATTCCGGGCCTCCAGTCGGGGATCGTTGCCCGGAGTGTAACTCCACACTTCATGTGAGCTTCCCTTATAGTCGTTTGATTTTTGAGACGAAGATGCTGACTCGAATTTCTCCAGATCGCTGGACCAATGTGGAATGGGCCTATACACGATAAGGAGTTTGTTTCTCAGGTTCTAAAGCACGTGGAGGAAAATGAGAACAAATATGGAACTTCGCCACGGATGAAGGGAATGTTGACTGTTGCAAATGAGGTGCGCGATAATCTTAACGCCTGCGTAAAGAAACTTGTGTGTGTTTCGAAGGGGACTAATTTGGCCACCTCAGGAACTGGACACGGCATTCTACTTCACGCCCTCCAAAGTATCAAGCTTCTTCCACTGCGTCTGCCCTTCACTAAATCAAATCGCGTAAGTGACAGGCAACATCTGACTATCTCGCTTCAACTGCTTATCTCCCTCACACAACTGGTAGTTCGGCGTTGCTTCACGCAGGACACCCTGTATCTCGCTCACACGCGTGCCCGGGATCCTTGAAGACCACAGCAGGCCGAGATGTTGTTCACGACCTCTTCCGGACCTGGGTCAAGGAGAACCCAGTCAGGATGGACAAGATCAGTGAGGCCTCACCAGCACGGATCCTCCTTGGCAAAGAGCCCAAGTTCGAGGCGAACTTCAAACACCACCCAGATACTATCACGCAGTCCGCCAAGGTCAAAGTCGTGCGGTACCAGCAGAACCCCGCGCCGAACTGGGGTCCAGGCACGAAAGCCAGTTCAGGAAATTCGAAGAAGCGTAAGAGGCCTGAGGACGAGGAGTAGATCTTTATGGCGTTAGATCAGATAGGAAGTTTTTGGGTTCTCCTTAGTGCTGCATTTTGGTATGAATGTACTGTATTTCCAACGTAGAGCGATCTTCTCGTAAACGACGCGAGCATAAAAGTAGCAACAAACAACAAACAAAACCGACAAAATGTTGTACAAGAAAGCAACGCAAAATATACGCGAAGCAGTTTTATTATGCGATCCTGCCTGACTTCGACAATGACGAAAGAGAAATATAAAGAAAAAGCTCGTTAGAGTCATATTAATCGGTCAAGGGGACTTCGTTGACGATCCAAGGATGTTTGAGGAGTTCAGCAGCAGACGGTCTAGAGTTGTGATCGAGGTCGAACGTCTTTTGAAGGAAGTCTTCAGCTTCGGGGGTGATATCAGAGGGGATCGCGGGCTTTGCACTCATCCCAATCTATAACGAACGTCAGCGTCGAGTGCATTTCACAGCTCAAATATGACATACCTTGAAGATGGCCTGCATTTGTGAGAGTTGAGGGTACGGGTGCTCGCCAGTAAGCATCTCCACGACCAAGCAGCCGACGCTCCAGATGTCGGCTTTCTGCGTGTATGCAGTCTGCTTCACCACCTCGGGTGCCATCCAGAAGACGGAGCCTTGCAGTGAAGGCCTATGCGCACGGTTTCCAGGTAGTAAATCTACGCGCACAGTAAGCATGCCGTCGTTTGTAAATGTCGAAGACAGCACTCACTATCCTCAACCTTCTTGGAGATACCAAAGTCGGAAATCTTGATGCCACCCTTGTTATCCACGAGCATGTTGGCGCCCTTGATATCGCGATGGATGATATCCCGGGAGTGCAGGTAGTTCAGGCCCTCAAGGATTTGGCGGACCCAGTTACGGACGAGCGGTTCCGCGAATGCACCGTAGTTGCGGAGCAACGATGTCACTGAGCCTCCAGGGACGTACTCCAAGAAGATATTAAGATGGTCACCATCAACACATGAAGCTGTGTAGAATGTCAGTTTCCGTTGGCAACATGGATGTACTGACTAGACTCACAGTGATATTGCACGATGTTCTCATGCTGCAGATCACGGAGTAGCTCGATCTCACGCTCTAGTGCACTGAGCATCAGCTTCTTGCGCTCCTCGTTCGGTGCTGAGCCTTTTGGCAACTCGACTTGTTTGACTGCCATTAAGAGACCAGTCCCAGCATCCATACCAAGGTAGACTTTGCCGAATGAACCGGCGCCGATGAGAGCGCCTTTAATCCATTTGATAGTTTTCTCTGAAGAACATAATTAATTAGTCCCACTTCTGTTATGTGGAGCAAGCAATACATACCACCATGCGAAGTTATCGCCTTCGGCTGTCCCTCTTCTTCAGAATCCACACCCTCGGTAAGATCTTCTTCCTCGTCTTCCTCTTCTTCTTCCTCATACTCTTCCTCGGAGGTTTCTTCTTCTTCCTCCTCAGCTAAGCTCTTGATGGACTTGACATCAGCGTCAACCGCCGTCCAATCCGACTCCTTCGTATCCATACTAATCCGCCTATCCACTTCAGCCGTGATCTCGTCCACCGTCAACAAACTAGCCGTGTCCGACGTGTCTCGTTTACTCTTCATCTCTGTGATCAGACTCATGCGCTTCGACGCAGGGTCCAACACAGACATCCTCGATCCCGGTCTTGAAGACGGTGCCAAGTTCATCGACTCCGACAACGATTCCGAGGAGATTGCTACAGGGGGAAGGAGGTGTAGTCTGGACATACGGTTCGACTGGCGTTTCTGCGCAGGTGTCATCTCAGTCGTGTCAACAACTTCGCCGTCGTCCGACGATATAGACACTCGTGGTGGTTCTGACCCATCGTCGAGAGGCATCGGTGGTAGCGTTGGAGATACTCTCGATGAATATGACATGATTGAATTTCGCGGAGAACCTGCGAGACCTGAGCCTTGTGTGCTCACGCTGAAGCGAGACTGGTTGTATTGCGAGGGGTTCCATGAGATGGTGCTGTCGCGCCTGCTACCACTGATATTCGACGCTCGCCACATACTCTGCCGGCGTGTACGCTCGAGGACTTTCTTCTCAGTGAACGGGAAGTAGTCCGCAAGATGGTTAGTAATGAGCTCGCTCGGCGGACGCTGCCCGAAGAAGTTTCGTAGCTTGGACTTCTTCGGACTCTTGTTTGCGGGAGTGTCGACTGTGACAATGGAGGCCGCAGAGGACAACGGAGGATCGGGGATAGGAACACCGAGACCACTGAGAATGGACAGGGAGCTGGCACGCTTGTATGCTTTGCTTCCAGGTTCGGGGGAGACATACTCTTGCTGCGGCTGTAGTGTGTCACTGAGAGTCTCATTACTGCCAGATGCGCGAGAGAAGGTCGTCCCACGAGGGCTCGCTGGATCTGGGCTTCTGCGCTTGCTCTTATCCAGCTGCCGCAAGGTGAGACCATGTTCTCTGGCAGGCTCGTCAGGCGGTCCGTGACATATCGACAGTAGTTGTGCATCGGTCAATGGAGCCCCTAGCAGACAACCTATGAGAATCGGGTTCTCGAAGGACAGGGAGCGAACTTACTCAGCGAGCTCTCAGCACTCCAATCCGTGAAGACCCCATATCCATCTACACAAAGTGCACCGTTCACAGTCTCAACAATAGGTATATGCGACGGCCCGTCGTCCACGCTTCTCAACTTCTTCAACGCTCTCATAAGAATCTCGGCACCGCTGACACAATCCGCCACAGAGATCTTGGAAGACTTCCCGCCATCGGGGAACGAGAACTTGATGACTTTCCTGTTGATGTCGTCCAGAGATGGTGTCTGCGACGGCGTGCCGGGACGCCCGCCAACGTATTGGTTGACACGATGTGCTTGTGTCGGGGGCGAGGGCGTCTCCCGATTACGCTGGGAGGCAAAGGACTCGTTGATGGGCGACAACGCTGACTGTTGGGAAACGCTTGATTGAAGCGC
Organism: Irpex sp. Y119-03; assembly: GCA_037042295.1. NCBI lineage: Eukaryota > Fungi > Basidiomycota > Agaricomycetes > Polyporales > Irpicaceae > Irpex > Irpex sp. Y119-03. Next base: position 546,470 of record JAXQKB010000954.1, on the reverse strand, counting down.
ATATGGATGGCTGTTACTCGAGGTCGTACGGGAGGGGAGTTTCTGCTGGTTGCCAGAGCCGGAGGATGTGCGTTGATGGTCGGCCTGTGGACGACTGATGGTTCGACTTGGAAGCTGCGAGTTGAACAAGGGTGAGGGTGAGCGAAGTTGGCGTGGGGTTTGGCTCCCGGGAGTGAGCAGATTGGCATTGGGGGCAGGCGGTAGTGGTTGATTGGTATTGAAAGTGGGCGGTTCGGGAAGTGTCGGTGTGCGTCGACCGGAAAGCGGAACAGTAGGTGGGAGAAGTGTGCGAGGGGTGTTAGAGCGAGCACTTTGTGGAGGTGGGGGAGGCTGATTGCGGGGTGCTGGCGGGAGTGGTGGCAGCTCACCGCGGGGAGTCGAATTCGAGCGCGGCTGAGGCAACGGGCGAATGGGAGGGGGTTGAGGTAGCTGTGGAGGCGGATGGATACTTCGCGCTGAATCCTGACCATCGCGTACAAGACGTGGTAGCCCATCTGTCCCCACGCCTGGCGTCAAGTGCAATGGTGCCGGACGACCATTGTCCAGCCTGCGTGCACCGGCGCGATTGGCGGCAGACATTGCTCCATTTTCGCTGCTCAAACTCGATGTCCGACTGTGTTCGCTTACCGAGGAGCGAGGCTTGGCGGGAGGGGAGTGAGCAGAGCACTTCTGCCGCAATGCCTTGACTCCAGCTACGACTCTTATCCTATCTCCAACGCTAAACATGCCCATCTCCTTGAGAGTTGTTTGGTCTAGCTCCAGTAGCACATCACCGCGAATATCATTCTCTTTGAATAGCTGTGCCTGGTGAGGGCACTTAATGCTCGTCAACCAGGACGCGACATGGTTATCGGTCCATGTCCGAAGGTAGTCTGCGAAGGCCATTCCGAGCGGTGGATCTAGCGAGGCGTTCGAGATCGGTGTAGCGGGCGAAGAGCCATCAGATAGATGGCTCCCGGTGAGATGAAAGGTTGGCAGTGTTGTCTGCGACTGCTGGATCATGAAGCTTGCCGAGGGCGAGGCGGGGGAAGAGGCGGTCGAGATAGGCTGAGAGTAGTCGTCTGAAGCATGGAGGGAATTGCCATTGACGAGGACTGCTGCCATGCTGTCTGAAGCAAATCAGATGGGGTCGTTGCAGAGAGGCGTTTGGGTGTGGCGATACTGAAAAGAGATATGGTGTGTAAGTCTAAGATCGGAGACGGTCAGACAGACGAGATCCTGGAAATTGCGGTGACCTCTGCGGCAACCAGGCAGGAGGTGGTCCGCAGGGGAACAGAGCAGCTCGACCAGTCGAGGAGCGGAGTAGAAAGGAAGGTTATGCCAGCCTGGTAAGAGATTGAAGGGAAGAAGCAGAGAAAGAACAAGGGTGGGATTCAAGGAACGTAAAGAATAAGAACAAAGTATTGACCATGGTCACTGCATCCGAGCGCCTCGCCTCAATTGTCTGTACACTGGGAACGCACCTCTTGTTTCTTGTCTACCACCACTCAATGCCCTTCAAAAGACCTCGTGGGATGTGCCAGAGAGATGTTCCTCCGAGTCTCAACCGGCGTGCGACGAGCAGCGTCAACCGACCTGCTACTGCTGTGGGAGTGATGTGAGAAGGGGAAACAGGCTCGCAGCAGTCTTGAATATATCTCCTGGGAGGTGATGGTTGGTGAGCAACACACAGCCCGTGGGGCACTCTTATGTTGGTGATGTTTGCAGGCTGGCGATTCGCTCAATTGCCTCGGAAACATCGAGTGCCGTAGCGCATGAAACAAAGTGCCATCAATTACAGTAATTCGTCCGCTCACTGTCCTTTCCGACATCACTCATCCTGCATCGCTTTGCGCATCCACTCGCGGCGGTCTCGTCCTGTTCTGTCTTCGGTGGTTCGCCAATTTAGCTTCAAACACTCTTCTAGCTAACTTCTAAAATTATATTCAGACTTTGTCCTGCAATGACGCACCAATCATCTCGTCGGTACTCAGGCGAACCCCCCTCGGCCACACGCCTCTGCATCATGCTTCTGGCCATCCGCTCGCATGGCTGAAACGATATCTCGACGCCATTACGGGATTCACGCTCTATGCCCACCCCGAGTGCGTGCTTTGGCTTGTTCAGCCAATCATCGTGCATCAGAGCCTGCAGACTGGATGTTCTCTACTTCCTTTCCAACGGGCTACGTGAGCCAGCGTGAAGATGTTGACTCAATAGCATGTCAGTTCCATCAGCAAAGCGGAAAGTAATCAAGTCGGAGGACCTGTCTATTGATGATGATGGACTGTTGCAATGGAGACTGCCATGTACTACGTCGACGATATCAGGTATTTACTTATTATGAGGGCCATAGTATGAGCTTTTGACTCAAGTCCCACTGGCACTGGGAGTTGTATACACTACCAGATGTGTCTGGAATCTAGTCTGAAGTGGGATATGTCTGACTGCCGTTTGGGGCAAATTTGCGGTCCGAGATCTGAGCTTCATGACGCTTCGCACAGATCACCATGTGCATCTTTCTGCACGTCAAGCTACCGTCAAGGTACATGTAAGCCTGACTGACGGTAGTCGTCAACACGGCCCATAGGATTTCTCCCTTATCGTTGATGGGTCATGCATCTGCAGCTTATAAACGACACAGCTGTCAGCACATGCAGCGTATTGGAACACCCACCAATTGATACTTTTCTTCTTCTAACAACACCAAGTTCATGGCCAATAGGATTTCGACGTAGAGTGGCCTCAGAGAAGTATGAAGGTCGTTCATCATTATCATCATTAAGTGAATGACATAAAAAAGGCATAAGAACTGGGAAGTACGCTAGTGATACAACGATGCACAATCGCAAAGAGCAGACTGTGACACAAAACATAAGATACCAAAGGTAGCAGGATCCCACTCAAGTCACAGAGTTTCATACAGCCCCAACAGGCGCAAAGTGCCTCTTCCTCACTTGTCCATTCTCAGCCTCCTCTTTCTGGAGTTTCTCATGCTGATACAACGGCTCGACGTCCTCGACCTTCATCCTGAACAAATACTTCTTGATGTTCCTCGGCAACGCCTTGATCTGATACGCCGCATGCGTCCGCGTAGGCACCGAGAATACCTGATCGAGTTCCTCGAGGGAGAGCGCCTTGGTTTCGGGTACGAAGAGGAGGATGAGGACGAAGCCGACGACGTTCCACGCTGCGTACCAACCGAAGGCGCCTTGTGGTCGGAAGGCACCGAGGAGACGAGGGAAGGTGATGGCGACGACGAAGTTACTGTAAGGAATAGATAGATAATAAGCGTCCATGCCATCACACACGTTCGCAAATCGGAAGAGATGGAGCATGAAATTAGAGTGAATAAGGTACTCACAAGAACCAAAGCACCGCTGTGCTGAGCGACATTCCCACGTCTCGCACATGCAACGGGTACGCCTCCGCAGAATACGTGAAGGGTACAGGGCCCTCACCCGGACTGTAGGCCATACCATACAAATAAATACCCAACGCCACGACTGCAAGCCGTCCGTTGCCCTCCGGTATCCAAAATGCGAACCCAGTCATGAGCAAGAATATCGCCATGAGCGGGAAAGTCGTGAGTAGGAGGTTACGGCGGCCAAACGTATCGATGGTGTATACAGCAGGGAAGGCAAAGAGCCAGTTAATGAGACCGAAACCGAAGGATGCGAGGAGCGATTGGATTTCATTGAACCCGGACTCGGCGAAGATGTTGGATGAATAGTAGGCGATGACGTTGACGCCGCAGAATTGTTGCATGAACATAACGATGACGGAGCCAAGAACAGCACGACGGTTACGCGGGACGGTGAAGAGTTCGAAGAAGAGGTTACGGCCGGTTTCGATCTCTTTTTCAGCCTCTAGAAGAACATGGATGTCTATATGGATAATTAGTAAAGATATTAGTAAAATTGGCTATGTACTGACAGTAGAGGTCACGAGCGGCCTGGATGGGGTTGTTTCTGAAGCGCAAGAGGGAGTCATACGCCTTATCGTAACGACCTTTGCTAATGAGCCATCGAGGAGACTCGGGACAGAAGAAGACTTGAACCATGACGATGAGAGCGGGGACGCCGGCAGAACCCAACATCAAACGCCAGTTAAGACCTTTGATATTGTGCCTATCCTGGACGTGGTAGAAAGCAAGGTCCATAACGTTGCCCAACATGATACCGAAGGCAGTCCACATTTGCCTGGTCGTGATTATATTATATCAATGCTGATTTTTATGGTGAATAGAAAACGAGTTTACTCACCACATCATGACAAGAGCACCACGAATGACCGGTGGGGCACATTCGGCTGCGTAAACCGGAACTGTCGTACTCTTGGGGCCGATACCGAAGCCAAGGATGAGACGGGCGACAAACAGGTGTTGCCAACTGTTCGTCACGCCCTGCCAAATACAAGTCGCGAATGAGATGAACGCGGTGACGCAGATAGTGCCTCGACGACCAAGCCATTTATTGAGCGGGTGGGTGAGCCAACAGGAAACGAGACCACAGCAAAGGTATGGTGCAGAGTTAACCAAACCGAGGAGCCATTGGTTGCGGCCAGCGTTGGCGTCACCAGAGTTGGGATCGATACCGAATTGCGGAGCGAAGAAGAGATTCGCTCCGTTAATTACGGATTCATCCATCTATGACAGATAAGATTAGCTCTCGCATGCAAAACTTCAAAAGAAATTGGCGCCATTACTCACACCCTGCACGGCCGCAGCCAGAGAACAGAGAATGACCATGTAATACAGCTGGAAAGGCTGGTGCCACCGATGAGTGACTTCTCTCCTCAATATAGCCTTGTCCGCCTCGTCCAATTGGCTGAGGCTCTCGAACGCCTCTGGGTCTTGCGCAATAAGAGCACCCTTCTGGAACTCCTTCTCTAGATGTCCGAGACCGTGCTCTCGCGCGAAACGGGCAGCATGAGCCATGAGCTTTTCATGGGGAATACCTTCGAGGGGATTGGCCAGTCGGGCGTTGACGTTTTCGCCGACAGTGTCGATATGGCGGATAGATTCTTCGTCGGAGGGAGAGGCGCGCTCTTCGATGAGCTGCTTCTCATTTTTCTCGGGATCCTCGTAGGTGGCCATGGTAGAAGTGTGAGCTTGTCGTTAAACGTTAAACCGTGAACGTGAATCGGGAGGACGAGGAATGTGGGGTGTGGGGTAGGGGTGCGGAGGCGATGCGGGGAAAGAGGCCTATCGCTCGCTGGGAAGTGACCTCTGATGGAGGATGCACGAGCTGGTGTGTGTGAATAGGCATGGTTTATATATAACTAAAAAAATGCAAGGGTTGATTAGGGGTGGGGTCATGAACGAGCGGGTGTTTGATCGCATCTCTGGATGACATTACCTGATCGGGAGTTCCGAGCTTTCTGGACGTATCACGCGCTCACACTGCGGGGCCCCACTTGATCTAAGTCGTTTGCGCTCATTTGCAATCCCTCTCGTCATATCACCTGTTGAGCAATTAAAGAGATGCACTTTGCATTGCTAATAACAGCAATGAACTCACCAAGGACAATTGGAAGAAAGAGCAGTCACGACGTGGTGGGATGAATTCTCTGCCAGTGGAAGATTGACCGAGGTAGTAGGTACGTACATGAGCATCGCATGGCCGGGCTTTCGGAGACTTTAGGAGCTGATAGCTCGTGGCATCATCTTACTTCAATACAATTTTCAGCGGTCAACCCTGCCTGCGCCCAAGTTGAAAGAAAAAGACACACGCACCATTTGATCGTTTGATTCAGGGTTGCGTCACAAGTGATTACGTTCTGTCCTTTGCAGTACAGTAATGAACCAGCTTAGCCAAGTGGACCAACGGCGTCGACCATATCAACGGTGCAGTGCGATAATCATCCCCAATCGCTTATAATACAAGAGTAGGTTTGATGACTGTCGACGGATGCTCCAAGTTATCGCAGCTCGAGTGGTGACCCCTGAACACAATCATCTCAGCCTCGCCAGGGATAGCAGATATGTATACGTATCAGAATGCATGGACTTTAAAACTCGCCGTTTTGAAACACAATTTCCAATGGAGACCCTTGAGAATTTGAACTTTTGATGACGCACCGAGATTCCGAAATTCCGAAATACGAGGTATGCAAAGGCTTATGCACGAGCACCCCAAGTAGCCAAAATCGAAGATTTTTGATTCATTCAGGCCCCAGTCTCGGTGCGGATGTTGTAGGTATTGCAACTTCTGGCAGAGCCTTCGTGTCTACGATCATTGTATTTTTTCGAAACAGCAGTGCACTAGTATGCAGTGAAGTAGAATCCCAGGAGACCGGAAGTAATACTGGATCGTTCGTCAGTAACAAACATAACAAGCGGGAAGCGATATCTTGATAAACATCAATAGCGACCGCAACAGCGAATAAGAGAGAAACGTACGTAGCAGACTATTTGCCTATGCGCAAAGGAGCAAGCAAATGCGCCAGTTTGTACAGCCGGTCCGGTAAGCTATCGACGTTCACTGACGCTCGTGTACGGAGCGAAGTTACATTACTTACGAGGATGTTCGAATTCTGCCAGTGTATAGCAGCTCAATACGGTCTGTAAATGAGAGAACATGAATGAACATTAACGTGCAAGTTGGGCCACAACTTTAGTGACCTAGGTCGATGATAATTCATGACTTCGTGACGAAGCGAAACTTATCTAGACTTGCCGTGCTCGACCTGGCTGTTCTCCGAGCCTTTGTGGCGCCGGAATCTTGAAACTATGATGTCGATCTGTTCCACGGATTAATAATTGGGACATCGGGCTTCAAGCCTCCAGTCAGGAGAGAGGAGACGGCTGAAAGAGAACGGAATCAGGATAAGCTGAGAGCGTCGCTCAGAGCATAGAGTAAACCATTCTTACGAGGACGCTCGAATTCTGCCACTGTATAGCACCTCAAAGATACAGCCTGTAAATGCGAGAACGTGAGTGTACATAGATGTGTAAGTGATTCAATTTCTTAACTGACCTTGGTCGATGATAATCCATGGCTTTGTGGCGAATAGCCTTGCCCTACCTGGCTACCCTGTGGCGTCGGACTCTTGAAACTCGATCTGGTCCACGGATTGATCATTAAGACATCAAGATGGGAGAGAAGGCCGATGAGAAGGAAACCTGGTTTACTTAGATGTGGTGAGAGCATCGTTCAGAGCATAGAGTATATGTGTCACGATATTCTATTCGGGTTAACGTTCATGCAGCGAATGATTCTGCATCAGAACGTGCAGACAGGGCGTTCCTTTCCGACAGGCCACAGGGCTCGACCAATTAGGAAATGTGAAGATGTCGACTTGAAAGCAGCATATTAATATGCCGCTTCCATCAGCGGGAAGGAGTCAAGCCTGAGGCCGGAATTGACGACGGGACCGTTGCGGCTGAGATAAGGAGACGTTAGAGCTGTGCATGGCGACGATATTGGGTAGACATTGACGTACGACCACGATGCTGCTTTCCTATGTCAAGGTGTCTGTGGTATAGCACGGTTGCGGCACTGTGTCCAACCTATATAGAGATTCAATGGAGAGAGCCACTGTGTAGCACGGTGATTATGTACTTACACGAAGATCTACGTGACAGTTCCCAAACAGATCATCATGTCTGTCAAGACAAGTCTGACTGACGGTAGTCGTCGACACGGCCCGCAAGGCTTCGTCTCTGCCCATGCATCTGCGTCTGAGGCGATGCAGCTGTGAATCAGTGATCACATGGGGCATATGAATGTTGGTACACTCACCTCCCAGTGCTGCAGCTCGAGGCTACAAGGGATAGTACACTCTTTACAGTCCTTTCTGAAGGTTAGCGTCCATGACTGTGCGCTCTAAGTAATCTCGGCGTATAACAACACTACTTACTACATCAAGCATCCATTTCGTTAGTGTGGTCGTCCACAGCGAAGTGGTGAAACAGCGCCACGGATAGAACAACTCAGCCACACCGTGACCTAGGATTAAGCTGGGCTCAGCTCCGTCACGGTGGCCGTGTGGAGGGCTCCCCGGCCGACGGGGGAGTAAATAAATGTGCCTGAGGGCCGTTGACACCTGCGCCTGTCACCAGCGTATCTCTCGCTTTCCTCTCGAGTACCGGCTCAACTGATCACTGTAACCAAGTGGTTAGAGCATTCTGGACCGAAAGGCTCAGGCAGCAACCGACTGATTCTGAGGCGTGCGAGAGATGTGCTTGTAACAAACTCTCGATGTTAGGCTTTCAAGTAAGCTTGCCTTCCTTGGAGTAATTTACTCGCGACCTTGGGACAATTGGGTTCGTCGAGAAACCCGAATACGGAACGCCGGAGGCTTTGCTTTCTAATGAAGACGAGCGAGTTTATGACAGCTCTGCATGTGCGAAACGAGGCTTCGACATTTGTGCAGCTCGGAGGAGTGTCGCATCGGCTTGGTAGGCGATGTTCGCCGGAGTCTGTGCTCGGGCTCTTTGCTACATGCACGAACCTCTGTGCGATAAGCGCATGAGTAAGGGTAAGGTAATGCGCTAGCGGTGGTCATAGAACTTTCTGAGCGGTTTCCCGTTGTTGGCGGGATAGTCAACGCCCAATGCCAGACATATTGAGCATACTCTCATTGAGCTCACGACTATTGTTCGCAACTGCCTGAGCTCGCTGTCTGTCGTGGCTCGCAGTGACAAGGATGGGCGCATGACACCAGATGTCGAGGGCAAGAGCTGATCCGAGGGGCGTCTAACTTCCGGCGCATCGGTGATGGGAGCCCAGGAGAAGGCGGCATCAGGGCCCCGCCGAGAGAAAAGGACCTAGAATAAAACGCGGACGTCGCTTCTCTCTATTCCCCTTCCACTTCCTGCTTTTCGCTCGACAACGTCGACGACGTCCACCACCATCTAAAGGTCGTCGTCAGCACCTAATTTCTCGGCACAGAGAGAGTCTTTTCTTCTCGTTTCGCTCCTTTGCAACGTCTCGCGCTCTCCATTCCCATAGGAACATCCCAACACATACCGCGTTTCTTCCCAGCCAGCGAAGACATCGTTTTTCAAACTCGCATTAAGCTTCGACCCGCCCTTGAGCTGCACCACCATGCGGCTGCTGTCGGCGGCGGTCTCGCTGCTATCGCTGGCGTCGCTGGTCGTCTCGTCACCGTATCGGGAGGACATCGTTGACTACAACATCAACACGAATCAAAACGCCCAAGACCCCACCCAGTACACCACCACCAAGCGTTCTAGCTATCATCCCTCCCCCGATAACTGGCGTGAAATTCCCTTCTACACTATTCTACTCGATAAGTGGGCAGATGGTGATCCGTCGAATAATGACTACTTCAAGACGATGTACGAGTGGGACTGGCGGGAGACGCAGCTACGGTTTGGCGGTGATTTGAAAGGTCTCGTTGGAAAGCTCGACTATCTGTATGGAATGGGTATCAGGGGTATTTTCATTTCCGGAACGCCCTTCTTGAATATGTTGTGGCAAGCCGACAGTGAGTGCTACGTGTTTTTAGCTTTCGCGCCGAGTGCTGATGATCGGGCGCATCACGCTAGGTTACTCGCCTCTGGACTTTACGGTGTTGGATCCCCACTGGGGAACTCTGAAGGATTGGCAGGACGCGATCGATGAAATACACGCGAAGGGAATGTACCTTATGGTTGATTTCACTGTCGGTACTATGAGTGATTTGGTCGGCTTTGATGGGTAAGTGAATGGAAGCATGTTCGAAGGTCAACTTCACACGCTTAACGTGACCTCATAGATACCTCAATACTTCGGCTCCCTTTGACTTGCACGAGCATAACGCTGTCTGGAAAGACCCAAAGTACGTTCCGTGGGATTTCAAGGAGTACGCCGACTTCGAGGTATGTTGAGCCATTGACGTATATTGACGCACCGCTGACTATTTTGTCGAACAGATCAGGAACGAATGGAACTCGAGTTGCGAACTTCCGACGCTGTGGGTCAACGATGGTACTCAGGAGCATTTGGACTGGCCGGGAGGATGTATGAACTCGGACTTCGACCAGTACGGCGACTTGGAGGCCTTCGGTGTCCATCCTGATTATGAGCGTCAACTCACCAAGTTCGCATCCGTTCAAGATCGTCTACGTGAATGGCGACCTTCTGTCATGGCTAAGCTCACTACCTTCGCGTGTATGGCAATCCAATCCCTCGACTTCGATGCCATCCGTATCGACAAGTCGACGCAAGTCACTGTTGACGCTTTGGCTGATTGGGCTACCGCGGCGCGTAAATGTGCAGTGGGTGTCGGAAAGAAGAACTTCTTGATTACCGGTGAAGTTACTGGTGGTGATTACTTTGGAGCCTTGTATATGTGAGTTTCGTATTAGTCTCACGACGAATGGTCATTTAACCATCTATGCAGCGGGCGTGGACGTACCCCAACCCAACGCCCTCCCGACTTCCTCAGTGCCGCCAACTTGACCTCGGCTCAAAACCAGTACTTCCTGCGTGACGCCCCCCGTAACGGTCTTGACGGAATTGCCTTCCACTACTCTATCTACCGTGCTCTCACCCGGTTCCTCGGAATGGATGGTAACCTGCAAGTCGCATATGATGTCGACGTCAACTTTATCACCGCGTGGAACGAGATGTTCTTGTACGACGACTTCATCAACCCTAATAACGGCACCGTTGACCCCAAGCACATGTACGGAACGAGCAACTTCGATGTCTTCCGATGGCCCAGTCTGGAGAATGGTACGGAGCGAGGTGTCCTTGGTACCTTCATCACAACCCTGGTCATGCCTGGAATCCCTCTGCTGTACTATGGCGAGGAGCAGAACATGTACCTCTACGATACTAGTGCCTCCAATTATCTCTATGGGTGAGTCGAGAAATGGCTTCGAGGGGGGGCATGTCTAACTTTTCTGTAGCCGTCAGTCCATGGTCAGTAACAAGGCTTGGCAGCGCCACGGGTGCTACCAACTAGGATCTACTCAGTATTTCAACATGGCTTTGGGCAAGTCTCTTCTCGGCTGTTACGACGACTGGAACTCCCTCGACCACTTCGATCCCACCACCAATTCTCGTCGCGTGTTCGCCAGGTTCAACCAGCTCCGTGCGACTTATGCCGCTCTCCAAGACGGCTACAACCTTGTACAGCGTGGTAACTGGACTCGTCAAATCGAACGTCCTGGTTCAAACAGCACTCCAACCGAGATGGGTCTCTGGTCCGTCTCGCGTTCTGGTATCCCGGGTGCACAGACCCTCAAGGGCAACAACACCGATCAAATCTGGCTGCTTTATACCAACAACAACCAGACGACGGACTGGAAGTATGACTGTAACGACCCTAAACTTTGGATTTCGTCGCCCTTCCAGGCCAACACTGTCGTCCGGAACTTGCTCGCTCCCTACGAGTCATACACGCTCGCGACGTCCAAGTCTTCGTACTACAACAATGGAACCGGACCGTTCGTCGGTTGCATGGCCCAGTTTACGACTCAGCCGTTCGGTTTCCTGGCTCTCGTTCCTGAAGAACAGTGGGTTGGCCCCAGCCCCGCTCTTACTGGTTTCAGCCCGGGACACGACGCACGTATCAACGTCGAATCTGGCGATGCCAATGCAACGACCGTCGACATACGATTGGAGTTCAACGTCCCTATGGACTGCACGAGCGTTACAAACGCCATTTCGTTCAATATGTCGTCCTCCGGCCACGGATCGGCGCCCTCGATTGACACGAACAGTGTCAAATGCCAGACGATCACGAACCCTACGCCTTCGACGCTTGTCGGAGCTGATGCCTCGTTCTGGTACTGGACGGCTACTCTGCAGAACTTCCCGGACGGTATCCTCGAAATACTCATTGACAGCCCGGCTGCACAAACCGGTGGACTCACTACAGGAGTAAGTCCGTCACTATTCTTCTATCTCAACATCATTAATCCGGTTGTTTTTATCATAGAGCAAGGATCGTCTTCTTCTTCGGAAGGGTTCGGCCAAGAACGTCATGGTCTTCCCCGACTCTGATCATGACAACGATGCATTTGGGTTCAGCAACAACCAGTACACGTTCACGCACAAAGCACTCGGTGCCGACAAGCTTCGCTACTCTACGAACTTCGGACAGAACTGGACCGACTGGAGGAACTGGGAGGATGTGACTACCATCGACTCTAAGGAGTTCTCCGATGAGGGTCAGTTCTGGGATGGTCAGCACATCATGGTGCAATGTAAGCTATACTCAGTGTGCGAAGTTTGTGACATCTAGCTAATGAATTAATCTAGACTGGAACGGCCTCGCCATGTCCGCCACGACCGTTGTTCATGCCGACAGGAACTACAAACACCCTCGTCGCGTACCTCAGCTCCTGGCTCGTGGTCCTTTCAACCAGTGGGGCTTCGATCAAGGTATTACCGCTGACATGTCGATGAACGACGACGGCATGTGGGAACTCGAGATCATGGCGTCTTGGCCAACGTATGTGCAGCTCAACGTATGGGGCTACGACGATTACTACTACGGTGATGTCGATAACGACGGTGTTCTCGATCGTTTGCCTCCCAATACGGCCGCACCTAACTACCTCAACATGTCTGCACCGCCTCATCCTCATCTTGCGTGGGCTCTCATTGTCGACGATTCTACCATGACCTGGTCGCTCCAGCCTCGTGGTCAATCCGCCATTGGTGCTATCATGTACGCGCTCTTACTCTCCATCCCCCTCGTCACTGGTACCCTCGCCGTCGTGATCTTCATGTGGTCGTTCTACGGAATCAAGTACAACCAGTGGGGTGTCAAGCCCAGCAAGGACCACAGCTACTTCCCTATCCTTGGCGCACTTGGCAACAAGTCGAGCGCGAATGTGAGCAACGAGAAGATGAGCGAGAAGGTCTTTGGCTTCCACACTCACAAGAACACCGATATCATTGGCTGGCCCGAGGACAAGAACAAGCGTCGCAAAGTCCTCATCGCAACTCTCGAATACGAGATCATCGACTGGAAGCTCAAGGTGAAGATCGGTGGTCTTGGTGTCATGTCCAGTTTGATGGGTAAGGCGATGACGGACGTCGATCTCGTCTGGGTCGTCCCTAAGGTCAAGGATCTCGAGTACCCGCCTGGCGAACCCGCTGAGCCGATCGAGGTTATTATCTTCGGTGAACCGTACCTGATCGAGGTTGAGACGCACGTCCTCGACAACATCACCTACGTTATCCTCGACAGTCCTGTCTTCCGTGCCCAGACCAAGGCGGACCCGTATCCCGCTCGCATGGACGATCTTAGCTCCGCCATCTTCTACTCAACCTGGAACCAAGCTATCGCAGCTACTGTCCGCCGCTACCCTCTCATCGATATCTACCACATCAACGATTATCACGGTGCTCTCGCGCCCATCTACCTGCTGCCGAAGGTTCTTCCCGTCTGTCTTTCGCTTCACAACGCTGAGTTCCAGGGTCTTTGGCCGCTTCGTACCAAGGAGGAGATGAAGGAGGTTTGCTCGGCTTTCAACATCAGCAAGGAACACTGCACGAAATACGTACAGTTCGGTAACACGTTCAACTTGCTTCACGCCGCCGCCTCCTTCATCAGTGTTCACCAGAAATCTATCGGTGTGGCTGGTGTGTCCGATAAGTACGGTAAACGTTCTTGGGCTCGTTATCCCGCTCTCTGGACTCTCAAGCACGTCGACTCTCTGCCGAATCCGGATCCTACGGATATCGCTGCCTTGGACGAAAACCCTACAAACGTGCGCGACATCAAGATTGATCAGGCTGCTGAAGCAGAGCGTCCGGAGCACAAGCGGCAGGCACAGGAATGGGCTGGTATAAAACAGGACCCTAACGCTGATTTGTTCGTCTTCGTCGGTCGTTGGTCAAAGCAGAAGGGTGTCGATCTCATTGCCGATGTCATGCCATCGCTGTAAGTCTTTTCCTTTCGACAATCACATCATGCATTGCTGACAGCGCTCTTCAGGCTCGAGAAGAGACCGTCTATTCAGCTTATCACCGTCGGCCCCGTCATCGATCTTTACGGTCGTTTCGCCGCCGAGAAGCTGAACCGTCTCATGGAGCTCTACCCGGACCGTGTCTACTCGAAGCCCGAATTCACAGCTCTCCCGCCTTACCTCTTCAGTGGTGCCGACTTCGCTTTGATCCCATCTCGTGACGAACCCTTCGGTCTCGTCGCCGTCGAGTTCGGTAGGAAGGGTGCTCTTGGTGTTGGTTCTCGTCTTGGTGGTCTTGGTCTTATGCCCGGTTGGGTAAGTTTGATGTTGCTATAAATTTCTTCGCCGTTTGCTGACTTGATATATGCAGTGGTTCCCTGTCGAGTCTATGTCTACGGAGCACATGATGTCTCAGTTGACCAAGACAATCAAGATGGCATTGAAGTCCACGGAAGAAGAGCGAGCGATGCTCCGTGCTCGATCTGCCGTACAGCGTTTCCCCGTCGTCGAGTGGCGTCAACGTATGGAAGACTTCCATCGTCGCAGTATCAACATCAGTCGAGGCCTTGCTGGTGCCAATGCATTCCGCACTTCCGATTGTGATGGTGGTGCGGGCCGCGCTATCGAAGACCATGACGACTGGAACCCCGAATTCCAAGCACAACCGACGCAGCCAAACTGGGATGCACAGAGTATCAACGAGGTCCCGAGATCTCCTGGTCCTCCTGGCTCGCCTGGTGCTTGGAGTCAGGATACCCTTACGCCTAACGCACCTCCTCGTTTACTCGGCGGCAACGGACAACGTGCTTCATTCACTACGGATGCTGGATCTGACAGCGAAAGCGGATACTTCACACAGAACCATCGTGCAGAATCTGGGCAGGACTTCGGTAACTTCTTAGAGCGGGCGAATAAGACCATCGCAAAGGATCAGAAACATGTTCCCGACCCTTTCCTGGACACAGCCGCCCCTACGCGACCCTTCGGCGCGCACTCGCGTGCATCGTCCGTCGAATCCATCGCGTCTATTGTTGACGAAAAGCAAAACTCGCCTCTTAACAAGGCCATTGCTTCGGTAAGTTGCCTTCCAGGTTGCTTATGTTCTGTCTAACTTACGTGTTCTCCCAGTTCACCGATTCCGATGGAGGTGTTGCCCATGATTTCGTCCAGAAGCTGCAGATGCTTAACTCTCACAACTCGAAACACGAACTCTCCATCGAGAAGTTCCTTACGAAGAGTGAAGAGGCATTCTTCGACAAAGTGAAGAAGGACAAGCTATCTAGTGCGGCTTCTATCAGGTCCTCACAACGTGATTCGATCTGGGGTACACCGTCGTCATTCGATCATTCTCGCCCACAATGTACGTCTTTAGTGTATCTGTTGTAAGTCTTCACCACTGACACATGGTTCTATCATTAGCTCCAAGCACGTCTGCATTCACTCCCGGCATTGATGGATACAGTGGTCCACTCCCTACCGAGCAGAACGACGTCGTAATCATGACTGGACTTCAAATCGCCATGTCTCGTGAACTCGGCGGCTGGCCACTTTACACGATCATCATCGCCGCAGGCCAGATGTTGAGTGCGACTAGTTTCCAGATTACACTCCTTTCCGGTCAGAACTGGCAGACCGACTTGCAGCTCTACGTTCTTGGAGGCGTCTTCCTGGCGTCGTCTATCGTGTGGTACGTTCTGTTCAGGTACAGGCCGTCGGTCTACGTCCTATCAGCTCCATGGCTCTTCTTCGCCATCGCATTCTTCCTCATCGGTCTTCCCTCCGTCGCGAGTGCCTTGCATGGTGCCCATGATATCCTCACGAGTTTGGCCACCTGGTCGTACGCTGTTGCTTCTGCAGCTGCGTTTTTGTTCTTCGGTCTTAACTTCGGTGAAGAAGCTGTAAGTGCTATTGTACTCGATAGCTGCTGCCTACTGACTCTGTGTTTAGGGTGCCGCTACGGAAGTTTGGATGATGCGAGCCGTTGTAGTTCAAGGTTCCCAGCAGATTTGGGTTGCAGCGCTCTGGTATTGGGGTAACCATCTCAACGGTGCCACTGCCAACAGTATGCCACCTTGGTGGGTCGTGCTGATCGTTTGGCCGCTCGCCGTTATCTCGTTCCTTTTCGCGTACCTCATGCTTTACGGCTTGCCCGACTATTACCGCCAAACGCCTCCAAAGGTCCCGAACTTCTTGAAGACCCTCTTCCGTCGTAAGCTGGTGTTATGGTGAGTTTCATTCGCTTCACCGCCAGAATTTATACTCACGATATTGCAGGTTCTTGGGCTCAGAAATTCTTCGTGACTACTGGCTCAGTGGACCGTACGGGCGAAACTGGAGCTTCTTGTGGGCTGTGCCGATTCCTCAGTGGCAGATCCTTCTTCTCGTCATCGCATTCTTCATCGGTGTCTGGGCTATCATGCTCGGTATCCTGACCTGGTTCAGCAAAACACATACCTGGCTGCTGCCCGTCTTCGCCGTTGGCCTCGGCGCGCCGAGATGGTGTCAAATGTTGTGGGGTACGTCTTCGCTCGCCCTCTACATCCCTTGGGCTGGGCGAGCCGGACCATATCTCGGTATCTCGTTGTGGTTGTGGCTCGGTGTGTTGGACGCCATCCAAGGTGTGGGTTTGGGCTTGATCCTGCTTCAGGTAATTACTCTACCTCTCGTATGCTCCTCATCGTGCTAAACTACTTTCTAGACATTGTCTCGTCTACACGTCTGTGCCACGCTCGCCTTTGCCCAAGTCATCGGTTCGATTTGTGTCATGGTCGCGCGAGCAACAGCACCCAATAAGGTTGGACCAGAAAGTGTCTTCCCTGATCTCGGAAAGTGGGACTTCCAGGACGGGTTGAAGGGATCGCCGATGGCTTCAGCACCTTTCTGGATAGCGATGATATGTCAGATCATCATCGTTATCGGTTACTTCTGGTTCTACCGCAAGGAACAACTTGGTACGTCGATGTTCGATGTTGTCCTTGATAATATGCTAACTTACGTCCTTTTCAGCCCGCCCATAATCACGAACACTAGTACTACTTGCACGACGGACTTCTGTTAGACTTACTACTATATCTGGACCATATTTTATCTTCTTCGGGCACTCTTACGGGGATTGTGACTGCCACTACCATGGACATTTTGTATAAGCAATCGTAGCACCTCATCCACCCAGTCATTCGCTTCAGCTTTCAAGTATCTTACATGTGTCTAGTACTGAACTTCAATTAAATGGTAGCTGCGCTTAGAGCACAGGTTAGAGTACATGGTAAGAAATATACCACACAATGCCACGCGCACTGGATCTACACGTTTTACTTGTTGTTTGCGGCGAGATTCCTTCACTCAAGCAAGCTTACTACTTCAGACAACGCTACGCGCCTCCTCAGGTGCAAGGAGAAAGTATCTCAGGCTTAGGGCATTTACAAAAGTTTTGGAACATGCAAAATCAAATTCAACGGTGGAGACGTTATATGTAAACACGGTAAAATCCCGAGCAATTAGGGTATAGATGGGTATGCTGCTCCTCCATCGGATTTAGTCCTTCAGAGTAGTATGGTTGAACTCGGCGTGGTATGCACCGTAGGGCGAAAGCCACGTCGCAAGTTTAGGATGTACTTCCACCTGGTAGGGCTCGAAGGGATATCGTTCGCCGTCAATAGACAGCGAGCTGTTCGGCGCGTGTGTCTCCACACGATATGCTTCTGCCTTGAAATATCGTTGCTATATGACTTGCAGTCAGAATAATGGTCATCAGTCATGCGTGCCCCACAGACTGCGCACCTTCTCTGCCCAGAACGCACGTCCTTCATCTGCTCCGTCAATCATGCTTATCATCTCTTTTCGCGGGACCTGGTTTATGGAGGTTCGTCAGTGTTGCATCAGACACCAGAAGAGAGCGCTACTTACAACTTCCTGAATGACAACGTCGATACATCCATCGTTAGGATGAGACACGGGGAATTGCATCAGGTCTCTCGCAACGTAAGGTCCCTTCCCGGCATACAGATAACAAATCGGTTGATCGAACGTAATCCACCCTTCCCCCGACGGCTCGTCCTTGTGTAGAAGAGGCGGGAGGGACGAGGCCGCCTCTGCGTTATTCGCAGTAGAGGTTTGCGCCTCGGGCGAATGTTTATTACGCAGGGCTTCTGAGCGGGTAGCGTGGAAGTTGTCGAACATCTTCTGCTTATCCGCCTCGACCACCTTGATGGAGACCTTGACGGGACACTTCTTATGTTGCACAATGCCACGGAGGTAGCCATACATGAACCGTCTGAAAACAGGCGTCGTGAGTTTGGCGGGTGAAATTGTGACCTCTGAGGCTAACTCACGCGTCTCCCATGAAGCGCAAATGCTCGGTATCAACATCGAGCTCAGCCATGAGCCCCATCGCTTGTGATACGAAGGAGAGAATACGCTTCTCTCCCTGTGTCATTGAGAAGATGTCGACCGGCATAGGGAGGCCTTTAGCCGCATTCAAGGCCGCCGCGGAGACGTCGAAACCTTCCTGTAACCAGGTCGAATAAGTACCAGCTATTTCACGAGTAACGTACCCTACTCCACTATATACATACTTGAAGCCCGAGAAGGTTCAAGGCAAGAGCATTGCCCGAGCCTGTGGGTATAGGAGCAATCGGGATCTTCAACGCTTGCATTGGATTTTCATGAGCCGCCAGACCGTTGAGGACTTCATGGACGAGTCCATCCCCGGAGACTGTGACTATCGCATCGTACTTGTCAAGCGGGATTGATTTCACAATCTCTATGGCGTGTCTGTAGTGCGTAGTGACTGGATTATCATGGATGAGTATGAGTACTCCGAGATGAATTCGGGGAAGATATAGCTTACAAGTGACGTCAGTCGTACAATGCGCAGCTTTAAACAAAGGCGCGATCTTCTTATGGAATGTTGACACAGATTTGCCCTTTATACGCCGTGTCCTTTAGCGGTACATATGTATGGCAAAAGGTACACACTTACGGGACCAGACTTAGGATTGACGAGAACGAGCAAATGACGTCCTCTCTTCACGCCTTGCAGGAGCGGTTCAGAGGTCAATAATCTCGTTCTGACATAGCCCATGTATAGTGTACATACCTTTGTGCGAAGCTTCCATGACCGCCTCGGCGAACTGTTGAGCATCCTCCTTCTTGTCCGCTGGAACAGCACCCTGAATGTGTACAAGATACAGCTTGTCACTCTTCTTTCTTGCCAGTAGAGATAGCTTGAGGTCATCCCCAGTAAGTTCCGCCCATACAATGTGACGAAGAGGAGCAGCTATTCGCGGCCATTGCTCTACAACAATGATATCGGCTCGCTAGTGAGTACAGGTCATCTTGGAAACGTTCTTGGGTAGACATACGCACGATCACTTGGCCTCGTCACGTATAATGTATCCTCCGTGAGGACGAACTCTGAGGTCTTGCCATGCTTGTCACCAATGGTCAACTCCTTCAGTTTCGTCGCGTTTGCAGGCAAGTCTTGCTTTCCTTTGTCTTTCTGCCCGGCTGGAGCTAATACACGCTTCAACGTCGACATGGTGGTCGCGAAGGAAGACAGGTCGTCACTGCGCAGACCAAGGTTTACTTCGGCTACCCTGACCGACACAGGTCCCACGATCGCAGAGTGAACTCTGGACGCGTTCCTTCGCGCTTCGCGTCTTCAGAGTCCCAACATGTATCGACACACTCGTGATGGTGCATGACAGATACGCCGTACACGTAAGGTACTTCAAGTTATAGCAATAACAACATCTATTCCTACACAACTCTAGACAGACGACGAAAGCAAGTACTTGTAATGCTACATGAATGTCCGAATGAATGCCAAAGGGTATAATATCGCGCAGTTCAACCTTGGAACGCGGCGGCCTGGTTCATATCCGATTCTTCGAACTGTGAGCGTGCGCGTTTGATATCTTCTTGCATGAACAGGAGTTCTTCCATACGTGCAAGCTTCTTTGCGTCCGCTGGTCTCGATAGTGCACGACGAATGTCTTCGATGGACAGACGACCCTTCTTCCCTGGACCTACTGCTGTCTGGCACTAGATGGAGGTGAGTCATGGAAATTAAGAAACATAGCTGGAGCACGCACCACATCGACAATATACTCAATTAGAATCTCTTCCATAACATTTACAGAGTCGTTCGCAGGGTTTCGGTCATCGCCAAAGCCGTACATCAGGTTACGGACTATGTAAGCAATATATAAGCCCCGTATTTGCATCGATAACGTTGCATGAACTCACGTTCTTTGGTGAACAGTCCCCTATACGCCGACTTCTTAGCTCGCGACGAAGCCATAGTATCCCGGTAGGAAGGCATATATGAATATGTTGCCGTATATGTACGCTGCTGCCCTGACGGTGCTATAACAGACGTTGTAGGTGCAGGTTGTGTCGTAGCATGCTGTCCTGCGGTTGTCGTTGTTGTAGTACTAGCCGCAGTGCTCGTGGTGGCCTGTGTCGTCTGCGTAGAAGGAGTCGTCACAGGTCGCGGTGTAGCTCGAGCAGCACTTTGTGCTTGTTGCTGCTGCTGCTGTTGAGGTGCGTAGTAACTGTAATAAGGCCAGGTAGCACCGTACCCCTGCACGGTGGTGGCTGGATATGCTTGCTGATACGCCGTCGTGGGATAGCCTCCTGCTGACTGAACATGTTGTGCATGGTAAGCATTCGCTTGAGGGGGGTGATATGCGCTGTATGGGTACGACGACCCCGACGGAGGATAATACGACATGGCAGTCAAGTGCACGGTTCAAGGCGCTCTCTATGAGTCTACACTCAGCAGCAGTAGCAGTATTAGCGCCCTCACTGTACTACGTGCGACGCCCGAACGTTTGCTGAAGAACAAGGAAGTACTTAAGTCTTACCTGTGTCATCTCCGTAACGAGAGAGGAAGAGTTATATGAGCAGGATCTAGCACATATTTGACGCAGGTGAGCCTAGGTATCAGAAAACACAACTATTTACGGGAATGCTAGAACGTTTCCATCGACCAGACTTGGAAAGTAACTCCTGAGAATTAACTGCTCATCCTCGGTGCATGACACTGTCAGGTCAGAGGGCGTTGCCATTGTAAGCTCGATCCTCTCAACTCCCCCGTTCACCGAACGAACCAGCGATTGTACAAACACCTCCCAAAAGATCTCCGTTCGTCTATGCTCCGCAATGTAAGGCTGCTTGTACCACCAGCATTCAAGAGACAGCTTGAGCGTTTTGACAGAGGGAGGAAGCGATTGAAAAATAACGTGCTGGAGGCCTTGCATGTATGAGATTTCTTGGGGATGCCTCCCTCCAGCATCTCTTGGGAAGTATTTTTCTCCTACAGGCGGAATCTCAATATTAAGAACTATGCTGTGCATGTTCACAGAAGCGTTAAAGTTTACGGGGGCAATAATGCCCGGGAATTCATCTGACATCAACGCACGAACCAGGGTCCAGAAAGTCAGCGAATGTCTTTACTGTGTAACAACAGTGACACGCTTACCGTGATCTGTATACCAAAGGATATCATCACCGTAATGAAATTTGCCCAGTGTGAGGAATTCCAAACTGGGGCCAAGATATTCAAGCAAATGGGATAGCGATGATGTATCGTCGGCACAGAGATCGGGTAGATGAAGAGCACGAAGATAATGCGCTGGTATATACTCCAGAATGCGGAAGGGATTTTCGGAGGCCAGTATGCCAGTGACAATGGTCACCGCTCGCACGGGTGGGCAAACGACACCGTCAATGGGGCTATCTCCATCCCACGGAATACGATCGAGAGTAAGATGTGTGATTTCTCCAAACAACGCGCAGATGGAGTACAAACATGTACACGTCGTCGAGGCCAATTGAACAGAGTCATACGAGAAATCGATGAAAAGCTCTGGTAAGCCAGGAAGGATAGGACGCACATCGCATGAAGTTGTATCAACTGATACGGCCCAAAGGCTCAATTTGTGGAGATTCTTCAAAGGTTTCAACGTTTGCACGAACTCCCCGTACGAGAAGCATGGCAATTCTGAGTTCAATTCAGCTTGCAGGTGGTTCGCGCGCAACGACAGGCTCCGGATACACGAAGGAATGGTACTACTTTCCGCGAAGTAGGACCCAATGCCTTCCATGGACGTGACAAAGCGATAGAAAGACCGGTCTCTTCGCTTTTGAGCTTCGTGGCGTAGCCCGGCCTCGTTGTCCAGATTGTCAACGAAAACAAAGGTGACAAATTTGAAGAGGTAGGGGTATGATATGTACTTGAATTCCTTGGAAACCGATGCACACGCCTTAAGTGTACTTCGCCAGCCGTCACCTGGTGGTAGGGCGTAAACATGCGAAACGATACACTCGTAGAGTTCGAAGGGCAGCGGCACGGGATTGGCGGTCATGATTTGGGTCGAAATCTGTATGCAATGTAAGCTCTAATGCCTCTGGTCATCTCAGACGATGTTACTCAACGAAGAGGGTGAGGCGGGTAACTTGAAGATGTCGACGTTGAAATAGTTGCACTGGCCACACTCAGGCTCCGGGCGGGCGGCGATGGACGTACAGCACTCCCTATTTATTAAATACTGGATAATTGAATTTGTAAATAATAGCCAGTATAATACTAAGTGCCCGATTTAGCTTAACATCTGCGCGTCATCATAAATAAACGCGAAAACTGACCGTGATGGTCACACCGTGTTCTGAAGGTAAACATTAACCACAACGACAACATTCTTCCAATATCAATAACCACTCTTTTATATCTCTTCTCAAGCACAGTACGATGCCAAAAGCTCGCGCAACTCTCAAGCAAAAAACTCTGCACGACTTTGTCGAGACCAGTTCGCCCACACATCGTGGTCGCACAGAGGCAGAGGCAGCCCCATCGAGCAGCCCTGTTCAGCGGGCACCACGACGACGCAACGCAAAAGCCAAGGGTAAAGCACCGTTGAAACCCAAGTTTGCCTCGTCACCTCCTCGTAGGAATGACGAAGGAAGTGGATCGGATGGTGGTGGGAGCACTAGTAGTGATGTTGGTGCTATTGGATTCGAGCCCAAGGTAATCGCGGTGAGCTCCAGCTCGGACGAAGAAGACCTGGTCACATCACCTCGCAGGCCTCTTGCCTCGCAGAGAAAGGCTCGCAATAGGCTAGCAGAGAGTGCAGAAGGCAGTCCCATAGCCATCGAAAGTGACAGCGATGGTCCACAGCATGTCGGTGTGCCCGTCACTCGCAATAAGAATGGTTCTGCGACGGACAAACGTAGACATAATGCGATACAGGATAGTGACGAAGACGAGGACGAGGAGCCCCAGCCTCGCAGGCGTAAGCTCGTGAAGGGAGTCAGACCACCTACTCCTGAGGAGCACGACTCAGATCTCCTAGAGGAAGTAGACTCCAATAGTGAGTTGTTCAAATATCACATGAGGGAAGACTCGAACTTTAGCAGAAATCATCGAGAACCGCTTTCGCGCTCGTGGCAAGAAATCTGCATTTGAAAAGAACTTGGAAAGACTGAAACGTGAGGCCATAGTGTTCTGCTATATACGCGTGAACCTGGGTGCTGAGCATGCCACACAGAACGCAAATTGAAACAAACGAAAGCAACTCTTGAGTCTACAGCATCCGAGTCCGAAGAGGACGAGGAGTCTGAAGAGAACGACAAACCGTTCGCTGGTGCAAGGCCTCACACTGGCGACGACTCAGATGCCTCGGTGTTCGAGGATGAAGGACTAAGTGGGTTCATTGAAGAAGACAGCGTGAATGCCATTGCTCCGGAGCTACCTGCCGAGTTCAGCATGAATACGTATCAGGACCTCATGCACCACTTCAAGATAATTTGTCAGCTGTTCGTGCATCTCGCCGTACAGGATCCAGAAGACCGGCAGTCCTTCATGGAACAGAGTCTGAAAGGTAATTGTATTATTTATAGTTTGAAGACAGTAGATGCTGAACATCATTAGACCAATACTTCTCCGTACCGTTGCAGATCGCGCGACGCAAACTGGACGGCATGAAGGACTCCAGCGTGACCTCTTCCGTATGGAAGACGTCATTCAAGAAACCTCTAGAGACATATCCGGACTTTGAAACAATTCAGATGGACTTCGCCAGCCCAGGCTGTGATGCGTGCAATCTAGGAGGCAGGCTGTCGACGATCATTGGGAGGGTGAGCGGCGAGCCGTATGACAGGACTACTTTTGAGGTAAACGTTTTATCTACTGCAAGCTCCCATTGTCTTACGTCAGGTCCAGCCACTTGAATCCGACGAGCTTTCCAACAACAGTGAGGACGAGGATGAGGAAGATGAACCGAAAGTCAAGAAGGAGTTCAACTTGGGGCGATTCTGTGCTCGCCGGACCCGTGTTTTCCACAAATTTACACACTGGGAAGTAGGTCTTACTATTTATCTTTTGACCACTGTGGTCTCTCATCACGGTTTCACTTCGAAGTACGCTCTGTTCAAGTCGTTGTCACAAGAAGTCGAAGACCTCAAGAACAGATCCACGAAACGGCGCGTCTTCGTACCTGTTGCCTTTGCGGGCGGTGCTAAACCACCGGACGACCTCTCGGACGCGGATGGTATTATGAATTGGCTGGATGAACGTGGAGTTATCAGTTCTGAGTGGCATAAGATCAAGGAGATGATGGACAACGCTACCAACTTGGAGGTTGCATCCAAGCGTGGGGATGATGTCGATTGAGGGGGATAGGTTGAGGGTGGTCATGGCTGCTTTTTGTAACTTGTAATATCGTGCTTTTATCTACGCGAGATGATGATGCATTTAGTGCGCGCGAACGTTCTCCTGCACATCCAACTTGCTCTTGGGAGCTTCACACTTCAAGTTTGAATTCCTATACGCGCTTACGAAAGCGCTAACTCTGCTTTCCTCGCCCGACATGTTTGCTCGTCCTTTCATCTTCTCACTTTCCATCGTTTCACCAAGCCCTGATTTAAACGTTAACTCGATACAATACATGGCTTCAAAGTGGGAGCAAGGCTTGCTGTGCGCTTTCGAATTTCGAGTACTGAGTATCATCGGGCGCCTGAAACGCGCTCATGGACATGTACCAATTTCGGGCGGCCTCTACAATACTCACCTACAACCGCGACTATGACCGTATCAGGTTGAGCCCTGCTCTCGCTCAAAGGTAGTGTATCATACATTGGGGCCACTATTACAGCTGATGTGCAATCACTAGAAGACCGTGAGCCGCAACCATGACAAGCTTGCGGATAGACACTGGATTAGCCAAGGAAGCTGGTGAACCAACACAAGAAATTCGCACACCCACCACACCCAGAACTAGGGAAAGAGTTATCAATACCACTAATGCTCTGCTACCTCATATACGCCGTGGAAATAGTGATAAATCACCTCTTGCCGCCAGTAATTCTGAGACTCTACAACTAACTCTGAAGGCTCGCCATGAATCCAAGAAGCTGCTTGCGACGTCATTGGACCGCTTACGAAGACGCCAGATGCCTCCGCCAGCCAATATAGAGCAAAATAATAGTCGTGCTGAAGCCCCGCGTGGCCTCGGACAGGTCGTTAAATCGTTCTCGAATAGAGGGAGAATGGGCAGCGTGGATATCACTGCGGAAGGCGGTATACGTCGAAGCAAGACAGTCATAGACGATAGCGACGATGAAGAAGCGGATAATGCTGCTTTCTACACGGACGAGACGTGTGATCATATGTTCCAACTACGGGATGTCTTGAAGGTATCATTATCTCGTGGCTGGGATGTATTTAGCCCTGAGTATGTCATGTCTGTCTGCCCATTATGTGATTAAATGTACTAATGTAAGTTGCAGTGACTCGACGGACGGGCCACTGCGCCAGGACTCCTCCTCTTCCGATAGGCGTTGGCGTCGAAGACGAACAGCATCTCAGCTCATGCGGAGCTCGAGGTCTCGCTCACGTTCAGCATCCCCAAGCCGAGATGCCCCTCCGCAACGCATGGAACTATGGGACGAATGCCTGGCGGTTCTAACCTCCGTCATTGAGGAAGATTGTCGGTTTGAAGTACGCTATCCTCGGCCTATGCGGCCTGCGAATGCGTTGCAAGCTGTTACTCTTGACGTTGCCCAACTCCTCCTCTATACTCGCAGATACGATCCGCGTTCCGCGGTTCAAGTTGGTTTTGTGGTCCTTCCCGCGTTTAAGACGTTCAAATCCGACTTGTACACACGTCTGATTGCGTTTTTCGACGAGGGTGTCATCGGATGGATGCTTCACGAATTGGATAAGGTGCAAGGCAAAGGACTACCTGCTCAGGCCGACGAGGCTGCCGGTACGTACGTACGGGCTCATGACCAGGGAGTACTCTAACTTCATAGAGTTTCTTAGATCCCACGGAGACGAATCCTATAGTAGCTATCACTGTTGACGAGGTTGCCGATGATTCGCCTATTACTGGCGAGAAGTGGCGAAAATGGTCTTTGGCTGGTTCAGAGGACTCCGGTATCAAGCCTGCAAACGCACCTCATCAAGACCTTGCTGTATATCATCTAACATCACTCATTCAGCCTGTTCTTGGAGCCATCTTTGAGCACGTTGAAATCCTGACACCGAGCATAGCGACTACACAGCGCTTTAATAGGTTCTTCGACCACCTACTCCAGCGCAAACCAGATATTTACTTGGACCTAATGGGCATAGCTGCCTACGACACGTCAAAAGCAAGGTTCGTTGCGGTGAGCCTTCTGGCAACCTACTGGCCGAAGGCTGTTGGCCACGCAGTCATCAGCAAGCCCATTACCATCTCTCGTCCCTCAGACCCTACTAGAGCAGACGGCCCACGTGCCAGCATAAGTCGTATCAAGTACTCCCAAGAGCACCCCTACGATCACCAATTTATCCCTTGGCAATTCCGCCTTCCGTCCATGCCTACGATGTTCGAGACCTTCGCACCGAACCGCTGCAGAGTCTGCTCGGATTCGATAGAAGGATTTGGTCTTCTATGCCCTTTCTGCATGTGCGCTGTCCACTTTGACTGTTACGACTATCCTCAGGGAAGCGTGCTTACTGAATACTCGCTTCAGTCCGATCCAGAAATGCGGAAAGTTGCCATCCACAGATTTAGCCATGTCCTTTCTCACAGGCAAGGTCAGACTGCGCATACGATTCGCAAGGACCAACACGAATTTCGAGCAGTCAACATATTCAACCTCTCCCTCTGCTTCATCTGTCACAAGCCATTGTGGGGGAACGTGTCGCAGGGTATGAAGTGCGGCGCATGCGACCACTTCGCCCACACCCCCTGTCTTGCCAACGCTGATCCCGTCGATATGGGGAGATGCCGCTCAGGTGTCGTCGACTCTTCCTCCGTGACAATCTCGTATTCCACCCTACGCAGTAGCTTTGCAGAGTACTACCACGACATGCTATTATCGGAGAACGACCTCCCAGGAAAGTCTTACGAGGAGCTGTCGATTCTCTACGCAGTCTTATGGACACAATTGCACATATTGGAGAACGGTGTCGCACTGGGTTCTATCCATCTGGAAGGGACTGGTGATGAAGAAAAGACTTTGGAGGGGTTTGAACTGCACTACATCGTCAAGCTCCTGGAAGCATACTTGACATCTCGGCCTCTACACGTCTCGGTGGGGCTACATGACTACTTGGTCGAAAACAAGCAACGTGCCGCAGACTGTTGTTTCTTCTTCGACTGGAACACACTGGCGTTTGTTGCGAGCATAGCAAAGTCACCTCAGACCCCCGATGACGAGGAATCAGAATCCTCGGCGTTGCTCACAGTGGGTCAAATCACATCGATGCCTGGAGACGAGCCGCAGGAAGCGTCACATACCTATGAGATCATGACATTGGCCCATCTTCGAGATCGACTGGGAGCAGCAGTTCACGTTACCTCTGATCGTGCAGCGGAGCTGCTGCTGATGCATATGCACCACCTGGGGTTACTTAACCGTTGCGATTTCGGAGGGGCTCTCTTCGCAGATGGATCCTCTGGTCGGCAGGCTGAATGCTGCTTCCCACTTCCATTCGGCTTTGACGTGAGTGTCGAGGTGGAGACTTTGGTTTGTACTATTGAGTCGTGTCTCAAAGATATCGACATCTCTGTCAATGAGATCGGATTCCTTCTCCTCGTTAGACGGTTCTGGCCAAATGGAATGCTTCTGGGATACACCTTCCGCAGACTTTCCAAGACCATTATTCGGTGGATACTTTCTGAGGTAGGAGATCACCTATTTCGTGTCGTCGCATAGTGATATTTGCTTATGTTACACACATAGGACACCAATTTGGCCATCATTTTGAGGGACTACGTTGCTCGAGGACGGAACTTACCCGGAGTGCGCTCTGGCGAACCCCAAGCCTGGCCCATAGATTCTCAGTCAAGACCTCACGCAACGCCAGCTGCAAGTAATGGAGGTGACTATGTTGCAGGAAGACGTGCATTGCTGCAGCGTTATGCTGCGCCGTGGATGCTAGCTTTACACGATCTTGACATCGATGCATATGGTAAGCTTGTGTTTGAGCTGGCGTGCGAGCACGCGGAAGAGGCCAGCTTCCACGACGACTATTTTCTTGGGTCCGGCGGGAGAACATCCGTAAGGACACTTCCCACCACCGGTGACACGCTTACTCATGGAATGACACCCTCAGAAATCTAGCAACATATCAGACCTCATACTGAAAATCATCATCAAGCTATCTCAAGCATCTCTGGGCTTCACTGTGTTCGATGACCTCTTTGAGGCATGGCTAGAACATGTGCAAGATGACGATTTCTGTCAGGTAGGATATCTACATTTGCATAAGTGCGAGGGTTACTTACCATGGATGTAGCCGATAGCATCTCTTCCGCGTCTCTTCACGAGAGAGGACGGTTCCCAGCGGTCCAGTATAATGACGGACTCTCGCTTGACCATGGGAGATCTTTCCGTCTTGGGTAACATCAACCCCCTGCAAAAGCTTATTACCATAGCTTTTGCAAACGCCGAGGGCTTTCGCAGGGGACTATCATGGCTCTGCCTATTTGCATCGTCCGGGGTTGATATACCGCTTGCAACATTCCTTGATTTCGCTACGAAGGCTGCTCGTTTTCAGATGAATCTGAAGGAGTGCACGACCCTTATCACAGCTGCGCTCTACTCAACTTGGTTGAGGTCCATCGGCCGCCATGAACTGCAAGCCATGGTTGCCACTTTACTCGCACACTTACAGCTTCAGATAGTACAGAACGTGCAGTCTGGCGAAGCTTTCGAGGATACGTGAGTACGATTATGCTCGCAGGATATGTGTATTGACGAGCTCCATCAGGTTGCGCTTCGTCCGTCTCTGCCTTGCGGTATGTTTGCTGCTGTATGGGTGTGAAAGACAGTATCTCCTCTCCCACGAGATGATTCTACAGGAAGAGATCAAGAATCTACCGTCGAGGTATGGATCATCTACATACCTGTACTGCTACATTATCCTCATGCTTTGCAGACGGAAGTCTGGTACACGCGCCTCTGCCATCTCAGACCCTGTTATCATCGATGCGAGAATCATGACCAACCTCACATCTCTGCTTAAACAAGACCAGGACGAGCTAGCGAAGCTCATCGTTCAATTTTTGCATGCATTCGTATTCGAGGCATCGCTGGTCGAGTCATACGAGGCCGACAACTTCATACTGCGTAACAGCGACACATTGGCTGCTTGGTAAGTTGTCCTTGTTTCCATGTAATACCTATTAACGATCTACTACATGTAGTGTCTGGGAATCATACGCTATACAGATCCCGAAGCTGTCTTCAATACGGGCGTCATTGTTGGTTCGTGTATTGGCTGTGGATGCCCAACCATTTCACAGGCTCCTCGACGACACGCTTCGAACTCAGCCAGATTGGGAGACTAGGTACTACTGATTATGTTCGTTCCCCATATCTGCGGCTCATTTCTGCATAGGATGCATGGTGCATTGCGGCTTTTCCGGATGATTCTCGATGTGATCAACCCTGCGTTTAACGTTGAGGACCATCAATGGAGACCTAGTGTAATTGATATTTTCCTTGCGTTCTTCACGTTAATCTGGCAAGATGAAAAGGTGAGCTCATATTCTTGATATGGGGCACTCGATGATTACCTTTCGACGTTCATCATTAGGAAGAGGTTCGTGTAGCTGTCGATGCATGGGCACAAACCTTGCTGCCTGCACATGTGGCAGCTATCGCGCAGTGCTGGAACGAAGCTCTGGGGAAAGCTCCTATAACCGAGCGCCTTAGACTTGTCAACTTTCTGTTACACCTCCGTAACAATTTTCCGAAGTGGAGAGGTACAGTACACCATCGATATTTTATTGTGTTTGCTGACGATGTGCAGTCCTCGAATGGGAGACGATCATGGAAACATTACGGGAGAACGACTTCCTCCGTAAGAACGGGGATGATGAGGAAGGAGCGGCCGGGGCTCATTTGGTAAATATTGTTCTTATTTGGAGAAGTGAAACTACCTATGTCTAACACTATACAGTCGTTTTATGGTTTGCCCTCCGCTGACGCCGATGCAAGCTCGTCCAGCACGGATCCGGAACATGCACTATTGAGCGTGAGGAAAACACACTCGGTCTTGTCCCAGATACTGAAAGTTTGGCTAGGTCACCCTCGTGTCCTTAGGTCTGCGGATGATCGCCGATGGCATTGAAGTCGATGTTTTTTCTCTTCTAAGGTTAAAGGAGCAGGTCCTTGGGGTGACTGGCTTCCAAAACGTAACTTTGATTCCCTCCGCCACTGGCCACACCTTCCATGTGCAATTTGGTGGCATCAAAACGGTTTCCCGCTGGGCAGACCCCTGCATTGCCGACTTGATGGTGGTCTTGGATTCGTCTCAGCCGTATACAATATCTTGCGCGGAGATGGGAGGTCCTTTCATTGGCGATGATGCCCCGTGGTCGCTACTCATTGGATCACCGTTCATCGACGTGGTACTCGGCATCTTTATCAATGCAACAAGCCTCACCTCGCTCGCACCTCTTACCTTGAAGAATCTATTGCAGTGTCACATGATCATTGTGCAGAAGCACGACTTCGAGAGCAAACCGCTGAAGCACCTCCAAGCGGATCTACGTGAATCTGCCCGTCGGCTTCTGGCATTGGTTGTGGATCGTCAATATCTGAGCTTGGAGCAGCGTCAGCTGGCACTTTCGGCAATTCGCCTGTTCACAACGCGCTGGCCCAATATCATTGGCACATTGATCTTGTATGTCTTCATGTTCTCGTTTCGTCTGGGTGGGAAAAGACTGAATAGGGCTCACAGCGAAGTTGTAGAAGAATTAGCAAAGATGCTGGTAGCAATGGGCTACAAACAACATCCTGATGACGCGCTAGTAGTCCAAGAACGAGTCTTTTTGGGTGAAATCATGAACACGTAAGGCGCGCTTCGCCAAATATTGCTCATACACTGAATCCTTTGTATTACAGATTTTACGGCCGAGGGATGCTTCAGACGTTGTTTAAGGTGTGTACGTAGCTCTTTTTATGGCGTCTACGTTACTAATGTCACGTAGAAACCTTTGGACGACGGTTTCTTCGAGGTCCTCCGTTGGATTCTAGAATCATCCTCTCGTACAATCACAACAGGCCCGTGGGTTGGTAGCCTTCCCGAAGTGTTGTTGCACGACACTCTCTCCCGGTTGAACAACGGCGACTTGAATCCCGTTAGTGTTCTGTTCACAAATGTCAGCAAATACTGCGACATTGTGCACCATACTGGGTTTACTGCCCCTCTTTTCCAGTGTACGTGTGACTTTCTTCAGCTGTAGCTTTTCTGACCAATCGTATCCAGTTGTCGGATTGTCATTGACTTCTATCGCCCAAAGGGTTGTCGATGCTACCGGCGACATCGTCAACTTTAGCCCCCTGATAATGCTCTGCGCTACTCTTATACAACACAATAAAGCCCAGAGTCGGGTGAGTCATTATCCCATCTATAATGGAAAGTCAGCTCATGTGAACTACTGTCGCAGGATTTCCTACCATACACGGAGACTCTACTACGCGTTGTAGTGACGAAGGCAGGTATTGACGAGCCTAGTATATGTCGCTTGCTCCATATTACCGGCTCGTTGTTCCGCAAAATCGAACCTCGGGAGCAAGCATTTCTCTCTAATCATGTGCTGGTGACCTTTTTGCATACCGTGGCTGAAGCACTGTCTGGAAAGCTGCGTATTGCGCCGTCGACTTTGGCGGCATCAGTGCAGGTGAGTTCTCGTGTGAAACAACGGCTGCATTAGAAGTAATGATGTCAGCAGGCTATCACGGCAAGCATTAGCCCGACCTGTATCCCCATAGAGAGATTCGTCATCTTTGCGGAAGATGGGATGCAATACCTATGGAATTACAGCACAGCGAACCCCATGTATCAGGATTTCGTAGCATGCCAAGGTGTAGCGAATCTTGTGCTTCATGCAGCTTCGCACCGACCACAGCTCGTCGAAATCCTTTGCGTGAGTATGACCCTCCCACCTACGAGACACTTCATACTGATTGTTCGTGTTTAGCAACAAGGGTCGCTGGATATCAGGACCTGGAACCTGATTCTTCTGGCGGCCATTCGTCGAAATAACGGATCGACCAAACAGCTACTCAGCCAGTTCCGAAGCTTCACTCGGGTATACCACGCGTCGCTGAACCAAGCGGATGTCGCCATTAGCAGGGCGTATATAGCTGTGAAGCTTTGGATCCTAGCTGTGAAATTATCGGCGGCATCTGACGACGGGGACGTGAATGAACTTCCTGAACAGACCGATGTCGAGAATACTACAATGATGATGGTCTGGAGCGAGCTTTGGCCGCCATTGGAAGCTGTTGTGACATCTCTGGAGCAACACGGCTCGTCTTCTAATCTACTGGTACGCACTTGATTTTGGTGGTGACCAGATATCCTTTATTGAGAATCAATTGCAGGCCTTGACGCTAGGCTCGATAGCCGATCTTATTCTCTTCGTTCATCAAACGCAGACGGTAATATCTCTTGAGCGCACATCTCACATAGAGATTCTTCATCGCCTTCGAAAGACGGCTCGACTAGTTCCCAAGGTTAGTGAACAATCTTAGCATGTCTGTGATTGGTTTTCTCACTTCTCCGTAGATCAACCGTGTTTTACAGGCCATGTCAGCACCACCCGTCGAGGCTACCCTCGACTCACGTGTCTCTCAAATAGCGGCGGAGCTGGAAGCCGAGGAGAAACTCGAAGTCGCGAAATGGCAGGAAAACGCAAGGGCTACTTCCGACAGAGGTCGAAGGACTGCCAGCTAGTATATTCCAATCCATCGGATGAACCCAAGCTTCCCACTACGTAGCTTGGACGCAGTCGTATATCGCTTAGACAGCGATGGACAACTTTCATGCTCCTTGGACATTCGCTACATGTATATTCTTGCACACACTTAATTTATTCTGCGATACAGTACAGAGAAGCAACGCACCTAACAGATGACTTTCGCTCAATACACACAACGGAAACAACAATATATAAATCAAAATAAATTACTTGACAAACACTCCAATCTGTCCGTGTCCAGCACTACCGTTCTGACCAGGAATGTAAGTTCTTGCAGTGACATCGAAACGACCGCATGCTACGAAAGTAAGGGGTATCTCAATCTCATACGAGTCACCCGCATCTATATGACCAATGGATATCCCTGATAGCACGCCCTCGTATAGAACGTGTTCGGGAGGGGTGACGGAGACATCCAAGACAAGCGTGAATCGTTTGGCTGAGCAGAAAAAGATGAGTACACGGCATAACGCGAGGAGATGCTTTCACTCACAAGACTGGTTTGTTATCCTCGCATGGAGGTATACAAACTCGTTTGAGGGTGGGAAGAATGAGCCAGCGGTGTTGTTGACGACAGTCAGCCTCTCATCGCTGTCATACGTGTGCAACGATAGCTGTATGCGGATATTTTCGACTTGCAACACATCAAGCATGGGCAAAGTGAGTCGTTGTTGACGGAGCGACAAGTCTCCGTGGCGCGATCCGCCGGTCTATGTATGCCAGAGTCAGAAAAGATGGTTTGCTGAGTAGGAGAGTGGCACGTACTTCTTTCCATCTTCCCCGAACGCGTTTCAGCAGTTCTTCTCGGTACCAGAACAGTTCTCTCTGTACAGCTTCTTCCTTGGACGATAGGTTGGATTTCGCAACGACAAACTGTCGATCGGACAGGGTAGGGATAGGCTGTGAGATCTGTTCATCTGAGAGACGGAATCTCTGAAGAGGCAAGAGAATTCTGGAAAAGGCGGGTACTTTATATGAATACGTTGAGAAAATGGACGAGATAGCGATGACGTACCGGGTCGTAGATCCAGGTGGAACGAGTGAAGTAGTGCTGGTAACCGAAGCCTCGGGAGTATCTAAAGGCTCATGGGTTAGATGACCTTGTGATATAGTAATATTTAACTTACCATGACGGTCCGCCTCGAACGTCACTTCGAACGGAATACCATACGTATTCCTAACCTCAACAGAAAAGATACACCAGTCGTCCGGACTCTGCACCTGCAGCGACGGCCCTACACCCCCGTTTTTGCCATCGTGATTGTCGGCGGAGTAGTTGAGCATGTCGGGTGTATACGGCAGTATCTCCAGTCCATGGCACTCCAGCATATGATAGACCGTCACCAGGACGGGGTACGACAACTGGCGAGTATGGAAAACTTCTGGTGGTGTCTCCAACTTCTCGTGTGGCCTGTTGCAGTAGGCGTATGATATATGTATGGTGCCGCTTGTGCTATGGACAACGAACAACGTAAGACGGCGGTTCTCTTGGTGTAGGTATACCTCGGTGGGACGTAACATACCAGTCGACTTTGCCAAAACACCCCACCGTAAGAACGACCTTCTCTCCCGGACCTACGCTCTGCCTGCTTCCCTTCTTGTCCCACGTAAACAGCGGTCGATGGATAAGCTCGTACTCCGTCTCATATGTCTCAAACACAGATAACTCTCCCTCTGTGAGAGCTTGCTGGGCAGGAGCGACGGACGAGTCGTCGAACGTCAGGTGGAGGAAGTCAACTGGCAGGTCTGATACGTTCTCCAGGGTTATCCGAATGGACGACCTTACCCATCGGTCTTAGCACATGTTGTCCATAAGGAGTGAACAGAAAACTTACTTTTCGCCATTATACAACATAACAGCGCCATGCGTCAAACTCGTCCTCCTAATCCTCAAAAGCGGCTGCTCCGGCACAACCTTACACACCAAAAACCTCACCTCCTTCTGGCCCTGACTTGCACTCACACTCACCCTCTTATCCTTTCTCTCCCACGGCCTCGCCTCCAGTCCAAAGTACTTCGACCGTCCGCTCTCGCACACCATAGCGCTGCGTCGTCTCTCCTGGCGGGTGTCTTCGTCTGGCGTGGCGAGGGGGAGGAGGAACTCTCTGGAGGCTCCGCCGGGGGCTTGGACGACGCAGCCGCGGATTGTGAGTTGGCCGGATTGGAGGGGGTGGGCGGTGATTGTGACGGGGTGGTAGGAGTTTGCGGGGACGATGAGGGCGAGGGGTTTTGTTTCGACTGCTACGCCTGTTGTACTGGTAAGGTTTTTGCCTTGCAAGTCAGCGATTTCGATCTCTGAAACATAAGGATAAGGAGAATGTACCTTAGCGATAGACTTGATAGTTCCAAATCGAAGACGAACGGGTTTCGTAGCGTGATCACGACTTCGAAGGTTTCGTTCTGTACGAGTAACATCGCACCCTACATCCACAAAAATCAATCAGCTCTTCCCCGGATAAATCGCAGCTCGATTGAACGACTTACCTGTCCAGCCGTCAACCGTCTCGGATTATACAAAAACGGATCAGTCATGCCAACAAGTATCGGAGGCACAACATCTTCCTCTCTCTCAAGCAGGGATATCGGTTTCTCCAACGGCAAGCGCACGAACGGAAGTCTACAATCCCACATCCCATCAACACCAAAGTTCACACTTCACTCTCAAGGTAGCATGATAGGACTTACGGAAGAATCTCAACACTAACAACAGGCCTCCCCGACCAATACTCAATCACTCTCGCGTCACCCCGCCGTTTGGCAGTAGATAAAGCCTTGGACGCGGTGCTGTACAGGTGGTGTTGGTCGCCTTGACTCATTACTAGGTGGAGGGTTTTTAGTGCTGATAGGGAGAATTGGGCGACTGAGGGGTAGTCTATGTGCGGTGTCATCGGTGGTCAGTATGTGAGAAGTCAAGGGAGGAGAGTGGGAAGGGAAGGGGAGGACAGCACTAACCGGGGAGAGCTTCTGCTACGGCGATAGCCTCGCGTACAATCCCAATCTGCAACTCCGGCCATCCATACGGCTCTTGCTCCTGCTCTCCTTCTCCCTCTTGCCCTACTTCTGACTCCTCGTCCACAGGCGACGACTCGGACGTCGACGCCGGCCGTGCAGATTGTGAAGGAGACGAACGAAACTTGACAGCCTCCAAATCAACCCCATGCACCCGACACACATACCTCACAAGCCTCAAAACACTCTCATTCCCCTCCTTACTATCATTCGCCCTAACGCCCACACTTCCCCCTCCTCCTCCTCCCCCTCCCACATCCACACCCCCTCCTCCAACATCAACACCCAGTATCCCCAACCCCGCTCCCACAATTCCAACCCCAACTCTCCCCCCACCACCACAAACCAGAGACTCCTCGCGTCCACAAACCACCAGATCCATCACACACCCCAGTACCTCACGTAGCACGTACGCCTCCTTCCTCCGGTACCCAAGTATGCCGTAGAGGGAGGCTGTGCGGGAGAGGATGGATATGCGCTCGTGGGCGCCGAGGTGCAGGAGCCAGGGGCCGTGCAGCTGGGAGAGGACGTCGGCGATGGAGGAGCGGGGGATGCCGGAGGAGGTTGTGAGGCGTTCGTATGTGCTGTATGATATTCTGTTGCTTTTCGTCGTTTCCTTACTTTTCCCGTTATCTTTTTCGGAGGACGACGAAGAAGAGGAAGAGGGAGTGAGAGTAGGCGGAGTACTCGCCAACCCAGCGTTCAAAAGCGTATTAAACGCAAGCAACCCCCACCCCTTCGCAGACCACACAGCATACAGCAGCATCGTATGTCTCAGGACCGCGCGCGTGTAAAACCATGATACGAAGGAGTATGCGCTCTCGGAGTCTGTAGGAGAGGGTGGGGTGGAGCGGTGGTAGAGGTCGGTTGCGAGTGTGAGTTTGGAGGCGATGTCGGACCAGGGGGGTGAGGTGTCTGCTGGGTCCTATAGAGATGTGATGTATGCATGAAGAATGAGGAAAGAGAAAGTTTTAGGTAAGTGGGAGAAAGGAGAGGGAGGGGAGAGATGCACTGACGCTCTTCTCTCCGGACCACGCGTCGAGGATGGGTATCACAGCCAACCCTTCGAGGGCAGACGCATGCCACACATTATCCTGGGACGCCTTCAGCATCGCGATCGCCTCTGTGAACCTTCCCGCACCACCACCCCACCAAAATACATCAGCCTTTCCTCTAACTTCCCAAACTCTACCTATTAGTGAAGGAGAGCACTCACCAAACAGAAGCATCCATAGTCCTCCCCGCCAACAAAAAGAAATCCCCCAGGACCTTGAAAAGCCGTCCATGCGAACTAACAGCTCCAATAGCCGCCACCTTCTTCTTCCCTCCCATCCCCATCCCTCCCAATCCACCATTAACACTCGACTGCACGGGCAAGCTAGCCTGTCTATAAGGAGAAGTAGGTGGTCCTGGTCCGATGGAGGAGTTTCTTTTCATGGTGAGCGGGGTGGGGGTTTTGGAGCGGAGGAGGGAGGAGGGGGTGTTTAGGTCGGGTTGGCTGGAGGGGTGGGGGAGGGGTGGGAGGGAGCTTCGCATTGGTATGTTGAGGGAGTCGGAGGTGGAAGTGTGGGAGGAGGAGAGGGGAGGGGGCATGGAGGATGCGGGTGGGAGGAGGGGGAAGAGGGCTGCGTTTAGGTATTCGTTGCCTAGGGGGGATTCTAGTGCTTGTACCTACAACCAAACCAATTTAGCCGTCGCGCAATAATCATCACTGAAGACTGAGGACGGAAGACTGAGAACTGAGAACTCACGACGTTAGCGAACTCCGCCAAAATCCCAGAACACAAATCCGCAAGCAACGTCCCAACATATATCTTCTTATTCCCCATCATACCCGGTATAACCACCACCCCCGGCGTATGCGCACCTCCTCCTACATCTCCCACGTCTTCCTCGCCTTCTTCGAACACGAAGCAGTTCTGAGCGAGGGGGTAGGCGGATCCCTCGGGAAACGTGCGGTTTAGTGTTTCCTGGAATTGTGCTTGGATGGTAGCGAGCGATTGAGAGGTGTGTGAGGAGTGAGAGGGAGAGGAGGGGTGGGTGGAAGAGGAGGAGGAAGAGTGAGAGGAAGAAGAGGAAGGGGAGCAGGAGGCGATGCCGATGACGCCGAGGGGAAAGTCTGAAGGTCTGAAGAGCGATAGTTGGGTGTGAGAGGGCGGGAGGGGGTGCGTTGGGAAGCTGAGGTGGACGTGTCCTGAGGCGAGAGGGCCTGGCATGAACCTTGCTAGTTTACATCGCGTCAGCGGTCGCTCTCTCTGTTCTGTACTCCATGATTATAAGGGTGTGGGTGGAGAGCGTACCTCGTTCTTCACGCGCATCAGCAGGGATATCACCTAGACGTATGTTTTCGAAAGTGCGGATCTCGGAGGCCCAGTGGGCGAAGGATGTGCGTTTGATGGGGCCTACGGGGAGGAGGAGGATGCGGATGCGGGCGAGGGAGCCAAAGTCGAGTGGGTCCATCGCATGCACCACTCAGTGTCTTTCGCGTCTTATTCTTGAAGTCTAGAGGGGTAAACGATGAGGTTTGTTAAAGTTGGGAGATTAGTTGGGTGTAGATGGGATAATGGTACAGAGATTGTCGTGAAGGG
The DNA here is from genome assembly GCA_037042295.1 of Irpex sp. Y119-03. Lineage (NCBI taxonomy): Eukaryota > Fungi > Basidiomycota > Agaricomycetes > Polyporales > Irpicaceae > Irpex > Irpex sp. Y119-03. The sequence goes on along the minus strand of JAXQKB010000954.1, from coordinate 507,747 downwards.
ACATGTGTGTGTTCAGTATGAGTGTAGATTGGGCGCTTGCGCGTCGCAGGTCAGATTGCCTCACTGGCAACTTGTGAAATCAGTTTGGGAGAATTCAGACCTGGAAGACGTTGCGGATGATTTTATACATTTATGTGACTACTGGGTACGAGTACAGTGAGGATGCTAAGATAAGACGGGCGGAAAATGCAAAAGTGGCGTGGCGTGGCTACAACTTGAAGCGATGTATTTTAACGTGGAGAAGCTACTCGTCGTCGCTGCCGAAGCTGACGGCGGGCGCACCCCTGCTTGAGGACGCCGCGGCGGGTCGATGTCCAGCTGCTTGTCTCTCGGCTGCGTCTGCTGCGTCTATCCACTCCGAGTATATGTCGATTGCTTCCGTCAAGTCTACGCAATATCAGTTAGCTGAGGTGGCCACAGGAGATATAAGGATGACACGTACGGTTTACTTTGCTCTGAAACCGCTGGTCGCATACTTTGCAGAAGAGCTGAGCGATGCCCTCCTTGCGGTCCATTCTTACAGTCACAGATTTGTCATGGTGGCAGAACAGACAGGTGAACGTCGTCTCTATTACAGTCACAGTCACACGTTAGATACAGTAAACAACAAAGCAAAGCGTGACGCACCGAGAGGATCTCTTTTTCGAGGGCCCTGGGGTTTCTTCGACGACTTCTTGCGTTTGCCCATCACCGTCAAGGTGAACACCCTCAATGGTCGTGTGGCCACCAAGAGTGGACCAAAGTTTCCCACGGAACGATCACGTGCACCACGCGTCTCAGTTGCAAACCACGTTCGACTTTTGGTCTCACTTGCTCACCGAGCGCGGCATCGCGCACAACACCCTGCTCACCGTCCGTCATGGCCTCAAGAAGGACCACAGCACTGCCTCGAGGAGGGACTCGTCTCACTAGACCAGCTCCTTCGGCGTCATCCACAGCGAGCACACGGTCGCACTCGGCTGTAACCCAGTCCACTTCTTCACAGGCAACTACACTAGTAGACGAAGCACCCCCACCAACTCGAGCAGCTAAATCCCAGGGAACAAAGGAGGACAATGGCTCGAATATTAGGGTGGTTATTCGGTGCAGACGTCGCTCGGAACGTGAAGTACAGGAGAACTCGCCCATTATCGTCACCACTGCAGGCCGCAAGAGCCAGGATATCACTATCGAGACTGCTGTCCCAGTCAGCAGCCTGGGGCTCGTAACCCTACCACCTACGCGGACATACCCATTTGACCTCGTCTTTGGGCCCGAGGCCGACCAGGGAGATATCTATCAGGATGTAGTTGCTCCGATGCTAGAGGAAGTCACTCAAGGATACAACTGTACCCTATTCGCATACGGCCAAACAGGCACAGGCAAAACGTGGGTACCTCCCAACTCTACTATTCTTGTCTACAATTTCTACTTCTAGGTACACGATGCAGGGCGACCTCACACGCACAGTCATGGGCAACCCCTCCGCCCAAGCCGGCATGATCCCGCGCGCCCTCTTCCGTCTCTTCCACCAGCTCGAATCCTCCGGCGCAGACTACACCGTCAAAGTCTCTTACATCGAATTATACAATGAGGAACTGCGCGACTTGCTCGCGTCGGATTTGTCTGCGCCTGTTGATTCGAGGCAGCCGATGGGCATGGGCTCGAAGGATACGAGCACGAGCGGCCAGGGGGCGTTGAAGATATTTGACGATTCGAGTAAGAAGGGGGTGTTTATACAGGGGTTGGAGGAGTGTGCTGTTAAAGATGCGGATCATGCTCTCGCTTTGCTTACGAAGGGGAGCGAACGTCGGCAGATCGCCGCGACGAAGTTCAACGACCACTCGAGTCGGTCGCATTCCGTGTTCTCTATTACTGTGCATGTGAAGGAGACGTCGTCGATTGGGGATGATTTGCTCAAGGTGGGGAAGCTGAACCTTGTGGATTTGGCGGGGTCTGAGAATATTGGGCGAAGTGGGGCGGAGAATAAGAGAGCGAGGGAGGCGGGGATGATTAACCAGAGTTTGCTTACGCTTGGGAGGGTGATCAACGCTCTGGTGGACCGTTCTGCGCATGTTCCATATCGGTGTGTATTTTATCAACTGGTTAAATTAACGGTACTCATCCTCTGTCTATTAGCGAATCCAAGCTCACAAGACTCCTCCAAGACTCCCTAGGCGGCCGCACGAAAACCTGCATAATCGCCACCATCTCCCCCGCACGCTCCAACATGGAAGAAACCCTCTCAACCCTCGACTACGCCATCCGCGCCAAATCCATCCGCAACAAACCCGAGCTCAACCAACGCATGACGCGAAACGCCCTTCTCAAAGAATACGTCGCCGAGATCGAGCGTCTCAAGTCCGACCTTTTGGCCGCGCGCGAGAAGAACGGGATTTTCTTCTCTGAGGAGACGTGGCAACAGATGACGGCGGAGCAGGAATTGAAGGATACGGAGATGCAGGAGGCGAAGAAGATGGTGAGTGTGATTGAGGGGCAGCTGAGGAATGTGAGGGAGGAGTTTGAGCAGAGTCTTGCGCTGTTGACGAGGAGGGATGGGGAGCTTAGGGAGACGAGGGAGAGGCTTGTGAGGACTGAGGGGGAGCTGGTTGTGAAGAGTGGGGAGCTGGAGAGTACGAGGGGCTTGTTGGAGGAGGAGGTTGTGGTGAGGGAGGCGTTTGAGGAGAGTGAGAAGGTTTTGGATGGGGTTGCTAGTGGGTTGAGGAGTGTTGCGCAGCAGAGTGTGAGCGATTTGGGACGACTTTTTGGGAAACTTGGTGGGTGGCTCTGATTCATACCATACTGATAGTGCTGTCGCTGATGGGTGGTTTGGTTAGAACGAAGGACGGACGTGCTAACGTCAAACGTCCAAGCCGTAACCACCCACACCCGAAAGATAACCACCTCCTCCCGGGACCTCTCCACAACGCTCTCAGACTTCCTCAAAGCCTCCTCCCAGCACATCTCAACAATCCGCACCTCCGCCGAAGCCTACCGCACAAAGGAGCTCGAAACGCTCGCTGGGGTGTCGGCGAAGATCAACCAGCAGGTGGAGAAGGTGCAGGAGATCTTGAAGGTGATACGCGGGAAGGAGGAGGTGGCGGATGAGGCTGTTAGGGGGCTGGAGGGGGCGCTGGGTGCGAGTTTGGAGGGGATTAGGGGGGCGTTTGAGGGCTGGGCGGGGGAGGTTAGGAGGCAGTGTGAGGGTACTTGTAAGGAGGCGGAGGTGGCTGCTGCTGCTAGCTACTCAACCGTATGTCACTCGCACCGTCTCCGCACCGAGGGTACTTTGCTGACGATGTTATGGGTGTAGGTGGAGAAAGCGTTCAAATCCCTAGGCACCATCGCCGAGACCGTCCTTCTCGAAGCCCAATCCTACATCGCCTCAGAGCGCAAAGCTCTCCAAGACGCAAAAGCCCTGTCAGACAGCACAACCCGCACCGAGATCTCGCGTCTCCAATCCCAAAACGCCCTGCTCGCCCGGGCACTGGAAATAGAAAAAGCGAAATCGGAGCGCGCGAAAGACGAGTTGGTGAAGAGGATCATTGGGCTGTTTGAGGCGTTTACGGCGGAGAGGGGGGAGAGTCTTAGGAAGATGGTGAGTGAGATTGGGGAGAGTAATAGGGAGGCGGAGGGCGGGATGGAGAGGCTTGGGAAGGAGCAGGGGGGGAGGCTTGAGGGGCTTGTGGCGAGGGGACGGGAGTGGGAGGAGGAGTTGGCGAAGAGGGCGGATGAGAGTAAGAGGGTTCGGGATGCGGGTGTTAAGGTACGTGTGTTTTGGTTTTGGTTTGTGTAGGTGTGTGCTGATGGGAGATTCGCGGCGTAGACTGTTACGGCTGCTAGTGCGTCGACGAAGGAGGGCTTCACGAGTATACATGCCAACCTTCAGGAGAACATCAATGGGTTCTCGGGGACGCTGAAGCGGACTTTGCAGCAGGCGAACGCGGCGTGCGCTGAAGGTGAGTTCTCCTCTCTATGATTATATCCGTATGTATGCTCACAGTTGAAATGTGATGAAGCATACGACGATCTGGGAAGAGCGAAGCGCGCACGCATGGAAGCAGTGGACTCTATGGTCTTAGACACACAAGCTGGCTACCGCTTCATAGAACGCGGCGTCACCTCCACAACCCGCAACGCCGAATCTCTCACCACCAAGATCTCCACCGAGACCGACAGCCTATCCCAACTCACAGACGCATACAACACCTCAGCCTCCACGCACCTCTCCGAGATATACCAAGCGAGCCAGTCGCTCGCTGACCAGGGCGCGAGAGAGGATATGCCGACGGGTACGACGCCGCGCAAACGGGCGTGGGAGTTTAATGATAGGTGGACGTTGACGAAGGATCGGGAGGCGCTGCTGCAGGAGCGGAGGCATAGGGAGAGGGAGAGGGAGAGGAGCGGTTCTGTTGTTGCTGTCGCTGGGTCGTCGTCTGTGCCGGTATTCGAGGAGTCCGAAGTAGTGACTGGCGAGTCGGAGGGCTCGGAGGCTGAGGCGGAGGGGCTTACTGATAGGGAAGAGGACCATGAAGTGTTGAGCCAGCTTAGTGAGGTGGAAGAAGACCAGGAGCAAGATCCAGATGAGACTATTCGGTTGAGTCCACAGCAGCAGGCCGCCGCTTTGAAGTCTCTCGCATCCTCGACGTCCTCCTCCTCCTCGTCTTCGCGGCCTCAGGCTGTGCAAGAACGAGAACGCGAACGTGAACGTGAATCCCGACCGCCGCCTCCGCCTGCTGGACTGAGGAGACCGACGAAGAGGAAGTCGCTTTTGCCGGTTAAGGGGACGCTTACGGAGCGGTCGAATCTTTTGTCTGGGCGGCCTAGTAAACGGGTGCGATGAGCTTTTCATACGGTAGTAGTACGGTGGCTTCTCAGTTCTGAATTTTGCTTGACGAGGAGTGGTTTCTTGATTCTTGCGTGCATCCGTTCGTTGATCGTAGTGTACATCTATAATTGTTTATTCTTTGATTATGTCTATACCCTGGAATTCAGCTCTGTACCATGCTAAAGGTGTTGTCAGTGCTTGAAAGAGTCTGGCTTTGAAAGTTACGAACGTCACTCTTCATTCACTGGCGCCCAGTAGATTGCCAGCGCTTGTAGAGAGGCGCAGTTAGGATTGGCGGGCGGCGCAGCGTATGCTTAGGACTGTCTTCACCCACCACTACCATACCCACCACTAACGGTCCACGTCTCACCGCAAGATGGCCCACGCAGGCATCAAGAGTCAGTACATCCAAAATGTCTGGTACCTGCCTAACTCTGTCTCTGTAGCGGTCATTTTGCTCTCGTTCGTCCTCGCGGTTGGGTTCCTAATGATCATCCTGTCCTGTGCGTTATTCGGCAACTGGCTGCCTATCCTTGTTGGTGCGTCGTATTCAGTACTGCTAGTGTTATGCAACTGCTTATGTGCAATGTAGCTCTGATTTTCGTCCTTGCGCCGCTGCCTAATTGGTTGTTCTCGCATTGTGGAGGCGATGACTTCACTACGGACTATGAAGGCTCGGGGCCTATCGACTTGGGTCGGTTCATTACTTCTACGGTCGTCGTTACAGGGTTCGCACTCCCGCTGGTGCTCGCACATTCGGAGATAATACGACCAGGAGCGTGTGCAATGTCGATTATTGGCGGATCGTACGTGACAGTCTTATCCCTCTCATACTTTGTTAGGCTAACGTATGCATCGCAGGCTTGTATATGGCACCATCTTGGCATACAGTGCTGCTTTCAAAGAGGAAGAGTCTGATTATGACTAGCAAGTGTACCATTGTATACGTCCGTGTAATCATGGTTCACATCATGTTACGTTGTACATGATACGCGGCGACCCAACCACCCACTATTTATCTAACTCCTTTTGTACTCGCGCTGTCGTCATGCACAATCTTGGATCCTACAAAGAGCCCGATTGCGGACATGCCGAGAACTAGAATGAAGACAGGTATACGGACTGCCCATTCGCGAGCCGGAAACCAAGCATGAATAGGACTGGAGTAATCGACCAGTGGCTGAGTAGACACTGTGAGTTACGCCTGCTAAGATGTCCGGCTACAAGACGCACAACAATGAGGGTCCAGATACTGTAGTAGACGAATATGGTCGCCACTGTCAGAAGTGCCAATCCTCCCAATGATCTGTCAGACAGGGCCTTGCTAACATCAGCTTGAAGTATCATACCTATCATAAATGAGACACATACCATGCTGCATTATCGATTATTGTGGCCCTTAGAAATGAGAAAGTGGCCGGAATGGCCAAGTACAATATCGAATATGGCCGACTCACGTCACGCACGCGTGTAAACGCTTGACGACAGCTAGCCGCCGTATGTAGAGAACTTGACTGGACTTGTCCTTTCACGACACGCTCCCTTTATACCCTAGACGACTCACGACTCTCCTTGGAGCTGTACTTCACCTTCACTCACAGCCTGGCTTGAGGCGTATCCTACTCGCCTGCTCACGTCGACATCAAGACCATGGCTTCTTCGACGAATATCAAGGTCGTATGTCGGTACGTCTACAGCGCATATGCTCACCCGCACCTGGTCAATGACGGTATCTCACAACGACTGTGCTACTTAGGTTTCGACCGCCGAACGCGATAGAGACACGAGAAGGAGGGGAGATCGTGGTCGCGTTCGATGACAACCTCACGACTGTGCAGATGCGCTCTGCGCAAGTCAATTCTGGCCCAGAAAGAGACGGATTTACCTTCGATCGTGTATTCCCCCCTGGTACAAAGCAACAGGAAGTGTTTGAATATGGTGTGAAAGAGTGAGTAGTGTAGCCATTGAAGTGTATCTCTACGAGACTTATGCAATCGCTCTAGTACTGTGAAAGGTATGTGAGATCCTGCTGGCCAAAGCGTGTAGGAGTAACTCATAGCTGTTGTGCAGACGTCCTGGATGGATACAATGGAACGGTGTTTGCATATGGACAGACTGGTAGTGGAAAGACATTCACTATGATGGTAAGTCTACTAGGTTTTCCGGCCGATTGCATGGACGAGCTGACTCCGTTACAGGGATCCGATATAGACTCTCCGGAACTGAAGGGTTTGATTCCTCGTATAACTGAGCAGATTTTCCAGTCTATCATGGATTCGGACGCGCATCTTGAATACCTAGTGAAAGTGTCGTACATGGAGATCTATCTGGAACGCATTCGTGATTTGCTTGCACGTACGTTCTTCGGAGGCATATGATCGTTCTATGCGTGCTGATAGTACTCGCAGCCCAAAACGACAATCTTCAGGTTCACGAAGAGAAATCGAAGGGAGTATATGTCAAGAATCTGTCGGATTATTATGTGAGCAGCGCGCGGGAAGTGTACGAGATTATGAGGCAGGGTGGTAATGCTCGAGTGGTCTCATCTACAAGTGCGTTACTTTCCAAATCTATCTCACTCGATTGCTCACGCAAGTCCCTCAGACATGAACGCCGAGAGTTCGCGTTCACACTCGATATTCCTCATCACGATAAATCAGAAGAATACGGAGACTGGAGCGCAGAAGACTGGTAACCTATACCTTGTCGATCTTGCTGGTTCAGAGAAGGTGGGGAAGACCGGCGCCACCGGGCAGACACTTGAAGAAGCCAAGAAGATCAACAAATCCTTGTCGGCTCTGGGTATGGTTATCAATGCTCTCACTGACTCAAAGGTGGGTAGATAATGTACCACAATCGGCTGGGATCCTGAATATCTTGTAATCTAGGCGAAGCATATACCATACCGAGACTCGAAGCTTACGAGAATCCTCCAAGAGTCGCTTGGTGGTAATTCTAGGACAACACTGATCATCAACTGTTCGCCCTCCTCCTACAACGATGCCGAGACGCTTTCTACTCTTCGATTCGGTATTCGCGCGAAGTCCATCAAGAACACTGCTCGCGTCAATGCGGAGTTATCACCTCTCGAGCTCAAGGGTCTTTTGGCCAAAGCGAATGCAACCAACTCCTCACACCAGAAGTATATCGCTGCTCTGGAGGCCGAGCTTGCTATCTGGCGTTCAGGTGGACATGTCGAGCAGTCAGAGTGGGCGAGCTCTGATAAGCCAACCACAACGGCGAAGAAACCGCCGCCGCCTGCGTCGTCACCGACACCTTCGTCAACGAGGAGTATGACTCCTGTTATTCCTGCGTTGGAAGGCATCAAGGCAGAGTTGGATAGTCGACCACAGACACCAACTGTTGTAGGATTGGACAAGGATGAGAGGGAAGAGTTCTTGAAGCGGGAGAACGAGCTCTCTGATCAGCTGGCTGAGAAGGAGTCTGCTCTAGTTGCTGCGAAGAAGCTCGTGGAGGAGTTGAAGGAGGAGCTGACGTTCCTCAAGGAGCAGGAAGCATCTGTGTCAAAGGCGAGTGCATGCGTGTGTTGTAAGATTTTGAATGCTGATTGCTGGGTTGCTGTTTAGGAGAACAAGACGATGTCTGGTCAACTTAACGAGCTCCGACTTCAAGTCGAACGTCTAGATTATGACAATAAGGAGAGTATCATCACGATAGATATCTTGAAGGAGCAGAACCAAGATGCTAAGAACGAGCTGGAGGAGCTGAAGAAGACTATTGGTGAATTGAAGTCGACTCAGAAGGATGCTTCAGCGGAGGACAAGGAGAAGCGTAAGCAGGAGAAGATGGCGATGATGATGGCCAAATTCGATGCAGTAAGTTCTATAATATCTTTTTGATCCTCTGGTGCTCATCATCTGCATACAGCAAGGGACGTTCTCCGAGAAAGACGAGCAGCTGCGTCAACTCCTGGCGAAGCTCGATGCTATCGAGGATGCGTCCGCTATATCATCTTTGTCCGTTGACGATGTCGTCGCTGTTCGTAGGCAGCTCGCCGAAGGACAAACGCTCCTACGTGAGACCATCGATCGTCTCAGGCAAAGTCAGGAGGAGAATGAGATGCACACTCGCCGAAGAGACGAGCTCGAAGGACGCATTGCTTCTCTTGAGAGCGAGTACGAGGAGCTCCTTGGTAAGTAGCCTTCTACACGTCACACATTGGGCGCGTTTTGACTCCTTCCACAGAGAAGACCATCCATACCGAAGATGTCAACAATGTTGATATCATGGAGTCCATGGCGGAGCTGAAGGTAAGCCTCCGGACACTTCTCTTCCCGAGCGGCGTATTGAATGGAACCACAGAACAAGCTGGAGATGCAGTATGCCGCTAAGCGAGATGCCCATGCAAGCGAGATCCAGGACCTCAAGCAGCAGCTTGATATCCGAAGCAATGAGGTTCGGACACTCAATGCTACCATTGACAGCCTGAAGAGTGTCAACGAGGAGCTGAAGGTAAGCATGGGCGATCCACCTTTCCCTCTTCCTGACTTCGATATGATGCTCACATGCATGTCAGCGCGCATTTGCCGTAACATCTGCTGGCATTGAGGGTGGCAAGAACTTGGCAGAGAGCGCACAGGACTTAGAACGGACGCGGAAGGCGATCAGCGTGCAGCTTGCCGAGTTCGATGGTGTCAAGAAGTCCCTCATGCGGGATCTGCAGAACCGTTGCGAGAAGGCAAGTTTACCTTTTTTGCCTACACCCCGACCACCCGATTGACGCCCACCCAGGTTGTTGAACTTGAGATCCAACTGGACGAGATCAAGGAGCAATACAACAATGTCATTCGTAACAGCAATAGCAAGGCTCAGCAGAAGAAGATGGCGTTCTTGGAACGCAACCTCGAGCAGCTCACTTTGGTACAGAAGCAGGTATGTCCAAGAGAACTCACAACTTGTGCCGACAATCGCTCACGAATGGCTACTCGACACGTTACAGCTCGTCGACCAGAATTCGGCATTGAAGAAGGAAGCAGGAATTGCCGAGCGCAAGTTGCTGGCGAGGAATGAACGCATTCAGAATCTGGAGACTTTGCTCCAAGACGCTGATCGCAGATTAGCTGTGCAGAATCAGAAGTTCGAAGCCCAGCTCCAGCAAGTCAAAGAGCGATTGGATCAGGCTCGAGGTGAGACACATGGCTATCGACTATCACCGGATGCTGAATATTTCCTTCAGCTCAGAAGGCAGCGTCTTCCCCGCTGAGCTTCGGGCGCATTGCAAAGCCGCTGCGTGGCGGAGGCGGGGCTGCTCCTGCGAACCCCGCGTCTTCGACAAGCCCGACCCTTGGAGCAAGCTCCGCGAATCCTCTTACGAGACTTCAGAACGACGAAAGGTGAGAGTTCCCGATCTTCTCGCAGCCTCAGACAAGCTAACAGAAATTGTGACTGATAGCTCCGGAGGTAGGCGCATACTGATTGGTTCGGGAGGATCAGACAGCACTAACTTTTTATTAATTTGTAGCGAAGCGCGCTTCATGGTTCTTCAACTCTCGGTGATCTTTGGAGTTTGCCTTTTCCTTCTCATCATGTCATGTTTTCGCACATCCCTCGCACTGATCGTATGTTTTTGCACGTCATTTACTGTTCACCACCATAATACATTCTTATCAAGTTGGAAGCACTTGCCTATACCGGTGTCGAGCAAGCAACGTTGGGTAGTGGTGAGCCTAAATGACTCGGAGAGGGGGCTTGGCGACCCTGAAGTTTAATAACACTCATCACGTTAGGTAATCGAGAGCGGACTAGCGGTGCTGATGAAGTTCACACCCAGTGTCATTCACGGCCACTACGATCAGGCTGGCGGCCGGCGTTGGTTCTATCATATGGAGAAAATGGTTCCGCGAGAAGTAAAATAGATGGAACTGGGGGGCGGATTTGTTTCCGCGAAAGTGAGCCGCCGACCGAGCGTGCGGCTGAAAATGCTCCATGGCCAGACCGACAGACCGGGACACTACTGCAATTGGAAAGGGCGCCCCGCCACTAGCATACGAAGATCCGGCTCGGCTCGGCGTAAGTTTGTAAAGAAGCCGGGAATGGCAAGTTTAGTTGTTCCTGAGGGCGCCTGGCGGCCGAGTTGGGTGAAGTGTTACCGGACAAAAGGAGTAAAGCGACGGAGAACGTTACACGTGGCAACGGTGGCCGTACGCGTTACCGTTTCAGCGCAGTCAAATTAGCGAGACCATCATGAGCTCACTCTTTCCCAGTCGAAATTCGATGGCTATTTCGGGGTCCCGCCGCGGTCAGGCTCGTTCGCATAGCCGCGTCCGAGCTTGTCTCTTTCTCCCTCTCATCCTCCTCAAGCCTCGAGGTGCCCTGTGTAATCACCGTAAAAGGGCACCATAGTTCAAGGCGTGTACTGGCACGTTTTCGAGTACTAATTCGTGAGTCTTTTGTAGATCCGCTCGTGGTGCCTGCATAACGCGCTCCTGAGGATAAACCTTGACGTACTGGCAAGGGTCGTCTTTGCGTCCTCGCTGGCTCTTTTATCGTTGCAATACCTCTTGCTTCCTCCCTTCCTCCTACGTGTGCCACTGTGCTAACTCCCAGCAGTTTATAATTTGGTTAGAACACCCCGCGACACATCGAGGAACCTCCGAAACACTTTAATTTGCACCATAATCATTAGGTAAGTCTTCTGACGCTTTATCTTTCTCTATATTCACATTGTGGTCTCGAAATACCGCAGAGTTTAGAACTGTACTGCCATATGTCAGTTGGTACAGATTGGAATACCTCAACTTCAACACCGCATTCTGGGGCCACTTCGCCCATGATATCTCCGAGTCACGTATGCCGCTATTTCTCTTTCCATTGTGCCGTCGTTGAAGCTCCATCACATTAGATGCAGCCTCAGAGAAAGTCCGTCCCCGGCACACAGCCAATCGGCGCGAGACTTGGCTCAGCCTCCGCTGTGAAGCCATTGACCCCCACTTGGCAGGCAAGTGCCTCGGTGTCAGATTTTGTGCTTACTTGACTCACGGGGCTGCGTCAGATGTGGACTAATCCCTCTGCTGCGTCGGATACATCCGCATCATCTGCCAGTCATCCAGATGTCACACAACCCGAGAATGGATATGTCGGCGAGTATTGGCGCGCCCCTCGTGCGACCAGCGCCCAGTGGGAAGAAAATGGCCAGAGATCGGTTAGTCCCCTTTCGCGGGCCTATTCACACCTGTTTGATGCAAGTGGCTAATAGGTCTCTAATATACTGCAGTACGGAAGACAGCGTCCCTCGGGCAACGCGCCAGTGCTCCATTCATCATCTGTAGCTGCATCGAAGAATGGTCGTTACGATCGTGGCTTGGGTAGGGATGCTACCGAACACTCCCATTACGGTGGTCCTGCTCCTTCTAAAGCTGCAAACGGCCGATCCGTTTCTCCTTTTGCGGGTCAAGAACAACATCCTCATGCTCCAAGCGGGATGGTTGCTCCATATGAGGCTTATCAGCCTCCCGATCCCATGTTCAACTCTCCGGCTCTCAGCTCAGCTGCAACAGCAGGCTTTCTATACCCTGGAATGTCTCCGTATGGGCCCCAGGCTATGACGGAAATGCCAAGCCCTCATCTAAGCATGTTCTACAATTACTCTGGTGCAAGCCGCCCTGGCTCCCACTTTTATTACACTCCTCAACCCATGCCCTTCCAACATCTTGGTCCACCGCCGATACCAGCGGGCGGCAGTCCTGTGTTCACCAAAAAACGTGTTGGACAGGTATGTTTTCAAAATTTGTCCGTAGGAATTTATACTCATCGTGACATTCGCCCAACCAGTCATCTCCCCAGGTATCTCCCCAGGCATCCATGTTCCCCGGCATTAATTCATCCCCTCTATTGACTCATCGTGGGTATCTAACGGTCGATTACCCTGGTCGCATGCCAATGCCGCACACGGTATACGGGCAGCGCGAATCGGGATCTCCTCTGCATGCCCAGCATTTCAATGTACGTGGGCGTCGGTTGCTCGATGACCCCACTGTATATCGTAGCCCTCTGCTCGAAGAGTTCCGCAGTGACAGGGTCCGTAACTGGGAGCTAAAGGTGCGAGCATGTTCAGCTAGTGTGTCATCTTTACTATTTGCTGATTGGTTTTTTCCGATCCGATGTAGGATCTCTATGGACACATCGTAGAATTCAGTATGGACCAACATGGCTCTCGGTTTATCCAACAAAGACTCGAGACGGCCACCGACGACGAGCGACAGGTTATCTTCGATGAGATCATGCCCCAACACGCGCTGCAGTTGATCCAGGATGTTTTCGGTAACTACGTAGGTTATGCCATCATATTTTTTCTCGGCGTCCCTGACAAGCCTCCGCAGGTCATTCAGAAGTTTTTGGAACATGGTAATGCGTTACAGAAAGCCGTCCTCGTCAGCTGCATGCAGGGGCATGTGTTGTTGCTGTCGTTGCAAATGTATGGGTGTCGTGTGGTACAGAAGGTAAAATTGACTTAGAAGCATGCATAGAACAAGGTGCTGACTGCATATGACAGGCCGTAGAAACTCTGACTCCCGAACAACAAAGCTTGCTCATTCGGGAGCTGGAGGAGAATGTTCTCCGCTGCGTCAAGGACGCGAACGGCAATCATGTAAGATTTAACGGAGCCGATCAGTAATCCACGATTCTAACGGTCAATCTGCTTTTTTAGGTCATACAAAGGCTATTGGAGCAAGTGGAACCGGAGAGACTCACGTTTGTGAAGTTCTTCTCGGGTCACGTACAAGATCTTGCGACGCATCCCTATGGATGTCGTGTGCTCCAGCGCTGCTTCGAACATTTGCCCGATACGCTTACCCGCCCGCTACTGGAAGAACTACAGAGACACGCCATACGGCTCATGCAGGATCAGTTTGGTGTAAGTATTGCCAGCATACATAGGATACCGGCTGACTTATCTCTACACAGAACTACGTGGTTCAATTCGTGCTGGAGCATGGACAGGACCAAGACCGCCAAGGTATAACCACACAACTTCGTGGACGGATACTACAGATGTCTCGACACAAATTCGCTTCCAACGTCTGTGAGAAGGCGTTGATCACTGCTGACCCGGACAGCCGTCGTCAAATGATCGAAGAGATGATGCGTCAAAGACAGGACGGCTCGAGCCCTGTTGTCACCATGATGAAGGATCAATACGGCAGTATGTTGCTTTGCTTAGATTCTGTATTCCTCACCGACCTGGCTTCTTCTAGATTATGTCTTGCAAAGGGCGATATCGGTCGCGGACCCGGAGCAGAGGGCCGCACTTATTGAGCGGATGCGGCCGCATCTTGCCACTCTGCGTAAGCGCGCCGGCCAGAGTCGACATCTCGTTGCTAGTAAGCTCTAAAGATCTCCATCTTATGTTATCCGTGCTGATAAAATACCCAGTTGAACGTTTGCTCGCGAAATATGCCCCCGCCGCAGAGACGCAGCCCGATGCCGACGAGACCTCCGAGTCCAAGGACGAAACATCGACTGTGGCTCCTAGTGAAACCAAATAATATCAATATAGGACAGTTTCCTTCATACACACCGTCTCAGCTTCCTTCCTCACTCACGCAATTCTCTCATTGTCACTTTCACATTCATCATGGACCTTATCTTACCTTACAGAACTATTCCTTACTGTGCAACTATTCTCAACCGCATCATACAGTCAATAGTTATGTAATCGCTCCTTCGTCTCCTTGCTTGCTTACATTGTTCTACCCATCGCAATCATTTGGACGTTGAGTCGACACTTTCGTTCATGAGTTATCGTACACCTGGCATTGTTTAGTTTTGGTATAATATCTACTATATTACTGGTAGACTGGGATTATTTGCTTTAACAACTCTTACGATTCGAGTGTCGAACGTTGAATTTGGGGATCATTGATCAATAAAAATAAGATGTGTCAATTAGCATGACACCATTCACACGAAAGGTGAGCGTCAGATGAAGTGGAACGCTCTCCAGTGCGGTATACGTGTTCGGCTGGTCTCATCCACTCCTGTCCTCAGCTTTCTTTCTACTCTCAATATCTCTGCTGGACAGGTTTGCATCCTTCGCTAGGCTTGCTCAAGATGGCCACCGCTGGCGAGGCAGCGTCGTTATTTGGTGCTGCAGATTCTGCAAATGACCCATTCGCTTTGCCTCCACCCGAAGAGCCGCAACCCACTGGCAACGACCCTTTTGCTAATGTTCAACCCACGACGGAAGCTGCGGATCTCTTTGGCTATGCTGCACCTCAAGAGCCTACTCAGACCTCTCAACAAGGTTATACTCCATCACATGTAGCTGCTGAAGGAACCAGCACAAACTGGAATGGGTCGAGTGTACAACAAGCCGCGTCTAGCTCTTCTCAGGATCCGTATGCCTACGCTCCTCAGAATACATATGTTCCTCAGGCAGCTACGAACGGGTGGAATGAAACACACAGCCAATGGTCTGGTTACAACGCGCAGCAGCAATATGCCTCTGGTTAGTCGTATTCTTTTCCAAAATTATTTACGTTTGACCTCCAAGTGAACCAGCGAATGGCGCATACACGAACGGCTCATACGCCCAGGCCGCCCCAGTGCACGATCCGTATGCCTCTCAAACCAACTACGCGTATGCACCATCAAAAGCCGTCTCTCCGTCAACCACTCAACCCTCGACCTATGCTCCTTACGCTCCTTCCGCGAACGGCTATAATGCATACACGCCTGCCACCACGTCACACGCTACGAGCTATGAGCAATCATATGACCCATACAAGCCCTCCCAAGCCGCGCCCGCGCAACATGTGGGACAGTCATCGTCGACATATGCCCAATTCGTCAACGGTTCTGCCGAAACAGTGCCTCAAGTTGAAGCACCAGCACGTAGCGCTGCAGCGGCCGCACAATACAGACCAAAAACATTCAATGCCTACGACCCACCCATTCCACCTCCAAAGGCTGCCCCTAAGCGGTCTGCGGCATGGCAGTCTCCTGTAACATCCCCTGCGCAAGTAGCTTACTCGTCGCTTCCTGGTAGTCCCCCAGTTCGCTCTGCGCAAAGCCCTGCACTTCCTCCCCCGCCTCGCAAAGCATCTGTACCGCCGCCCCCTCCACGTACAGGCTCTGCTGCCCGCCAGTATGCAGGATCTCCAGTACCGCCGCCTCTACCGCATGCGCATGCACCGTACGGTGTACATCAGCCTCCGCCTCCAAACGCTACGCCTCCACCACCTCGAACGGGCTCTGCAGCGCGACACTTTGCGACGCCTCCTTTACCCTCCACACAGTATAACTCTCCCCCGGCATCTTCATACATAACATCTCCACCTTCTCATCAGTCGGCTCCTCCGCCCCCCGTATACCAATCGCCACCTCCACCCTCCACATATCAATCGCCTTCCCCACCTTCCGCTTACCAACCACCTCCGCCGCCGTCTGCATATGCTTCACATCAGCTCCCTCCTCAGGAAACAGTCAGTCCCGCGACAGTGACGCCCCCAGTCACCCAGGATCCCTACGGACCTGGCAATGTTGCGGATCATAGCCATCCCGCGAGTGAAATACCTGCAGAGACTAGCGGTGCCGATGCGGTAGAGTCGCCCTGGGATGAAATACCAACACAAGCCGTAGAAGAAGCTGGTAATCCTCCCACCGAACACATACCTTCGGACAGTGTTTTCGACCCGGAAGCAGGTGAAGTGGAGCGTGAAGCTGTAGATCACACAGCAGGGCAGGAAGAAGCCGTGTCTCTGACTTCAGTACCTGAGACCCACGAGCATCATCCAGCCTCCACAGGACTCGAGGCTGTTGCAGACGAAGAGTACGATCCTGAGGGTGGACAGTTGGAGGAAGACGAAGGCTATAAAGTAGATGCACATGCGAATGCCTCTGAAGCTTACGTGCCACAGACATCGCCACCACAGCCAGCGTTGATAGCCTCAGCTGCTCCTGCAGAGTCTGTGTATGATCCTTATCGCCCAGCGCCTGCAGCTGCACCTGCTGTGCGCCCGTACGGGAATGCTGGTAACAATCCTTACTCACCACCAGCGCCCTCAGCGTATTCACCACGCCAGAGTGCTGAGGCTGATCGCCCGACGGCCGTTTCCTCTCCTCCCTCAGCTGCTCCGGCCCCACGTTCGTCGGTTGGTTCCTATGCACCCTCGCCTTACGCATATGAACCTGCATCGACCGCGGCCATACCAAGAACGGCGTCGCCTTCGTCCTTCTCTGTGCGTTCGAGTAAGTCTACTCATAGCGTGCATGATCCCTACGCTCCCCCAGTACCTTCGACAATCTCTACCGGCGCTCGTTACAGATCAATGTCTAATGGCTCTATGTTGTCCACGACCAGCGTGCCAGAGGATCCTTACGCGCCTGCACCGCACTCACGGCAACAATCGACGGACAGCTATTCGTACTCAGTCTCGCATGCAACTCCTTCTCTTGAAGATGACAGTTCGCTGGTGACTCCCACCACGTCCTCCCACGCCCAAGTAGTCACTTTGACCGCCCCAACTCGTAGTCAATACGCACCTTCACCCTCTCTCTTAGGCTCCAATGATCCTCTAGGGAGAACGTCTGTCCGTGTTCCAGTATTCACGTTCGGTTTCGGTGGGAAGATCGTGACTTGCTTCCATGGCTCTGAGATGCTGCAGACCGGGTTCGACGTCGCTATGTCCTCGAAAGCCTCAACGAGTCTCCGACTCCGTCAACTCAGCTCAATCATCCCTCAGTCGGCCATGGAAACGTCTACCGCCACGTATCCCGGTCCTCTGTTCTCAGATCCAGGTACTCCTACCACGACGTTAGTTCGTCCAGGCGCTGCAGCCCATGCAAAAGCGAAGAAGGCTAAGGTCGTAAAGTACTTGGAAGAACGTGCCGAGGAGATCACTCAAGGTCTTGGGTATCTGCATCAAGGAAGTGTAGAGTTGTATCGCGCAGAAGCTAAGCGTGCGTTGATCAACTTGGTGAAAGTGATGGTCGAGAACGATGGCAAACTCTCCGGAACGTGAGTCCAGTTCACATATGCTATCCATTTCAATGACTCATTATCTCTTAGTCCCCAGATTGACGCAGCTGTCAGGGCAGTTCTTGTACCTGGTACAGAGCCTGCTTCAGAGTCCTCCGAACCAGGAACTGCTGGTGTCCGATCCGCGTTTGAGTTGACCTCCTCGTCGTATGGCTCACTGTCATCTCTTGGATATGACTCGAAGGGCGTAAAGCTCGCCGACCATCCTCTGTGGAGTGCTCAGCTCGATAAGATTGAGACGTTGCTGGTCCGTGGTGATCGTCGCGGGGCGTTCCACTACGCTGCGGACGAGAAGCTATGGGCTCATGCCATGGTTATCGCCAGTAGCATCGATAAAGAGGCTTGGAAGGAGGTTGTAACAGAATTTGTTCGGTCTGAGCTATCGGGTACTGGTGCTGTGAACGGGGTTACTGCTGCACCTGGAAAACCTCCGTCGGTTGACCGCAGAGAACCTCTCAGGGTTGCTTACAGCCTTTTTGCAGGCCAAGGCTCAGGGTCGGGTACGTAAGCTCATGTCCTATGCTGAACTGTAAGTCTAATACCTCCTTTTAGTCCAAGAGCTTCACCCTCCTAAAGCACTGGGAACGGCAACTCAGTCCCTCTCAGCTATACCTGCTACGTTCTCTGCCTCAACTCCGCTTAGTGCTGGTTTCCAACAACCTGTGCAGCCGGTAGAACTGTCAAAGGATGTCCTCATGAAGTGGCCAACAACAGCCGCCATGATGATCGGCAGCCCTTTGACAGTCGAATCGTCGTCTGCATTGACCGCGCTCGGTGACCATTTGGCCTTCAACGGCTGGCACGAGGCTGCACATGTCTGGTAGGTTCCTTCTTCGAAAGAGAACGACGAACATATTCTGACTGTTGTTCATTAGCTACCTCCTTTCACCGCAGACGTCTCTCGCGGGCGGTGTAGGCACGCCGGGAGGTCGTGTGGTACTTTACGGGTCTCCAAGCCCAGCAAAGGCACCCACAGTATGCAAGGATCCTGACGCTGTCATCTTCTCAGAGATAGTTGAATACGCCTTGTCACTGGCGACGCCATCGAAAGGCCAGGAACCGTTCCATGGACTAGCTTACCTCCAGCCATACCGTCTCCTACGTGCCACCTATCTCGCCGAGCTTGGCCATATAGGGTTGGCAAAGAGGTGAGTTAAACGTTGTCGCGGCAAGTGCTACTACTGACTACTTCTGTAGATATTGCGAGGCTATCTCGAGTTCGATTAATCGCCCTTCGCCTTATCTGAACATTACCTTCTTGGAGCAACTTAAGGATCTCACGGATCGATTGATAGCTGCACCCATGATGGACAAGTCGGGATCCTGGATAGGATCGAAGATGGCTAAGCCGAGTTTGGACAAGATTGGAAACTGGCTTGAGGGCCGCTTTACTAGCTTCATAGCAGGCGAAGGCGATTCTCCGAACCCTGCTCACAACAGCAGTAAGGTACCAACGTTCAGCGGGCCGTTTGCACACTTTAGCTCGATTTCTTCAGCCACCAATTCGACGATGCCGTCACCACATATGTCGTCCACTAATCTCGCCGACATGCAGGCACAGGCGCAACCTGCTGCACCTCCCTTCCGGACCGGTTCCGCGATGGCACTTCGTACCTCTACAACTTCGCCCGCTCAGATCGCACGGGCCTCCTCCGCTATCGACTACCTTCGAC
This sequence comes from Irpex sp. Y119-03, assembly GCA_037042295.1. NCBI lineage: Eukaryota > Fungi > Basidiomycota > Agaricomycetes > Polyporales > Irpicaceae > Irpex > Irpex sp. Y119-03. The sequence goes on along the minus strand of JAXQKB010000954.1, from coordinate 488,267 downwards.
GAAAGCCGTCGCCCGTGCCTCGCGTTTCGTCTGCAGGTGTTTCACCCGTGTCGACTCTGTCTGCCCAGTCGCCGTATGGCTATCCCAACGGATATGCAGCCTCCTCAAGACCAGACATGTCTACTCCGACGGTACAAGAGGATGCTGGAGAGAGATCAGCCGGCCCTCAGATAGCCTCTTGGTGGGGTGCAGGTGAATCGGAGTCGGCGACGCCAACAGCGACCACGTTCGCGCATCCAGATGAAGCGCAACAGCCTTCATCATCGGAAGGCTTCATCTCCTTGATCGATACACCAGGTTTCTCTGGGCCGTCTTCAACCACTCAAGCACAATTTACCGCCGCAGCTCAGGCGCAGTCAATTGGTCAAGACGCATTGGACGATGAAGAGGACTTAGGCTTCGGTAACAATTCCAGCCGCAAGAAGTCGACCCCAGACGCGCCTACAGAGCCTGGGAAAGCAGATGCGACTCCGGCTCCTGCGGCTGAGAAACCCAAAGAGGCCGAGAAGCCTGGTAAGTGCCAATTACTTCGTAGTAGCGTGAGTACTCATTTTTTTTGCTGTAGCGGCTTCCGGAGGCGGATGGTTAAGCCGTTTGTGGAAACGAAGCGATTCGTCAGGTCCCGTCAAGGCCAACCTTGGCGAAGAGAACACGTTCTACTACGATCCCGAGCAGAAGCGATGGGTCAACAAAAACGTGAGTATTTCGACGAGAACTTTGGATTGCAGTAACTAAAGTCTGTCTTTCTAGGCACCACCTGAAGCTGCGAAGCCCACGCCACCTCCACCGCCGCCAGCACGAGCGCAGACAGCATCCCCAGGAATGGCTTCTGCTAGGGGACCACCTCCGCCGTCACCGATGCATCCTCCGCCAGCTCGACCTGCGACTGCGATTGACTTGACGGATGGTCCTTCCAGGAAGCCTCCTATGCGCATACGCTCGAACCTTGCTCCTCCTGAAGGGTCATCGGCCCCTACAACTCCTGGCTCGGCTCCTCCTCCCCCGAGAACACCAAACACGATGATGGACGGACCACCCGGATTGGACGCTCCCCCTACACCTGGCGCGAGGCGGGCACCTGTTAAGCGCAATGCTCGGAATAGATATGTGGATGTGTTCCAACAGCAGTAGCCATAGACTTATGTTGGACGTTGGACGGTATTCACTTGCACAGTTTATAACTTATGGAATTTCTCGACTTTTTTGGCTCTCGTAATGCAACTTCGAAATACCTAATCTCCTCCTTGACAATCCGTATCAGTTGCGCGCTTATAGAATCTTACCGTGAATGTGTAGAGTTGGCAGGTACTAGGCCAACACTTGGCTGTTGTCCAGGGAACTCGCGATACTTCACGTCCATGTTTGCTCTGGTACATTATAAATTACGACTGCGGGAGATAGAACATACTCATACTGCGAAGACACAAAGCCCAGCCTTAGAGCCCAATAACCGTCCATTCCAATAAAACACCGGACTATTTCTCCATATTCTCGGGTAGCATACCCATGTAGGCACGCAGAGATCGTTACATACCGAATACCTTGAGTACAGCTGTACGGGCATACGGGATGTATGACAGTGTGTACCATGTGTAAGCAAGGTATTCAATGATGACGAAGACTGAATGACAAGTTAGTAGTCAGCGCGAAGCTCATCGCAATAAGGACGAGGTAGACGTACTGATACATAGAACCTACAGCCAAGATGTATTCGTTAGGTCTGAATGTTTCAATGTGGCGACAGGAAGTACTTACATCGCTTCCGATGACGAATGCGCCAATGAATACGAGGACTATTGAGCCTAAGAAAATGAAAGTCGCCAGGACTCGTACAGGCTTGAACATCTGTGATAAACATCGTTAGCAAGTTCTTTCTTCCTTCAGGGTGCAGGTTCCTATTGAATGCGTATGCGTACCAATTTCAGCTGCTTGGCGAACTATAGGTACTGTGATCAGCCAAAGACATGTGGCGGACAGATGAACACACGTACACCAATCAAGAAGCCCGTTCCGATGAGAGATATGACAGTGCCCATAGCATACAGAACTAATAGTATCGTGGAAGAATGTCAGGACGTATGGACTGCGCGGTTTCTTGGCATGGACGCACTCGCGAAACTCCCTAGTTGTCCAATGAAGAGCAGCACTGATCCTAAAATACTCAGAACAAATCCGAGTGCTAGACTGCAGATGGTTAGGCATGTATCCAAGGAAAAGGTGGGACATGGTAAATGAGCCAAGAGGTCTATGCAATGCAATGGCTCTGGGAAACGCACCATCCAGCGAAACCATAAAGTCTCTGTGTTCTTGTAAGGCCCAAGAATTTGAACGCGGAGTCTCCTTCAAAGAATTGTGTCTCTGGGATTGTGCCCGCAGCGGACTCGAGGTTGAACCAGCCTTTCGATGCCATCGTAGTCGTACGTTTATGATGTGTTCGCGACTGTAAGTTACTTTATGCGCCTTCTTGTTAAGTACTAGTGTACAATCGTTTCTCGCGATAACGTCAGAGTCGTAGAGTCAGAATACCAGCTGAGCCTTGTGTGTACGAGAAGGAAACGCGAGAGAGGAGGAGGACGTGGTTGAGGATAGAACGGCGCACAGCAGGACTTGGCTGCGACTCGGACAACCCGTCTCGGATCGTTTCAACGCTCGCAGCTGCCGCTCGGCCAGGTCGCATCAAAAGAGGCAAATACAGACAAATATTTATCGCGCCCACTGGTGCTGATCTAACTCTTCCTTGAAGCTGTTGTTCGATCAAGAACGAAGATGAGCGGGCGACTGAGTTCGTTTAAAGGACCCTCGACGCCTGCTCCATCTCCTGCAAGGGCAAAACAACCAAAGTCTCCTGGCACACCCCAGTCGCCCGCTCGATCGACAGAGTCGACGTACCACCGCAAATTAAGGACGCTGCTTCAGGAACTTCAATCAGTCGCGGAAATATGGGATGATATCGTGCGCAGAGATGGCCTGAAAGCCGCCAAGTCTCTTGTAGACACTCGCACTGATCTTGAGTTTGTGTTTCAGTCATGGTACATTTCGCAATCTAATTGATTTTATGCCAATTTCTTCACAGCAATGATCTGTCCACAGTTCCTGCCGGAACCCAGCCCAGATACCGTCTCGTTCAGCCAAAGTTGGATATTATGGATACACGTATTGCACAACTCGATACTGTAATCCAAAAACTGGTGATTTATGCATTGCTGGATCAATGAAATCCATCTTATTATCGAATCTCGCAGAAAAAGCAGTTCAGCAAAATGATCCGCCTCGTAGAGAGCATCGAAGGGCTTGTCCCTGACGCGCACAAAACAAAAGGCTGGCAGTTCGTACAAGAGCCTCTATGGGCAACATGGTCATTGGAGAAGTTTGGTATATATAGGTTGTTTCTATACCTGCCCATGAGTCTGACCAGGTCATATAGCAACTTCTATACCTACCATCCTCGTACCTTACAACCGGTCTCTAGAGATGCACAAAGACATTGTCGAGACACTGCGGAGCCACTCGGTTTCGTTTGAGGTGTCAAGAGAAGCGATCAACAACTGGGTCGCTCAACCTCATTTACAGGAAGGCAGTTGGGAGGCACGATGGGAGGATCTATGCGAGGCTGAAATCGAGCGATGGAACAGCGTCAAGTAACCGGAAGACTGCACCCATGCAAGCGAATGCAGCAATATCCCGCGAGGAATTCGGTTCTGGGTAGAAACCGTACTGAAGCGCTTTAAGCCCTCGGTGTCGAGGAACTTTGGGTCTGGCGAACTATGTCTTCGGATGAAGCCACATGAACACAGTGTCCTGACCTTCAGCGGAGTCCTGCGTTGTGGAAGTGCCTCGCATACTGTTTCGGGAAGACGGACGCCTGAACGACGTGCTGCTATCTCTCGGCCTTTCTAACTACTTGCAATAGCGACCTACCCGCCTCCGACAATTCGTTCGATGGTGTACTAGTACTAGCAGTAGTAACTGAAGGGAGGCAGTAGACCTATGGGTGAGCTTCTTGGCTCGCAATAGTAGCAAATCGGGATGAGTACGAATTATACAGGTGAGTACAGAAAGTGTGACGACAGCAATAGGGTAACTACAAGTCCTCGTCGTCCGAGATATGAATTTCGTCCGCATTGGCCGCAGCCGCGCCAGTCTGCTCTTCCTGCCGTTGCACGACGGGATTCGTTGTAGAAGCAACAAACGACAAGCCCTTCGCACCGCCTGCCTGTCGTTCAGCGGCAGCCATAGGATCTGCAGGAGCCTCGTCTTCGTCATCCTCTTCCTGGGCGTCCTTCTGCTTCGACGCCATCTGCGCGGCAATGTACGATGCCTCGGTATTGAACTGCGCCTGAACACTACGCTTAATCCGCAACATCTCTCTGAACGTGTCTTCTGAGCCAGTCTCGATCTCGAACGTGTTCCACTCCGCCCAGAAGTTCTGGTTGACGCGGGGGTCGCAGAATTGGGAGGCGTGGGCGTAGATGGCACGGGCACGGTCGATTTCGCCGAGCTTGCGTTCCATGGAGGCGAAGCGTAAGCACATCTCTGCGGTTTGCTTGTCCGGCAGGATTTCCAGAGCGCGCTCGTATATAGGGCGTGTAGCAGTGAGGCCGTAGTTGGCAGCCGCTTTGGCGAGGTAGAGGGAGAAAAGCTGTAAAAGATGTGTCAGGGTATATTAACCATGAGACTATGCTGGGTCTCCCATACCTCAAACTTGTCGTCATCACTGACCACTTGGGTAGCACGGTCGTAGATAGCCATAGCACGCTTGGCAAGCCCATGTTCCTCCTCGAATGAAGCGTACAAAAGGAAGATCGGCTTGCATGATTTTGGTGGGCATTTCTCCAGCGCCTGCTCGAAGAGATCACGGGTTCGTTCGATCTTCTCACCTCCCTAAATATGTACGAGTCAGCCTCAGATGCAAAAAAGAGAAGATATGATCGCTTACATATCGCTTGACAAACTTCGCGAGGTAGATGTTCCAGATTTCGAAAGAAATGGGGAATGTGAATAGTTCCACGCCACGCTCATAGACCTGGAATGGAACCGAATGAGGGTTGCCATATGAAACGTTATAGGGAAAACATACTTTAAAGCTTTCCTCGAAGTACTTGTTCTCCTCCAGGAAGGCTGCGTAGTTGACGATGATCTGGGCGTTTGCTATACGGAGTTCCAGAATCTTGTCGTACACCGCCTTCGTTGACTCGACTGTGCCTAGCGACTCCTCTAGGTCAACGTAGAATGACCATAGTTTCAGAGATTTGAACAAGCGAGCTTGCACCGGCAACGACTATGACAATCTCAGCTTGTGGCACATAATATGTGAAAGGAGCTCGTACCTGATCGTGGTAGTTGATCTTGGTGTTCTTGGGTATAGCGGATGCTCGTTGCATGACTCGAATGGCCTCGTCGTAGTTGCTACAAGTACCGATTTTAGCAAATGTCACCACGTCTCAAATTATCAAGGAAAGCTTACTCATGTCTTATCTCCAACTCAGCCCATTCACACCAAACATCCGCGAGGTCCTCCACGGTCTTGAAGTTCACCTTCGTCGCCTTCTCAAGAATCTTGCGCGCATTGTCGAGGTCAGCTTCGGCTTCACCAGTGGTACCACCCTCCTCGTAGAACTTCGCAAAATTGACGTATAACCGATGGAAGTTCGCTGTAGCTTTTCGGGGATGGATAGTGGTTAGGGCCTTCGTATAAGTCTCAGCCACCTTTTCGTCGTTTTCGCCCCATAGCGCGACCCGTTTCTCCCATTCCTGCACATCGTTAGGATTTCTCCTCAATAGAACATCGTTCACAAGGAACGGTCTGCGATCCATCAACTCCTCGAACTCCTTCATCTTGGCGTCTAGCTCAGCTTCAGTCTCCTTGATAGACTCCTCGTCGTCATCCTCGTCGGGCTCAGCGATACTCTCCATCATAGCGCTGATGAGACTCTCTGAGAATTCAGCATAGGCGTCGAATATCTGGGTAAAGTCTCTGATGGTGAGCACGGACGCAATACCATCTTCAAACGTTGACTTCGCGCGATCGAATTCGCCGCGCTTGATCCAATACGTCGCCAGACCAGTCCAAAGACGACCTGCCTGGTCTTTGTAGACTGCAAGACCATCCTTCTTGATGATACGTTCGATGTTGAGTTTACGGAGGCTTATAGGATCTTCGTCCTCGTCGTAGGCTGGGAGCACCTTGCCATCCCCGTCCACAGCAACAGCAGGACCGGCAAATCGAATGAGTTCGCCGTCAACCTTGGCTGGCTCTGTGGGTTGTTGGTCGGCGGCAGCTTCTTCTTCTGCCTCGGCTTTCGCAATGGCGGCGTTGGAGTCCACAGTGTCATCGACGTCCAGACCAACCTCCTCAGCATGCTGCTCGGCAACTTCGAGCCATTCAATAAGGAGCTGGTACGAGCTCTTGCCCTCTGGGCTAGTGTACTCCCCCTTCGCAGCTTTGCGCGCCAGAGACAGCAGCAGCTTAGCCGCCTCTAGAGGACGCGGTGCTGGATTCTCGGGGGCAAGGAGAAGAGACGTATATCGTTCGGTGACGCTGGGATCAACAGAGAGGTATCTCCTGTAGATAGCAACGGTAGTAGCTCCGCCGCGTTTCTCAGCCCAGAGGAGGTAGCGGACCCAAATACGAGAATGGAGTGAAGGAGGTAAGGTTCGCAGGGCTCGGTCGTACGTGCGACGCGCGTGGGTGTAGGATATTTGTGGAGGGCAGAACGGGTGGTTGAATATTGAGAGATAGAGTAGCCATAGACGCGGCATCTGCAATTCGGGACGTGTCAGTTGTAGCACATCAGCGTGTAAGCCAAACGTACCCTTGGCAGCCACATAAGTGCCCTCTCGAACGTTGCCACAAGAGCCTTCCATTCTCCCCATCCAACTACACCATCCAACCCTCCTTCCCATTGTTCTAAGTCCTCCGCCTCGTCTTCCAGAGCTTCCCGCATCTCTGGGAACTTCTTCTTCCCTCCTGCCCTCTTCTTATGGATGAGCTTGCCACAGACATAGGTCATCCGAGTGATGAGATACGACTTCCACAGTTTGAAAGAACTCGGAAAGTTGACCAGAGCAGACTCGTACAGATAGGTCAGACGTTGGAGGGATTTGCGAGCAGTAGGAGAAGACAGCGGTCCGAGCAGAGCAGCGACATCTGGAGAGAGGTCTGTGGGTCCCTCATTTTTCAACAGCAGAGCAGAGGCCTCTTTTGTTGTTTGTATGGCGTTCCACCAGGTACGAAACGAATACGGGTTTCTCAAGAGGTCCTCCTCGCGTTGAAGTTCTCTTGTGGAAATGAGGTCTGGGTGAGTGGTTGGCGTTGGTACGGGTATGGTCAGTGGAAAATGGGCCTGCAGAGACTCCAGAGTCGGCTCGCTTGTCGTAGCTGTAGGCATTATTGGAGCACAACCCTACGAACAGAACTTTTGAGAAAGAGAAGGGTGATGACTGTTGGCTGTGGCGAACCAAGGTGAAGGGCGTTTGGCGCACACGCACTTTCCAGAGCGTAAATTGGGCGTCTAATTACTACCTTGACCTCACCTCATCACCTTATCTGCATTCAAGAACCTCGACAGAATAGAACGACAATGGTGCGTAATCTGCATCAAAAGTATACTATGTAGCTGACTGCGTCGTAGCATGGAGTGAAACGGATCCGGTACAGTCGCGAGGCGTTAGAGGCTAAGCAGCAGCGCGACCGAGCTAAGCTGAAGGAGTACCTTGCATTGACGGATGACATACTAGCGAGAGTGAGTTGCCATACTGTGCCTCTCAGCTTGCTACTCTGAAACTATTGAAGTAGAAGAAGAAGGAAGACTACAGCCGCGAGGCATTCGACCTAACTACTCGCATGCTACGCATCAACCCGGAGTTCTATACTGTCTGGAACTACCGGAAGACCATATTGCTCAAAGAGATATTTCCGCAAAGGTGCGAGAAATGATGTGCAACATTGGCATTCACTGAGTTCGTATCAGTACCCCGCAGCAGATCAACGATGCCCTCGGTGAAGACCTGGATATGACAACGGCATTCCTCAAACAGCATCCTAAAATATACGCGATATGGAACCACAGAAGATGGTGTCTCGAAAGAGTGCCAGACGGTCCTACCGAGAGCGACCCTAACGGATGGAGAATGGCTAATTGGAAGAAGGAGCTGTACGTCGTGGAGAAGATGTTAGACGTCGACGCTCGAAATTGTGCGTTCGCGTCTTGCATCCACGCGAGATGCGTACTTATCTCTAATACTTTAGTCCATGCATGGAACTACCGTCGATACGTCCTCGCGAGTATGCCCGTTCGACGATCCGAACAGTCCGAGCTCGATTACACAACTCGCAAGATCGAAGCCAACTTCTCCAACTTTAGTGCATGGCACCAGCGTTCGAAGGTGTTATCCTCGCTATGGGAGAGTGGAAAGGCGGATCCAAGTAAGAGCCGTGTGGAAGGTATGTTTCTGCATCACCCCCTATTTCCTAGCTGACGGTGTCGACAAGAGTTGGAATTGGTCAGGAATGCAATGTATACCGACCCATTTGATCAAAGTGTGTGGATATACCATAGATGGCTCATTGGAGAAGGTATGAACTGTTGATCAACTTGGTGTTTCTTTGTTGTGCTGATATGTTTATACAGGTGATGATGCTTCTGTACTGCAGGCGGAGATATCGTCCATACAGGAACTCCTCGACGAACAGCCCGACAGTAAATGTGAATATCAAGTCTACCTTCCTGCGAACCTTACGCTCATCATCTTCATAGGGTGTATGGAGTCGCTTGTCCACTACAAGCAACTACTACTCCGGAAACATTCAGCCTCGATAGCCGGGGAAGAACAAGAAAAGATAGAGAAAGCTTGTCTCGATCTACTCAAGCAACTACAAACCGTAGACAGCGAGAGGCGGAACCGGTATGAGGAACTAGGTGCGTGTTACTACTGAGTGTCATGATTTACATGCATGCTTATCACTCCACAGCGAGTCGCATACGAAGTGTGCATAACTAGTGTGATTATCGTCCTGTGTCATGCCTGGGCGCTTCTAGGACTTGTACCAAAGCCAAGATGTCCTGTCAAGTGTATTAATATGACAGGGTTGCCGGTATCGTGTTTAAAGTCGTTTATGGCACATACTGAAAGAAAGCCAAGCACGCCCGTCACGGAAATGTAATTCTACGACTTAAGCAAGAGGCAGGCAAAAAAAGTTTTGAGACACCAACCGCGAAAGTTTCAGGGAGGGGGGGGGTACCCCCCCCCCCCCCCCCACTTGCCAAAAAAAGGCCAAGATTGATGCCTATGGCACGAGATGATTGGCTCGACGACACACGAAACTCTCACGAACGCAAGCGAGACGAGTTCTCTGATGCGTTGTATTTGTTCATGTTGTTACTTATCCAAAACAGGTATACATCACGTGCGGAATAGACATGTTAATCGCATTCGAGTGGGTACATTTCGCCTCACATATTTATTGTCGCTGCACAGAATTACTTTGAAAAAATACTCCAATGGATCCCCCGAGTCTCATAGGCGCAGGACGGGTGGTTCACAAGTTTCGCGCAAACCCATGCAAAAGTCGCTGACCAGGACCCATGGCACCGGTAAGGGGGGGTACCCCCCCTGCGGTCAGTACCCCCGATTCAGATCTTGCCTACCTCTTGGACTTAAGTATGCATGATCAATTTTGGTGGGTTTTCCGTACGACGTGATGCCTCAAAAGATGACATCCTCTTTATTATAAAGAGAAACGCGGTCGCTCCACCGCGTCGACATTCCGGCTTCTTCATTGGCTGACGCGTCGAGATAAACACGTCTTCTGATTGGACAGAGACAAACACAAATTCCGATTGGGTACTCACTTGGGCCTGCGTCCAGAATATTCTTTCTCCTTCACCTTCGGGCTTCACTTCAGCTTCACATCACTTCATCGACATCATCGGCTTCCACTACATAGACTATGTTTCTTATTTAATATGAGCTACCGTTGCCTCTTCGAACTCGGAACATCTTCAGTCTCCGACATACCTACACCGTCGAAACAGGGCGCGCCTGTGACTGCTGGCCGAAGCGCCGAAGGCCAGCAGGGACGGGCGCGGTATTTATTCTGCTCTGTCGACGTCGACGCGGTGAACACCGTGACCCTCTGCATCTTCCCATTCTAATTCCCGTGCAGCGCACGGGTGATTGCTAGTCTACTATATACAGGCACCCACAGCTCAAACACGTCCTCGATTTCCCGGTCTTGTAGAAGGCGACATTCGCCAGATTCTCTGCCCATTGCGTGCTGACCTCAATAGGAGCGCAGTACCTGGGATGCGGCGGGGGGATCTCTCTCGGAAATCTCCGTGGCGATTGCGTTCTTGAAAGCCATATATGGTATACAGCTTTGTGGCGCAGATTCTACCACTGGGCTGACCACCAAGCGTCGTTGCTGGACTTGCTCGGCCTCACATTTTCAAGTTGCTTTCTTGAACCACGGTGAGATAAGATAAAGCATTTGGGAAGCCACGTTCCTTTCTTAGATGGCGTCACTGGGAGGGTCCTCTATCCACCGTGAAGGTACTCGTTCGTGGGCGCTGACTTGTATCGACGGTCTCGGTCATGTCAGGGAGGGTGAGGACCTTCGGGCATATCTCCTTTGATAATGTTCGAGGTATTCAGCTCATGAGAAGCTGTTGTAGAGGTTGGCAGAGGACAGACCCATGACTTGGGGATCAGGAGAGGAAAAGAACGGGTGTTCAAGTGATGGACAAACAAGGTTCAACAACGTGGTACTGTGCACACGTGTGACTGGATGTCACGCAGCGACTTGTGCGGTGGCAAACCGTGCAGGTCCTCCCCCACGCACCACTTTATATACTCTTTGCATCGATTGCAGCAACTCTTGACTGCTCCTCCCTCTCTTACACAACTACCCTCTCTCTCAGGTAGAAGATGCGCTCGCTCTCTCAACTTCAACGCTGCAAGGATCTTGGGAATTTGGCTGGGCGTAGACGAGGCACCGGGATTGGGCGTCTGTAGGAGTAGTAGGGTGTCAAAGGTACGCTATCTTGGGCTACTGCTACAACACGAGGCTTACAATACTTCCGTTTTGTCAAGTCCTTAGATACTTTAGTACAACCTCTAGGTTCATGTGTATTTCGGGCCATACTTGCAATCCCACATACATTCGCTCGGTCCACGGCGATATGCTCCAAGTACTTCGCACAGGCACAAGCTCCTCTCTTTACCTAATCCCGCCGCAAGCTTCGACACGCTGTAGCTATCGGCAATTCATTAGTCGGGAACATGGTTTGATCTGTCAATGAGGAGAAAGGTTCGACAGGTGTGGGCTCATGGAGATAGGTGCGTAGCACTCCATTGGCAATTGTATCTATTGCTGATAGGGGACTGTTCCGGTGGATTAGCGGACTGCGTTTTGATATACTGTTACCGACGTGTGCTTGATGACCTAGAATCGGCTACTCGATCACCTATACCTCGAATGCCGTCTATCTATCAGGGTGAGCCGTTTACCATTCAGCGGGAACTGCCATTCGAGAAGGTCAAGTAGTGGAGATTGTATCCATCCGGCCGTAGCCTGTCTATTCGTGTCCGTGTGGACCTTAGGTGCGGCACAAATTGGCTGGGTTGATAGCTCATGCTCATCAAGGTTCTGCGCAGGGCCCATTCCCTTGGTTAGTGCTGGGCTGGGTCGAGCATGGGCCATCGAGCTTTGTATGCACCACTTAGGTCACTCCTCAAAACGTTGGGTGGGGTTATACGATTCCAAACATGGCATACAATTTACTCATACAAAGTCATTCCGCAGTACATTGTTACGAAGCATCCAGCGCATTACCCAGCGTGGGCAGTCTCCTCGACGGGAGCGTTCAGCACTTGCACTCGTTGGGCTTGCAGGTGCAGGAGCTAATGATCAACGTATCAGTGGGTGTCACCATAGTGTCGGCGAATGCCAGTAAGACAGGCACATACCCCTGGGTGCAGGTGGCACAGCTAGCGTTGGAGCAGCTGCAGGTGGTGCAGGCGTTGTCGACGGGGACGGTGGTGTTCTATGGTCAGAGGTCAGCGGTATGTCCCATAGTCGTGCATCATGGCGATGGGGTTGGTACTGACAGCGAACATGTTGTAGTTGGTTGGGATGGTTGGTTGGTTGTTAGACAGATGAGTGTTCTGGTCTGAGGTGTAAACGACGAGGTGAGCACTCTTTTATGTGTCTATGTTGTATGCGCGTATTTTGACGAGCGGTATCAGCCTACCCACAGGTGCGGTGTCGCATGTGTCTGCTTTTGGTCTAGATGGGTGGCGTGCGTCTCTCCACAATGGAGTCCCCCGCGCCCCCGTCAATGTCGGCACCGTTTTGGTAGTGCTGCTACTGGAGGCTTGTCCACGCCTCAGGTCTTTCCTCTATCTAGGACGCGACACGAGACCACCTCAAGACCTGCTGCTTCTGACGTTGGACAGCTGGCTGAGACGACTCAAGTGTCTTCTGGACAAATAAGGCAAACAGCTGATCGGAATCCACACGGGATGCACTGCGGCCAATTTAGGGAAGTCGTCGCTCGGGTTCCTATCGTAAGAAAGTTGCTCGACGCCGCAGTCGATGGGCCACCACCCGGGCCAAATGTATGTGTGCTGCTGCCTATCGAGTAATTGCCATGCTCACCAGCAGGACCTCTCTTATTGTACGTTCAGAGTGCCCCCACCGCGCTGGGATACAAGTAGTTGTTCGTGCTCAGGTTGGCAATGCGGGCGATGAATGCGGGCTATCTCGACAGCTGTGAGAACTACCGGTCAGTCTGTCCATGCCATATGTGGTCGGGTGTCAATCTTACTCAAGGTCTCACAGCTCTTCCGCCGTGATAGTTTCGCGGGCTTGGAAAGGAGCAGTTCGCATGTTTGTTGCTGTGTTCTTCAGGTACGTTGCCGCACGAACTTCGGGCACCATACGTCACTCATAAGCTCAAAGATGTATCATCAACCAGATACAACGTGTTTCCTTCCTGACATCGTAAACAACCGATGAGCCGGTCTCGGTGTATCTGGTTTGTCAGAAATGTGGTCTGACTCTCCGCAAGTTCGCGGCTGACTCGGACGATACTATCGATACGATTCCACAAGCACACTGAATCTACTTTGGAAGGCACGTGTGCACTAGTTTATTTGCATTATACATCGAGATAGCTGACAATCATATCAAATACAGCCTGAAATCGACGGGCGCGGACGCGACAGGGTCATAATGGGGTTGCCCGAGGTCGATGCGTTGGTATGTGCTTAGCACTTGCACTCGCTGGGCTTGCAGGTGCATTGGCTAATGGAAGAAACTTCAGATTGAAGCCTTCATGGGAGGAAGGAGGCGGAACGTACCCGTTGGTGCAGGTGTTGCACGAAGCACTGGAGCAGCTGCAAGAAGAGCAGGCGGCGTCGACGGGGACAGAGGTGTTCTACATCGGTCAACAGAGTGAGTTGGGGAGCGTGTGCAACGATGAACGGTGAATACTCACAGCGAACATGTTGTTGTAGATGGGAGTCGTGAGTGTGGTGGTTGTAGTGGTTGTGAGTTAGGAGCCTGAGGTTGTTCTGCGCGGTGAGGCGTCTTTTATCTTCTTCGTTTGTATGCGCTTATTTTGACAACATAGGCTAGCAGCGGCGCCGCAATCCCCAAGACGAGACAAATTTGATTTCGCCAAGATGATATTCCACATCTGTGATGGTATCTCTTGCCGGATTCCGCACAGCTTTGTGGTGCAGAACGCAGTCCGCGAAGCCGACCAGGACGCATGGATGTGGACAGTCACATTTCTACGTTTAGGAAGTGTGGAACGTACGGGGGGCTACGCACCGCGAAGCCCGGGCGGGACTTGGTGCTAGGGACGTACGTGGCCAGTACTAGTTTGGCGACGACGGTCATGACAAGGTACGGGAGGTATTCCGAATACAACATACAGCAGCACGAGGAAGCCTGACTCATTCTTCTCACTTCCTCCAGATTCGCACCTAATTGAGAGGACTTCCGCCCCCTTCTGCGGCTCAGATACCGATAGGAGTGTATTCTGCTGTTCCACGCAGTTGAATCGGTAGAGTTCCATCTTCGGTTCCCATACGAAGCCCTGCTCCCTCTTGCAATCTCAGCGCAAGAGCATTTTCATCTATCTTTAGGGCCCGCTTCTCTGTTGTGTGGCCCGAGGCACTGGTACGCACCAATTCGCCTAGAAACAGACAAGGCACCAACTCTGGAAGGCTAGAACGCGGCGAGATGCTGCGACATCGATCCGCGTGAGACAGGTGCCACTGGGAGTCAAAGAACCGGATTTGTATCATATTTTCCTCGTGTTCTGTCGGGCCTCCGCGGTATCATGCTGGACAGCCCTTGCTCTGCCAGTGGCTAGATTCGTAGTGTCTTTCTCTCTGCTAGGTGTCTCCTCCACTGTATCTGTAGCCGTAGATTTTACGAGTAATCGAGAAAGACGTCTACAATAACTGCACCGGTATGGAACGGAAATGACATGCTGCGCTCAAGGACGGTAAGGTTCAGCGGGGCTTTTCCGGCCGAGTGGGCACAGCCATCTTGCCACGTTACAGACCGCAAAATAATATTTGCAAGAAGATTCTCTGCGATTAATCAGTGACGTGGTGAGCGGGTGCGGCGGGCAGGTGTGTCTGAGCCGACTGCATCCAGCATGCGGTTGGAGAGGCACATCGGATATTCCTAGGCAGCTCAAACCTGAAAATCTGCGTACAATCTGGGAAACAATTATTCATAGCCATTTATCCAGTGGTAGGACAATAACGAGAAACGCCTGGCTGGCCACAGTAACGGTCACGTAGCGTGACAAGATCAATCTGTTTATAGGCGCTTGTACCAAACAGCTGCCAACATGGTGACGGTCACACAGAGTGCGACGTGACCGCTTGTACGCCGACTTGTGCGGTGGTGACTGTGGTTGCGTGTTGCACCGTGAAGGTCCTCCAAGTCAACACCTATAAAGTAGGTGGCCGTTATTGAGGAACTACTGATGCCCAACGCAGACCACTTCTAATGTCGTTATGGCTCTGTACTTCGCTGGCAAGCCCGACCGTGGCTAAGGAATATGGCCGGAAAACTGTATATTTCAACGGTGTCCAAACGGCCCTCCAGGATAGTAAGGCCCTCGACATTTAATGCGTTTATAAAAGGATGAGAAGGCCGTTGAGGATGGTGGATTGGAGCAGCGGAAGAAGGACTGAAGTATTTTGCTCCTCGAGCCCCCGAGCGTTGTATTTTAGTACGGGTATGTGCACGTTATTTGACACGTCAACTCAACCACTTACGACGATTTTTGTCAGATACTACCTATATGTACAATAGAGACATGGATGGAATGGATGTTCAATTGCCTGCTACGTGTCGTTCACTAAGAACTTGAGGTCCGCCGCCAAGTCCTACCAGCTTTCGGTTCGAGTCGCCCGACCCGATAACGTCTCGCGCAAGGGCTACGGTTTGTCATACGATAGTTGGAGCGTCACGCATGGCTTCCACTCGCTTGGGCTAAGTGAACCTCGATGTGAGACATCTTCATAGCGCTGGCATAATTCACTGGATCCGAGTCACGGCCAAAGGCCCGCGGGAGCCTGTTGGAACGGTAAGAACTCTACCCGAAGTCGTTATTTTCCACTGATGACTGGGATGAAGTAGCGGCAGGAATACTGGCTTCTGGATCGTTCCATGCGATCTCGCAGCACAGAGAACGCCCAGCCATGGAAATGGGGTTCACTTCAAGGCCCATCGCCATTTTCTGACAGGTAGCTCGCGCGAATTCTCTCCCTGAGATATACAGCTTCTCAGTGGCGCTGTTGTGTGCACCAGGGCCGATTTACTTGTCTGCGCCATGTGATGCTGACTAGATTTGAAGCCCGAGGTTGGGAGGTTCGTGGCGAAACAAGAACTCTGCGCCGCATACATCACACTGATTTCTAACAACTTCAGACAATGGTTTCGGAGTATCTCCACACGCTGAGACAAGTACGCATGCGATAACTGATGAGATACCCGTTTCATTGTCAATGATGTACTAGTACGTTCTTCTCCCTATATTCCCTTATTACAACACTAGTAACACAGCCCGTTCATGACACAGGAATGTCCAGATAGCTCAATCGCTCGGAGACGTTCGATTGTCTGGGTCCCTAGCACTTGCAGCCGTTTGGTTTGCAGCTGCATTGGCTGAAGAGTAGGGCGTGTGAGAGTCGTCCACTGGCACATGGCTTTGAATAATAGTAACACTTACCCGCTGGAGCAGGAACCGCAGGACGCATTAGAGCAGCTACATGAACCGCAGGCGGCGTCGACGGGGACGGCGATGGTCTGTGAACAATGTCCAGGTGAGTGAGGTGGGGGAGGGGGTAGAGGCTCGCGACGGAATTTCTTACGGTGAACATATTGTCAGAAAATGTAGTTATTGTTGCGAGGATGATGGTAGCGTTGTTGTGGAAAATTTACATGGCGTGAGACGTTCTTTTATCTGGTTCAGGGTTTGTATGCGCATATTTTGACCGCAAGTACAGGAATATTTTCTTTGGCGCGGTTCCTGTTTCGCGAGTCATTCTATCCTTTACCGGACAGAAACCCTTTTTTGTCATGCTCAGATGTGGCGACGCGTCTCTGATGGCGTGGTCGCTGTCCTTGCGCGGCCGACTAGTCAGCCTGAGATGCATCAAGTTAGACCAAAACAGGCGGACATCTATGCGTCTGGGCAGGAAGTTGACACGCATCAGGCGTGTGGTGTTGAGGAGTCCCCGGCTGTCCCTTGAGGCTATATTCGTGGCCCACGAGGAACGTTGTGCCCTCGGTGTACGGCCGTTATGACACTCGTGGAGACCACAGCAGCGCGCCAAATGATCCACACAGAACAATCCCCGAAGCTCGCGGTCCAAGGACCGGTGCAGAATGTCTTCTGTTGGCTACGTATTATTGGCATCCTTCGCTGTATGACAGAAGCAGACGAATACAGGTGGCATACATGCTTCTCAAGGCGAAGGGCCACGTACGACTCGGGAGAGTAATTGCTGCATTCTTCCAGCGGCTTGCCCTTCAAATAACCACAGGGCTGGTAGTTACAACACAGGCCTACTCAGCACCTGATCTTAACAGCGTCCGATTGAGCCTTCCCTTGTGCGCGATCGGAGTTTGGGGACCTCAAAGGGTACTCAAAGGACCAAACAAGCGACATCAACAACACTGCAGTCCCAGTTACCACGCAAGGAGACGATTTCCGTTGGTCTGGAGGCGCCTTGTACTAAGTAGCCTAGATCTGTCGGTGAGTTCTAGGCTCAGCCACTGCCTTAACCAAGCATACTAACTCCTTATGAGCCAGCCCTGACATTGGACTGCCAGAATCTCATCGGTACCCGGTCCAACCTCTAAGGCCCACGGGAAACATGACAAATGGCAAACTAAAGGCCGAAGAAAACTGCGGTTTTCGTTGTCAAAAACACAACTTTGGGCCCCATTTTTTCCAGGCTCAAGAGTCAGAACTCGGAGGCAGGTAAATATCCCGAAAGAGGAATGACTTTCCGAGCTCAAAGCGGTCACGTCAGCGCCTTGCTAAACGAACTGCCAGGTAGGTGTGCTCTGACCACAGGTACAGCGTTGAGCTGCTTCAAGTCATGTTTACTGATCCGCCGCTTTGACGTCCAGTTTCGAACCACGACGTAGTGGTCTACTTGTGATCATAACTACTACGGCACAGTGGCGTTGAGGCTCATGCACTATGCAAACCCCAACCCGAGTCAACAGTTACACTACAATGCGCTTCTATCGCGGTATTACTACTGCTATCTATGGACCAGAAGACAATCCCCTAGGTGGGTTATCGTATGTTATAAACTGAAATACACTGAAAATTAAAATGATAATTGTAGAAGTCTACCAACACTCCGTCCGGATCCTATTTCATGAGGCTTCTACAAGTCAATGGCGTAGGTAAATTGGCAGCTGGCTGGACACGGGGTGCGCTTCTGTCAGCTCCAACACTCATCGAAGCGTTCTTTCTCTGACTCGGCTCAACGTTCTAGACGCGGGTATCACTTTCGAAGGCAGTTTTCCATCTGCTGCTGTACCCACGCACCACTGCAGGGGCACTACTACTGCTAAACAGCATGCAAGATAGCGTACGCCTGACTTGAAGATTATGAAGTGTTCATGAGACACGAGGCACACAGGGTACGTTGCTGCTCGATCAAATACAATACATACTCATAGTCATGATGAACGTTTCGGCGCTGCATCCTAGGTCATTCACCTTTTCGCATCCAAGTCAAAACTCGGGCTATAAATGCGGGAAACGAACGACGGTCACGGTAGCTTATGCTTGGGAATTGGGCCACTGAGGATGCCACCGCGGAACCTAACTCGTCACAAGGGAAGATCCTACCACAACACTGGCATGACTAGCAGCTTTTCGCAGGTTCAAGACACCGTTGTGCAGTGCACATACGTACGATCTTCGTCATCCATACTCGGCAAACGGGAGGGGGGGGTATTAAGCGCTGACTAATCGCACCGATAACAAGATTGATGGGAAGGTGTGTGGTTTGATTATCACGATACAACAATACAACAGTTTAGATCCTCCCATTATAAATCATCATTCCTTTCCACATCGTAGCAGAGGCGAGCAACGTGGTTATGCACAGGCATCGCTACCTGACAACGATAGCAGAGCCAGAGCGGGAGCGGGGTACATGGCGATGGTGCGTTTAGCACTTGCACTCGCCGGGCTTGCACTGGCAGCTATAGACAAAAGAGAGTTCAATGTACGATCGACCTGAAATGAAGCGGGGAACGTACGAAGCGCCGCAGTTGCAAGAGTTGGAGCCGCAGCCCTGGTTGTTAGTGGGGACTTGAGTGGTCTACACAGCGTGGCAGAGGTGAGTCAACAATGACATAGGATACAAGAAGGTCGTACTGACCGTGAACATGGTGGTTAGCGAGAGAGAGTAGTTCAAGTGGTCGTGGATAGATGAAAAGTGCGGATGATCTCACATACCTCGGGCGCAGGGGCCCTTTTATCTATCATCTGTATGCTCTTGTTTACCCGGGCGCCATCCTCCCGATTAGGCAACATTGTTCGCCGCGACTCCAGAAAATCCCGCATCTCTCCATAAAATACCGCATTCGAGCTCCTCGCGAGCGGCCGGCCTAGGGCTGCCGCTTATCTACTGTATAAGCCAGGCACGAGAGTGAGTATTTCAAAATGTCATCTCTCGCACAAGTCCACCGCACGTCGGATTGAATTCAAGGTGAGAAGGTGTGGCACTGCTAAGTGAGGCTGCTGATGCTAACACCTTGTGTGTATTCTAGCACCGCTCAAAGCATCATTCGGAGTTGAATGTTAAATATTCCACGAATTCAGTTGGATTCCACTCGATCTGTCTGTCTCAAGCTTCTGGCAATCGACTGAAACGGATTTATGACCACGACGAACACTGAACGCCACACGGAAATATACAGCGCGATCTCCTCAATGGCGGGTTCCAATGCAATCAATGCGCCTTTATTGGCTAACAACAATTTATACTTATGACGTTGTACAAGAGTGAGGCAGACGAAGGGCAAATTAACGTTGAGTGTTGAACGCTGAACATTCGGTGGCCTATCCAGCCTGTGGGTACATGACTCCTTCCTTAGTGTTCTCGCGGTCTGCGTTCCGTTGGCACAGCTTTCTGTCGATTCCCTGTCAATCTAGCATACATCATTTGAGCCGCGAAGCCGGAAGATGAGAAAGCCAGAACATAGCTTAGCGAGCTCTTCCCACCGCAGCCACAGCAATACAACAGTGTTATATGCTTTTGTTACCATCTCGTCATGTAGCTCTCTGTGGCATGTGTGGTTCTGAGCTTGCTCTGTAATCGAACAATGGGGCTATTCGGATTCGTTGTGTTCTCCAGTCATATCTAGATCACCGAATAGATGAAAACACACACTCTCATGGTATACATGCTCAAATGACCACTTACACAGTTCGTGGTCAGCTATATTTGCGTGGCCGCCCCATCATGGCTATTGCGGACACGTGCCCTCCTAAGGTATGGAGGTGTTATGGCATGACGGACGTCAGTGGGCTGCATAAGCTTTCTTAGTCCCATCACACGACGCTCCTCTCCGCGCACTTTGCGTAGTCTGAGAAAGAGAATCATTGATCAATAGCGATACACGTTCGGAGAGATCGCAGCAACAGTCAATAAGATCAGTATGCTCCTCCTGACCAGTAATATAAGTACAGCGAATGTACCGTTTTTACTCTCTCGGAGAAAGTACTATACGTCAAGCACATCGCACCGAAGCCGTACTTCGTCGATCCCCGCCGCGCTTCAGATGATGGGAACTTGGGAACCATTCTTCTTGAGGGGGAATCCTTGAATTACACCCAGTGCGGTCCGTTCGAATCTCCCCTATCTATTGCAGAATAGCAACGTACACGCTTGGGCTCGTGAGACCTCTTCCTTTATCTCAGCTCCGGAGTATACGGAAACGGGCTTTGAGTCGCTTTCATGTCTCAGGAACACGTTGCCGTGGACACGACGTAGCAAGGCGGCAAGACTTCATCCCCCCCATTAGTATCTTGTGTGAGAGGTAGATTTCAAGCTGGAATACAAGGGTGAGATTACGATTCTTGCTATTCAGGAGTGGTTTGGGAGAAATACGCAACTGGTGACACAAGCGCGGACCCAGAAGCCTGAGGGCCATACGCGTATGTCATGCGTGACCGTGACAGTACCCATCGTGACGAGGACGTTTTAGGTGGGCGTGGGCGCTTAATGCTTGGCCAGCTGCTAGTGCAGCTGCTTACTGTAAGTGCCATTGATCATGAGCAACGAGGACGATGTCTGAGACCAACTTGGAGTCATTGGTGAATGCACTCGTGCCACTGGCCAGAAGTGACGAGTCGCTAAGAAACGAACTTGCTGCGCACTGTGGTGAGGTCTTGAAGAGGTTCCGTAACTCATACATGTTACGCGTTCTGCGCTCATACTGAATCTTTAGCCACACTGGACAGAGCCCCGAGGCAGATATTGCTCACATTGCCGACTCAATCAAGCGGAACCGTATGTTCTCAACTTGTCAATGTAGTTCGCTGCTCATCAAATATTTTACAGTTTTGAACGCGTCCCCAAACGGCGTTCCAACCCTCAGGTTCTCTAATTTATTGTCTCGCTTGCTCGAACAAGTGAGCTTAATTCGCATCAGCCTGATTTAAGCCCGACAACCGTATTGATCATGTTCATTCACAGCCCGTTTTGTCCAGAAAACACGCGTCACTAGTGTTTCTGCACACGCTATCTACTTCTCAAGCGTCCATCTCAAGCACCTACGGGGCATTACCTTCATTATCGATGCCTACAGGCTCACGACCACATCAGCCATCCAGAAACGCCACCCCCTCTGACACAGCACCTGCTAGTACCGCACCCAAACGGAAATCCAAAGCAGAGCTTCTTCGCGAGTATCGTGCTAAGAGTGGTGGGCAGGATTGTCACATTCATCCAACGAACTAGGCTAACTTTCTCTCAGAAAAATCTCACATCTCAGAATTCTTACTCCTTAGGGATACACTATATCTCTTACAGGGAATATCTGGCAAATATGTGCAATTTTCATCTGTCAAAGATCCTGATCCCAATCAGCTGGTGTTCAACGCAGATTCAGTTAGCCACATCGTTTCTTATTGCACATCACGCACTAACATTAGCCTTACCCCATAGCGACATGTGATATCAACATCAACGAAAGCTCTAGTCCTGCGTCTTGCTGAAGTCGGCTATCTTTATATTCGCGTGGACGCTTTCGTACGTGAGAGAGAAGGCAAAGCTGGGATCGGCATGATCGAACAAAGCCTCTGTCACCACCTTCAATCGCAATTGACGGAGTACTATAGACTCATCGCTGTGCTCGAGTCCCAAATGGCTTGTTCCGTCGCAGATGACGGTAGATCTGATTCGCAACAGAAGGATCCCCACGAGCAAGAGACAGGGCTTACATTGAAGCGACTGGATGTCTGGATTCAGGAATGGAGGCTGCGGATGCGGATGATGAGCGTGTGTGTAGAGGGTGCACGAGGTCAAATTTGCCTTTGACATCCATATATCCCGACATTAAGCTGACATTCGGATTGTAGAGACACACGGAGGTGCCTTGGTGAACCTCATCCACGGATACGCAGATAACGGAGACCCTTTCGTGCGCACGTTTACAGATCAGCTGCTTGAAGAGGTGACACTTCCTTTCCGACCATTGTAACCGTATATTGACCGTCAATGCGTCACAACAGGTGTCCAAGCCATTTTTTGCCACGCTGCACAAGTGGTTATTCTCAGGAGACTTGAACGACCCCTTCTCTGAATTCTTCGTAGCGGTCGACCCCGGGTTAGCCCACCTCCAATATGTGCATCAAGCTTCGGGAGGACATTTAGGGGGTGATGGAGGCTTTGGAGGGCTCGGAGAAGCCGAAGACATCTCCGGAGAAAGGGAAAGTGGGCTGAAGCTGTGGGAAAGCAAGTACCGCTTTCAAAAAGAAATGCTCCCCGCCTTCGTAGGAGAAGCGTTCGGCCGCAAGGTACGCAACTGATTGTATCCCTTACGGTAACTGCGATCTCAGCTCACAGTCTCGCAAAGATATTCTCTACTGGCAAGAGTTTGAACTTCATCCGCTACAGCTGTCAAGATAGCGACTGGGTAGCGACTCGGGAGAAGTTGAGCAATACGGGCGGCAGTGCGTGTCTTCATTATGCCTATGCCTTTTTCCTACTACATCTTGAGCTCACGCACACGTTGGGCAAGCTTTGCAATACAGTGACATAGCGGGACTGGAACGCTCAATTGATACCGCCTACCAAATTGCTAGTCGCCGCTTATTTGACATTTTCTTCGACAAGTACGGTCTACTGGACCACCTACTGGCTCTGAAACAATATTTGCTCCTCGGACATGGCGACTTTGCAGACCAACTCATGGAGGCCCTTGCGTTCGTACCTGGCCCTTTGTACTTTTTATTACTGTATTGGTGCCCCTGCTGACACGCCTCTATGCACAGACCCAATCTAGCGCGTCCCGCCAACACGCTTTATCGCCATAATTTGACCGCCACATTAGAAGCTGCCATTCGCCAGTCCAGTGCACAAAATGATCCTCCAGATGTCGTTCGGCGCTTAGATGCACGTATGCTTGAGTATTCCCATGGAGAGATCGGCTGGGATGTCTTCACTCTCGAATACAAGGTGGATGCGCCGATTGATACAGTTCTGGACTCGGGAGCAATGGTTAAGTATCTGAAGTTATTCAATCACCTATGGAAAATCAAGCGAATCGAGAGTACACTGAGTAAGGGTTGGATGAGGATAGCAGGTGGAGCACGGACATTTTTACGCCTTCAAGGTAATGACGTACTGATTTTGGACGCAGATTCGCCAGAAAACTGACAGCGCTCCATACCTACAGATCTTAACCCGGATTGGCATAAAGTACGCATAACGATGGGGGAAATGATACATTTCATCCGTCAAATAGAGGCGTATTGTCAACTGGAGGTTATAGAGTGTTCATGGAAGATTCTCCTTGACTTTGTGCAAAAGAAGGAAGGTGACCTCGATGCCTTGATAGAAGCCCACCGCGCGTACCTCGATAGGATGGTCAAAAAGGTTCTGCTGACGATTCCCAGACCTGGGAGAGAGGACAATCTTCTCAACCAAGTACGAGAACTGTTTTCGATAATCCTGCAGTTCCGTGAAGCAACGGTAAGTAGCTCACACAATTGACGTGGTATTAAGACACAGCTGCAGTCTAACTCACATGCCGGAATTTCACTAGGATGACTTCTACAATTTCAGCTTGTCAGAGTCAGCGTATAGAGATTCCGAAAGGGATCATGAACGCGTAAGTAGTAGCTCCTTGTTTGTCAGAGAGCCACATATTCACCCACCGCGTACGTCGTAGGGAATCTACACGGGTGTTGCGCGTGAACACAGGCATGGACCGCACACTCTGAAAGACATCCTGGGTCGTATCAGAGAATATGGGACCTCGTTCTCTGAGAAGATGCAGACACTCGTGCAAGGCCTACAAACTCATCCGGATCTCGACTGTCGGTTTCTCGGTATCAGGTTATCCTTTTCTGATTTCTACAAGTCTAAAAGAGAGCATAAGTCATAATTGAACCGATGTTATTACTCGGATGTATTTGTTAGCCAGACCTGAAATTAAACGTGCTCAGACGGATGTAGAGCAACATACGCGACCGTAGATGTACGTCTTTAGACCATTCTGCGCATCAGAAAGTATCTTGCGCAAATACGGGTTGTTACCATTATCCCTCGGTTGTCTCTCCCTCTGCGTGGCAATAGAAAGACACGCGGCGAGGAGCTCTGCGGCGCTCTGAGCTCTCGCGTACCATGACACGGGGGTCTCTGAGAGGTACGAGGATCTTTTCAAACACTAGTCCGATGTGGCCGTGGAAATGGACGGGGTTGTTACGCGCGAGTTCATTCAGGATAAGCACCCCAGCATGACGAGACATATCCGCTGCGGAGGATGACGATGAGGACGAAGATGAGAAGCCACCGCCGCCTGAGAGCAGCTCGATGGCAGCTCGTAGTCCATGAACCGCTCACCGAACGCGGCACCGCCTATGCGGGAGATTTTGCCGAGGATCTTGGATGCGGCGAGCATAACGTTAACATCGGGGTTGGGGGGCAGGGATTTGGTGTAGTTGAAAAAACGGAAGAGGTTCTGCTTTGATTCGAGGTTGCCTTCGCCGTCTCCGTTGACTGGAAGTAGATAATCTAACAGTACGAGTTTAAACGTCTGAGCTCACATGTCAAAAGTCTTCCCGCTACGAAACTCGCCAGTAGCTAATATCTTACCCAGCTTCTCATGGTTCGCCTGACTATGCACCAAATCGAACAGCCTTCTATTGATATTATCGTCCCACTGCTTAGCCGCAGCGTCAGACGTCGTCTCCGACACGATATTCGCGACCTATCAGTAAACCATAAAACATATAGTTAGCATCGTCACTGTACTTCGTAAAAGGGTCAATGGCACGCACATAGCGTTGCAACTCCAACGAACTCGCTACCCTCGTCCCTCCGCTCTTGCTCTTCAACCCGGCGAATATCTCGTCCAGCACGTCTGACGACGAGCCTCATGGGCCTGCCGTCGCCATCTTCGTGATAGCCTACGCTGAGTGAGATGGAATGAGACACTCAAACTACTTGTGTTGCGACGCAAGCCAAAGTGAATTGAGTGGCAATGCAAGGCTGAACTTGAAGTTGCATATGGATGTGATCGTACCGGAGCGAGCCTCGGGTGACCACGCGCAGGATATATGACACCAGAGGTGTAGATTGTCGCCCAAAGCGATACGGAAGCAGACAATAGGAGGTCAGATTATAAATTCTTAGAGGACAGCTGTGAGCTGCCTCATGTCACTGTGAAGCTACACTCTGACCCGACGAACCTCAAGAATCTCAATAGATAGTTTTGTATTTCGTCAACTGACGCCAAAATTCTTCGGAAGCCGTGGACCAGGTGCACTGACGATTCGAATGAGGACGTCATCCGACTCACCTATGCATCTTCTCCCGACTTTACCCATGAACCTTTTCCTACTGGCACTCCGCAGACACCGACATGCGTTTCACAAAGTGGATTATACCGACTAGTATTTGCTTTACCTCTCACCTCCGCAGCCTCATAGTCAGGCAACTGCATGTACACTGCGTGTAAGATTATGTGTATTCGAGCCGATACGGAATACGATGTCCAGTGACTACCTCGAGGCTTCAGCAAGTCGTTCTGGACGGCATTGTCAGATACCAACGTGAGTTTTAGGCTCTGAACAATGGAGAAGTCTGCTTACGCAGTGCAAAACAGGGACAGGAGCAATTGTCCATTGTCTGAAATAGACGGTAGAGAGTAGGATCCATCTATACATGTTCGGTTGCTCACATTTTGGAAGGCGAAATCTCCGTCCGTCCACTGCTACATAACTATCTGACAGCAGTACGAGCGCAGATTTCGACTCCGCAACACACCTAGTAGGATAAAACGTGGAGACCTGCGTGCCATCGTTATCTACATGAAGGCGAGGTGGGAAAACGCTTACGTTCATTCGCTGTGCCCTATCAGAAGCTGTGAGGCGTACAGTTGCAACAAGGCTTGGGTTTCGACATGCGACGTCACCGTGGCGGTTGGCTGGCTATACAGAGACGCGTTTGTCCTTGTATCCCACTTTTCTGAGACATCTGACTCAGGATGGCCAGACTCGCGTCGATTCAGGGAAGATCAAGCACGAGTAGCTCGTACATACATCCCGAGAGGATCATGATCGTCCGCGGTGACTGTTTGTTAGTGTTTGCGGTCGCTCGCTGTGGCTTTGAAGTACCTGGTGGTGAAGCAAAGATAATCTTCGTCAAGCAGCTTTCAATCCTATAACGAACGAAGGCGAATATGAATCGCAGTCTGTGGTTGCGGATGCCTCGAGCAGCGCAGGCAATAGAGTCAAGTTTGATGTGTTTTACGTTGAGCCTGATTCGGCAAGTTGCGGATAGCCTCGTGTCTGCAATGAGGACGCGGCCAGGCAGGGAGTTCTTCATCTCAGGTCTCTTCACTCGACTATCTCCTCCTCCCTCTCTCGCAGACTCACATCTATCCTTGCTGGGTCTTCACATCGTTCGCGATAATCATGGATCCTATCGCGAGCAGGGAGAATCTCTTCTCTCGCGGACCACCCTCACCGCCCACTCCTCATCAACCTCTGCAAGTCAGTCCTCCGCCTCAGCAGCCGGAACAGCAGCCCGCTGCACCACCATCTCACCACGACTCAAACACGACGGCGACCAATGTTCTTGACTCCCTGTTCCACAATCTTACCGCGCCAGCGCATCCTCAAGTGAGCCCGCAGCCTCCTGCGGCAATCCCAAACACATTTTCCGCCCCCGAGAACGCGCCTCATTCTGGTCCTGCAACTCCAGCTTCTGTGAACGCTGGTTCTATCTCTTCTGGTCATTCGGGCCCAAGCCACGCCACTGCGGACAGGCAGAACGCGTTATTATCTTTATTAGGTGCAGTCAGCTCTCCAGCAGCGTCCACCACTAGCATAACCACACAATCGATGACGGGCAACGTTCCGCAACAAGTACCGACTCCTCCGGGGTCTGCACCGAGGGTTCCAGCCCACAATGCCCACAACACTCACAACAGCGAGTCGCAGGGAAAGTTTTTGCTCGAGCAGTTGATGTCTGGGTGAGTGATGCTCGCTTGATTGGAGATCTTTCCCCAATCCATGCAGTTTGCCATGTATGAATCGTGTTAATCAATTATATATTCAGCAGCGCCAAGTTCGGCAACGAGCCCCAACCGTCTGTGTATGGTGTTCCATCTGTCGGTTCTGTAGGGTCTGGAGGGCCCTCACCGACCTATCTACCTTCTCATGTCGATCCTGAATCGCAGCAACCGGCCGAGTATTACGGAGACAACACCTTTACGCCCGCAGATACCACACCGGCTGCCGAGACCCCTCAACAGCAACAACAGCCGCATCCTCCTTCGCCTGGACGGAGGTCGATGTTCGATTTCGTTTCTCCATTCGACGCCCTTTCTGGCTCTCCATCTTCTCAGCAGGCAAAGAGGAAGCCAGTTCCGCCTCAACCTTCCAGTGCTCCGAGCACGAGTGATGACGTATCCTCGTGGACAGCAGTTTCGATGGATCCGAAGCGCAAGTCCGTTGAGAACCTCATGGATCAGCTTACTAGGGGACAGGGGCCTCTGCCTCCGCCCGCCCAGTCGGTGACAGCCCAATTCGATCCGTATGCTCCGCAGGAGGATATCGCTCCTCATGCTGAACCAGCTCGCTCTCGCCCTCTTCCACCACAACCAACTCAGCACCAGGGCGGATCCTCTCCTCGTGCTTCGCCACCGAAACCAGTTATGCAGGCTCGTCAGCAGAGGCGGTCTGCGGATTCGCCAATCGGACCTGCTGGTCTGAACAACTATCAGTCTGTACCGAAAGACAACGGACAACCTATCCAGTTCCCTCGCGTAAAGAATCAACCACCGAAGGGGAAGACCAGCCCTAGGTACGTTCAAGTAAACTGGCATTCCCATTATACATATTTCTAATATTCTTTCGTAGCGTTGCACAGCAGACCATTGTCTTTGACGTCTCTCAACCACTCGACGAGGTCCAGGCACCCCATGACGCCGTCAAGTCGACGGCGATTGCCTTGGTTAAGGTTGATTCCACCTTCTTGCCAGGCAGCACTATCGGAGCTACACACTGGGTGGCGTATGGAATGTCGAAAGGTGTGTGGCGAACATCTATATTTCCTGGTCTTTAACTCACAAGGCATTTATAGGCCGTGTCAGGGTCATCTCTCGCTCCAGCGGGGACCGTACTCTGCTTCAGCTTCCACCTTTGTTCCCTACTTCCGTCACTGTTAGTGATATGTCTGTTTCCGGCAACCGGTTGGCTGGCGTGACCTCCGACGGTGGTCTCGTCGTCTGGGAGCTTCCTGAAGTTATCAGGGATGATGTCGCGTGAGTATTAGTAATATTATGTCTATGCGTTGTAGCTGACCCTTTCACCAGAGGAAGGATCGTTCTGTGTGTTCTTCCTGCCAACGACACCGATCCTCTGCATGCCGTCAAATGGCATCCTCATGAGCCGGACTACGTCGCGGTCGCTTCTGAGAGGAATGTTTACCTCGTCAACATCTCCGACGCGCTGCAAGTCTTCGGTGGCGAGCCCATCGCGCAATCAGAACTTCAACGAGTTGGACAGTTGTTCACTGTACCATCGGTGCGTAGTCTGGAATTGTTGCATACAACGTATCTGATCTCCTTTTCTAGCCAATAATCGCATTCGACTTCGATATACCACGCTCAGCGCTCGCAACAATCTCTGAGGACTCCACGCTGACGATGTGGAACATCCGTGATAAGCTACCATTCTGGTCTCACCGCATTCGGGGAGACGACCTGCCATCGTCCTTGACATTCGTCGACAACGGCGTCGTGGTTGGACGCAGGAATGGTACCGTGTTCCAGCTGTTGAATGTGATGGGCAGGAACGTGCTGTCTACCATCAAGTTCGTCAATGGCGCCCAGGATGACCCCGACATGTTCGGTCACGTCAACTACGATGCTAGGATTCAGACACTCTGGATTGCCAACAATCGTCGCGAGAGTATGATTGCCTTCAGGCTCAACTTCGAGACTTCGGCACCCTCGCCGAATGGTGACGAAGTTCGCGGACCTTACTTCGACCAAGTCGTGGAGTTCACTGGCCCCAAGCCTACGATCCACTTCGTCATCCTTACCGCTCACGCCGATCCTCACGGTGTAGAGGCTCAGGCAGCTTGCGTTGCAGCCAAAGTTCCTCCTGGCGAACTGGCCTTGGTCGCCTTCGCTGTGCACTCTAGTGGTGTTGATCAGATTCTTATTCGCAAGGAGTGGTTCACGTCTGCTCTGGCTAGCACCCCTGAGAAGCTGCCACTGTACTTCCCACAGGCTCCTCATCATGAGCCCAAGGGTCCCCGCCAGCCTCAGTACTACGCACCTCCCCCGCAACATCAGCTTCCTCCGCCCGCTCCTGTGCAGGCTGCTCCTGCCAGGGCTAAGACTCCTCCCTCTGAGGATATCGAAGGTGTTGACTCTCGTGAGGAAGGTCGCGGCCCCGAGCCAAAGGGACGTGGACCGAAGGGTAAGAACCCAGCGTGGAGGAATAACAACAACAACGAGGAGTCCAGTAGCGGACGCGACAACGCTAAGGGGAAGGCACCTGAGAATACTGGTTCTGATTCGCAGTTGGCAATAACATTGACGAAGGAGATCAAGAAGGTTGAGGAGAACCTTCACACCAAGATAGGACGAATGCTCGGCAAGGAGCTTGACAAGCAGCGTGAGTACAGTCTAATCATGTGGTGTGCGTTAAGCAGTCTCACAGTTCGCAACCCAGAACAACGTCTTGAGGACGCTCGTGCGAATGAGCAGGCCGCTGATCTCTCCCGACAGGAGAAGATTCTCAAGCTTATTTCCACCGAGCTTACGAGGAACACGACTCGAGTCGTGGAGGTCGCGGTGAAGTCTGAAGTCCAGAACTCTGTTCTTCCGGCTCTTGAGAACATTACGAAGAACGAGGTCAAGGCGGCGTTGAACAACCAGATCTCGAAGGGACTCGCCGACTCGATGAAACAGGTAAGTCATGTTTCCGTCTCTATCATCTTCATCCCTCATAACCTTGACAGAATCTTCCCAACGAAATCGAGCGTCTGCTTCTGCGCCCCGACGTATCGAACCACATTGCTCGCACTTTCTCGTCAGCAGTGACACCGCTTGTTGAGAGACAGGTTAAGGATACGATCACGAACACCCTCATCCCTGCGTACACTCAGCAGTCATCGAACATGCACCAGGAGCTTTCTCGTGAGATTCATTCCGAAATTTTGAACCTCAAGAAGGAGGTCATCACATGGCAGAGCGAAGCGCTTCGCGGACAAGAGGTACGTCTATTGTCTTCGTGCCAGATACCATTCTGATCTATCTACAGAGCCTCATCCGTGAGCTCGAGCAGTCTGTACGATTGCTCTCGGATCAGGTCAAGTATTTGACCATGAATGCGGGTGTGCTCGGCCAGCCTAGTCACCAGGCTTCGCGTAGCTCTCCGGTTCCTGGTGCGAGCAATCAGCATCAAGGAAACCTGTCCCAGCTCCTCCGCCAGCCACATATTCCTCCTGTCACTCAGCAGCAGCAGAACTACGCTCCGCAGCACGGCCCTTACCCCACTCAGCAGCAACAACAGCAGCAGCAAGGTCCTCCCGTTCATGGGCCATGGTTCGGCCCCAACATTGCTGCTCCTCAGGCTTCTCACCCCACTGCTCCCCCACCCATCCCGTCTCAGTCTTCGGGGATCAACAACCTGAACCGCACGCCGCCCTTGCTTCCTCAACAGCCCGAAGAGTGGGACGACACCTACCTTGCAGTACTCGGTTCTCAG
The DNA here is from genome assembly GCA_037042295.1 of Irpex sp. Y119-03. Lineage (NCBI taxonomy): Eukaryota > Fungi > Basidiomycota > Agaricomycetes > Polyporales > Irpicaceae > Irpex > Irpex sp. Y119-03. The sequence continues at coordinate 457,242 of JAXQKB010000954.1, read as the reverse complement.
GACACTCGTCAGCTGCGTGAATTGCTTGCCCGTTCGAATCCGGACGCCATCATGCCACTCAATGGAGGTGGACCCCTGTCTCAAGCTGTCGTTCTGACGCTGGTTCATCGAGTAAGTTACTCTCATGCGTGTGTGCGTATCCTGTGTACTTATAGCATGTTGTGCAGCTCTCTGCTATGGTTGGTGAGACACCTCCCTCCGACGAATCGTTCAAGTCGACGCTTTGGTGGCTTCAACGTGCATCGACGACTCTCAACACTAGCGTAAGTTTTGAATATTTGCCACTCTTGAACGACTTGACCGAGCCCCGTTTAGGATCCTCTGATCTCTCCCTACGTGTCTCGCGTCATGCCGAGCGTTCAGCAAATGCTGAATACCACTAAGCAACGCATCGCAATTCTCCCTGGCAACCCTCTGCTCGATACCGCTCGTACCATCTCCGACGTCCAAGATATGCTTGCAAGGAAACCGATGTAATCCTCTCTGGTTTGGGTCATGTTGGCCTAGCTCTCAGTTTATGCCGGTCCTTTGGGTTTGATTCGCTTCGTCTTTCGAACGTTTCGTATACGTCGACATCGATGCCTACCGCGTGGGCTATCGAGCTTTCGACGTCTTTTACGCGGGCTACTACCTGGCGTACGGAAATATCCCGCCGATTCCCCGACACGAAAACCGCCTCTTGCCCGACGGGTTACGGTGCTATGCGGTCACGACTGCTTATGACCTCTTCGCCCTCAGGGCATCAACCAAAAAAGACAATTCATCGCCTCAGAAAACCTACACAGCAATGTTCTCTCTATTGATAAAATCTCTAGTCTTGTTTTCTGATATCTCTTTATCGTCGCTATCTCAGTATACCACCACCGCAATCAATTTCCCACCACTGTAGCCCAATCCCCGTTATTTCTTACGTACCCGACGACTCTTGACGACTCGCACGCTTTTCGATTCATCCACGCTCGTTCTTGGTGCTCTATTCTTCACGGCTGCTTGTAGCTAGATGCTCTACCTACGTATTGTTTCTTCTACCTTACTTTTTTGCAATATCAAGCTCCTGCTTAGTTTTGGCAGCGTCAATAAGAAAAGGCAGTGGCCATAGCGCCCATCGAGGGCTTTGTGGCGTTAAAGTTCGGCCTAATCTGGTAGGTGGTAGTTTACATCAATACGTTGATGACGAGTTCGGCTCCGACATGGTCTATCTACTTCTTATTCAGCATCAGTCAAAGGCTTCTCACCGAAACTTGAACAAGGACCATCAACTTGAAGAATGCAGACAACTGACAAGCGTAACTTTCTGCGTGCAGAAGCCGAGCTTGTGCTAGAGGATGTACGTGATTCAACATCATCTGCATAATGGTACTCGTTCAGGACACTTAATATGTGGCGTGCCACAGGCTCGGAAGTCTAAAGCGGAACGAACGAAAGATCTAGGATCTCCCATCACACTCCCTGGACTTGCACTGGATCTGCATATTCAAGACAAATATGCATGGGTAGCGGAAAACACTAGTGTCATCCGTAAGGTAGACCTTGAGGTAAGTCCTATGTCTTAGCGAGTCATATTTGTGTATGACAATGAACAGACTTCTGTCTAGACTGGGAAGACTGCCCAGCTCTTTAAGAGCCACACGGCCCCCGTCACTTCACTTGCCTTCTACGACAGAGTAGAAGAGTCGGGCGTTCGTAAATTCGTGATCAGTGGTTCTTGGGATAAGACAATCAAAGTATGGGACATCGAGGTATCTATCTTTCACAGCTTAACCTTATCTTGTTCGAGCACCTCACTGAAGCCATTCAAGGCGAAGAAAGTGTACTCATCAACAGACGGACACGCAGACTTCATCAAAGCATTGCTGGTGATTCCCTCGTTGAACCTTCTTGTGTCAAGTAGTTCCGACAAGATCGTCAGATTCTGGTAAGCATGTCATTAAACTCGGTATAAGATGTAATAATTGATCCCAATACAGGGACTTATCCTCCCTTGAGGAAGGAAAACCGTTAAAATCGTCTGGTACCATATCTGCCCACACGCGCCCTGTAGAATCTCTCGCTGCCAGGGCTTCGTCAGAAACCTCAGCTGTATTGTATACAGGAGATACGATGGGTATTATCAAAGTGTGGCAGCTCGATAAAGAAGAAGGACCTTCATTACGGTGGCGAACTACGCAAAAGGCTGACCTGAAGGAACACAGGACCAAGATCCACGAGATACTGTATGGCAACGGGCAACTTTGGTCCGGTTGGTGTTACTCTCTTACTCTGTCCATTGATCGTGTGTTTATTCTCATTCGGGATTTATTCCTCTTTATAGCCTCAGCGGATGAGACTGTTCAAGTTCACGATGATCCACCTATTGAGCGTCCCACTGGCGAAAAGCCCCCTGTGCCCATCACTCATCCTACCGCCGTTCGCTCTATTCTTCCACTCGCACTTACACCACTCGCGGAGCCATACTTACTAACAGGCTCCGGGGACGTCATACGCGCATACGATGTTTCGTCTCCAGATGCACCTGAACTTCTTGGAGAGATGGATGCGCACTGGCATGATGTAACTGCACTGCGGTTGTGGATGAGGAAGACCAAGGTTGACGGAGATGAGGGGAAGGTCAAGATCGAGCCATGGATTGTGAGTGCGAGTTTGGACGGGACACTGAGGAAGTGGAAGCTGTTGGGTAAGTCGATTGTCATATGTTACAAGCGGCTTCACTGACACTACGTGAAAGACCTACTAAAACCACCACCGAAGCCTGTGGTAGAAGAAAAGCTGAAGCCGGTTGAGGTGAAGACCGCTAAAAAGCCTCAAAAACCAAAGACCGAGAATCCGTATAGCATATCAGAGGAGGAGGAAAGGGAGCTTGCTGAGTTGATGGACTCGGATTGAAGATACCTTCCGATGCCCCTTTTGTGGCAAACTTGAGCTTTGTGTGGGAAGGAGTCTGCTTCAATTTATCTGCCATGATATTATAGAGAGCTGAAAGTATTTGAGCGGTGAGCGAAATCGTTAACATTGCGACTGACAAACTCGGTTAGGAGTGATGCCAGGTTCGGTCGTAAATTCGGGCTGACTTCGACAGCGGAGCCACTCGTCAGCCACTGCAGTGCAGGTGATTAGAGATAAATACCGAAGGCTTGGAGTGTTCTTCGGATACGCAGGATGAATCGCCATCCAATCTGAGAGTCGTCTAGAAAGACGGCTATAGATGAATGTTCATGGGGCCACGAGCCGTTATTACAGGATTTATCATAGATAAGCAGCGGAATTCCAGACATAAATACAAGACATTAATCACAGACGTCGAGTCGTACCCCACATTCCGAATCAAAAATCTTGAAACCTTCACCGAAGAGGTAGGGGAACGGGCTCAAGCTCCTCAGCCTTTGCCCATACCCCTTCCTAAAGCTGTACCGCGAGCTTAGGCTAGACTGCACATCCACTAGATTTCTGAGACGACGAAGCCTCAGTATTTGTTCACTTCTAATGACGGAAGATAGGTACCAGTGACTGAAGGCCTGGGTTTCCCATGCCGTGCTGCATTCCGATGATTGTGTCCAAGCTCTCACGGGTCGGTACTCTATCAGTGGCAGAGAAGTGGGTACCACCAACTTCAGCTGGATCTTCATTTTCTCCATCTTCATCCATCTCCTCGGCCTCGGTTCGCAATGGCTGACCGATGTTTCCGATAAAGCTTTGAAGACGGGCGGCCTGATCACCAGAAATCGAGGAACCTCCACTAGATTTGATCTGTCGTAAGTTGAGAATGAAGTGACATACTACCAGTGGCGGTAATCTGCAGAGATGCTCCGTGATGGGTTTCCGGTGTCTAAAGGAAGGCACGTACATTATAAAGAAGGGTTGTACAATATCTAACGTCCATAGAGTAGGCTGAAAAGAGGTAATTTCATTTTCAAGCTGAAGTATAACTCAAGAGGGTGACTTACGATGCTAAACTCTAGTACGTCAAGGACGTTTAGGGTCAGAAGACCGCTGATTATCGTCATTCAACGAATGTCCTCAAGAATAGGGGTTGAGGGACTTAAAACATACATGAAGTATATCGTGCCTATGAATTTTGGATGTCAGAAAATTACAACCGTTCACTGCAATAAGTGCAGCTAACGCACCATCTCGAAAGAGTATCGTCGCATAAGGAGCCCACAAGTTCAGCTGCAGCGCTTCTTTATACACATAAGCTGTCTTCATCCATGTGACCGCTAATACGAGTACGTCGCCTAGAATCACGGCAATGCGTGTGGTCAGTGTTACTGTTCAAGATTAAATGTCAATCAGGACCTTGCTGTTCTGTAGTAATGTAACATACATCTATGGGCAAATATCAGTGATTGATGCTGTATGTATCTTCTAACAAACATACAAAAATTGGGTTTTGACCGATAACGCCGGAATTGAAGTACAGACGTCGGAATCTTCTACGATGAGCGTGATTGTACAGATAAACTGTTTATTTGATACAAGTTTAGTTACTAGTCACATTAGCATAAGAAAGCACTTGCCAAATTTGTAGCAACAGGCACAAGGTTCAATGCGAAGACTATGATAGCAGTAAAGTATCGGCCATCCGATAACGCGTATACTCGCAGCGCAGAGAATACTAGATCAAGAGTCGGTCAGTCTTTCGTCTCCTGCTATGAAAAAAGAAAACGATTACATGCAAAGCATAGAAACTGCATCAACATAACAGCAGTACTAAGGTATTGGCCCATCTTGCAGCTATTCAAAGACCATTGGATTTGATGCTTTCTGTGTTGACAGAGTTATCAAAATTGACAACATACCTCTGTGGCAACCAGAGCATTAGGTCAATAAGCGGTTCCTAGTCGTCAAGATAAACGTACCACAAGACTCGTGACTGGAACCAGGAATAAAATGCTATTCACAGCAGCGTTATAGCGGGTCAACGCGTACAGCCAGCTCATTACCTCCATATGACGTGCACTTCTTGACGTATGGTGATTATGCCGTCAAAAAGATACAGCACTATAAAAACTGAAATTAGGACAGATGTTACTGCGTAGTCAAAAATAGATAATAGGGCATACCGTTGGCTGAAATGTTAAGATAATTGCCTATGATCCTGTGCAACGCCATAAATTAGCATGCGAATTCCAGGTTTAGAGCCACATGCTCACTCTTGACCTAGTTTTGCCACAGATTCGGACGACATCTGGGCTCCCTGTCTTCGAGAAAACAGAAAGCTTTAAGATAAGCGTAGGGGAGCAAATTAGTTATGAGACTGAAGAGAGGCGTCCACACCAGGAACCTCGCCAATTTACTCCACTTTATATACTCGAGACTTGCTCAGCACCAGGAAACATGGACTCAGCGTTCGTTCTACCGTTAGCAACAATTTGTAAACGAATTGCCCAACTTCTATACAACGCTACACGTGTAGATGTTGTAGGTGACAGTAGTTTCCCAGAGTTTCCTGATGATCTAGAAATGGAACCGATGCGTTTTTTTAGTGAGCAGGCACATCGGCACTGCACTGCACTACTGTATACCGATACCGAAGAGGCAAACTCAGAATGAAGATCAAGGCCGATACGTCCGTGTTGACTGGCGAGATGTCGGTTTCACTGGCAGTAAATGATGATAGCCTGTTTGAGTTATTGTAGCAGTTGACGACGCACTAGATTTATTAGAAGAACTGTCAGTTACGGTGGAACAGCAATATTTGGAAGACGACACACCGATCTTTCTCGCACTACGGCAATATCGGCAATAGAAGCGGACAAAGGCCGTTGACAGATATGAAAACGGGCAGAGATGGTCGTTGGCTCGCGAAGATTGAGTTAGTTCACTTTTGCCTTTGAGAGGTTAAGACACAAAGGGGAACTTGAACTAGTACTATCAGCACTTAGTTTTCGACCTGGCGACTGAGACCCACCTAGTATGCGCTATCTCTTACAGCTATAGCACAACTAACCAACATTACATGACCTGCTCGGGTACACGATGTTCAGTTCGTATCGTAAAAGTTCCATCGTATCATCTTCCGACTTCAAGTTGGTTGCAGCCACAGATAAGTTGAAACCTTATCACCACATACACCAAGGTCACTCTTCTCTGTCCGATCGTAGCATTGTTCAGTCTTCTAAGCCAAATGAGCCAGCCACAAGCATTCGTACCTCAACTTCGCTGTTTGACGCGTTCTTGCAACTGGTAAGTATGGCAGTGGTTGTTGACAACCTAAAAGTCAAGAAATTACTAAATCGGGACTCGCATCTCAGGAGAATATGAGCGCTTATTCGAATTACTTTTACATCTTCCTCCTCTCACCCAACACCTGCTTCGACGCACATTGACATGGCTCGTAAACGAAAAAACCGCACGCATCTCAAAGGCGGCGCTGCCTCTGCGCCAGGCACCCAAGAAGGCGTCCCGAAGTCGTTCGTGATCAAGCATGGACAGGTGGGCACGTCCTTGACCCAGCTCGTGCGAGACGTGCGCAAGGTCATGGAGCCCAACACTGCCAGTCGGCTTAGGGTCAGTACTTTCAACTGTCTTGTACCCAGGACACAATATCAGAATGTCCTGGGGAAAGCGTAACACGTTGGCTCACTCGTTTTCTTTGCAAGTGAAGGAACGGGCTAGGAACAAGCTGAAAGATTTCATGACTATGGCCCCTGCCCTCGGCGTGACCCACCTCCTTGCGTTCACACTGACGGATCGTGCGCCGTCGTTACGGATTGTTAGGCTCAGTGCGGGCCCGACGTTGAGTTTTAGGGTGGAGCGGTACAGTTTGTTGAAGGACGTGCAAAAGGCGAGCCGGCACGCAAAGAAATTGGGCACCGTGGAATATTTGAGTCCTCCCTTAGTGTGTATCGTTTCCATTTCGGACCACTACTCCAACTGACTGTGTCTACCATCATCAGCTTGTTCTCGCATCTTTCCCAGCCGCAGGCCCAACAACACCCCCACACCTCACCCTCCTCATGAAAACCTTTCAAACCCTCTTCCCTCCTCTCTCACCTAAAACCCTCTCCCTCTCTTCCGCCCGTCGTGTCGTCCTCGTATCATACAACGCCGATCGCGGGACAGTCGACTTCCGGCACTACCTCATCACCGTCAAACCCTACGGCGTATCCAAACGCGTGCGTAAAGTCCTTGAAGGCGCCACAGCCAAGCCCTCTACGTCAGGCTCGCACGGGTTCCTAGACCTCGGTCATGAAAAAGATGTTGCCGACTTCCTTCTGCGCAAGAAGGGGGAACCAGGACCGAGCAGCGATGGGTATGAGAGCGCCGCGTCGAGTGCGTCGAGTGTGGGCGGAGACGATGTGGACGCGATCTCGTTGGCGGATGATTATGTGGGCCGGAATAATAAGAAGGGGCAGAAGAGGGCTGTAAGGTTGGACGAGATTGGGCCGAGGATGGAGCTGAGGTTGATCAAGATCGTGGAGGGTGTACCGGGTAAGGAGGGAAGTGTGATTTATCATGAGTTTGGTGAGTGGTCAAAATCGTATCAGGGCGTGAGGTGTTTACTGACGGTTGTTGTGCGTGTCAATAGTCAAGAAGACGAAGGCGGAGGTGGCGGCACAGAAGGCGGACATTGCTGCAAAGGAGAAGCTGAGGAAGGCCAGGAGGGAAGAGCAAGAGAGGAATGTTGCAAGAAAGAAAAAGGAGACTGGGAAGGCGGGTGATGAGGACGAAAATGAAGACGAAGACGAAGAGATGGAGGAGGAAGACGGCGAGGAGCCAGAGGAAGAAGGATTTGAGGAAGGCGAGTGGGATGACGAGGAAGAAGTCAGCGAGGGGGAAGGCGAGGAGGATTCAGACGAAGATGCAGCGGCTGAGAGTAGCGAGGACGAAGAGGTGCAGCGACCCCCGCCCAAAAAAGCCAAATTGAAAGGCAAACGGTAGTGATTCACATTATAGATGTAGCGGTAGGTTTTACGAGAGTAGTGCTGTATGTATGTAGCCGCGGCGGTCTATATTACGCTTTACTATACGTGATTAAATAATGCGATCATGACGAGCTAGAAGGTGCGGGTTTGGACGGGGAAGAGGTATTCCATAGATCTCCGACCCAACGGTTTAAGAAGTGGGTGGTTCGTAATCGGAGTCCTTCCCAGTTGTCGATGGCTGGACGAACGTCGAGGTAGAAGGAGAGGTTGTTGGCGGAGGGACCTTGGCTGTGTCCGGTGTAGAAGTCGATGACATATCTCAAACGAGTTCCACAGCGGTCGACAACCCAGTCGTGTCGGTCAAATGGTGCAGAGTATCTACATATACATGAGAACAACTATGCCGACACAGAAACGTGAGCACTTACCCAAGGAGCATCTTCCACCTCGCCTTGGGAGTCCTATCCTGCGGCCTGCCCTTGAAACTAACCAGCTTGACACCTCCACACTTCTCCCCGCCCTGGCCCGTCTCCCACTTCATCAACTCTGCCCACGCACGCTCATTTACGGCGTTATGTATGGGGACGATAACTTGCATATCTGGGGCGTGCGGGTTGTGTTTCTTGCGCTCCATGGCGGCATAGAACTGGGCTTGGGAGGGATAGACCCAGTTCGAGCCGTCTGTGCGTGGTATTGAGGAGATTTCTCTGTCAGTGGGGAGACGAGAATTTGAGGGAGTTGTGATGGTAGATGAGCTGGAATGGGCGGGAGTGGATGCATCTTTAGAGGAGAACCAGGATGTCCAGGACGAGCGAGTGTCGTGGTCAACGGGGCATTTCTCGGCAGATGAAGCTGAGTGGTCTACAGGACATGATGCCTGTGATTTTGAAGAGGAAGCTGCGAACGCTGCATGGTCCACGGGGCACTTGTCTTCACTGGCCATGACTGTCTTGTGCAGAGACCAGCAGCCAATTGCCGCTTCGATTATTGCACGGAATTGATAGCCGCCGTTGTGTCCCGAAAAGGCAGCGTCGGGACAGTGACGCCTACGAGTGTCACGAGAGAAGCGACCGGTTTAGATTAGCCGGATGGAAGTGCACCGGCTTGGACGCCTCTCACAACACTATCACACTCTTGAGCGTATCAACTGCTGTATATATACCATGCTCTTCCCCACCTGTAATCATCACTTCCCCAGTCTTCCTCGACCACCACCGCCATCATGCCGTCCTCACCACAAATCCTCTCTACCCCGCTCACAAAGCTCTTCAAAATTAACCATCCTGTGATGCTCGCAGGTACGCATTGGGTCTCATGAACGAATGCGACATAATACTAATAAGCCCCTAGGTATGAACGTCGCCGCTGGCCCAAAGCTAGCAGCAGCAGTCACCAATGCAGGTACGCACGCACACCATACATGCTCTCATATATCCCTCACACCCACTCCAGGTGGCATTGGGGTAATCGGTGGTCTCCGCCAAAACCCCAAGATGTTGCAGAATTCTATTGACGAGATCAAAGAGAACCTCGAGGACAAGAACGCTCCCTTCGGTGTTGATTTACTCCTCCCCCAGGTTGGCGGCAACGCCAGGAAGACAAACGTATGTCTTCCCTGTCATAACGGTATTGGGAGAGCAGGCTTATTGATGGGTTCACGCTTTTCGATAGTATGATTACACGAATGGACAACTGCCTGAACTTGTGGAGGTCATCATCCGAAACAAGGCTGCACTCTTCGTCTGCGCTGTCGGTGTCCCTCCAAAGGAGATGGTCGACAAACTGCACGCAGCCGGCATCCCCGTCATGAAGTACGTCTCACTTCTCTTACCTATATTCCTCCAAGTCTCTTATGCAAGCTTCCTTTCATTAGCATGGTCGGACACCCGAAACACGTCGCCAAGGCCCTCGAGCGCGGCGTCGACATCATTTGCGCACAGGGCGGTGAAGGTGGTGGACACACGGGTGACACGCCCTTCTCCGTCCTCATCCCAGCCTGTCTTGACGCTGTCAAAGGACACAAGTCCCCTCTGACAGGCGAACAAATCCTCGTCGTCGCCGCGGGAGGTATCGCAGATGGAAGAGGTCTTGCCGCTGCCCTCGCGTAAGTCTATATGAAGATAGACACTCCAATGCACCCAAAACTTATATACTTTCACTTCGCTTCTGCAGATACGGCGCTGCAGGCGTCTGGGTAGGCACCCGTTTCGTCGCCTCGACCGAGGCCGGCGCCCCGCCCAAGCACAAGCAAGAGCTCGTCTCCGCCGGGTTCGACGACACCGTCCGCACACTCATCTACACCGGCCGACCTTTGAACGTCCGCAAGACGAAATACGTCGAGGATTGGGAACAGAATCGTCAGAGTGAGATCAAGGAGTTGACGAGCAAGGGGACGATCCCGCATGAGCTTGAGGTGGAGAAGAAGCCCGAGGTTTCGGTGCCGGGGAGACCTTGGTTGATGGGGAAGGTGGCTGCGTTGGTTAATGTGAGTTGCTGGCCCTCTGAATATGAATACTGCTTGAATGTGTTGCTGATGATCGTTTTCCTCTGCTTTCGTAGGACGTGAAACCGGCAAAGGAGATGTACGTGCCGCTTCTCTTCCTTCGTCTCGTGTTTGCTAACGTTCGCTCTCTCATAGTGTTGACGAGATGGTCACCACAGCCGCTAAGCGTCTCAACGAGACCTCAAGTTACGTCGTCGCCAGGACTAAGCTATAGGTCATCCGGGTGTGACCTCGCGTTATTGATCCATCGCTTCATTCATCCTATCATTGTCATCCTTGATTTCATCTTCTGCACATCCTTTTGAATATTGGATTATGTATGTACGTTAACGAGCCACTTGAAAATATCTCACCACCTCATACCGCGAGCAAGTAAGACAATGAAGACGATGAGAGGATAAGTATACGCACGAAGAACGAGCACAGTATCACCGTGACCATGGTGGATTAGTTGTATAGGTATATGGATACGAATGTGAGGATAGATACAGGTCACACCTGTCCACCAAGCGCGATTGGCCGGAAGTGGGCAGGGAGAAGAAAAAGGAGGTTACGATACAAGAGTTTATGAGACGAGAGAGAGGGGAAGGAGAAAAATAAAGAGAGTGAAAGTACGAGCGGGAGAGATAACGTAGTATAAATACGTGGTATCCTACGTCGGGTCGGGGTCTAAAAGAGGCAGACGGCGTATAGTGCGGTCTGTCGAGGGTAGAACGAAGAGTGGAGGATGGAAGAGACGGGAACAGAGAAAATAGGCTACAGAGGTTCGGTTTCATGTTCGAATCGAGGGGAGATCAAGAAAGGAAAGAGGGTATGCAGCATTGAGATGCGCAATAATCAAGAACTAAGTAGATAAGTGGTGATTTTACCGAGTGTACGAACGAATACGCCGAAGAGGCGCAATAAATATGAGAGGAGTCAAGGAGAACGGTTTCGCAGGGCAAAGAGGGCGGACTCGAGAGGCGGAGTGGAGAGAAGAGCCAAGTCTCGATACACCCTCCAGCAGAGATCCACGCGTCGGATGTTCAATGCGGAAACTTCGAACACTCCCCAGGGAGGCGTCCGCGTCGAGAGGGGGGTATGAAAGAGCCCGGCTGTGCGAGAGTTTCTAGAACTAGAACTCGAGGAATTGGTATTCGACGGGGTCGAATCGTTTGTGAATGTCTCGAGGACTCTCTTCGTGTACCAGACCGGGGATCTCTTCGGCTGGAGGGAGAGGGAGGCGGGAGAAGTGGCGCATGTCTTCTACGGAGGATACGTGCGGGACGATTGGCGCCTGTGTAAAAATCGTTGGTTAAAACCGTCAACGGACGTTATAAGAAATCCTGCTTACTCTGATCTCACGACGCTCGAGGGCATCCCAGTCAACACCTCTGAACCACGGATGCTCCAGAACGTCTTGTGCACCACCGATCAAATTACCCAATCGTTTGCTCCTATCAGGGTGTAAGAAGGCCTTGATAATATCTCTCGACAGGTGATCCATATCCTTCGGCCAATGAATCTTTCCCCTCAGTATCTTCTCATATATTCCGTATGCAGTTTCGTCGAAGAATGGAGGATACCCGACCATCATCTCGTAGGCCAAAATCCCACAAGCCCACCAGTCAGCGGCCTTTCCGTGTCCGTCAGATTGTATAATCTCGGGAGCGAGGTATTCTGGTGTGCCACACAACGTCCAGGTACGGTCGTCTACAATTTTGGCGAAGCCGAAGTCCGTGAGACGGACGTATCCGCGTGAATCGAGGAGGAGGTTCTCAGGCTTGAGGTCGCGATAGATGATGTTGAAAGAGTGGAGGTACTTGAGCGCGAGTATGATTGTGGCCAGGTAGAAGCGAGTCACGTCAGGAGTGAACCGTTGCGCGCGTCGAAGGTGCGTGAAGAGTTCGCCTCCAGGGACGTATGAGAGGAGCATGTATATGTTCATGCTATCTTGGAACGTGGCGTACAAGTCCACAATGAATGGGTGTCGGACGCGGGATAGGATGTATCGCTCTGCGTTGACGTGCTCCACTTGTCGTAGACGTACGATTTCGTTCTTTCGGAGGACTTTCATAGCGAAACAGTTGTTTACTCCATTCGAGGATGTACCGCGAAGCTTGACAAGGAGGACACGACCAAAAGTTCCAGTACCTATATCAAAGAGACGCACTGAGAGAAGCGACGGAAAGAACTATGACGTTCTACGCACCTAATGTACCCTTAACCTCAAAGTCCGTTAACCTCAATGGCCCTCCCTTCTGCACATGCGATTGTTCATCCTCCAAATGTCTCACGGGCGGGGCAACGTTGCCGGGTGTAGATAGTCGCCGAGAGTCCACGTCCATCCGCTCCCCGGACTGCAGTGCCTCCCGACTAGCTCTCCTGGACCCAGGTACAGGCCTCATCACCTGTAAAGCGCCACTCTTCACCTGCTGTGCTCCGTTCGTGTGATCCATTGTAGATTGAGCAGAAGTGTCGTTGGTGACAGGTGGAAGTGCGTGGTGTTGAGTGCCATTCTCGCTACGGCCTGGGGATAGTGGAGGAGTAATCGGGCCGTCGGTTACCATGAAAGTCGAATCTCGTTTAGCGGAGACGTTCTCCGTGAAAGGGCCTAGGCGGAGTGGTTCGATAGAGACTGAGAGGGGTAAAGAGGCAGATCTATATCCTGGATAGATTGTTTGGTCCATTTGGGCACAAGGCTACAAAAGTCCGTTTGATTAGGGAATTTAGTGACGGATGCTGTGAGGGAAAGTGTTGAGCCACACAAAATGTTTGAACAGTAAACGAGCGACATACTTCAGGATTAAATTGTGAGTAAAAAAGATATTGTAGAAGGAAGAAAGGGACGATATTGCCACCTCAGGGTGTATATATAGCTGGCAGTAGACCGAGACGGCGCGAGATACGTAGTCAGCAGCGGCGCTGATCAGAGTGCCCCGTCCCGACCTGCAAGTTTATTAGCTGATCTTTCAGAATAGTTCCAGGATGAGTATAGTATGCGCCTGCGCAAGGCAAGGTCAGTAGGGATACAGCTGGATAATGGTGGTTGGGAGGAGAAGGGAATGGTCGCGGTAGTGGTCAAAGCTCTCAACTTTGAATGGACATCCATCAAAACGGGCAGAGATGAGCAATACAATCGGCCACGTGTATAGCGCGTCTATCAAGGGTTGCGCTCGATTTAGGCAGCTGTCGTGGTTGAAACTGGGGCATTATTCGCACCAGCCCGACATCTCCATGGCATGTTGCTACGGAAAGCATATGCGCTTGTCCTCCATGGTGCGACGACTTTGCCCATGAAATGTCCATCGCATTGGCAACCAGAACGTCAGGCCATGTCAAAGACCGCTCAACTTCCTACGTTCGCCGGCCTTAATACAAACAGCTCGATTAACAATATCTAATCAGCGGGAGCGGCAGATATTGTCGAAAGATGGATCCAATCAAGGGGCGAGCAGCTTTTGCATACCGCCCCCAACTGTCAAGAAAGATGTGCAACAGGTTTCCAGATAGTAGCAGACTGATCCACAATGTATTAGACAGACTTGATGTCGGTACTGTCTTCCGAATATCCAGAGGTCATCCTTTATATCGCCTGTTCCAATATCAGCTTTCCAGATGACAGAAATTCCACACCATGCCACATTCGCCGACGAGCATACACAAATATCCAGCTGGGTATTCTCGGACTGATATTGGCCATCATCATCTATACATCACAATCCAAAAGCGATGGTAGGTGATCCATATATTCCGTTCATGATCTTTGCATCCCCTCCTTCTCCGGCGCCAGCAGCCACATAGATCGGCACAAAGTGATCCTCCCGTGGATGAGCAGCGCGGAACGCAGGATGTCTCGTGAGTGCCTTTAGGCGTTCCTTGCGGCGATCGCCCTAAGAGTGTTTCCAGTCAGTTCCCCTGAGATGTACATCATGATAGCGTTAGGAGCAATTCACTCACATCTGGTTCAGCCGCTGCTTCCAGGACTGCTCTATCAAACTCTTTGTAGTGCGGGCCCGCCGTTTCTTCCGCGAAGGCAGAGAAATCGCGTAAGTTGTGGACGATCAGGCCCCCAGATATAATCAAGATTTGTTCCTCTCTAAGATGTATTCAGAACAATGATGAGACTGAAATGATGATCACATATAGCGTTGAACTGACCTCAGTTTCTTGACCGCCTGTCCGATGCGCCAGTTATCCTCCGGATCGAGCGTGCTATCCATTGATACCTCGATGATAGGGACTTCAGTGAACTCCTCGCCAAACATGATTCTAAATGGTACGAAGACACCGTGATCAAAGCCGGGCGACTTCTTATGCAGACCATCCAAACCACGCGGCTCAAGTTTCGAGGTCGTTCGCGCAGGTATACCAGCCTACGTGCCAGAGATGATGAGGCAGATATCTTTGACATATAGGTCATATCACTCACCTCCTTGAATACCTGTACAACCCGCTGAGAAATGGCACTGTCTCCACGCGACTTGAACTTGAGCTGGTAGAGTTCGGGAGGGAACCCGTAGTAATCATAGAAGAGAGGGTTCTCATCGCCATAGTCAGACACTTCATATCAAAGTTAGTTATTTACTGCCAAACTGGCTCGAACCTGAACTAAGACTCACCTAAACGTTCATCGGAGGTGTCCCAATGAGCACTGAAGACAACAATAGCCTTCGGCTTGTACTTCTGCAGTAAAGCCGGGCCAAAGTCCTTCAAGAAGCGAGCGTTAGGCCCGTTGGGACCATTATGCGCCAGTGTTGCAGAAGGACCCCTGAAATCTTCGGCGTTGTTGAAAGCTAGCATAGGCGAGCCATGTCCGAAGAAGAACACAGGGATCCTAGACGGATTTTCCGGGAGGGAGTCGAGGGCTTTCTTCCACTCCTCTTGCGTCCTTGGACCTAGTTGAGACGTCATAGACATGCTAGTCGTCGCGTTGCGTCTGTTATACTGGAGGGACCGCTGAAGCGATGTCCGCAGAGGTTGAAGGCTTGGGAGCTTGAACACGACTGCGAATAAGGCAGCTAAGAGCGCGAGCTGAAAGATTGTCCTGTATGCCAGGGCGACGAAGCGAATGGTGCAAAGTAGCGTGTTGTCGCCATAGTTGAGAACGAGGTCGCTGTTATATGCAGTCTCGAGTTGCGAAATTCGCAATGCGAAGCTGCGATATTAGCAAGCCTATAGAGTGTTGACACTAGTACACTCACGTAAGCAGATCAGAACGGTTATAATGGCGTCTATTTACGTACCTCAGACAGTAACCACGGAACGGTCGATTTATAGTCGCGTTTCATACTCTTGACAAGAACTAGACTGTTGTAGCGTGTACATATAGAGACACATGGCAAACAGAGTAGGAGCAAGCAGCTGGCTGAGGGGGACCATTGTCCGCAAAGGCGGTGGTTCCTCCATAGCCAGCACGCGAACGAACACCCCGCAAATTCAAAGCACCTCCACGACAATATTTGGTGGTGGTGTCAAGGATCCATCTGGGAGGACGTCCGAGTACTTTGTGAGTAACGTCGCCCCCTCTTTGTATATACTGATTCCTAATGAGCGCCGCGCTGAATAATACGGTCGTTAGGCAATGGACGACCAATGTCCTGTATGTAAATCCGATCGTTACCTGAACCCCAAGCTACGGTTGCTTGTCAGCGCATGTTACCATAAGATGTAGGCTTTCCATCAGCATATCCCGTCATCAGAATACTAAACGAGAGCAATAGGTGCGAGTCATGCATTGACAGACTGTTCACACTAGGCCCAGCACCGTGCCCGATATGTAACAAGACCTTACGCAAGCTAGCATTTACCCCTCAGACCTTTGAGGATCTGGATGTGGAAAAAGAAGTGGCCGTACGGCGGCGTATAGCGAAAGAGTAAGCATACCCTCGTCATCCTCGTACCTGTGATAAATCACCGACCGGGATGCTTTGATAGCTTTAACAAACGTCAGGAGGATTTTCCAGACTTGCGATCGTATAATGACTACTTGGAGGAAGTTGAAGATATTGGTATGCATCTGACTGCACTCCCATCCCTAAGCACCGAAGTACTGACAAATCCTTAGCGTTCAACCTGATCAACGACATTGATATACCAGAGACCGAGGCCCGCATAGCCAAATACAAACAAGAGAATGCGGAAACCATCCGTCTCAACCACGAACGTGAGGAACAATATGCGCAGTACCTCAAAGAGCTCGAAGAGGCCGAGCGGCAAGAGCGCGAACAACGCGCGTTGGAGTTGCGACGAGCGGAAGAGGAGGAGCGAGAGGAACGTGAGAAAGGTAGACAGGAGCTCATTGACAAACTGGAGACGAGCAACAAGGACGCGGCGAAGCTTGTTGCGCGAGCGAAGCTGGAGGCACAAAGACGTGCATCCTCCAGAGTATCAACGAACGCCTTTGCCAGTTCTACAAGGGGAAGAGGACGGGCTGCCCCAGTAGCTGCCATCCCCGACGTTCCTCATGTTCCACTTGAAGACGACTGGTATGCGTACGAGGACAAGATTACGCTAAGGACCGATTACGACGATCCGATTAGTGAAGCTGTCAGGCGGGATAGGGAGGGTATTATGCGAGCTGGAGGGTACTTTATGGAACAAGCCTGGGAGAGAGCATTGCGAAGTGCAGTTGCGGGCTTGGAGATTGCACCTCTGAAGGGTCTGCATCCTACTGCTTCCAGCTTGCCCACCTCACAAAGCGGTGATGTTACGATGGCATCAGCTTGAAGCATAGAGTATTATTCGTTCGTTTGTTATCCATCGAAGTATCCTTGTGATGTGAGCCATGTTATACTACCCAAGTACTATCGTGTATACTATACAGTATTGAATTATCTAATCATAAAGCAGGAGTGAAGTAAGGTAGCTTGCTACTGTCCCTAAGATGAAAATGCGACAATTACACCGAGTTCACCGGTGGTATCCTCTGACTTGTCACGACCTTCCGAGCTTGTCGCTCCGAGGGTGTCAGAGGGTCGGTCATTGGGAAGTAAAGCACCTGGTACTTATCCTTCTTTCTGTGAAGCCGTTCTAGTTAGCTATACATTGACCGGCTCGGGCTCTTATGGCATAACTTACTCGAGAGTTTTCGCCCTGACCCGAAAAATATCAGCTGCCTTGTTCCAATCCACTTCAGTGGGACGCCTGCCCATCGACTCGCCCCCGCCCTCATCATCGCTGATGATAATGACCTCATCGCCAGCTCGCACCCGCTTCGCATTCGACGGTGTCGCCCGCGTATGTTCTATGGATGCGTTGCTGGCGGTACGCTTCCGCCGACTTTGCTGCGGATGGAAAACTTTATTGACGACCTTAGACGGCGAAAGCTTGTACTTTGATGCACTATGAGATGGCTGATCCCCGTGCGGCGATGTCTGTGATGGGAGTTCAGAAATAGCAAGT
Source organism: Irpex sp. Y119-03 (assembly GCA_037042295.1). NCBI lineage: Eukaryota > Fungi > Basidiomycota > Agaricomycetes > Polyporales > Irpicaceae > Irpex > Irpex sp. Y119-03. The sequence goes on along the minus strand of JAXQKB010000954.1, from coordinate 439,491 downwards.
TGACGAAGCTTATCAAATATTCGTCTAGCAGGCCAATGTCAGGATGCTGAAGCCAAAATAGAAATATGCAATTCAGATTAATACCTTGACGGGTCAAACATCAATAAATTTATTGATCCATCCTTTTTGCGCTCGAAGCCCACCACAGTTCGCGAGTGTCCTGAGTGTTGGAGGACGATCGGTGGCTTGTCTGTGACAATGACCGGGGAAGCTCCAAGCAGCGCTTGATTAATATTGGCATGTCGAGAAGTACCTTCGCCTTGTGAGAAATAATCGATAATCCAATTGACGAGTAATTCAGGACCTGTCATATTCCTCGAGGTAAGGCACAATCTCGATTGTGAAAAGCGTTGAACTAACTTACCTCGTTTGTTCAGCTCAAAGTCCACCAGGCGTGCCCTGATTTACTGTCAGTATAACAAAACGTTCAACGATGAGGCACGTACGGTATTCCTCGATATGTGAACGCCACGTATAGTTCTACAAGAAATTATGTTTCCTGCAAACAGTATCGAAATAAAATATAGTCACCTGCAGTCCCAATCCACTTAGATGTACCCGTTAGCTTATTTTTCAGCTGTTCAGCCCCTTCCCGGTCATACCCTTCAACGACAGATCCTGGTTATCAGCAACTCTGCTTTGCGAACGAGCTCGCTCTCTGATTCACCTTCTTTCCATGCCTCTTCGATCAACTTTTGCAACCTCCTGATTCCAGGAGGACTAGGAGATTCAAGCAGTGATGCGTATCGAGGTTGTTGTTCTTGACCCATAAGAGCCGTGCACGCCATCAGATAGTTCCGGTAACTGTAGTGGCTTAGTGAGCCTAGTTTGTAACCTATGAGGTTAGTACACACCCACACCCCCAGCCTCTATCCCAACCTTCCGAAACCACGTGAACCACCGCAGGGGAGCACAAATACGCCTTCTGCGTTAGGCCCTTGCCATGAGATTTGGCTAGCGCCTTCTTCAAGATGGGTATGAGTCCTGTAAACAGTGGTGAGTGGTGCAGGGCATGTGCTTCGACCTTGACGAACCAGGAGTAAAGTTCGGCGGAGGAGAGGATTTATCAGCAAGATACCAGAATGCATCGTTCTTTTCCTTAGCTAAGTTCATTTTGGTACTAAATAGTCGAGACTGAAATATTTGTTTCTTCTGACCGTCAGTGGCTCGCTTCTTGGGAGAAGGTGTAGATGATCCAGCTATCCACCATAAGTGTCAAACGTAGTCTGAGTTATAGAACAGAGCGTTGACACAAACCTCGCGGTTCCTCCACAAAGTGATCATTGCAATGTGCGTTCCGCTGGTCTGGAGACATGTGTCCAAGATCGCGATGGCATGTTGGACATTCGATGGCACTAAAGCTCCAGATTAAGCAAATGAAATGTAGCCGCAAGCAATCAAAACATACGCCTCAGCCTGGTATAAGAACTGAATGTCGTCATCGCGGTCATGGCCAGCCATCTAAGTGGCTTTATAGGAGAAATCTGCTGATACATTAGCTCTGCGGTTCACGAAGTTAAAGCTCAGCGAACCTACTCCTCAGACAGTGTGCACCGGCTTGAGCGACTCAAACGGCGTGGCAGTAGGGAAGAAGGAAGGTGCGCCATTCGCTTGCGGGTTCTGCGCAACACGTGGCTGACACGTGGAATTATTGATTGAGACGAACTTAGTGGAAGATGGACGATCTAACATCAATGGCCATGTAAGGTATTTGATGGCTTGGTGGCGTCCGCACCGCTCGGGCCACAAGGTCACAGACCGTGACAATTTAAGTTTTACAGGCGTTGAATGACGCACACAAAACTTCAAGCTGCGCCGCTCGCTCGAAACACACCACTTGTGAAGGATCACGACATGCAGTCAGTATCTCGGTCGGGGTTCGCGCAGCACTAGACGCGATTACTACAGCCCAAGACTCACATTCCAGAACTTCAAGTCGAATGTCGGCCGGAGTATAACGCAACTACAGTCTATTTATACCTACGACCGAGTGGCCAGCTAACAGAGGTTCGTTATTTTTGCCTATTACTACGTGCGACATCCATATGCCATCTAATGAGCGCGATGCGTACACCTGCTGATTCCCTTGTGATCAAAATGTACAACAACTGCGGCACTCCAGTTTTTTGATCCGTACCCACCAAAAGCACAATCGGATAACGTTTGCCATAAGATACATACCTTCGGCACGCTCTACGCTCGGTGAGCGTGAGAGGAACAACTTGTATTCAAGTAGACAGTGTATTCAAGCCGCTCAGGCCATAAGGTGTAGTCATCATGCTCGGTACCCCGCCGCGTAAAGGATCAAGTAAGAATGATAGCATGAACCACAACTACGTGCAACTGAACGCGAATCATCATTGTTGCATTCGATTTGCTCTTTCCAATAAGTCGAATATTCGCTTACCAGGTGAGCAAATAGACAAGCCGCTACACGGCAGTACCTGGCCAAAACTAGACGGTTGAGTGGCCAAAGGCATATAAATACCCCTCCAACCAAAGTAAAGAGCAGCCAGAACCCGACAGTATCTTTCTCCTTTCTCATTCGACTCGAGTAGGAAGGTAGACTTCATTCATCCCGCCCACCAACCATGAGCTCACCTCCCGTCCTAGCAAATACCAGAATGAAGCTTTTCGCCTTGGTTTCGATCTTGGCTTTCGTCACTACGAGTGTCGTAGCTGCACCCGGACCCACCACCATCTCTAACAACATCGTGCCTACCGGAAATCCCAATCAAGTTGACGCAAACTTCCCTTACGCGAGAGTCAAGCGCGAAGGTGGAGGAGGCGGAGGCGGGGAAACTGACTGGAAGCGCGAAGGTGGCGGCGGTGGTGGAGGAGAGACCGATTGGAAGCGTGAAGGTGGCGGCGGTGGAGGAGGAGAGACCGACTGGAAACGAGAGGGTGGCGGAGGAGGAGGAGAAACCGACTGGAAGCGCGAGGGCGGCGGTGGAGGAGGAGGCGAGACCGATTGGAAGCGCGAAGGCGGTGGAGGAGGCGGAGGAGAAACTGATTGGAAACGAGAGGGAGGCGGTGGCGGTGGAGGGGAAACCGACTGGAGGCGCGAGGGCGGCGGAGGTGGTGGAGGGGAGACTGACTGGTAAATAATTTACACAGTACTGTTTAGTCTCCTCCGTCAGAGGACTAGCTCTCCTTGAAGTCTCCGAGTTAATCACCATCACATGGCCCTGTAGTTTATTGTTGATCAGATTACTGATACTGCAATGAGACGAATCCCAATCACCATGCTCAACAACATTCTGAGACTCCACATTAATCTGTTTAATTTCTGACGTCAGCCCATAAGGAGTAGTACGCCGTATATTGACACTTTCTCACCTGGCAATATAGAGCGAACACTGTTCTATAATTTTGGTGTCTGGTCTAGTATAGTATAAGGCAGTCCATAGGTCACGTAAATGCTCGCGATTTCTAATAAACAACATACTATTTCATCAAATGCAGGCGACATTTTCGAAGCGAACGTCTTCGGTCCAATCCAAAATCGTCAGTTCCCGCTGTGGCTGCTGTCAGCCTCAGATAGGGACGTCATCCCGAACCCGTATTGGGGAACTCTCCGTAACGCATGCCAATGCAAGAAGAGCTTCGCGTCGGGACACCAGTAAAGGAAAACCCGCACGGGTTGTGGCTGACGGTCCGCACTAGGTTTCTCACTGTCAGAACCTATAAATCGTCGTTGGTCTGGCCTCCGTGTCTTCCCCTCACTTTTCTTCTTTACAACGATGTTCCTCCCTCTTCTCCTTTCCTTTACCATACGAGATGAGTATTCTTTCCTGCTCTCATAATTTCGAAACCTGATGCTAAATGGCCCTCCTCGACTCGAGGAGCTGGAGGTAGGGAACGTGTGCGAGGGGTTACTTTGAATAAATGTGCGTGTTTACTTCTCATCAAGGTGGGTACTTCCTTCTCCAAAAAGGTGCGTAGTCGTTCATCTGTCAAAGGTGATTTTTTTTGGCTTGTCAGCCGCAGGGGAGCGCTTTCCTTGACGGTACGGTAGGTGTCTACGTTAGAAGGTGGGTCGTTCTTTCCTGTCAAGGTACGTTTTTCTCTTGTCAGCCGCAGGTGAGTGCTTTCCTTCGTAGTACGGTAGATGTTTCCTTGTAATGTGAAGGCAAATTGCTCATGTCTTCATTAGGTAGGGCCGTGCTTACCAGGTGAGTGTCTCTGTTTAAAAAATGGTAGGTGTTTCCTTGCTCGCAAAGGTAGGTCTTTCTTTTCCGTAAAGGTGAGTTGTTTCTTCGTTATAAAAGGTACGTCGTTTCTTTGATTGAAAGGTGAGTTCTTCCTTCCATAGTACGGTAAGTCTCTTCCTTTGTCTGTAAGGTAGGTCGTTCCTTCTTTTAATTTGATGACAAGGTAGGTCGTTCCTTTGTCTGAAAGGTGAGTGCGTCCCTCTATAGCACGGTAGGTCTCATCTTTTGTCCGCGAGATACGTTGTTTCTTCTTCGCGACAAGGTGAGTTTTCTCTCCATTGTATGAGGTAGGTCATTTCGTCGACCAAAGGTGAGTCTTTTCTGCTCGGACAAAGTGAGTCATCTTCTCCGCTACAAGGTATGTTATTTTCTCACATATCAGGTGCATTTTTGTTCCACTTGGTGTTCTCGTGGCAGACAGAGTAGATACATGATCTCGGAGCACGGCGCGGACCTCTTCAAGTTCGTGGTCTCCGGCTTCAGCGAGGAAACCAACACGCGCCCAATGTTTGTACTTAGCGTAGATAACATACTGTAGAACAGAAATGAATGCCGTCTGCCTTTCTTTCCGAACCCAGTCTGAAAAGATATGGTCGTGGTTGTGGTCAGCCACTGTGACACAACGTTCTAACTTCAAGTTCTAAACTTCCCATGGCCATCAAATTGCCACGTGTGGTCACCCGAAACGTTGCACGTGATCTACGCAATAACACATTATAACAGTGGGCGACGCAAGCTCGACGCGCGGCTTATTGAAGCTTACAGGTCCTTCTCCATCCACTTAACCCTTCATACGCCTGTAAACCGCCAACGATGTCTAGGTCCTACGATCGAGGTATGCATCCCAGTTGACCTACAAAACCAGTATAACTAACTGCTCTGTAGCCCTTACTGTCTTCTCCCCGGATGGCCATTTGTTCCAGGTACGCGATCTGCTTAATGGGATGAGGAGGGTCGCGTCATACCGTGTTCTGTATGTCAGGTCGAATACGCTCTTGAAGCTGTGAGAAAGGGAACATGTGCAGTGAGTAGTACATCCCTCTATAGTACTAGTTGACTCTAATGTTGGTGTGCTAGGTTGGTGTTCGCGGCAAAGACGTTGTTGTGCTCGGCGTGGAGAAGAAATCTATTCTGCAGCTGCAAGACCCCAGAACAGTGCGCAAGGTGGCCATGTTGGATGATCACATTTGTCTCGCCTTTGCTGGTGCGTCGTGTACCATCACTCCAAACTCGTTTTGGCTGATTGTTCGTAGGTCTTACGGCCGATGGCCGTGTTCTTATTGACAAGGCGCGGATAGAATGCCAGAGTCATCGACTAACAGTAGAGGACCCTGTAACCGTGGAATACATCACGAGACACATTGCAACCATACAGCAGGTATGTATGTCTCGTTTTCAGTGTACCCCGTGGGTCCTGACTGTCTCAGAAATACACGCAATCTGGAGGTGTCAGGCCATTCGGTATCTCAACACTCATAGTCGGCTTCGATCCCCATGACACCAAGCCTCGGCTGTATCAAACAGAGCCCAGTGGTATCTACAGTGAATGGAAGGTAAGGACTATACCATGATGTGATACTCGTGGGTTTGCTCAATAAGCCTGCTGCAGGCCAACGCTATTGGTCGGTCATCGAAGACAGTACGAGAGTTCCTTGAGAAGAACCACAAGGACGATCTGTCCCGTGAGGACGCCATCAAGCTTACGGTCAAGTCGCTGCTCGAAGTCGTACAAACCGGCGCAAAGAACATTGAGATCAGCGTAATGGAGAGCTATGGCAAAATCACTGTACGTTATCAGTCTCGCTTTATTTACCGGTGGTATGGCTACTCATTTAGACATGCAGAGCTTGGAGCTCTCCGAGATTGAAGCAATTGTCACCAAGATCGAGCAGGAGAAGGAAGCTGGTACGTCCTTATGTGCTTTCTAACGGAACCATCTCCTCACAATTGTGCAGACGCGGAGAGAAAACGTTCGAGGCTCGCAGCAACCGCTGCTGGTCAGGCTGCCATGAGCCAAAGAGTTGGCGAAGGCTCCGCATAATAGGTAGACTTGTAATTTTGGACCATACGTGTATATCAGATTTTCTACTGTTTTATGAGCCCAACCTGAGTGCAACCCTCCATGAGCGAGATGATCGATGAAGCTGGTGACGCAAGATAAGATAAAGGATTGGCGATTACGGGGCGCGTGATTGGTCAGCGGTGCACTGATGACATAGCACCCAATTGACCTCTGCACAAGTTCCTCCGAGTCTGAATTCGAATTCGAGTCCCACACTGCCCATGCGTCCTTTGTTCTCTTCCAGCCATCTCTCTCGCAGATTATTCTCCTCCTCAGCCCTCAGAAGAATGAAAGTTATCCCCGTACCCGTCCGTTCGGACAACTACGCCTACCTCATTGTCGATGAGGCAACGAACAAGGCTGCGGCTGTCGATGTCTACGACGTTCCGAAGGTCCAGGCTGCTGCAAAGCAAGCCGGTGTTGAAATTGTGGCGGGTTTGACGACCCATCATCATTATGACCACAGCGGCGGAAACGAGGTACGCACATACGCCTACACGTCTCTGAAGCCACTGAGCATCAGCTGAGAACATTGTCTATCACCTAGGCTTTCGTACGTGCCAGTGCTCATCTCCTGCAGCGCGTTGCTAAGGTCTCAGTAGGCGGCAGCTTTTCCTGGTGTTCCCATCTATGCCGGTAGCAATAAAGCTGCCGCTGCAACGAACATCGTCAAGGACAAGGACGAGTTTGACATTACGGAGAACATCCACGTAAAGTATGCGCTCACAACTTCAGAAGACTCTCTGATACTGACGACAAATGCGCCGCTAGGTGTCTTCATACACCATGTCATACGCAGGACTCTATCTGTTATTATACTACGCCCTCTTCAACCTCGTCGTCCAGTCATCCCGGTGGCGTGTTCACTGGTGACACCCTCTTCATCGCCGGATGTGGCCGCTTTTTCGAGGGCACGGCACCAGAGATGCACGCTGCCCTCTCTTATTTGGGTACACTCCCCGGTCAAACGATTGTATACAATGGACACGAATACACGAAAGGAAACCTGGCGTTTGCGAAGAGTGTGGAGCCCGAGAATCCGGCATTTGAGAAGCTGGATCAGTTGGTCGCGGAGGGCGAGACGACGGGGAAGAGTACGATCGCAGACGAGAAGGAATGGAATCCTTTCATAAGGCTGGATCAGCCTGCCATTCAGTGAGCCGTAGCGCATACTAGCTCTCGTGAAGGAGAAACTAACTTGTCAATGTAGGCAAGCGACCGGCAAGTCGGGTGACAGCGAAGTCATGAATGCCCTTCGTGAATTAAAGAACAACTTCAGGGGGTGAGGGTAAGCTATTCTTGCTGGGTTGACTTTCGCGTCCGCTCACGGCAACCTGCAGAGACAGTAAACTTTGATCGGGGTTGACGTTGATGACGAATATCAATAATGGGGAAAATGAACTGTGTCTAGGCTGCTATGTACCGCCTGCGAGACCGTTGTTCACAGTTCGCTAAGTAAATTCTCTGTACTATCGAGCCCAAATATAATGATACCACTGCTTGGGCCTTCAGCACTTGGCTTCAGCATAAACCTGAGCAGCGAAGCACTAAGATAACAGCCATAACAAGCTCGGAAAACCTGAAAGGATATTGGACATACGTTGTAGTTGTCAGCATTCATAGCTGCGTTACGGTAGGATACACAATAGGCTCGTGACATAATCATGACTCGTGAGCGAATGATATTCGTGCTTTGAATTTACAGTAGTCACAGTCCGACTAGAGCTACACGTTATGTCTTCGATCCTCACGTCCAGCCCGCCTCATATACGGTTCAGGAGACACCTCGTTCTCGCCAGTCTGCTCCCTGAACCCAGTCTCAGGGCCAACAGCTGCCTCAACTTGCGGCACCGTCAACTCCGTAGCAGTTCCACTCTCATATGTACTCATCCCCCTCTGCCTCCGTCTCCTTCTAGAATGTGGCTCGACATTCACAAAGACAACACCATCATCCTCATCACTGCTACTCCATCCCTCATCCGTGTGACACCCTCCGATATCACTCATGTCGCTCACGTCGTCATCCAACAGTGGTGTGTGAGGGAAGGAGTTCGGTGGGCTAGAGACTGTCTCATCGTCCGAGTCCACACTCGCCACCTTCGCATGCTTCTTGTTAGAGTGATGATGATGGCGAGAGCGCGTAGGCGATGAAGGAGGATGAGAGGCAGGTTCTTCTGTGAGGTTCTTATCCGGGACAGGGAACCGAATGCAGTACGCGATGAACGTTGAACACGCAGCGGCCACGAATACCACATGTAGGCCAGCTGCATAAGAGTCTCGAGCCGCGCGCTGCAGTCCAGGAGGTAGTTGGGCAACGAGGGTTGCTGAGCGCCGGATTTTCTCGATCATCTTTGAGCAAAAGTATAGATGTCAGACCGTTGAAAGGAGTAGTGTAGAGAGGACTATGTGCTTACCACTTCAGATCCGGGGCCCGAAATTCGCTCATGAAGTGCTTTGTTGAGCGTGCTTTGGAACATGGCGGAGGACATGCCGACACCTGCCACTTGGCCTGCAAACCTGATTGGTCACAAATGATGGGCGCGTTGATGCAGGGTACGCACCGACTCCTCGCCAGAACTGACTGAACCCGGTGGCTTCTGCAAGCGCGGATACTGCAGGTACCTAGTCAATAACGGAAACCCTCGTTTTATGGAGATGTATTAAGGCTAACCAGGAAGGTGTGCAAGCAGAGCGACTGTGTAGGTTCGTAAGTTAGTTTTGCATATGGCGATATGACTAGCAAGCGACTGACTGAGCATAGTTTGCAGAACAACGGCATTCCCGAAACCAAGGGGGAACTATGATACCGGAAGGCGTTATAGTCAACAGTTTTCAATAGCCTTGAAGCACGTCACTTACAATTCCTAGCCAAAGAAGCAGAGGGTGCGAGCTTTCTTTCATCGAAGCAATCATGAGCGTAGAGATGAACGGCAGGAAACCGGCTACAAGGGTAAGCGTCCTGTAGCGTCCAGTGCGATGCATCCACCATCTAAGACATAACTCGAGTGAATATCATCCAACTCTGACATACGTACTTGAGACATACCCAGCAAATAGTGACCCCATGCTCAGTGAGACGCCATTTGGGATAAGATGTGCTCCGGCCTCGCTTGCGCTTGTGAGCAGGACTGTCTGAAAGAACGTGGGGAGGTTGTACATGATGGCGAAATTGCACATGGAGACCATGAAGGATGCTGTACCGACGAGGAAGGGGACGCGTTGCATGACGAGATGAGGAGGGAAGACGGGCTCAACGGAGAAGCGGAACTCGACCAGCAGGAAAAGGAAGAAGAATGTGAAGGCAAGGCCGAGGGGGATAAAGACATAAGGAGAATCCCACTGAGCGAAGAATCAATATCATGAGTGCCCAGCCTGATGAGCGAGGGAAGAACACGTACAGGTTGTTCATTGGAATATTTGGTCGTGAGGAAGAAAAGGAAGGACAAAACCTTTCAGATGCGGATTAGCATGACGAGCCTTCACTGGCAGGAAGAGTATCATGCGACGTACGGATACTAGCAACGTGGAGCTGCCGCCGTAATCTATTCTTTTGAGAATATCCTTTGCACTACCACCACGGCCCTGGGTAATTATGACAATCAATCAGCACGAGTTGTGGACGATAGTTGTGTGTGTCCTTACAGGAGTGGCATAGTGCAGGTTGATAGATGTCAAGATAAGGGAAAGTGCGAAGAGGGGCAGCTGAAATAAAAATGCCCAACGCCACCCGAATCTATCAAGTAGTTAATCATAGCTGTGGTAGACGTAAGGTGAGCTAAGCTCGCTCACCTATCGCTGATGTAGCCCCCAAATGGCCCACCCAGTCCCATGCCGAGCTATCGGTATAGTGCGTCAGTTAACCAGCGGTAACATGGGTAGCGTTCGCGCACTGCCCAACTCACACTTTCGAAGACAGAAGCGACGCCCTGGGTAATCCCTCTGGCCTAATCATTCAGATAATCACTGAGTGGTTCGTCGTGGAGTCGAGAGGTAGGAGAGAAAGCTCACGCGCATGGAATACATATCGCAAGTGATAATCCTAGCAAAGACAGGGTTAGCATCGGCTTGCCATCGACATATGTAGGATGGCTTTGACTTACGATGCGGTGGTGAATACACCCCCTCCTCCTATCCCAGTGAGCTAGTATCAAGACAGTCATTATAAGCATGTCTCCGACTTTGATATGGCCTGCCCTGGACGTACAAATCTAGCAGCGATAAGCATTTCCATGCTGTTGGATAGGCCACAGGCAGCAGTTCCGACAGCAGCAAAGATGACCGCTGTTTGATTAGCTGCTCGTCTTCCCATGGCATTACATAGTCGTCCATATAGAGGGGTAAAGGTACATGTTGCTAGGAGATACCTATTCAACCGTGAGATGAACGTCGGGAAGGTATGTGTGCAAGAGGACTTACGCTGTCCCCAGCCAGCTGGCTTGATGTGACTTATTGAAGTCAGAAGATATCGAGGAAAGAACTGAGAGGGGCGAGAGAACGAGAGTCAGCGCTTGCATGGGACTTGTCGAGTGGGTGCGCTGGTACTTACGGGTGGCTACCAATGTCGCTACGTCACGAAAATCACGACAATATTGGTGTCAGCACTGCTTTTCTCACTGTAAAACCTTATCAAAGAGCACATACTGTTGAGTGCCTAGTTTTATAATGAAAAGGCGCGAGGATTGCGTCAACGACGGGTCCTCTGAGGGAATAGCGGAGGGGGATGGCGACTTACGGACAGAAAATTCGCAATCCAAACGCCTAGCAAAATGCCGTATCGTCTTGACTGGGGAAGCTCTAACGGTCCTAATTCACGGTCATCAAAACACGGTGCCTCGGAACACGTCTTCGCCTTTGTGGCGGCGGCCTGCAAGAGCGGTGTCCGCTCGGTATGTTGTTCGTGAGGGAGAGTCATGACGGGGTCGTGGACGTTGGCCTGCAGATAATGCGCCCGGCTGGGGCGGTTTCTCTTGGTATATACCTTGGAATCCAGGCGCCCCCCGTGAAAGATTTCAGCAGGGCTGGCTCAATTCCCCCACGGTGGCGCGGTTCATGTCGAGACAAACAAGCCCATGTCCGTCAGTGCGGAGCCAGCCCTGAGGCCGTCGAACCAGACACTACGCGCGCGAGGACTCCCATGACCAGGAACAGTTTCCCGAAAAGAACTGTTGAGGCTCGATCTTAACGCGGAGGGTAAAATGGCATGTTTGTTCACAATTCGGAATTATGTGTCAATGGAAGGTCGGGCCTGGCATCTTGGCCTGTTCTTCTCCGTTCTTCTCAATGGGCGATCCGCGTGTGGGTTCCTGGTCCTGTCTGTGTACCCTGACTGCAATTCGGAATATGCACTGCATATTCCACTCCCGCCCAGGGTTACATTCCGAATTCAAGTCTGTTTTCGTGCAAAGAGTATCTGCCTCTCAGAGACGGTCATCGCTGCGGTTTACTCGCTGTTGCTCACCTGAACTCTCCGCAGTTGCCCGCTAATCATTCGTATGTTATCTTTCTGATGATTCTCAGTTCTTTCCTAGGTTCGCCAACAACATTGTACGTACTTAGACTTTTGTTATCGAGAAACGAAAGGCCGTCGGTCTTCTGCTGGAGGGGAGTTGAAAGACCGGATTGGCTATTCCTCGATCGCAATATCGTGATGGGATTGCGCAATTGATAGGCGCCAATAAAGGCGCCAAGCAATTAAGACTGCAGTCCGCGCTCTCGGTTTTGGTCACAACACGAGCCTGATGCAGAGGTGCGAGCGTGTATGAGCTGCTTAGCCCATACCCCGTTGAATTACACTCAGCCATGGCCAAAGGGATAGGACACTCAAGTGTGCTAATGTGTGAGAAAAAACGGTTCCTCTCGGGTAAGCGGCGCTTGAATGGCGCTTCAGGATCGAGATAACGAATCTAGCACTCTCGATCACTGACGTTGTGGAGCCAGACTAGGAAAGTGCTGATAATCCCTAAGATCAGTGAAGTTTCGCTCATCCCTTGCGTGGCTTGCTCATTTTTGAGTGCTGTGGCACTAACTATTTCTCCTTCATTCTTAGAGCTTCAGTCCTATGCGCCGTCTATTTACCAGTGCTGCCTTCGAGCTCTATCACCGCCGCCATACAAGTTGAACGGCAGTGTGAAATGGCACGTCTTGCGCTGACTTTAATGCAAGAAAAGTAACTCTAGGCCTCCTGACTGCAATACAGTATGGTATGCCTGCATGTCTAACTTCTCTGTCGGTCGATGGCCAGAATGAAGTCTACTATAATAAGGTGACGGTGTCTCCGTATACGCCGGTATGTCAATGCAACATCCCGTTACCGGGCAAGTAGCCCAGTGTGTGAATAGCAAAGCAAATTATAGATAAGCTCATGGCTGCTGCAGACAGAATATCTGACAGTTGCCGTAAAGCAACTACTCGGGCATACATACGACCAGGAGGAAATAACGCCAAAGACCTCAACTTGCAAACTCGTTTGATGGGCGGTCCGTGACCGACAAGAATGTCCCGCAGATCCTGAGAATATTTCGTATGCGCAGAGCTCTCTATACCCGACTCATCCATCACGTAGTGCAATGCCAACCGTCGGACAACTGCATTGCATATCACAAGATAAACATACCATACACATCGAAAATGTAATAACGACCAGAAAGGCCCAGGACAAGTGTTTGCAACAAACATCCTCCCCGTAGGTCAGAGACAAGGAGACTACTTGCGTTTCTTGTTCTTTTTGGACGACTGCAAAGCGCATAAAGCCGTTAGCACCCGGATAGCGACTAGAACGGAGCGACATACCTTCGAAGGAGTGCGAGGGGAAGCAGGACCTTCACCGTCGCTGGATGCAACACTCTCTGGGCTGGCAGGCGACAAATGTGTGGCGTTCGCGGGGGATGCAGGAGTAGAAGGAGTGGCTGGAGCAGCGGGGGTAGCGGGGGTCGGTGGTGCTGCTTGTGCAGGAGCGGGGGACGCTGGCTTGGCAGGTGAAGCGACGCCAGGTAGCGAGTTGAGGGGAACAGCCTCTCCAACAGATGCATACGGAGTTGGCTCGGCTCTAAGAGACTTGATTCCGTATCTTTGCTCTAAAACAAACAGAATCGTAGTAAGTAACACCATTCGCTATACCTCGACCCATATACACGTGCTTACCCTTCTCTGCCCTGATAGCATTCATGCTCTCGACAACGTTTCTAACCTTCTCCGTGTTGTACAGCTCAGTAGCGGTCTGGAATATAAGTTGACCCCATCCCTCGACGAATGTATGTGCTTCGGCAGCGGTCTCGAGAATCTCGGCTTCAAGTTCACGCTCGGCCGCCAACAAGCTGTTCCACAGCTCGTCTCCGATGGAACCCTTTTGGAGGAGGGCCTGCATGGCGGGCTTGTCTTCACGAAGACGCATGATCCGATGAACGTCGGTGACGGCGCGGCGCATTAACGCAGCTTTAAGAAGGGCATCTGGAGCGGGCGGGTCTGTTTTCTGTAAGAGCGACACATAGACGTCGCGTTCATGGTGCCGTCCAAAGTACGGTTCAATTGCTTTGCCTAGGGAAGACGGTCAATACAAGGAGCGACGTAAGCTATGAATTTATGACGTGCGTGCTTACTTTGTAGATGTCGTTTATAAAGCGTGCTGAAAACCCACAGACCACCAAAGACGATGAACACATATAGAAGTGGAACGAGGACGGACGCCATGGTCCAGGATACTTTAGCGCAGGGTAGCTAGAGAGTCGGTGATGGTGGTGGTCGCGAAAGGAGTGGATGTCGGTGTGGACGGCGACAAAGGTGACGAGGTACGTTTACAGCCGGCGTCTGAACGAAAGTGTTGAGCTGGCAGAGAGAACAGGTCGCGTGGCGATTTGATGCATCGCCCATCACACGCGATTATCTCTGTAGACGCCGAGCGTTGATGATGTCGCTTAGACGGACCGGCGACCCCATTACCCCGGATTATGACCATGAGCGGTTCCCCACCGTGTGTGAACGAGAATCAGCAGCTGCGTCCCCCACACTCAATATAATTCCTTTCGGACAAGGACTTATTCGGATTTCTGGTTTATATTGCGCTTCTCGGTTATATAGCATCTCTTCCTTACACCCGACTACCTCCGCCATACTCTCCTCCAAACAACCATGTTCAGGCAATCTGCACTCAAGTCTTCAAGGACACTCGCAAGGCAATGGTCTTCACGAAGGCTGGCTTCAACAAAGGTGCGTGCATCTCTTTCCTGACTTCAGCTATGTATTGATATGTTGTGGGTAGACTATCAAGGAAGCCCTGGAGGAGGTCATCCCCGCAAAGCAAGCACAACTGAAGGCCTTGGTACGTCGACTCGCCGTTGTCACATCGCTGCCTATGCTAACCCTCTCATCCAGAAAACTGAGCATGGGTCCGCTGTCTTGGGCGATGTAAAGGTAGGCAACCCTAGCATGAGCTGTAACTACTGCTTGCTGAACAGCCTGAAGGTCGAACATCTCATTGGCGGCATGCGTGGTCTCAAGTCCATGCTGTGGGATGCCTCTGTTCTCGATCCCAACGAGGTACGCATCCCAATGGATACCTTCCACCTCGTTCTCCTCTTCAACTACATACCCCCAGGGCATTCGATTCCACGGCCTGTCCATCCCAGACTGCCAGAAACAACTCCCCGCAGCGCCAGGCGGCAAAGAGATCATCGCCGAGAGCATGCTCTGGCTCCTGCTCACCGGCAAGATCCCCACAGAAGCAGAAACCCGCCAGCTCTCCCGCCAACTCGCAGAGAAGGGAGAACTGCCCGAGCACGTCGTGAAGCTCATCGACTCGTACGAGTTTACCCCTTTCCCCGCATTCCCCGCAGATGCTAAGCATGTGATTTTTGTCTGTGGGCTCTAGGCTGCCGACGACCTTGCACCCGATGACACAGCTTGGTATGGGCGTGGCTGCCCTGAACCATGATAGTGTGTTCCAGGCTGCGTATGAGAAAGGTATCAAGAAGACAGAGTATTGGACGTATGCGCTTGAGGACTCGTTGAACCTCATCGCCAAGCTTCCTGCTTTGGCTGCGAGGATCTACCGCAATGTCTACAAGCCCGAGAATGATCTTCCTGCAATTAACAAGGACTTGGACTTGGTTGGTGAGTATGTATAACCTGAACCTGGGAATATTCTGCTCATTATTCGTAGGCAACTACACCAACCTCCTTGGCTATGGAGATAACCACGACCTTACCGAGTACCTTCGTTTGTACATCGCCATTCACGGCGATCACGAAGGTGGCAATGCATCCGCGCACACCACTCGTGAGTACCGATAGAATACTTACAGATAGCTCGACTTACTGATGGCCTTGACAGACTTGATTGCTTCCACGCTTGCGGATCCCTACCTCGCATACGCCGGTGCTCTCTACGCCCTAGCTGGTCCTCTTCACGGGTATGTTATAACAAACAACGTTGCTGTACAACAATCGCCTTACCTCAGGTGTCCCACAGCTTAGCAAACCAGGAAGTACTCCGATGGCAACTCAACCTGCGCGAACAGCTGGGCGACAACATCACACACGACCACATCCGGGAGTTCCTCTGGAAGACTCTCAAGAGCGGACAGGTCGTCCCTGGGTCAGTATTCAGTATTCAATGTCATCTATACGGAGATGTTGATATAACGAACTTACGTTGAATCTCGTTTTGGTTTGTCCTGTTAGATACGGCCACGGCGTCCTCCGAAACCCAGATCCTCGATTCATCGCGCTGCAAGAGTTCTGCGAGACTCGCCCTGAGCTTCTCGCCGATCCGGTGATTCAGCTTGTGAAGAAGGTTCGTGGTGGCTTCATCATGTACAGGGCTCATTTTCTCACTGATTAATGGTATTTAGACTTATGAAGTAGCACCCAATGTATTGAAGGAGCACGGCAAGGTACGCACCTTCTCCCCCCAGTAACTGCACCCCTCACTCATAAATTGACTTTTATTGTCTTCATTGAACAGACCAAGAACCCTTACCCGAACGTGGACGCCGCCTCGGGATGCGTACTCTACCACTACGGCCTGACAGAGTTCAAGGTCAGCTCTCACTCCTCTCCGAGCTTTACACACCCTTCACTGACCCTCTTCTCTGCTGCGACGACAGTACTACACCGTCATCTTCGGTGTCTCGCGAGCACTCGGCGCGCTCACTCAAGTCGTCTGGGCTCGGGGTACGTCACCAACTCGTTCCTCTCATTCTTTGACTGTCGAAGCTGATTCCGATGCAATGTTTGTTATTTGTAGCTCTGGGCTTGCCACTGGAGCGTCCGAAATGTGAGTCATGCATGCGGTTTCATTTTGTGTTTTGTAAGTTCGGGGTGCTGACGTCCATGGTTTCTCTAGCACTTTCGATGGATGCTATCGAGAAGCTCGTCAAGTAGTGAACGTGAACTTGGATGCATGCGAGGAGGAGCACGGATAAATCACTATGTGAGGACGGCACTTGACACGGGTTGCAGGCGTGCCCGATCTCTTGTATAACAGACATCTTTCTGCAAAATGCAATCACACTTGCTTTCGTGTGAACTCCAGTTGAGAGATTGCGCACATCAGGCCGATAATTGACCTAGGGAATCAACGAATGAAATTAATTTACTTAACTGAGCCCCAAAATCTGTTCATGACCAGTAGAAAACAAACTGACTCAAAAGAAAGAGTATATACAACCCTTATACAACAGTCAAAAGAAGACGGTAAGAAACCTGTAGAAAGCTAACAACAGCGAGGAGGAAGATATGCAGGAGACCCAGAGGGAAAGTGTCGCAGGAAAGGTTTGTACATCATACACGAGAACAAAGTTCAAAGTCAGAGGAAACACGATCAGCAAGAAAGCGTCTTTAGGAAATGCGTTCGTCAAAAAAGGAAGCCAGCTTTAGAATCGACGAGGAGCTGCCTGCTGTGGGGGAGGTGCACCTCTCCCAGCAGGCGGGTATTGACCAGGTGGTGGTGCGCCTCCAGGGCCCCTTGGTCCTGGAGGTGGGTATTGACCGGGTGGTGGCGGCCCTTGAGGGTAACCCTGCGGCGGGCGAGGCCCTCCCTGAGGATAGCCCTGTGGTGGATATGGAGCACCACGGCCTGCAGGCGGAGGAGCTTGCATGTTCTGTGGAGGCATCGGTCCTCCGCGCCCCATAGGCCCCGGAGCAGGACTTGAATTGCTACGAATGGGCTGTGGCGGAGTAGGTCCGGGATCACGCAGTGACACTGGAGCGGGTCTGCCGTTTGGTACGCCTTGTGGCGGAACAGAACCCGGTGCACCTGGCGGAGGAGGGTTCTTTTCCGCAGCCTTTATGATCTCGTCGCTGGGTAAATGAATCATGTGAGTGCCAAGAAGCTTGAAGAAGGTGTGTTGTGAAGCGGGAGCATACGCACTCAAGTAAGTTGAGGGCTGCGCAGAGAACGACCCATTCCACACAGTCCTCGTTGCCCTCACCGAGTGTTTGCCATACGGCTTTCTCTTCCTCCGTCTTTCCCGTTATTGATATACGAGTGCCGCCGCCATTGGGACCCGGAGGGTTCTTCTGAATCTTGCCAAATTCAATTCGCTTTGGTGGTATGTTGTGTCCGGCGTAGGCAAAGTAGAACATACTCCAGAATGCGGCGTTCGGGTTGGGCTTGGAGATCTGGAAGAGCGGCAGATCTGCAGAATCCGGCGAAGGAAGGGCCAATTTGTAAATCGGCGAGAGAACACCTGTGTTCGCGATCGTCCATTTCAGGTTACGAGATGCTTCGCAACGCACGACCTTGGACGATGAAGACGCGGAATGACCTGGGTCGGAGGCGGAGGCTTTACCGATAGGACTTGGACGGGGAGGGAATAGCTTTGCTACGCAGAGATCGCCTTGCGCAGAAGGAGTCAAGAGATAGTTCTCAGAGTTCTGTAATTTGCGCAACGGTGAGAAGAATGGTATGATAGACGTATAATGAGCACGTACGAAGTTGGTGTGTAAGTAAGAGTACAGGATATTCGCCGGTTGTCCTGTTAAGCAGGATTAATTACTGCATACCTTGGAGAGTTTGTGTACATACCGTGAGGGGTAACTATCAAAGTTGGAAGATGGTTGGGTATCGGGGGATGCGTTGGCGAAGTGTAGACGGTATAAATAGCTTTAAGGTGCGCTTTGCCGTGAGCATCGACCAGGTAGTATCACGCTAGAAACCAGCTTACCAGCCATGATTTGGCACGGAAATAAAAGAAAGAAGATGGGAGACTTTGCTGAGCAACAAGCGGGCGGAAAGGGGAGGAGGAGATGGTTGTCGAGAGCAAGGTGTTTGGAAGGCAGTCACCGCTGCAACAGACCTGGCTACTAACTCAGAGGCGCCCAAGCACTCAGGCGTTCCCTTGCCGCATGGTCGGGTGCGCAGGTGACCGTGACAGCACCGTGACCCCTGTGTGACAGCCGATAAGTGTCCCGCAAGCGCCCTCCCGCCAGTCAGGGTGACGACTGTCACGACGGCGTCACGGATGGGTGTCGGCGTTGTAACGCTGTCTGCGCTCTCGAACTCTGAGGTTCATCGATTCTCTCGTTGGAACCGTCTCTCTCACCGACCACCACCCCCGACGCCCGCCCCAACATCCATCGAGCAGCTATACTAACACGTTTGTCGGCCTCAGCGTCGCAGCCATGAAGGGACTCAAGAAGACTCTGGTCAATCATCAATTTATGTGTTCAATGTACAGGAACGCGCTCTGACACCGCCCACAGCTCAACAGGACCAAATCGACCGAGTCTTCGTCCTCGAAAACAAAGGAATCGAAAACATCCGCTGCAGCCGCCGCAGCTGCAGCACCGCCGCCCCCGCCACCAAACGCCAACAAGCCGCTCCCGCAACCAGGCTCAGCAGTCGCCAGTCTCAGCAATCTAGCCAACAACAGCAACCACTCTTTGCCAGGATCCAATGGCTCTCTATCGTCCGGGAGATCAAACTCGAATTCGTCCATAGGGAGTGCAGCAGCGCAGCGGGGATACGCACCTCCAGATAGGGCATCCCCTGCACCTCCCATTGTGGTCGTCAGTCCCGAGCAGGAGCCCATCGAGAGAACCTCACTCGGGGATGGACCAAACACTCCGCCCAGGTCAAGCACGCTCAACCGTCTCCGCACAGGGCCCAAGGACACTATCCCCATCGTAGGAAAGCCTCCTCGGAAGCAGCGCAGCAGCAGGTTTGTCGTTACAGAGAAGGTGGAGATCGAGAAGCTTCCACCTTTCCTGGGTGTGTACAATCCTAAACTCAAAGCGTTTACGTCTTATTTACGTGCTTCCAGAGACAGCACCGAATGAACGACCACAGCTCTTCATTAGGAAGCTGCATCAATGCTCTGTTCTATTTGACTTCAATGATGCCAATGCCGAGCTGAAAGGAAAGCAAATCAAGACACAAACTTTACATGAAATGCTCGAGTACATCACCACGCAACGTAACGTTATTACAGACAACATATACCCTGAGGTCGTCAAGATGGTATGTCGTTTTCCGTCGTGAAGGCGACAAGTCGCTGATGGGAATTTACGCGTGCAATTCCCATAGTTCGCAACGAACCTCTTCCGAGCAATACCCCCGCCCACCAATCCTCAAGGTGACGCCTATGATCCCGAGGAAGATGAGCCAGTCCTCGAGTTGGCGTGGCCACATCTCAAGATGGTGTACGAATTCTTCCTGCGTTTTGTCGAGAGTCCAGACTTCAACACCAATCTCGCCAAACGTTACATTGACCAAACCTTCGTCCTCAACCTCCTCGAACTCTTCGACTCCGAGGATCCTCGAGAACGCGATTTCCTCAAGACGACACTTCACAGAATCTACGGAAAGTTCCTCAACCTCCGTGCACCGATCCGACGTAGCATCAACAACGTCTTCTTCCATTTCGTCTACGAGACGGAGAGGCATAATGGCATCGCGGAACTGCTGGAGATACTCGGTTCGATTATCAACGGCTTCGCACTTCCATTGAAGGAGGAGCACAAGACCTTCCTGATGCGGGTTCTCCTTCCTCTGCATAAGGTCAAGAGCTTGTCCATGTACCACCCACAGCTAGCGTATTGCGTGGTCCAATTCTTGGAGAAGGATGCGGCGCTAGCGGAGGAGGTCGTGCTTGGTCTGTTGAAGTTCTGGCCAAAGGTCAACTCGCCGAAGGAAGTCATGTTCCTAAGCGAGATGGAGGAGGTCCTGGACGTCATTGATCCCGCCGAATTCCAGAAGATCCAAGTCCCGCTGTTCCAGCAGCTCGCCAGGTGCATCAACAGCCAGCACTTCCAGGTCGCGGAACGGGCGCTGCTGTACTGGAACAACGAGTACATCGTCAACCTCATGAGCGACAACCTGGGTGTAATTCTTCCGATCGTGTTCCCAGCTCTGTACACAAATTCCAGACAACACTGGAACCGGTGGGTCCCATCGCATATAATCTCCTCGCTGCCGCTAACAGGGCTTTAGCACAATACACGCCATGGTATACAATGCGTTGAAGTTGTTCATGGAGATCAACCCAGATTTATTCGACGACGCCATGCAACAGTACAAGCAGCAGAAACTGGAGTGAGTACTCATCGCTTCACATACTCTCAATTCGTATTAACATGATGTCAAGCGAGCATCAACATGCCGTTGAGCGGTACGAACAGTGGAATAAGTTGCGGGCCCTGGCAGCGGAGCATGCCCACGGGAAGCTTCCTGAAGGCTTCGAGAAAGACGTGCCAACTCCGCCGCCACCCCCAGTGGATGAGAACGAGATCCTTGACTTGTCTATTGATCTCAACGCAGTCTCCATCGATGCAGAAATACCTCTGAACGAGCTCGAGGACAACGGGATAGAGAGGGTACCGATGGCTGATCCGGGGATGGACGTGAGTCGTAACGGCTATGTATACCCCCAGGACGTCTGAATGAAAAACTTGTGAGCAGCGACCGTTTCCACAAGTAGGCGGTTTAGAGCACTCTCCAGGTGGCACGAACTTGCATTCGCGGCGAAAAAGTGCTCTACCAGGTGCGGACGCTTTTCGACGTTGGTTTCACCGCGTTGCTGACCGCATGCACGGACATTCTGGTTCATCAGTCGATCCTACCGTCTTGCGAGATTTGCAAGCGCATCGAAGTCTCGAGGATGATGTGCTTCAATCCGGTGTGCCGCAGGACGGACCGTGAGCGCATGTCTTCGATGGACGTTTGTTTTACTACTTTGTCTCAGTTCACTCAGTCTTTTCCTCTCAGTCTGCGACTGTGTATTTGAGATACATATAGCGATGCCATGTGTGTTCCGATGTTACCCTGTTTTCGTGGATCAATACTCTCTCTCTCTCTCTCCGTATGGTACAGTTTCTGCAGCATAGCCTATACATTTCGTTTTCGCTGATACATACACGCCGCCGTGCTACTGTGTTTATGCATGAGTTTTCTCGAACGATATCTTTGAATGAGTTATTCCGGGACAAAAAGTACATAGTAAGCGACCTAGACGGTGTAGGCTGGTATTCCTAACGGCACATGTGTTGAGATTGTTTAGATTGTGATGGATATAGCTAGTCCTCAGGTGCGATGGCCTCCAATTTCTTGATGCAGTCGAAAATCTCAGATAAAGCAAGCATACCAAAACTATGGGCCCCAAAGAAGTGAGACCGGCGGAAGATGAGACTGATACCGTACGCTACCCAAGCGCGTCGCAAGGCCAGCTTTGTGTGCGCCTCAAAGTCTTCATCCTCAGTTGGGTCAGGCCCTACCGTGAGTCTCGCCGTGCGGTCGAAGAGGTTTGTTGTCTGCTCTCGGAGCTTCGCAATCTGCTCCTTGCGCTTCTTCTGGTCTGTGCACTTCGCGACTATCGTGCCCACAAGAGCTTCCTCCTCCGTCAACATGGCCGTGCGGGCGGTTGACAGCGTATGGGATACGCATATGGTGCGCAATTCGTACGCAAAGTCCTGGAAGACCGCCCATATCTCGCGGATTTGAGTTATGGAGTGCTTCCATACGTCGATGAATGGTGAGACCGCAGTGCGAACCGCAAGGATGACCTCTCCTCCAGGTTGCTTACTGCTGTAGAGCTTATTGTCCCGGAACATGCTGATGACCCTTTCCATCTCGACATTGTGCTTCTGAGTACTGGGATAGACGTGTGGCATACGAGGTTCCGGAAGTCTGATTTCGCGGAATAGTTTCCCAAGCCAACGCTGACTCTCGTAGTACAACGTCGTGTTGTCGTTAGCCGTTAATTCCGGGCAGCTCCAATCTGGTTTGGCTTGAGACTTGTTTCGAGGAATACGATCGACAGGGACTGGCATGCCTGTCTTTGGATAGTCGACTGCATCACTGTGGAGGGCGGCGAGGGCGAGGCAGTCGGGGTCGTGAATACCCTTGTCACTTGCATCGGCTCTAGCCAGCCACGCCGATGCAATAAGCCCGATGCTCTAGTATGAGGTCAGATCCTTGTAACTCGACAGAAATCGAACGGGCACATACATCGGAATACAGGTATGATGTGACGAAGTCCGCGATATCTGCGCGTGTACTAGGGCGATCGAGAAGTAGTCGCTGGGCAGGGTCGTAGTTGGCAGGCGTGAAGGTTTGTGTAGGTAGCATCGCAGGGTGACTACAGATGACGAATTCGTCGCCTATCGCAAACAACACAATATTCAGAATACTAACTACTAGAATGTATATGAGAATACGCACCATCGAGGTCTCCACCTGCTAAGTAAGATGCCGGAGGTCGTTTACCTATATATGCGTTCGAAAAACGTGCAGTGAGCAATGATTACATAAAGCTTGGTATTTAATCTCACCTCGAATAGGGAATACTACAGTGTTCGGAAGAGGCTCTATTGCCAACGGAGAGTCTGGAGGTGGTTTACCGATGGCTCTCCAAACTTGTATATCGCCGGGGGCGATGACTGGAGAACGGAACACCATAACGGGCCCTTCGAGATAAAGAGGCTCACTTCCGTCATTGCTTGTGATGCAGGCATAAACTTCCCCCGGGAGGAGGAAGCCGGAGATATCGGCAACACCAGGCAAGGTCCATCCATTAGGTACGGGAATGCGGGCTTTGTATTTCAGTTCACGAAGAACATGGTGGGCGGCGAACTCAGTGAGTTGCTTGAAAAGATCGTTCTCCCGGATACTGACGCCAAGCTTGTACAAACTCAAGAAAACCGACGTGATCTTGAAGGATGTACCGAGTCCGTGACCCTCGAATAACTTTGCTGCATCTTGCAAGTTCGTGGTCGCTCGTCGGGTCTGATCGACAACAACGCCCTGCAGCCTCTCGAGGATCTTGTACCCTCCGAAGATCTTGAGATCCTCGAGCATCATGACAAGAGGCCGATTAAGATAAAACTTCCCGGGAGACGTGAATGCGGCCACAATCTCTACTTGCATCGAGGCCTGCGCATCGAACTTGACCATGGACTGCCTCAGGCAGATTTGCTCTCCGTTCAAGCGATAGTCCACGCTGAGCATGCCCTTCGAGCCACGATAGCGAATCTGAAAGGCGGGCGGATACTCAATGTGCTTGTTCCGCGCATGCCGACGACTGACGGCCTGCAGCTCCTTCCATGCCTTCTGTGCGAATTCGCGAGACATAGTTCCAATGCCCTCGGTGAACGATCGACCGCGTTTGTCGAGAATGTCGGGTAGAATGGGGATCTCCTCTACATCTCCTATCGCCACAGCTGCCTCAGTGGCGGTGAACGCCTGAGAGATACGCGCTCCGTATCTTGCGGGACAGTAGATGAGCTGCGGGTCATACTCGACGCTGTTGAATACACCAATGCTGTTGATGATCGTATCGGGGTTGATGGTAATCGTTCGACCATAGCTCTTCATGGTGAATGGCTTCATGAACCACACAGCATGCTGTTTCAAGGACGACTGAGTGTATGCAAGAAATTCGAAGTGGCGGCCAGCGATGTCGAGACCGTTCTTGAGGATACCACCGAACCGGTCATGGATGAAGGCACGATCGTCACGATCGCGATTCAGACGGTAGAGATACCCGTTGTCGTCGTTGAAACAAACGCGTATAAAGTTCGAGGTGTAGTCCGCGTACTGGCGTGTGACGCGATTGTTCTTCTCCGGGAAAGGACCGTCGAGGACGAGCTTGGTAGGCGTGACGGCTACGTGAAGACACATAAAGGTGTCGGCTTGCACACCACGAGTCTCTTCCTCCATAGCTGCATTGCGGTAGTCGAAGTTCTTCCTGCACTCGAGCCACAGCTCACGGACGTAAGCTGACGACGTCGGTGCAGCAGCACCTCTCTGCCTCGCTGGATCCACGCTGTGACTCTGGATAGCAAGGCGGCGAATGAACAGCGCGGTATACTGAGGCCCGTGACGGCGCAGCATCAACTCGATATGAGGGCGAAGGGTCAAGACTTCCGAAAAATCCATGAGATGGTTGCAGACGAGTGCTTCGATCTGGAAAGCCACTTCGAAGTCGGTGATAGAGCTCACGAACTTGACGTATGCTTCTTGGTAGGAGGGTGAGAAGAGCCCGAGGCGCACTGTTGGAGGCACCGCGTCGCTCAACTTCAGGTGCGCCGTGTGCTCGGCTATCCATGTGAGATGAGCGACGGCATTCCGGGACGAGAACAGAAATCGGACGGCCAATGAGGTGAACTGGGAGGATGTCGAGTGTTCTGTGCCCAGGTTGCTGAACCGATGGCGCTTTTCACCGGAGACAGTACGGGACACCAGAGGGCGCTCGCCATACATCTGAAGACCACCGGGTGCAGCGATTTCCGCCTCGAATGTCGGAGGGTAGTTAAGTGACAAAAAGAGTGCCTGACGCTGGGATTCATCGTCGACACCGAGAGCGGCCCACACAATCTGCGCGCTGTGTATGGCTACAGTACGGAGCATGTTCAGCTCGTCGACGTACACCATGCGAAACTCCCGCTTGTCGAGGTCGAACGTGAGTTGTCCTCGGCAGCTTTTCTCGAACTCGACTGAGAATGTGCCATCGCGACACTCCCATCCGAATGCGAGAGTAGCCACCGGGACGGTCCGCAGCCTCAGCTGCTCGACGACGCTCTCTCGCTCTTCCAACGCCTTGGGATCGACGTACGGCAGGCGGGTGATCTTGTCCACGATGTCCGCACGAGCGGCCTTCTGGCTCGGTCGGAAGATGAGGGCGACGTTCCCTATGTAGATTTTCTCCCTGATATAAGACCCCTGTCCGTACCTCCACAAAAAGAGACGGCCAATCTCGGGAGTGGGCAGGGTGAGTGCGCCACATCGATATTGGCCGCGTCTCGCTTGGGGGAAGATGACGACCTCGAAGTTTATCGGCAGGGCCTGAACGTTGCTGATTACCTCATCCCTATGGATGGCTTCGGCAATCGCACGCTTCATGTTGTAGACGTTGGCCGATACATTGATATTCTGTACGTAGACCTCCATATTGTAGCACTGATCTTTGAGGAGGCCGATAGAGGCCGATCCTGGCTTGAGAGCTTATTAGAATGCATATTTGAGCAACGTACGCACTCACTGGTATGGGCTAATCCCCTCGATTGACGTTGAGAGGAGTGAACCCGGGGGACAAAGGGAGGGCCGACTACCTGCGGGCTGGTCAGGGTCAACCAGCTGAAAGACCTGGGAACTTAGAAAGCGCGGCATTAATACGGACTAGCGCCCTTGATAAGATTATTTCGAGGATACACACGACACTGATATTATAGCAAAATTCGAATCCAATTTATTCCATTGACATCATACAGCAAACAGGATTATACATATACAGAGCTGAGAGGAACATAAAACAAGTTAATGAGAGTGCTTGCACGTAGCCACCGAGTCATATAGCGCGGGAAGCAACTAGAACATAACCTCCCTTGGCTCGGGGTTCTCATCGTGCACAGGAGACGGCAGCGGCGACTGCATCCTTGAGGTGAACGACGAGCTGAACCCAAGCGGGGTCCACCCATCAGTAGAAGACGATGTGGAGGACGACCCGAATACGTCTCCCCAAGACGACGAGGCTTCATCCATCGACAATGAGTCCGACATATCCATGTCAGAGTCAGAGTCCGAAGTAGAATCGAGGTGAGAAGACCAAGCGTTGTGGAACTCTAGATCCATCATGGGGGCAGATGCACCGGGGGCAGGTGTAATCGTGCGTCCCCATGATGCGGAGAAGTCGAGTGTAGGGAGGACGAACGACGCAGAAGGGTCGATGTGAACGTCCCTGTCCTCGTTGTTCGGCGATGTATCAAAGCTCATCTCGGAAAGGGTTTCTTCGATAGCCTCAGCCGTGTCGTTCTGATGCGCTTCCTCTTCCAAGACACACCAACCTGTCCCAGCTTCTCCTAAGACACCACGCACGCGTGACTCCGTCCATCCGTGGAACTTGACCTCGAGCACGGTACATAATCCGCTGGAGTGTCCGAAGGCAGAAGTTGTCACCCCTGGGTCGTCGAATACGCGTGCAGCGTCCAACCGAGAGAAAAGACTGGACACTCGCAAGGAGTGGGTGACATGATCGTCGTGGACGGAAGCCAGGTACGCGAACGGGATGAGGGGATGATTGCTCGTGTGTACTGAGGGATTGGTAGGAAGGGGCAAACGAGAAGTCGGAGTGGGCGCAAGGGGGATGAGTAAGACGGTGGTCACATCCGCGACAGGAGAAGCGGGGAAGTAGTGATCAAGCTCGGCCTCCAGTGTAGAGACAGCCTCAACAGCTGGGGTAGAAGCAACAACAGAACGAGTGGAAGGCTCAAGCCTGAGCTTCTTGGATGTCTTGTTCTCCTTATTACCGGAGTACTTCTTGATCTTCATCTCTCTCTCCTTCATCATCTTCACATCCCAGTCCGCCTCCCAGAAGGCACGTCCCACGACAGGGACATTGTCCACAACATTCTGGAACAGCGGTCTCGCACTGGAGAAGTTCCTCGCCGTGCCCAATCCGACATGCGTGACATTCCTGGGAAGCGCAGGTGCGCGGGGCATATATGGTGCCCAAAGCGGTCGACTGAGCGTCACGCGCGTGGGGCCGTTGAGGCGCTGCTGAATAGTCTGGAAGCGGTATGGGTTGGCAGAGTACTTGGGACCTGCAGAGCCATGGGGTGCATGTGCTGTGAGGTTGAATGCGCCAGGAGCGGTGAGCTCGCCCACAACGCGAGTGAGGAAGGTGCGTGCTTGTTTGACAAAGGCCCCGACAGCGCCAGAGGGCCTAGGAGGTTGTGCGCGGGGGATCCAAGCAGGCATGTGAATCGATCTACCACTGCCCAGAGATGCTGCCCCTCCAGGCGGAAGACCTGGAGGTTTGTGCAGCGAACGTCCTACTTGGGCACGAAGCCCAGAGGACAGCAGCTGCATGGTTTGGTGGATGGTGGTGGTCGAGGTGAGAGAGGGAAATGCTGTGGAGAACGCAGTAAGTAGATGCCGCGGCTGAATTATAATATTAGAGTTGCTGGCGCCGAGTGCCTGCGTAAGTGAATGCCGAAAGCAATGCCGATGCCGATGCGGGATCTCCGGCTGCGCCACCATGCCCCGCCGCTCCTAATTGGGAGCAGTCGGATTCTATAAGCGCTCATGGCACTGCCAATGAGTGCTCCTGCGCTGAGAGTCAAGGTGCACAGCAACGAAGACTTCCTGATACTTATATTGCCCACTTTTGTTGAGCACATAACGCTCCGTTAGGCCCACCAGAGGCTGAAGCCAAACGGTGGCCACGCAACTGAATGGCGAGTTTGGCTTTGGGGCCATGGCCAAGGCCACGGTTTGTAGTATCATCAAGTAAGAAATCCTGCGGCCATTACATTATGAGAATAACCCGACGGGAGTACTATGCCTCAACCGGTTCATCAGCTGTGGCCACCTTCTCTGCCTCGTCTTCTGCCTGCTGAGACACCTCCTCATCCCCCTTCGGTTCCCCACTCTCAGCAGAGTCATCCTCGGCATTCTTGCTACCCAATACGGTAGCGTTAATACTGTAATACAGCGTCAGAAGACACAAGAGCATGATTCCATAACAGAACAGATACTCACGTCAACATGACCTGCACTTTCTCCTTCTCTCCCGTCTCTCTGTTCTCTAACTCCACAGTGATTCGCTTATTGCCCTTCCATCCATAGCTTCCGGTATTGAACGTCGAAGGCACTAAGGTAGTCGAGCCCACAAATCCAGGGTCAGTTTGGGCCACATCCTTGGTGTCGTCGTCGCCGATAACAGGGGGTGTATGTGTGAGATTGACGTGAAGCGGTAAGGCGCGCGACTTGAAGGCAGTAGCACCCATGGAAACCTGGCAGCATTAATTTTGCTTGAGACGAGTGTGACTATGGAAGGTAAAGATGACTCACCTTGGGACCCTTCTTACCACTCTTAGCCTTTGGCGTAGCAGCTTTGTCGGTCTTGGCGACTTTGGAACGCGTCACAGGAGCGTCGGTGCTTTCTGCAGCGCGTTTTGTACCTGCATGTCCAAAGTCAACATGTGAAGCTAGGCATATGTATGATTTGTAGGACGACGTACCTGCCATGTCTAGATTATTTTGAGGGATATTGAGGGAATTGGGTGCTTGAAGCGATTGAGATGGTTGGCGTACCGGTGAAGGTTTATAGCACACCACTCGCGGTTGGCGTACTTATATCATGGGCGGCCCTGGATACGAGCTACGTCACGCGTAAGAGCGCTCAGGTAGCGCGTCATGGGCGCTCAAATACTCAATGAGTTTTGGTCGCAAAGACCCTGGCCGTGCAAAGAATAAAACGACCGACTTCGCGACCAGATGTTGGCCACGTCTGGGGCCAAGGAGAATTGCATCAGAAGCAGACTGCGACAGTTCGGGTATACGTGATGGGCCATGCTATAATACACAATGATTTCTGGCCCAATATGTTAGAGCCATACTTGCAGCAGCAAGAAGAGAAAGCGGCTCACAATACAATGATTTGACAGACTACTCCTCGTCCATATCCTCCTCCCGCACGACTATCTTTCCAGCACCCGATGACCCCGCTTTCTTACCCTGCCCGCCTGCAGCCGCCCCTTCGCCCTTTGGCCCTCCATTGTTCTTCGCCCTTCCGCTACCCACATTACCAGGTTTGCTCGCCTTCTTCCGCCCTTTACCGCTTCGAGGCCCCTCGTCCACTCCATCACCTATCGTAATCACGACGCTGAGGGTAGATTTCCCTCTCTTCCGAATGGATATGTCCTCGTCTTCATCGTCGGGAATAACCTCATCCTCCACCTCCGCAGTGCCGGTCTGCACCTCCGTCTTTATCTCGTCTGCTGGGTAGGGAAGAATCTCGGGCAGTGACATTGTTAACTGGAGGAGATGTGGAATCGCAGCGCCCATCGCACTCAAATGAAGTGTCTTGTGCCTATGCAGTGTACATAAATACATTTATATACAATGCGATAATCCCAAGTAACTCACCCATCCTTAAGCACGACGTCTTTACATCGCCTCAGGTACATTCCTAACGGGGTCTTTCGAGTGATGCATATGTAATTCTTGCCTTCAACATGCGCAGATCGCGGGCCAGTCGCAGATACAGATGTAGGCACTGTGGGGTATGGCCTTTGGGGCTTAAGCTTGCGGTACTTTACCGCAGGCTTGACCTCCTCTTCATGATCGACTGCGTCTGCTCGTCGCTTGCCTTTCTTCTTCTCACTCTCGACGGTATTTGTCGACATCTCTTGGACTTCCTCAACATTCATGTTCATTGATCCTGACGCACCGGAGGCCGCCTTGTCAGGCTGTGCGTCCTGTGGTCCAGCTGCAGGTGCTGGTACAGGTACAGGTACAGGTGCGGCCGCGCTGGTGGTCGGTACCGTTGGATTCACTTGGATGACTGGCAGACCCGAGGCCGCCTTCAACTTTTTCGCGCCCACAGCATCGACAGCACCCTCTGTATCGCTCGCCAAACGTTTTCTCGACAACGATTGAGTCATAGATCCGAGTGACAGAAGCCTAGAAATCGAGCGACAAAACAAGACGGAGATGGAGGAAGAGAGTTGCAGGAAGCGCCCAAGGATATCCCTAAACCCAAATCTGGGGGCACTATAAATTTGCCCTTGGCTTCGCTCTCCCACTTCCTCAGTCTTCCAGCCTCTCCCGCCCCTCTCCCCTCTGGGTCTTGTATTTTTTCTGTAATATTATCTTCTCAGAAACCTTACACTCTCGGATCACCACTATTATCGCAAAATGAGTCAAGATGCGGCGGAGCAAAACATTCAGATGTGGAAGGTCAAGAAACTGATCAAGAGTCTTGACACGGCCAGAGGGTGAGTGTTTCTGTGTGGGTTGGGTCGCGGGATATAGAAGATCAGCAAAGAACGAAGCTCTGACTATCGAGTGTAGTGCCGGAACTTCCATGATCAGCTTGATTATACCCCCAAAGGTGCGTCCGATGTAACACAGATCGGTAGATGGTCCGTAACTTATGCAGCTTTGCCCGCTCGTAGGATCAAATCTCGCGTGTCTCGGCGATGTTGACGCAGGAATACGGAACAGCCTCTAACATCAAGTCTCGTGTAAATCGACTATCCGTGCTTGCTGCTATTACGAGTACCCAGCAGCGTCTCAAGCTGTATAATCGAGTCCCTCCAAACGGTCTCGTGCTCTTCGTCGGTACCATCCTTACAGACGAAGGAAAGGAAAAGAAAGTCTCTTTCGACTTTGAACCTCACAAGCCTATCAACACGTACGCTACCTGATTCCAATTCTACTGGGACATTCATCTAACGTTTTCTTCGTGTGCGGATAGCTCCCTCTATCTTTGCGACAACAAATTCCACACTGAAGCGCTGCAAGAGCTTCTTGAATCCGATTCCAAATTTGGCTTCATCGTCATGGACGGTAACGGCACGCTCTTTGGTACCGTCGCAGGCAACACCCGCGAGGTCATCCACAAATTCACCGTCGACCTCCCCAAGAAGCACGGCCGTGGTGGTCAGTCCGCCTTGCGTTTCTCCCGTCTTCGTGACGAGAAGCGTCACAACTACGTGCGCAAGGTGGCCGAGTTGGCTGTGCAGCACTTCATCACGGCGGACAAGGTGAACGTGACTGGGCTCGTGCTAGCGGGTAGTGCCGACTTCAAGACGGAGTTGAGTCAGAGCGATATGTTTGATCAGAGGCTGGTGGCGAAGATCGTAAAGGTCGTCGATGTTAGTTACGGTGGCGAGAACGGGTTCAACCAGGTTTGTGTGGTACTTTGGATTCATCGTTAGGAGTATGCGTCTTGACCGATTTCTTGGTAGGCTATCGAACTCGCCGCGGAGTCCCTTGCCAATGTCAAGTTTGTGCAAGAGAAGAGGCTCATTCAGAAGTACTTCGATGAGATCAGTCAAGATACGGGCAGATACTGCTTCGGTATCGAGGATACCCTCAAGGCTCTCGAGCTTGGTGCCGTCGAGACGCTGATTGTGTGGGAGAACCTTGATATCACACGATACACCCTTCGCAATGCC
This sequence comes from Irpex sp. Y119-03, assembly GCA_037042295.1. NCBI lineage: Eukaryota > Fungi > Basidiomycota > Agaricomycetes > Polyporales > Irpicaceae > Irpex > Irpex sp. Y119-03. The sequence continues at coordinate 407,820 of JAXQKB010000954.1, read as the reverse complement.
GCTGGCGGTATGTACACCATAAACTCCTTCTCATCAATAACTCATCCTCTACCCTATCGGTTGTAGAGGAAGTCATTGTCTACGCGAACAAAGAGCAAGAGAAGGAGCGTGACAGGTTCATCGACAAGTCTACCGGTACCGAGATGGAGAAAGTCGAGGAGCCCGAATCCCTGCTGGAGTGGTTCACCGAGAAGTACAAGGAGTTCGGTGCAAACCTCGAGTTTGTCACCAACCGATCGCAGGAGGGTGCACAGTTCGTCAAGGGATTCGGTGGCATCGGAGGTCTTCTGAGATACAAGGTCGACTTTACGAACTTGGCGACCGTGGACGACGAAGATGAGGACGAGTTCATGAGCGATGATGAGGACCTCTGACGTGTGTGGTCGCTCCGATCAGGAGCCCCGTTCAACCAGGGTACGCCGAGCGGGGCAGGGGGAAGGTGCAGAGGGTTGTTGTCGTCGGTGAAGGAGGCGGGGATGGAGAGGGTAGAGTGCTCACGAGGAGTTATGGCGAAGGCGGGCTTTGTCTACGGCAAGAGTGTGCTCGATGGGCTCTCGAGCGATCGCGCAAGTTGCGGCATCAGCAACGCGCTTCATCATGTGGCAGCGAGTCTCATATGCCAAGTCCACGGAACCTAATGGTGAGCTGCACCCAGTTGCCGCGAGGGAAACTATACTTATGAATAATTGTGTAGACATGATATCCAGTATAGCATGATACGACACATGATTGAGTGTATGTAATAAAAGGAACGGTTGTGCTGTTATCGTCAATCTATTCAAGCCAGGATACTATAAATAAGATCTTCGCGATCGGTATCACCACGCAGGAAACTGCTGCATCCAAGCATTCTCTGTAGAGGGTGAGCACAGTTGCAGTGAGCAGTGACAGACGGGGCTTACCGTGTAATAAGTCATCGAGCCCGTATAAAGACGTAGTCTCAGCCGTATTTTCCACAGCTACATTTTCCACAGTTGGCTCCCTCGCGTCATTGGCGAGATCGTCCTTCCAACCCACGGGGCACAGAAAACTATCATCATCTTGTTTCAGACATGGCTTAATGTCATAACCCCATAACGTGCGGTCTTCTATGGGTGTCCAGCATAGAGTGCAGTCCCTGTCGGTGTGATATACTTGAGCGTGAATGATCTACATCCTTCTCAATGAGTAGATTCAACGTAGCAGAAAATTTAGCTCTTACTGCTTCACGCCAGTCCATCATCTGCTCGAGGCCGTACGAGAGTTTGCACGGGCCGCACTGCACACAAATAGGGGACTTGTCCATGTCTTTGACAGAAGCGGTATACGGATCGAGGTCATGCGCTGATACGATGGGTGCTAGACGACTGGCTAGCGATACGAGGTATTCGGGTGTCGGGTTCGACAGAGGCATTCCAGACTGAAGCATGATATCATAGCAGACATCGACGAGAATCTTTTTTCCTGGGGTGGTCAGGTCGTACAGTTCGTACATTGCCTCAAGCGGGTTCCTCAGGCAAACATGACCGGTGAGATCTGTAAGTTGACCGCAGTGGATACACGCGAAGATGCTGCCAATTACGAGCGAGGTCGGATTGGGAAGGTCAGAGAGTTTGAGCTCTTGTCGAACGAGGTCTTCAAGACCGCGGATGTAAGACCGGCTCCAGTCCTTGATGAAGGCGAGAATAGCATGGCAATGCTCAAGAACAAGCTCCTCCTTGAAGCTAGAGGTCTTTTTGAGCAGTAAATCCGTAATGGGGCCACAGCGCATGATGATATCAAGAAAGGAGGGGATGGCAGATGTGGACGGCACGATATGCTCGACGACGGAATTGATGATATCGAAGCGTTCCGGTAGTTCCTCCACTGCAACAGAGCGAAGGAAAGAGACCACCCGAGGTTCGAGTTTCTTCCAATCTACACGTTTACAGAGTTAAGTAAAAGACCTTTCGCCACTCGAAACGATGCGCACTTTTGTCGTTCAATTTGGCTACACAGTCCCTCTTAAGCAATTTATGAAGCTGGTATGTCCTCCGGTCTGCTGGTGTCAACATGCTTTCGATGTACTCGAGGTCCAATTCCCGTAGCTTCTCCTCGAGGCTGGCGAACGAATTTTACGGTTACAATGAGTGATTGAAGTTGTGTACAGACCCACTGACCGTTGATTCCGCAGTTTTCGTCTACGAACTTGATCGTCGCGGATCCTCTGTGTTTCCGCCATCCGACGTTTAAGAACGTAATAATCCCACCGAGCCTTATGCTGTTGCATGACAATTAACGAGCCTGATAGTCAGAATCAACAAAGAAGTGGTATCGTCTATGCAAGCCTACGTCTCTGATTTCTGCCATGTACTCGGTTCGCCCCTCGATGTACTCCTCCCGATAGTGTGGAGTGCCTTCGGTCATTACTTTCCTGAGTTCCTCGTATTCTGTCTTGATGATCGCGAAGCACCACGTCGATCGCTGATTCTCGGCATCGTAATCCCCATTCCATAGATCACGATGAAAGTCAGAAAGGACGGCCGTTGCAGGCAAACTCGCATGGTCTTCGCTCATTTCTGCCTTTGGGAATAGCGTTCGCAGCGTGTGTTTAGTCGTCCCCTCCGGAGAATGGATGGCTTTCACTCTTTTTCTACTCAGTAGTGGGATCAGTCGACGGTCAGTGTCAAGTGTCGAGATGACTCACCCAGATGACCAGCATTTGGCACAGAGTCGCATTCTAGCTTCGAAGTACATGGCCACTCCAGTTCGTTTGGAATGTTCGACGCCACATTCCTGTTTCACGAATCAACGCTTCTAATATGAGCTCGATCCATAGTGGGATACCAACATGACAGTTTGAGAAGGCGACCAGCTCCGCATATGCCGGCTCGCACATATCTTGAGGACACGAAGGGAGGCCCTCTATATTCTGCAGCACCGTCTTCCAGAGTAGTAGGGAGGAACGAGACATGCATAGAGCCCTAAACTCCTTGTTTACCCGAGCGAGATGTAGGAGGTCCTTGGGCCGCAAATAGCCACATATCTGGTCTCATGAGCTAAGTACGTGCCTCGAGAGCGTAATCCCATTGCTCACCTGTAGTATCAACTCCATTGGTAAGCGGACAAAGTCCCGTAGCTTGCCACGCTTCAGGCTCCTTCCTGTTCCTTTCCGTTTTCTTGCGCCCATCTTATCTGGGATGAGAGAAGGTGTGCGCGAGCTAGTGGCAGGCATGGTGAAGTCTCGCAGGTGGTCGATGGTCAACAACTGGAATAGAGCATTTATACTCCTCAGGCCCTGAAGCGGCCACAAATCTAAGATGTGGTATGTCACTTTGGCTTTATCTCCGTTCACTGCGAGCAGTTACTCAGAGTAAGTGGCTTTCAAACACCAAAGAAGCACTAACCTTTGTCTCTTCCCACCATCCTGCCTGCCGACGACGGCGGCATAGCATTAATACCGGGCAACTCGATCCAAACAAAGGGGTGAATGGCAGAAAGAAACTAATGTACAAACCTCATTACACGTGATACATAACTTACAATTTGCGGCGTGCTGGTATCTAGTTGTCGTAAAGTCGTTATCCATCCATATCGTACTGCTCGCGTGATTCATCCAGGACTACTACGTTCCGTAGCATGGGGTCCAGAGAGGCCAGCTCGTCTTTAATTCCCGCACGTGCGATCTCATCCAGTTCCTTTAGTAGGGTCGCGATGATTTTCTACGAATATCATAGTTATGACATGTGAGATACGTCAATTCAAACAAAGGGAACAAAAAACCAACCTTAAGCTTGCTGTCAATCTGACGAATTGCATCGCCAAGCGTCGATGTCCAGCTTGGTGGCGGGCTTCCTAGTGCACCAGCGTATAAGCCTGAGGATGCACCTATATTGGCGTGGGCGATCCCCCATAGGCTGCCATCACCGTCCTGTGTTGTTGTAGCGTCCATTCCTGCAAATAAATAAGATACTCCCGGATGTGGTGAGAGCAGACCGAGTGGGCCCATCATATGTTGTCCTGAGCTAGGAAATGGAGAAGGTCCAAGTATCTTTGATACTTTATTGTAGACTTCTGAAAGCACATCGAGCAGAGAGAGAAGCGTTTGGTGGTAGTCTAGAGGAAATGGCTAGAGTGCCTAGTCTTCAGTAACTTGGAACGTGAATGCAGATGTAAGCACGCACTATATGAGGCATCATAAGATACGAAGCTTCCGAAGCGTCGCTGTATGAGATCGCATAGTCTGTTGCACCTTGATATCGCTTCGGACGACCTGACCTGAATAACGAGCGCTAGAATGCCTGTCAATAGCTGCGTGAGCCAAGCAATTAACGCAAACATACCATCTTCGGTCGGTCGCCTTCCTCTTTGGATTGATCATACTCGTTCAGGGCATTTGACAATCCGCGGAGAAAGTCTTGTGGGTCCTTGACATCAAACGAATGCGCCAGTGACATTCCAAGACATGCGAACCGGTAGCTTCTGTGAGACTTGTGAGTAAAACTCTTGTGGAGAAGCTGATAAGACTGACCGACTCTTCATTGTCGTATTTGAGAATGCCCGGTCAAGCTCTGCTCGGGTGATCATGATTGTATGGAACCAATGACTTCGTCTACAGACCAGACATGACGTGATATCGTTAGCATTAGATAGATAGATAGAATAATATCAAAAACTAAGAACGCACCCTTCGTGTACATTACGGAGGTATGTGAGCGTGATGATACGCTTCCTCACCAACTCTCGCAGGATCTCGACCGTCGTACCCTGTGGCGTCGTCGCGGCGCCATTCGCGGCCGGAACAGAGTCCGAATATAGTGATTGCGCATCCCATTCTCGCGCCATAGGGGTGGGCAGACCAGAGTAGGGAAAGGCAGGAGGAGGAGATGTTGCTGTCTGTGGTGGCTGGGTGGACGTGGAGGTCTTGAAGGACGAGAGCAGGTTCTGGGCGGAGGACTTGCGCCGCATCAGTGCTGGGCGTTGAGCTTGAGGCTCTGCTGGGGCAATTGGCATTGCTGTTTGGCTGAAAGCGGCCATCCTGGTAGCCTGTTCCCACCAGAAGGCAGCAGGAGATCAGGGATATCAGACAAACTAACAAAGCAACGATCCGACCTATTGGCGGTTAAACCACATTAGTGCCAGTCTAGTCCGCTTTTGTAGTCCCATCACAACGCGTGGCAAACATCAATTGAATGCTTGTTACTGGATTTGTTATCAGTCTACGAAATCGAAGATAGTGCTCGCGTCCGAGTACAGATCTTTTCACTGCTCAGTCATCTTTGTCTACTCCCTCTCCTCGTCCTCGCCATGGCCGACATCAACGCCATCGCCAAGCAGTTCACTGAATTCTACTACGCGACGTTCGATGCAAACCGTGCCAACTTGTCCAACCTTTACGTGCGTCGATATCATGGCCATCGTGCTCAAGTTCATGAGCCTAATCCGTCTCAAATACCCCGCCACAGCGCCCCAACTCGATGTTGACATTCGAGGGCTCTCAGATCTTGGGTGCTCCTGCTATCACTGAGAAGCTCACGGTATGCCTCACCTGGCACGATCATGGTACACGCTACTGAATCCCCACCCAGACTCTTCCATTCGAAAAGGTTCAGCACAAGGTTGTGACCTTGGACGCGCAGCCATCCTCTGAATCGATTGCAAGCTTGATTGTCAGTGTCACTGGACAACTGCTGGTGCGTGCAGTCCTTATTGTGCACCTTATACAATTATGCCGACCGTTTCGTCCAGGTGGACGACAACGTCAACCCGCTGGCCTTCAGCCAGATCTTCCATCTGATACCTGATAGTGGCAGCTATTATGTGTAAGCTCTGTTCCATGGTTTTGTCGATGCTTGCCTGACCCTAATATACCAGCTTCAACGACATCTTCCGTCTCAACTATGGTTGATCTTGTGAGGTACGGGAAGATTGTAGAGCTATGATGCTGGTGGTGTTTATGATGTTCTTTTTGGGAGCTTGTACATTTCTTCTTCAACTACACGAGTCGGATATGATCTGAACCTCGGTGGCCATGTCATTATGTAGCGATAATTTCACGCGTTTCTCAAAGTGGCACTCTTCGGTAGCATGCACGCGTAATCGGTCTCATTTATTCCTGAGATAATGCATACCTTGTCAAACAATGGACCAAAAACCGTTCATTCATCTGCTGGTGCCTCTCATCGCAGCAACTGTGCAGTGATCTTGAGTCCGAAGCGCAGTTGATTTGGCCGAGTTTGGCTGGCCCTGACGCGCACAGCTGCCTCGCGTCCACGCCTTGAAACGCACTCCATTCTCCTCTCTCCGCCACCACCACCTCCCTCTCTCTTTCACCTTCAATATGACAACGCAAACACTTGGAACAGAGATTGTCTCGGTCGTGAATAAACTGCAAGATGTCTTCACCGCTGTCGGATCGTCCGCGTCTCAGATAGACCTCCCACAAATCTGTGTATTGGGTAGTCAAAGTAGTGGAAAGAGTAGTGTGTTGGAGGTGCGTAGGCTTACCTTTTTCTTCGGATAGAGACTCATTCAGGTATTAGAACATCGTCGGCCGAGATTTCCTGCCTCGAGGAACGGGTATCGTCACGCGTCGACCACTAGTGAGTATATTGATTATATGGTCAAGCGATGAGATCCGGGTACTGAGCCACTTCCCAAGGTTCTGCAACTCATTAATCGTCCAATTCCCGCTGCTCAGCCTAATGCGCCCAAAGACAAAGGTGATCCCTTTTCTTGGCTTTAATTGTTGCCATAGCTAACGACTGTGCAGTGAAGTTGGAGGGTACCGATGCCAACGCCAACGAGAACGAATGGGGAGAGTTCTTGCACCTTCCGGGGCAGAAGTTCTACGATTTCAACAAGATTCGTGACGAGATTGTGCGAGACACTGAGGCCAAGACCGGCAAAAACGCAGGAATCTCACCTTTACCTATCAACCTACGAATCTTCTCGCCAAACGTCCTCACTTTGACACTTGTGGACTTGCCGGGATTGACGAAGGTGCCAGTTGGAGACCAGCCCAAGGATATCGAGAAGCAGATCCGTGACATGCTCACGAAATATATCTCGAAACCTGCGTGTATCATCCTTGCCGTCACGCCCGCAAACACGGATTTAGCGAACTCAGATGGGTTGAAGATGGCCAGAGAGGTGGATCCAGAGGGTACCAGAACGATTGGTGTACTCACCAAGATTGATCTCATGTGCGTGCCACACACCGTATCTTGAACTAACTCGATTCTAAACGAGAAATAGGGATGCTGGAACGGATGTCGTGGATATCCTCGCTGGTCGAGTTATCCCCTTGCGTCTGGGCTACGTTCCAGTGGTCAACCGTGGCCAGCGTGATATCGACTCCAACAAGTCTATCGCCGCCGCTCTGGAATATGAGCGCGAATTCTTCGAGAACCATCCGTCGTACAAAGGCAAATCACAATACTGCGGTACACCTTTCCTTGCCCGCAAGCTCAATATGGTTAGTCACTGCCCTCCGAATATAAACCACTGCTAATCATATATAATTCTCAGATTCTCATGCACCACATCCGTGCAACGCTCCCCGACATCAAAGCCCGTATTGCACAGCAATTACAGAAGTACAACGCAGAGCTGATCACTCTCGGCGGTGCCCTCGGCGACCAGAGCTCTTCTAACATCGTGTTGTCGGTCATCACCGACTTCTGTGCTGACTTCCGGACGGTGATTGATGGTAACACGAACGACCTGTCGTTAAACGAGCTCTCAGGAGGTGCTCGTATAAGCTTTGTATTCCACGAGTTGTTCAACCAGGGTATCAAGACGATAGATCCCTTTGACCAAGTAAAGGATGGCGATATTCGTACTATACTGTATAACTCCTCGGTGAGTGACAATTATATGTGAAGCTTGGATGTTCCTAATCACTGGCATTTCAGGGTTCGACTCCAGCACTCTTTGTTGGTACAGCCGCCTTTGAGGTTATCGTCAAACAGCAGATCAAGCGACTCGAAGAGCCCAGTTTGAAGTGTTGCCAGCTGGTCTACGATGAGTTGATTCGTATCCTCGGACAGCTTCTAAACAAAGTTGTAAGTGCCTGCTTGCGGAGTGTTGAGTGGTTTTGCCTGAGTATATGTTACAGCAAGCATTCAGGAGATTCCCTGCTCTCCGGGAGAGGTTCAACGCTGTCGTTGTCAACTTCTTCAAGACTTCGATGAATCCGACTACGAAGCTCGTGACTGACTTGGTCTCGTAAGTGGCTCTCTTATTGAGTACGCTCTTGCAATCCTAAGTATTTCCACAGTATGCAAGCATGCTACGTGAACACGACACATCCGGACTTCCTCAATGGTCACAAGGTATGGAAATGTTCTGTGTGGGTGTCGTCAATGAGCTCATCATCGTATAGGCTATGGCCCTGGTTACAGAACGTCTAAACGCTAGCAGGCCTCAGACAGCAGACAAAAACAACAAAGCTGCCATCAACAACAACAAAGACCTTGACGTAGAGGCGAGAAAAGAGGAGCCCAGCTTCTTCGGCTCGTTCTTCTCATCTGCGAAGAACACGCCTAAGAAGAAGGGAGCCGCTATCATGGACGCTGTGAGTAGCTTCTCTCGATGGATTTTCTTGCGACAAGGCTGACTTCTGCTCGATTTTACAGCCTCCTCCAGTGATTCGCCCACAAGCCGCTCTCAACGAGCGTGAGACGATGGAGACTGAGGTTATCAGTACGCCTCCCTCCTTCCTGTGGATAGTGACCATCTTTAATTCCCTCCAACAGAGCTTCTCATCCACTCGTACTTCAATATCGTCAAGCGCGAGATGATTGACATGGTCCCGAAGGCCATCACGCTCACCCTGGTCAACCACTCGAAAGAGAACCTTCAGCGAGAGCTGCTCCAGGAGCTCTATAAGCCAGAAGTGCTCGACGACCTGCTCAAGGAGTCTGAGTACGTCGTTAACCGCAGGAAAGAGGTTGTCTCCATGGTACAAGCCCTCAACAAGGCAGAGGAGTACGTGTTTCCTCGCTGATTCTTCGCGCATACACTGATTTTCATGTCGTTTTTAGGATTGTCGCGGGTGTATAGACTATCCTCACTGCCCGTCGTTGAGTATTCTCGAGTTTTCGCGTATTGTAATTAATACCCTTGGCCACTATTCGTATCATACTAGTAGATGTCGCCTAGATTGTCTACGTGCCAGTTGTTGTTAGGTTCGGATTCTTCATATCATCTCTCTTTGCGTTCTGTTTGCGTCGCATATTCTGCTCCATGTGTGATGTATCTGTCTCAGAAGTCCTTTGTGCACTCTCGAACGAGTATATCGAATGGAGATCAGCTCAGACTCGGATAGGTTTTGTGGCGCTAGCGCCATCTCGGCGACCCTGGGTCTGTGAGCCACACGTACGAACTTCGCGGTGACGACCACTGTTTCCTTCGAACTCCCCGCACACTCTCTACACTCCGACCTTGTCTACCTCTTCATTGATTTAAGGCGATATATCTGCGATCACACTTCTTCAGTGATTCTTACTTTCCTCGCTACGCACAAGTTGACACGGTCCTACCTACAAGATGTCGAGTGCAGTGGAATCATCGAAGTATGTTTCGAAGCCTGCTGTGACTGGGCCCTACTGACTGATTTCTACTAGATGGAGAAACCTACGCTCACCTCCAGGCTTTACCCATACATCTGTGCTTGATTTCACCAATTCCTGCCTCGAACGTCGACTAACGAGTTTACACAGTCCAAAGCTAGCGCACCTAGTAAGGCCTCCTCAAATGCGACAGCCTCCTACGAAGCCATGAAAGACAAACGCGCATGGGACCTGGCCATTTCTCCTGCAAAGTCGTTACCTATGCAAGCGTTCATGCTGTACATGTCCGGAGGAGGGGTGCAGATATTTAGCATGGGAATTGTGTTCATGTTGCTGCTCAGTCCGTTCAAGAACCTCGCTGGGATTAACAATGGTACGTCTTCCCTGCTACGTATAACCTGGGCACGCATGAACTGATCGCGTTTGTACGTGCTGCACCTAGCTTTCGCGCCGTTGGCACCTGTACCAGCAGGCAAGAAACAAGCACCGGAACCCAAAGCTCTCACAACACTCGCTCTACAGAAGTTTGTATACTTTCTCTGTAATGTGCTAACACTGGCGTTAGGGCTATGGAAGTGTCGGTCAATGGGGCTCTTGCCTACTGGGACAGGAGACTGGTTAGCATTTGAGACGAGGAACCAGGTACGTCCCTGCTTCTTCATCTTAACCTTCTGCTGACGCGACGATGCTCATAGCCTCCGGAGTTCGTGCTTATTTAATACGATGATGCCTTTGTATTGTGGAGCACAGGTCGGATGCCATGTTTACAACGCCCTTTGTTACGGTCTGTACCCAGCTCAGTAAGCTTGATTTAGCTGACACTGTAGCGACCAGCGACGTACACCGCATGCGATATCCCAGCTCTGACGTTAGCATCGAAGGTGGTTGTTGACCTTTGATGAAAGTACCAGCTCTGCTCGAATTGAGCTGTTGATGGCTCCTCCTTTACATGCAGAGTGTCAGGCGATCAGTGGTGCGCAGTGAGCAGATATATAATTGGATGGTATTAATGGTCATTTTATTGTACTCGGTCGGCGTGAGATGGGACATGGACCGCCCTCAGGCCGGCTTAAGCTGTCAGTAAGTAATGGCGTAGGCACTCTCCTAAATCACCTCGTGGCCCGAATATTTGACCCCAGCTGGCACTAGAAGTAATTCTTGGTGTCCGCAGTTTATTCATTTCGCGAAGTTCCGTTGACATCGAGTTCACCGCTGCCAGGTTGAGAGACGGTGAGCTCGACCAGAGCTTGAGCAAACATATATAAACACGGTCACGACGCGTCGAGTCGCCGCGTGAGACTGCTCTCTTTCCGCCCACTACCTCCTCAGACATTCGAGGGACGATGGCGACGTTCCATCAGCCCCCACAGCCCATTGCTCCGGGAACCCAGGGGAGGCCCGTAACCGTCAAGACTAACTCATTTGTCGTTACCAGTTTGCCCAAGAAGACGTTCTATCACTACGACGGTAAGCGATGATCTCTCTTCGTCGGCTATCTCCGTCATTCATGAATTATTCTAGTCGGTAAGAATGCACACCATACTCGTAGCACTCAAATAGAGTTCATCCAAAGTAAACAGTCATCGTGAAGTTGGTTCATAAGGGAGTAGCTAAGAATGATCCACCAACGAGAAAACAAGTCAAGCTTCAGCAGCGCTACATGGAGATCATCAACAAGATGCATGATGAAAACCCACGAGAGTTCCAACCTCGTCCTAGCTACGACGGAGTGAAGAATATGTTCTCGAGTGTGAAACACCAGAACAAAACGGTATGTGTACATTGTAGTGCCTTTTCTTCATAATTCGCATTCGACAATGTTGTTCACAGTTTCACGTGACCATGCCCGGCGGCAAGTATGAAGTGTCCATCAAATTAGTCAACGAGCTTGGGCCCCAGTACGTGACGCAGAGACGTGTTCGATATGAGACTAATGTCCATGACAAACTACAAGCCTGTTTCAGGAACTAATCCGACCTGGCAGTCATATGATAGAGACAGTGACCCAGAGAAGCAAACCTATTGCTGATGCATCCACTGATATCGCCCCTCTCAATAAAAACGTCGCCGCAGTGATGCTTCTACAAGTAGTGGTGACTCAAGCTCCTCACATGTAGGCATCAAAAGACTTCATCCTTAAACATATCTAATTTGACCGGACTACAGTCACCATAAATTCTCTCTTCATTCGAGGTCATTCTATATTGAGTCTCGTGCAAAGCCTCTTTCCGGGGGCCTAGAAGCTCTCCCAGGCTTCTTCCAGTGGGTCCTGAATACTCATATCTATGAGCTTATCTAATTGCGAACAGGAGCGTACGCCCAGTTTTGGGGAAGTATTTGATCAACGTCGACACAACTACCGCTGCTTTGTACGTAGTACCTCTATCCTATCACCGCAGCAACTCATACTACATTGCTAGCTACAAGGCAGGATCATTGCTGAGACTAGCTGCAGAACATTTAGGTGTTATGGACTACCGAAACCTGGCAAACGCATTAGGTAGCCGTGCTAAGCAATCTTCATTGCGCACGTTCCTCAGAGGCCTAAAGGTAATTGTTGTACCCGGGGAGACGAACATAAACATGCGGCCGAATCCAGACTTACATAGGGTGGTTGATATCAAAGACCTTCATTATAATGTAGGGTCAATCACCTTTAATGGCCCTAACGGCGAAGAAACGATCAAGGTAAATTATTTCGTCGTGTTTTAGACAGATAGAACTGGTGACATGGTACGAATAGGATTATTGGGAACGCGTCCACCAAAGTAGATTAACGTGTCCTGATGCGTTTGGCATCAGCAGCGGCAGAGACGCTATCTTTCCAGCGGAAAAGTGTTATGTCGTAGCTGGGCAACGCTTCTCGCGTAAACTGTCTCCAAATGACATGAGACAGTTCCTAGGTCTGGCAGTGTCACAACCCCAGGCGAGAATCGACTCGATCGAGAAAGCCATACAAGGAGAAGTGCGTTGATCGTCCGATGGAGTCAATGAAATTTAGTCTCTGACAATTCATCCTCTAGCATCTCGACTATCGCAACTCCAGTTGGATTCACGATGCCGACATACGTATCGACTCTCGTGCTCTCCAAATCCAGGGGCGTGAAATAAGTCCTCCGCAAATTGGGTACGGTGGGAAAAGAGATCTGGTTCGCTGATACGCTTTTTCTTCCACTGCTTAACTCTCACTTCGAAGTGGCCGTATGTTTTAGAACGTGGCCAGGGGGCAATGGAATGTGATGAGGCAGAAGTTCTTCGTTCCAAGAGAAATCAAAGCTATGGCTGTGCTTGATTTCGACTCGCAATCACAAAACATACCTAGACACGTTGACGCCTTTATCACAAAGTTGCTTGATAACTTGGAGGCTCTTGGTGCGTGCCGTATTGACTCCTTCGTCACGCTAATGTAGTTTAATTTTACGACCTGAGGCAGGCATAAGTAGGTGTTTCACGTTCCTGATAGTACGCGATAGGTCTGAAGATCATCACAGAGGTCCTCCGCGATCAATGTCTATATCGGACTGGCAACCAGCAGAACCCTCGGGCAGTAAGTACTGATAATCCATCTGTTAGACCCAAAGTACTCATCTTTGAATGTTCGTATCAGTCGTTGGAGATGACGGCCCGTGAGGCTTCCAGTCATTTACCTCCCAACACACGGCCAGACATGATAGTTGTCATACTGCCTGCGGAGGCTGGTCCAATACGGCATGCAATCAAGTATTGGGGGGATGTATATTATGGCCTTGCTACGCAGTGTGTGGTACGCCATTTGTTATTGTACCGATACAACGATGTGATTCACAGTCTGAACCAACGCAGAGAAACGGCAAGTACAATAGAGGCGGCATGTCGGCCCTGGATCAATATTGCAACAACGTTGCATTGAAGTACGGTTTGTCAGGACGAAGGCTCTCTATACTCTTTCTCACTTATTTATATAGGATCAACACCAAACTTGGCGGCACAAATTCGATTTTCCGGTTTCCCGCTGTAGAGAATTGTCTGACACATTCCATGGTTGTAGGTCAGTCTATTATCCCACCTCTACCCCGACCTGCATCCAATATTGACGCATCACCTAGGGTGTGACATCAGTCATCCTGCACCTGGTGTCAGAAACAGACCATCTATCGCAAGTCTGGTCGCCTCGATAGACTCGGTATGTACTAGATACACTGCTCACGTGAGATGCCAGGAGCCACGTCAGGAGGTAATTGAGGATTTGAAAGGGATGTTGGGGGTAAGGTCTCTTCGCGACATTTGGACTTAACTCTGAATGCGTTTCATAGGACGCGATCACCGATTTCAGGGGGCGTTTCAACGGTAACGTTCCTAAGAGGATTATCATTTTCCGCGACGGTGTATCCGAAGGCGAATATCAACGCGTGCTGGACAACGAGATCAACAAGCAAGTGGAAGGTATGCGTATGCAGGAAATTTTCGTTGACATGGCTAACGAACGCGCAGCCGCCCTCTGGGCTCTGAACCCAAGACCTCCCTACAAGCCACAGATCGTTTTTATTGTGGTCGGTAAAAGGTAGATTCCCCTCTCTTGAGTACCAAGAGGAGTTTTGAGGGACACTCACACCGCATTGGCAGACACCATGTCCGATTTTTTCCTGTGGACCGGTGAGTAACTTCCTTTGTATTCATCTCGAGAACGCTAAGGTTAATTGCACTGTCCAGGTCTTCGGGCGACAGCAAGGGCAATTGTAATCCTGGCCTCGTTGTGGACACTGAAATTGTGCACTCTCAGTATCAGAGCTTCTACCTCTTGTCGCACGCCGGAATTCTTGGCAGTATGTGGAATCGACCTAAGCAACGGATGTTCGTATTGAAAACATGGCTTACGCCTTTAGCATCACGCCCAAGTCACTATGTGGTTCTGCGCAACGACCCGAAATGGAATGCAGACGAGTATGTGGTTATTTGTGCTTACCGAACGCCTAGCTCAATAACTTCTGATTGAAGGCTGCAAGCCATCTCTTACGCATTGTGTCACGTCTACGCTCCCGCTACCCGGTCTGTGTCGATCCCCGCCCCCGTTTACTGTGAGTTCTTTATTATTAGACTGGGTACACCGTAGTACGTACTGAGATGTCCCTGGGTATGTTTGCTGGTAATCCAGATGCCGATGTAAGTTATGCTTTTGCATTGCGTCGCCATCCTGTCTCAAACCTCCGTTCACAGAAATTATGCACGCACGCTGTGGATCAGTTCGAGCCTGAAGGTGATGAGGCACATTACGACGATTCACTCTCAGGTGTCGGCTCGCACGACAATGAGATGTTCAATCTCGAAGCCTGGAAGGCGCGACTCAAGCCCGCAAATGAGGCAGTGAGGCAAAGAATGTATTATGTATGAAGCATCATGAGGGATAATCGATCTGTATCTGAGTATAAACGATGTAAGAAGTTCTCCATGCGTAGCTATATAGTATAGCAATTTATCACATCATTGGACTGGCAATGGTTGCGAAAGGTATATATGTATACTTTCGACTGTAGCGTGATGCTCTGTAGACTGCTCCGCCGTGGGATACACTCAGATCGATTGTACGGTCCTGAACATATAGCTACGTGCATAACGTTGCGGATAACTTGACGAATGCCGCTTCCGAGTGGCAAAAAATTGCCTTGCATTAAGGGGGAATCGAACCCCCGGCGGGTCGATGGCAACGACCCAGGTTACCACTACCCCATTAATGCGTGAAGTACAAACCATTTCAATTATATAAAATGATACAGCTCGCAATCCGCACAACTTGAAGCTCGAACCACACTTTCAAGTTAGAATTAGTGAGTACAGTCAATGTCCATACACAGCAAATATCGAAGTCCGTTAATCGGTAATGATCAAGCTCTGCACGAAATCACATTCAACACAGCAGTTGAACGGTTTGAGGTGGTGCATGCGCCAAAATTACCATGCCAGGGGCGAACCAAAGGCAAAGACAGTTGCGCATATAGCGGAGAGAATAGCTAGCGTCGGGTTGGAAGAAAGCCCTATTGCAGCGCTATGAGATCCAGGGACAGGAAGGAAGTGTTGCGAGTCTGACGCTTGTTGTGCCGCAGATTGCTGTAGATTGACAGATAGCAAATTGAATGAGAAAATATGCAACGGAGGGATCAACGAAGTCTGACCTTGAATGTTACGATTCCGATAATGATAGCAGCAGCAAAGAAAATGGCAGCTTGAAGAAGCCAAATGACGCCCCATACTTTCGACCATTGTTGGTTAGCGCAAAGCGAATAAGAAATGGTGGAAAACGTAACTGACCTTGAGATGGACAGCACCCACAGATTTCGGCAAACGAACTGGCGTCAGAGCCATTGACCTTGCGCGCTATTGTATCGTCTGTAATATGGGATGCGTGAGATCAGCGGATAATGTAGCGATTTTGGTAGGTTCATACCTACAACGTCCCAGAGGACGTACATACAGGACATAACGCCCATAAACAATATCTGGAAGCAGAAGTACTTGAGTATCTTGACCGACAATCGCTGATGACCTGATTCTTACGAAGTATCTTAACGCCACCCCTCCACCGACGAACCAGAAGAGGACGATTAGTCCCGCCATGAGAAAGATAAGGATCCATGTTCTGTACAGGGTTCAGCATTCGTTTTGAAGACGCACAGCTCGGCCACTTACAGTACTTCTCGTCTTGCCCACCATAGGAAGAAAAGGAAGAACACGGCAAGAACCAAGCAAGCAACTTTGCTGGCGTTTGTATCGAAGCCACAAACGATAAGGGCTGCACCAATGAAACTGGACCCCAGGTAACCCGCTGGCAGCGTTAGCCAAGGAATGCCTCCAGACATATGGGTCGCGCCTCCCTCATCGGCTAGATTGTACATTGAATTGAGAGCGTTTGCAGAGTAAACGCTTGAGACTCACGGTCGATTTCAATAGAATGGATGGTGGCGCAAGTGAGGACTTTAGGTGGGGCGGAACACCTCATGAGCTTCCCAGTCGTCTAACTTTGCGGTTCGGACTCACCGCCCATTAAAGCATGGCTCATCTAGAAACAAGAGAATCATGTTAGATGTGGACTTGGGACAGATCCCGAAAGCGTAAATCACCTCATGAAATCCCACTGTTAGTAGTCTTTAATTCGATAATTCCTTCGTCAATTCTGCGCGTTCGTTTATGGTTCTCTGACAAACTCACTTGAAAGGGTATACTGTGGCGGAGATAGACACAAAGTTCCACCATTATGCATAGACAGTGATCATTAGCAGACCATCCCAGACTCGGAGGCAATTGTGCTCACAGATCAGTGTCAGGTACGGGATATGCCTGAGACGAGGATCATCAGCCACACTATTCAAACGTATCGATGCGACGCATAACTAGTGTGCAACTCACCATAGAATAGCGATGGCCGCTATGTAACACGCCGCAACGATCAATGTCGTTCTCTGTGTTTCATTGGGCGTGATTCTGTCTCGTGCATCACGCGCGAAGAGGTAGACAGTGTGGTTCGAGAACGAGCTCGCCGCGCCTGCAGCATATTCGGCGGTCGAGATATCATAAACAGGCATTCGTGGGTCGTAGGGGAGTCGTCAGATTGTGCTAGATGAAACAAGACAGATGGTGGTAGTACAAAAGAAAGATGCAAGGCAAGCTGCACACGGACCCCGCAGCGAGGTGACGGACGTTTAATAGAGAACTCGACCAACTGAGCAGTCTCTGCCTTGGCAGCCAGCGCCTCACTGCTGCCCAGCCTTCGTCATATGTCGGACACGGGTGTACAGGTGCGCAGGCATCTTCGCTCGCACGCCCTTCCGCAGTAGCGCGCACGGTCGGCGACGCAGTCATCGGGCAGTGCGCGCAACAAAGATTTCGAGGTAGAAAAGCCAGTCATGAAATTCGTGATACTAGGGTAGGATACAAGCGAATACAGAAGCGTACAATTAGACCGAGAACGATTGCAGAGAACACAACAGCATGAGCGATCCGAGGCGTAAATAGACAGGAGACGAGGATAATGATAATGCAAAGATGAAGAGGAGACGAGAAGAAAAGAAAGGAGTGCAGTCGCACTGAAGACTTTTACAACTCCTCGTCGGTGAACACCTCCTCACCACGCTTCCTCCTGGCAATACGGTCCTTCTTAGCCTTGCGCAACTCAGCCGCGGTCAGCTTCTTCTTCTTGTTGACCTCGATCTTGTTACCCATAGCATCGTACTGATCCTCCTCCTCACCAGCCTTCTTGTCGATACGGGGGCCGGAGCCCTGACCCTCAACCCAGTTGTGGCCGGAAGCCTCCAGACGACCGTCACGCATGGCCCAGACTTCCTGGCAGAGCGACTCGGAGAAGTCACGGTTGTGCGTGATGACGAGCACACCACCCTCGAACTCCTTCAGAGCCTTGATGAGGGCTGCCAGCGACTCACGATCGAGATAGTCTAGAAGAAACAGATCACTCAGCATACTGATCAACGAAGATGTACAGACTGAGACTTACTGGTAGGCTCATCCAAGCACATGATGTGGGGGCGACGCCAGGTAGCAGCACCAAGGACGACCTTCACCTTCTGACCACCGGAGAGACCACGCATGGTGTTGTGCGAGACGAACTCGGCGTCGAGACCAAAGTCGGCGAAGTGCTTCTCGATCTCGCGACGGACGAGGGGGCGCATGAGACCGAGACGCTGAGCTTCACGGGTATCGACTTCCAAGACCTTCTTCTCGAAGCCACGCTTGATGAGCTCATCACGAGGGAGCCAGATGTTCTCGGTAGACGACATGTTCTTGAAAGAGACCTCGTACTCGTACGACTGCTTCAGCTTCTTACGACCCGAGATCTCGTCGATAATGCGCTTCTGACCCTCGTGAACGTAGACGGAGCCCTCCTTCATCTTCTGCTGCTCCTCCTCGGTGATCTGGCGAGACTCCTTCATCATCTCCTCGAGATCCTCACCAGTCTGGTAACGCCACAACATGTACTCGAGAGGAGTCTTGTCGAGGTGAGAGTCGATGTGGTGGAAGGCGTGCTGAGCGACGTAGCCGATGACAAGGTTAGGATGCTTCCAGACCTCACCACCGCAGTTGGGCTCGGTGTCGCCGATGAGGAGCTTGACGAGGGTAGACTTGCCGGATCCGTTGGGACCGAGAATGGCAACACGGGAAGAGAGAGAGACTTGGAGAGTGATGTCGTACAGCTGTTGAACAGTCTGCGTGGGGTACTTGAAACCAACCTTGCGCATCTTGATGAGCGACTTCTCCTTGGTCTTGACACCGTCAAGCAGGGTAGGCTCGGGGATCTTGAAGATGTAATCTTCGGCAGCCTCGAGGGTGTAGTACGAGCGGGCCTCAGGCACCTGCTTCATGAACGCCTCCAAGTTGCCCTTGTAGCGACGAAGCTTGAAGCGGTTAAGGTGGATGACATCGGTAATAGTGTTGTTCAAGAAGCCGGAGTCGTGCGAGACGATGATGGAAGTGCAGGTGGTGAGGGAAGTGAGGTAGTTCTCGAGCCAAGCGACGTTGACGACGTCCAAGTGGTTCGTAGGCTCATCAAGCAAGAGGATGTCAGCCTTAAACAACATGGCGCGCGCAAGCGCGAGCTTCATCTTCCAACCACCTGACAAGCTACCGATGGCCTGCTTCTGCCTCTCATCATCGAAGCCGACCGAGCCGAGGGTCTCCTTGATCTCCTCAGGGTTGGCCTGGATACGCTTGTCGGCGAGAATGAACTCGAGCACGGAAGTGTCGGCCTCGCTGCCGTCGATGTCGTGCTCCACGTAGAAGGTACGGACTTCATCGGGGGATGGGAAACCCTCAACCTGTCCTTGAGTGATAGCGCGCATGAGGGTGGACTTTCCAGTACCGTTCCTACCGCAAAGACCGTAGCGGTGTCCACGCTTAAGACGAAGGGTGGCGGTGTTGAGCAAGATCTTAGCACCATACGCCAGAGAGAACTGGCAGTTGCAAAGATCCTCGCCCTCCTCCTCGTCGTCAGCGACAGCATGGTCTTCCTCGCCAATGGTGGCGGACTTGACAGCCCACTCGTTGACGATGGTAAGGGGATCAGGGTTAGCGGTGATGTACTTGAGGTAAGGAATGAGTGTCTGCCACTGAGCGGTATCGAACTCCTTGGCGTTGACAAGGTTAACGGCGAGGTTGGAAGCGTAGATGGTCTCGATGTTGGCAACCGAGGGGAGCGGGTTGGCGCCAGCGTTCTTGTAGATGGCAATGAGGGAGTGAGCAAGCTGCTTCTCGTCCGCGAGCTTGAGAGGAGGCAGGTCACTGCCGTCACCGTGAGGAACCTCTCCGACCTGGCGAAGAGTGGCGATGGCCCGGCCGACGACACTGCGAGCTTCAGGATCACCGATGGTTGTCTCGACCTTGATGAGGCCGGGGAGCAACTTAGGGATGAAGGGGCGGACAGTGACGGGAGAGTCGACGAGCTTGGCCATGTTGTCGACGATGCTGGGTGCAAGGTAAGCGGCGTTTCGTACAATAGTGGGTATAACGACTTACACAGCAACCTTACGCTTGGTGGCAGTCAGCTTCTCCGTCAAGCCACGAGCGAGAAGAGGAACCATGAGCGAGAGGGTAGGCGAGTCTACCTCGGAAACGAATGTGGTAGCCGAGAGGAGTCCGATGGTGGGAACAACCTTCTCGACAGGATTAATAAGAGAGTCGATAAGAGCCGGAATGAAGCGTTCGATATCCTTGTTCGAGATCAATGCAGTGGCCTTTTCGAGTGTAGCGCGAGCCGCCTTCTTCACATCAGCCTTGGTGTCCCAGATGGCGTCGGAGAGGATAGGGACAATCTCAGGCGTAAGACGTGCGATTTGCTTGGGAGCGGTGGTGATGAGCTGATCAAGGACGGTCAAAGAACCAGTCTTGATCTGCCACTTCCCAGCGGTCTTAATTTCGTGAAGAAGGGCCGGGAGCACAAGACCGGCAGCCCACTTGTTCTGGTTAAGAACGTACTGCGTGACAGCGTCGACAGCCGCAGTCCTGACAGCGGGCGTCTTGTCGGCGAAAGCCTCGAGCAGAGCAGCATAGATGCCGTCGTTGATGAAAAGAGGCTCAAGAGCCTTGATGGCAGGCGTCTTGACGATGGCAGAGATGGCGTTTGCTGCACCCTCACGAGCCGCAGGCGACTTCTTGTCGTTGAGCGCCTTGGCAACGGCATCCGAGAAGTTGAGAGACTGGAGAGCCTTGGGGCCTTCCTTTTCAGCGAGAGCCGCGAGCTGAGCGGCTGCGGCCTCGCGAGTGGCCTTGTCAGAGACAAAAAGACCGGTGATGTCAAATTGACCCTCGGCGGGGGCAACGGCAGCCTTGAGAGAGGCGGGGGAGGGCGTAGCAGTAGCGGAGGCGGTAACGGCGGGCATCTGCATAATTCGGTTGGGCCATTAGACCTCGAAGGGTAGATAGACAGTTAATTCGAACTCACTCTGATGTATGGTATACTCGTTTATAGAACTACTTGTTTGTGGTATGCGTAGGACGCGAAAAGGCCGTGCAAGACGAACAAGGAATCAGAACACTCTATTCTATATCGGCCGAGGCCTGTTGGGAGATCGAGTTAGCATACGAGCTCAACGAGCGCAACGGCGACAAGGGCATGGGCACTAACCTTCTAGGGGTACAGAAAAAGAAAAGGAAAGAGTGGGGAGGTGAGGTGCCAGGACGATCTCATCGCCTTTAAATACGACGCGCAGCTCCAGGGTCGGACTCTGAAAAATTGAGAGATCCGCACGTGGCCATGAAGTCTATATCTCGGCGTCTATCAGCTCGGACTGAGCCGCGCCAATTCTGAGCCTGTGTCTAGCAACTCCTCGAGCCATCCAGCCAACAAGATGACGCCGGTGTGCAGAACAGCCTCGCAACGGGAGATGCGGGGAAATGGGCGCGTTACCCCACACGTCTGCTGCAAGGCACAGCTCTCCCAAGACACGCAGATGCCATGCCACGGGGCCACCAGAGCCCCTTCTCGCCGACAAGCAGCCAACAGAAACCGACGGAGCAATACTTACGAGCCTATCCACAGACGGAATACCCGAGGGAATGCGAACAGCTGACCATCTGCCATCGGAATCGGACATATCATTCATCTTTGCCGATGAATCCGCTACTACAACAGCTGCGATACGGATACGGATATGGACTAGACGAAGTCAGGTTCCACGCATCTTCTCATCCTAGCTTCATAAGCGTATAGGTCGGCCCAGGTTAACACTACGCTGTCTCCTCGTTCAAACGGGCGAAGCTGAGGGGTACGAATTGCTAAATGACCGGTGAGAAAGAGAGAAGCTCATGTCAGCGCCAGGGACAATGCGTTGGAGTCGTGCCCCTAAATGCAATAAGTGAGGACGTACATAGCCACCCGCTTCGTAATGTTTGCTGTTTGCCTCCACCCAGTGCAGACGTAGTGCGTGCAAGAAGGCCGACAGACCCTGTAATAATTGAATGTTAATATCATGGCAATCTCCACGATTGCCCCAGCTTATGTAGTGTGAGAAACACGACTCACCTCCATGATACACAGGATGAAAACAGTGAGGATAAACCACATCACCCCAATCACGATCAAGGCAACGATGCCAATAATGCCAGACATGCCAAGGACATTAGCAATGGTCATGTCCCACAACACTTCCGATAATTGAGCATGCGCGAGAGACAACGCCCAAAGACGGAGGTAGGAAGCGGTATGCGAGATGCATCCGAGGCAGAACTCGATAGTGTGGATGATCTGATGAATCACGACCTCTCCGAAGTCGTGCTGCTCCTATCGATCAGCAAGGGACGTGCATGATTAGTTGCTTCTGCTTCTCGAACACACCGAGGGCACGATGTCACGTACATGATCTTCATCTTCATCTGTGATTACTCTACCGTTGCCTTCTTCTTCACCCTCCAATTGGTCATCCGTAGGGGGTCCGACAGTATCATCCCCGTGCAAACCGATGTAGCCTTGACTGTGAATCTTCTTCATCTCTTGATACTGCAAGTAAGGCTTTGCGATTAACAAAACAGGCACGCATCCCAACGCGATCAGCAGCAGGATCGTTTGCACGGTCCCTTGCCCAGGGTATAGCTGTGTATCCGGATCGATCGAACCAGGCGAAAGGAACATGGAGATCAACATGTTGAGAAGGGATGGCGGGGCAGTCGATGAAGTTTCCCAATTGACGGTCCACTTGTAGATGATGCAAAGCACGAGGTAGCCGAAAATGCATTGCAGGAAGAGCATGCTTGGCACGAAATTGGTCCAAATATCGGACCGACGGTTAAAACGAATGTGGTTGGGCACTTGCAGACAGAGCGCGAATGTCATCTAGCAGGCGAAATTCACTCGTTAGCCCCTGAGTTCGACTTAACCCCAAAACGATGCACGTACGTGGATAACACCAAGAACGATGGACATCTTCATCTTATACGAGTTAGTGAAGATAATCTGGTTCTCTGCCTCGCGCCAAGCAGGATCAAGACCGAAAAGATACGTGTGCCCGTTCGACACTGCGGCGACAGTCTCATTCCCGTGAGCTTCGGGGAAGTCCCATCCGGAACGGAAGAGGTGCAGCGACTTTGAGAAGATATCGTTATAGATGAGGCCAGTGTAGACGGAGAATGCACCCATGAGCAAGATGATATAACGACCGCTGAGGTGTTGTCAACATCACAGATAACATGTGAACGGAAGGAGAACTCACAAAAAGAAGGTGCCGAAGATTTCCCCCAAGTCAGCTTTTCCCAGCTGCCTCTCGCGCAAAATCATAAAGGTTGCGGCTAGGAAAAGAATCATCCCGTGACCAACATCGCCGAACATCACAGCGAACAGGAATGGGAATGTGATGACAGCGAAAAGGCCCGGGTTAACTTCCTGATAGGATGCTATACCGTAACTGTCCATAATAGTCTGGAAGCCCTCCGTGAACTTGTTCGTACGATGGAAAGTGGGTGGCGTCTTCTTCGTAGGCAGCTCTCGTAGGATAGGAGGTACATTTGTACCAGATTCCTCCTGTAAATCAATTGAGATATAGACCGACTTAAACGACTGGTAGTGACTGCTCACCGTCGCATGACGTAAGGCAACCTGTATAGCCGGAATATCCCTGGTGGGACACCATCCTTCCGCAATGAGTGTCTTTCGCCGGACATCATAGTTGAGCAAGTTGAGAGTCTCATAAATTGCCTTCTCCTTCTGCACTACATCTTGCCAGCTTGCGAGGCTCTCTCCGACGGTGACGAGCTCCATGCGCCTGCTATTGCCAGTATTGTATAGAACGACCTGCAAGTCCTCCAGGCGAGTAGTCACTTCACGCAACGATTCGGCACGCTTATCCGCATTCGAATCGATTGGATACACGGTAGCACCCATGGACTCGGCCACCTTCTGTATTTTCGCGAGAAGCGTGTCACCGTGGGCGAAAATGATGAAGACATTCTTGCGCGTCTCAGCGCCCGTCTGGGGGTCTACGAACGGCTCCTGGATATCCGTGTGGTTCATGTAAAGGTTGCCTCGCAGCACACGCCAGAGGACGCGTTCAAACGTAGGCAAACGCGCGCGATCAATAGTACCGGCAACGAACCTATCGACCGTTCGTAAGTTGGTCTGGAAAGGATCATAGGTCTATAATGCTCACTCCAGGTCAAATTGTGCAGCACCAGTGAACTGAGCCTCTCTGTCATCATGTTGCAAGAGAGGTGCAGAACTATCGTCAAACGATGTTCGGATCTCCCTTTCCGCGCCCGCAGCCTACGACAAACGTTAGCACGCTGATTTACTCGGTTCGTGTAGAACTTACCCGGTCAAAAAAGACGGCAGTCTCACGCAGAACATGGCGAGCTTCTACCAACTCCTTCATCCTGTCGCTGAGAACCTGGTAGTTTTCGTTCATGCGGACGAGACGTGACTCGTGCTCAGTCAGCTTAGTATCAAGCTCATCGATAGTCTGAGCCGCGCGAGGGCCCACAGTAACCAAAGGCACAGTGTCGTACAGGGGACGGATTGGGATAGGGTCCTTCTCTTTCTCAATCTGTGAGGCGAAGTATCGAACTCGACGGGCCATTTCGTCGATGCGACGGATTTCACCAACGAAGGAACGTTGGAAAGGGTTGACGTCGGGATTTAACTATCTCATAATTCAGTAACAGTAGCCCTGATTACAAGTTAAAGAGGACGCACATCTTTGAATTGCACATCTCCCAGCTCTCCTAGCTCGGCAATGGTGTCATGGGCAACTTCTCTCGGGACAATGAGCTGTATCAAGCTCATCGCCTCGGAGCCTAGCCCGCAGAGTCAATATAGCAGCTAATAATATATAGCTGATATGCACTCACGAAATAGCGTGGGGTACTCGTCCCCCATGGTGTTGAAAGCTAATGTTCGAAGTACAAGTCCGTTGCACAGTCGATTTGGGTAGAGCCAGAGGTGACGCTGTGGTTTCGGCGCCGGCCGGATTTTGAGCGCCTATTGATCCGGTGTACCGCCGCCTCCCCGCTGACTCGGAGCCGGCTGACCGTGGCTCGCCGGAGGCTCTTATAGTAGGCAGCACCGTCACTACTGTAGTGCTGGTAGTTGGCTGTGTTGAATCATTGGTAAGTAAGTGGCAGTATTTCTTTAGGGACATACTTATAGCTTTAACCTATGCACATATCACCAGGATTGTTAAATACTACCATAACCTACTAATGCCAGTGAGGTTACTTATCATTGGCATACCTGGGCATTGGCATATCTATTCTTGGTGAGAGGTAATTTGGGAGTGCAGACACTGGCGGACTAAGAGTCGAGAAGACTCGTATGTCTGTAGTGGCGGAGTGTATCTCCGCATGCTCGACCAAAACGTAAGTATTGAAGAAAACCTACTACGGATACTATGTGCTGATATTGGGCATCTATTTCCATATAGACGATAGGTGAAGGGAAGTGCCAGTGACCCAAGTTGCTTGTCACGATGATACCTCAGGCTACTCCGACTGCACGAAAAGATCTGGTAGGGTTTACTGATCTACAGCATCGCAAGATCGCCCATTGCCATCAAGGTTTTGGGTACATATCTCACCCTGAGAAGACATAACCTGTTCTGCTTCCTTGTGCCGCAACCCCCGCCTGGCCAACGTTCCCGAGGGACGTTATTGGCAAGGCATACCAATAACAGGTAAGCTACATGTAATATGCCTCATTCTTGCGTACTCATGATTCGTGTGTTCACATAAGAATTTTCGGCAGCGCTCCGCTAGTCATGTCACAGGTTTGTAACAGGTCCTCCGGAAGAGAGACGTATCTACTCTGGCTACACACCATCCAATCAAAACCTCAGATCCCATTCACATCGTAATAGGGTGATATATCATCCAATGGCATTGCTATGCACCCCTTAAGGAATGCGGGACCTTTGCGACGGCCGTTCTCGTGTTTCCGGACAAATCTCCCCCAGATGACGATACTGTCATACACATTGAATCGGCAGCTGTATAGGTCACATCCTCGACTCTTCTGAAGGAATCACGACGTCTTCTGAAGGCGCTAGCACGGTCAGTCATTGCGCTTCATTACCATTCACTTACAGGCCAGCGTTATTGGGAAAAGAGTTCTCGCAAATATGCACAGCAATACACACTCTCTGTTTATGCTCAACCCTTTATACCCGATGTTCCATCGGCTGCCGCTACCTCTTCCATCTTGTGCAGTGCCAGTGTGGCTCTCACCTAGTGTACATAGCGTTAATGTAAGTAGCCACTAGCAGCACTGCAGGCCTCGAAACCCTTCGTGAGACCGTTATGTTGAGGCCTCCGACAGGTGAGCTCTTCAGTCTCATAGACTCGCAGTCTTCCTACCGATAGAAGGCTGACTCAACAAAAGGCATCAAAACTCAGTGAGACGGTGTACCACTCGCCTCCCGTGAAATATTCTCTGACGGCTTCGAGAGCTCCACATAGTCCCAAAGAATCTTGAACAGCATACGAAGTTCTCGCTATCTCGATGCAATGGCCACGCCGCGGACAAAATTCACCGTACGTGCATGTGTACGATGACATCCTTACAAGGTAGCATCTTCCAGGTGTCGCTTACGGGGTAACGAATTCATGTGGTACTGCAAGCACACCTGTTCACTGCAGCTCGAGCGGGCACCGACTCTATCATAATTTGTGCGATAGATATGAAGAGCCGGTCAAGTATATACAAGATCCGTATCATGTCATGAGGAGTCGTGGTCCTTCCGTAAAAGCCAATGATATATTCAGCGGCGATAGTACAATGCATGCATGAGACGTTCGAAGTTGAAGCAGTGATGAAATTTGAAAGGTGGCGGTGGTCGCGTTACGCAGATGGAGGATACTAATGGATACAATCGTGATAGAGGAGGAATATCTGATAACTTATGGAGGAACATGAAATACGATGCTCGGTGCCCTATGTATAATGTTGTCGTAAGTAAGATAAGTGGGGTATCGTATAGCAAGATTAGATATAAACGGCGGGTTGTGCCATTGCGATCGCTGTTTCAGTCTTGTCGGCGTCTTGAGCTAAAGAGGCCAGAGAGAGAGTTATTAACAAGTGAGGAGAAATTGCGAGAAAGACATACAGGCCACCGAAAAGACTCTTCCGAGCGTCTTCATCGCAAGTACCAAAGTATTAAGCTCCGTCTGAATCCCCTCTATTAGGAGCTGATCGGGCATGATCTGCGAGTACTGAAGGGTTAGGATTTGAATGTATACTTGGGCAGCACATCTCCAACAAGTCTATCCGAAGCATGATAGATCAGTTCATGAGTTCCTTGTGATGGAGTGTGAGAATTACTTACGCTCAAGATGGGATTGAGGAATTCGTAATCCGTATCACTGAGTTCTCGTACAGCCTTGGTGATGCTGCGGGCAGCTGAGACACATCTCTGGTAGGACGGCTGGTAGCGTTCAAGAAAGTCGCGATGAAGATGGATGATGGCAGAGTTCATAAGTGTGTGTACTGTGAGAAGTGCAATGTCGGTGGGCGAATAGTGGTCCTGGAACATGAGCGACGATAACGGGGGGAGGCTACTGGCGGTCGACAAGAGTGACATGTCCAATCGATGGTGCTCCTGTAAAAAGGCATCATTGGTCTGGAAAGATTCTAGTAGACATGTTAGACGCATCCACCACCCAGGCATGATGAACAATTGACGCACTGGAAGAAAGGCGATAAGTCCTCTCAAAGAGGGCGACCGCCTTCGCTCTTAATACAGGCAAAACCTTCTCAACATCGCCGCCAGTCAGAGGATCAAGACTTCCATTGTACTGAACAGAAATTAGTACAGCCATCGAGCTTCATTGTATTGTACTGTACTTACTGGGGTATCATTGATTGACGTGGGCCACGTGGTTTCAATTTTTGCTCGTGGACTATCGTCATCAGGCAGTGCAGCCGGTAGTCCACTTGCCACGGACCATGCGCGGTCCACGAGAAACACTTGCCAGAATGTGGCTACTCGCTCGGCGTATTCTGTTGCGTCCCGTGGCACTGGCAGTTGTAGAGATGGTTTGAATGAAATGAAGGCTGGTTGAGCGGCGGCGGAAATATCTGACTGGAGCTGGTACCAATCTTCGGGTCTGATTTGATGTAGTCCCAGGCTGACTGCTAGTCGCGCGGCTGTTGACGAATGATAGTACCCTTCCAGAACACGACCCCTGCTGAAAAAATAGACGGCAATCAAGCAGGATGCCTGAACGATCTGTACCAGGCGGTCATTGTGCTGAAGCGCCGTTGAGATCCCTGACAATGCATTCTGGAGAAACTGAGGTTCTCTGGCGGCGTGCTGGGCTGAATGAGAAAAGTAGCACCCTAAGAGACACATTGCGTCGAGAAGTGCTGGGTGCGGTTGCTGCGTGGAAGGCGCTGTGAGCGATGCCCGAAACCGGCCTATGTGTATGTCGAATGCGCATTGATGACGATGTTCTAAGAAGATGTTTAACCTGGGATGTGCATCAGAGATGTAACTGAAAGGTTAGGAGACTATACCCACAATTGGTGGGAATGAGAATACGGATCGTCTTCTTGGTTAAACGCTGGAGAGGCTGATGTTGGTGGTGATCGCGGTGAGGAGCTAGGGAGAAATCTACTCGAGCTTGAGCCTGACGGCTCGTAGAGTGCGATAGATAACTCTGAAAAGTTGTCAGACCAACTTGAAGACCAAGAGTCCTGCTCCGCGCTATACGGTACAGTTAGGCCCACAAATGGCGAGTGTTGATCGGACTCAGGAGATGCCGACAAGGTCGGCGGTACTGACATGCCTGGCAAGGGGTCTCAAAATAGCGCCCATAGATAGCCTGAGGAGGGCGCACCTGGCGGCATGAGGAATATCCCGTCTGCCATGGAAGACGACGAAGACGGTTCTGGGGATTGTGTGTTTGGCGTGCTCGAGGATGATCCCAGTGATTGCTCATTCTCGAGTTGATGCAGACGCTCCTCGAGCTTCGCCATTTTTGCGCGAAGCATTTCAGTGCGACTGACCTGCTTCTTGTCGTGGTACTGGCAGTCCTTCTCTCTGTTTGCCTTGACGCATTGTGAGCAGATAGGACGGGCCCCATCGCATTTCTAATGGCAGGGTAAAGATGAGGACAGAACATTCAGGTACCGACACGGAGAGACTGACCATCTTCCGCTTCCTACAGCTTAGGCATGCTTTGCCGCGCTGTAGAGGGTTGGTGACCTTCATTGACCAAGTTCGGTTGTGTTCAATAGGCTTTGGTGTGCAGGTAAGACAATGTAGTGAAGTTGTTGCTAACGGGCCGTTTGTTAATGGGGAGGTTGGGGTGATGGATGGCGCCTCTGAAGACGGAGCAGTGAGGGGATAGATGGTACAGGAATGCGGGAGAAATTATATATGATAGCGCAAGCTGGTGGAGATCGAGAGCTGAGGTACCGGATCGCGAGACATGAGTGACCAGGGACAGCAGTGCTGGGGCCAACTTAACATCTCGAGCACAACCAAAGTTAGTTTCAATGAGTGCGCATAGGGTCTTGGCGCTTTCTTGCGGCGCTAGCTGCCGTCGCAAGCGGCTGCAAAAGAGAAATGATCACGAACAACACGACAAAGGAAGAATCTCATTTCTCAGATTACAGGCGGTGCCGGCAGCAGAAGCGCCTTCCCCGGCGGTCACTTTATGTTCCAGTCTGTCTCGTAGTTCTGCTGACAATGCTTGCCTGCTGCGACACCGGTATCCTGACCTCCGTCAATCCATCGTTGGTAGGATCGTGTTTACCTGTGTGTATGGTCGCCGATGAACAAGCGATAGCAGGAACATGTGCATGGCTTTCGGGTTGCCCGGCGCAACTGCCAGTGATAGGTCTCCGGACCCCCGCAATCATTGCCCTCTAGCTCGTTTTCGAACACGATGGTCTCTTACGTCGAAGGTTTATCGGAAGCATCCTAGGATCGCCCATGCCTGACTTGACCAGACTCACAACCAGACAAAACCTAATGCAAGCGCCACTCCACTCCTATTTTTACGATGCTGCGTGTGTTTGAGCTTCTGTCAAAGTCCACATCGTCACGCGGTGGCATCATCGACCGTCTATCTCAGACTATCTGCCCGCATGAACAAGACAAAAGAGTTTAGCTAGATTTGGTCGGCTCGCGAGAATCCTCATTCTCAGAGGTCGTGATCAGGAGCTGATTTGCCGACATCAACAGGGAATTCTACTCTTCGATCAAACAGGCACGTTGGGCGGTGACATCTGTTTCGCTGGCGTAAAACTGTACATCAGCGCATCACTGCCCTTTTCGTATCGACCGCCCAACGACGACAAGAAAGCGATATGAATCAGCCCCTACTGCAATGGAATCCATTCCCATTAACGACTACAACGCGCCGACACAGTGATGTTCTGTAATAGGTTGCCGGGGCGAAATGATACTAACAAGGCATGCTCAAAGGAAAAACTGCGATCAAGATCTATGAATGATCGCTATGAGGAGCTGGTCCAAGTGGTTGGCTCTCCAACGCAAGAGCTGTCCCAGCGCAAACGCGGTATGCGCGACAGGCGCTGTTCGAAAAATAGAGGTTTTGTGCCCGGAGCGGCTTTATCATACAAAGGACAGCTGTCCTGTGTCACTGGCGGTCCGTCCAATGTTGAATGACACGGACAGAAAGTGGTTTGCGGTACTATGATCGGAGTCGACACGGCAGAGGGCACCCACGGTGGACAATCCGAGTCCATGAACAGCCAGAACTACTCTATTCGTGAACGCCATTATACAGTCTCAGACGGCGGTCGACTACATACTTCTAGCATTACAACTTGAAGCTGTGCGATAGTATTCTTATCCTCAATTGATGTTTATGTGTACCTTGTACGCGATGATAATCTCGAATATCATCCGTGTTGCTCAATAGCGAGTTTTCAACCGCAAATATCTCGCATCAATAGGTGAGAGAGGCAACGTGCTCTGTGCCTGACAAATTCCGGCCCCTCATGAGCGCATGCATGAACCCTCAGGCTCACGCGCAAGGTTCGCGAAAATACTTACAGGTCGAAAACATCAAAGAGTCGAAATCAAATCTTGCAGATTTACTACTGGGCGCGTCACGGTAGCGAAAACTGGGTGCATTTCGCAGAAGCATCACGTCTGTTACGAATACTCAGGAAGAGTGCTCAGGCTCGTGGACAACAAAACCTTCCTAATCGGGAAGAAGAAGATGATGGTACGCCAGCAAGTTGCGGTCCCCATCAGCAAATCGTGTCTCACGCTCCGACCTCAATGGGATCAATATTGTCTAGGGCAAGCAGTTATTCATGCCATACTGTATCATATGTACCGTTAATGCATCACGATCCTTTAGCCTTTTCACCTCAGATCAGTAATTGCTCCTTCCTGCCTTGACTCACTAAATAATGCCAGCTTAAGGTAAGCGCGGGACGCTACCACTTCTGCCTCATGATGAACTTGAATCTTGTTCAAGTCCAAAATTTCTACTGTACGAGCACACGGGCCCCGTGCGCCGCTCTACGACAGCATATATCGCTTTGAGAAAGTCTTCTGCACCTGAGACCATTGTGTCTTCATTTTCGCGCGCAAAGGCAAAGTACTCAGGATACCTTGTTGGTATTCTTTTACCATCATCGCTGGTATCAGTACGTGAACAAATCTTCCCCTCTCCAAGCTAATAACACGTAAGACGTAGACTCACGGCTTGATGCGACGGCCACACGAGCCTCGAACGCGACCCTTTTTGTAGCACCAGCACCAGTGTAGCCTCGATCATCTTCAACGTTGGCGAATTATGGCCAGCCTATCTTCTCGCCTGAACCGCAGTGATCGATTTCCCGGGTCGAACATCCATCTCTCTTCTCTAGCACCTAGTCAGATATCAATCTTTCTGTTCAGCACAGAGTTCGCAGCCCATTAATCAACTTCGATGCTGTTTTGCTCGCGGGAGATTCGCTCCAACGTGAGCTGTCTTCTGTACTGACACTGAATGCATCCTCAAAGAAGCCGTCATGAGCTCAATATTCCACGAGTCTCGTCGCTATACGCCATGTTAATCAAGGAGGACAAGCTGTCACGACTCGACAGCCATGCTCCTCATCCATAGTATGTCCAGCCTCGCTTGGTTTCCAGGCCAAATTAGTGGAATGTAGCTATCACTGGTGGCATCATCACAGACGGCCTTGACCGGTGTTCGTAGCATATCACGACGAATTGGTGGAAGCGTGCGCATTGGCGTGTGAATAGAGACCGTTGATTGACAGTTTATCCCAGGTCGAAGCCTGTTTGGGGAGATGAGATGAGCACGGCGAACAGTCCAAGTTTTCGATGTGCGTACCTTGGGTTTCGTCACAGCCATACAAGTCCAATGACCGAAAAAGTCATCGGAATGAACGATTGAACATCCACCGATGCAGTGCTTTGCTGATTACCAGTGACTAGATAGCAGTCCATCATCTGCTGTGGTACGTTGTGTATAAGTTTATTTCAGTGGCGATGGTAGACCACTAAACCAGCTAGTAGCTGTGCCCCCTAACGATGAACTGTGAGCACATATGAGCTTTGGCCCTTTCAAGTATCGACGCTTACGATGGCTTCCGCTCGCACAGCCACGTTACTCACCACATCCATCGCAATTTCAAGAGTTGACTGGTTCCTGGCCGTGACGCACTTACACTCTGGTCAACGATACCTGAGCGGTTTCTTATGATCGTAAGAACGACATAAGCACGGTTACTCGATGTGTACTTCATCGACACACCTCTGCAATCTATCATACTATTGTAGAATCATCGTAAGTCAAAATGCAATTCATGGAACCTCTATACATCACGCAATGTCCATGTGTATGTTATATGTTATGAAGACTTGAACACTTTGCTGATGTTATCCCAGACCACACTCGGCGCCTGAGCGGCGTCAATAGGGTGCCAAAGGTTTTTCGTCTTGTAGTAGTCCACCACGGGGCCAGTCTGGCTGTGGAACACGGTTAGACGTTTGCGGAGTGCCTCAACGTTGTCGTCGGAGCGCTGAATGAGAGGCTCGCCCGTAATATCGTCGACGCCAGGCTTCTTTGGAGGGCTATAACAAGAGGCGTTAGGCTGAAGTCTCGGAATGAACGGAATGAAGCTCACTTGAATTCCTTGTGGTATGAGCGGCCACTAGCCGGGTGGATAAGTCGGCCGGTGATACGGGAGATCAGCAGTTGATCAGGGATTACGAGTTCCACAACGCTGTCGAGCTTTTCCTTGCGGGACTCGAGCATAGCGTCAAGCTTTTCAGCCTGAGGGACTGTGCGAGGGAATCCGTCAAGGACGAATCTATGGAAGAATCACATGTCAACATGGGCCGAGTATTATGGTACAGCATACAAAAGGATAACAAACGCGTTCAACGCGTAACAGTGGCAAAAACTCGTGACGTGGTGAGAATATGTAAATCATACGCACCCATTCTTGCAAGCCTTGTTGTTCTGGAGCTGATCCTTGATGATACCAACCATGATGTCGTCGCTCACAAGACCTCCGGCATCCATAATCTTCTTGGCCTCAACACCGAGTGCCGTCTTAGCTGCGACTTGCTCTCGCAACAGGTCACCAGTCGCCAAATGGCAGACACAGAATTTATCCCTGATGTTGGGAGCCTGGGTACCCTTGCCTGCACAGTAGTGTCAGTCCACATATGATCAAAAGAGGTTCTACGCTCATTACAACTGACCAGCACCGGGAGGACCAATGAGGATGGTTCGGAGCTGCTGAGCAGGCGTCTTGCCCAGTGCCGCTGTCTTCGCCTTCTCTTCCAGAGCGTGAATTTTGTCATTGAGTTGAGAGACTAGGCTCTTGAGGTATGCAAGCTCATCTTCACCGGCCATGTTGTACGACGACAAAGGAGGACGTTGCGCAAGGAGGAGAGGGAAAGGTCACCAACGACGCGGGGGAAGGACTCGGAGAACCCGTCCCTTCTTAATTTAACGCGCTTCGCGGCAATTGCCGGTACTCTCATATGCCATGGTAGCCATTGGTACGCGGGTGTAGGACGGTGTACCGTCGCGGGACTCGTCTTATGGTCGCTCTTCCGACGTTTACAACCGCTGTCCGCACAGTGGACGTTGCTCGGGGCAGGGAGGACAGGGACCCGCGGCACGGATGTCAGCTGGGCCAGACCAGGCTGAAGGATCTTGGTGCGCGCTTCAACGATCGGGGAAGATTTTTCGCAGTAGATAGAGTAGAATACATGGATCGTACATATGAAACTAAGCAACCACTCGCGGTGGCACAGATACACGCAATAGACAGTCCGAAATGTCTCACCGTCTTTCACGAACCTTCAGATAGACCACCATAATAACACCAACCCCGAACCCGGCAATGAAGGCAAATAAGACGAGTACGTCTCTGTAATAATTGTTTGACCCGAAGCCAAACAGCTAATCGACGCTAGTCAGCGCATCGAACCGTTAAACAACCTACACACGTACCATGTTCATGATTAGACTCGCCGAGACGTTGACCGGAACTCCTTGAAGGGTATCTTCAATCATCAAGCCTGAACCTACTTCGTTGACAGACAGCGCCTCCAAGGTATACTTCAGAGGACATAGCCACTGTAACCACCGTAGGACTGGTGGAATGTCGTTGAGGTGCACAAAGAAGCCGGCGTACGTCATTTGATATAAGGCTGTCAGTGCACTGAGTAAGATGGCGATGCCTCCGTTGGTGAATAGACATCCCAGGAGGAAGTTCTACTCGTGCGTGAGCAGGAGTTCACGGGCCGAGGTAGCAAGAGCAGGATTACTCACGAAGAGCGTCATGACCAGGGTGTATAGCACGATGATGAAGAGGAACTTGAAAAAGTGGGCGGCGTCGTGGGCGAGCCCCGCCATCCAGTATGTGCTGTGAAAAATTATTAAAAGACGCACAAAACCCTTGTTCGCAACACATACATTATCGACACGATGACAGTTGGGACGATGCGTAACGGCACAACGTCGAATATGAACCTTGAAAGGAGCCATGAAGTCGGGCTTATTTCACCGGTTGGTGAGACTAGAAGCAAGGGCGCATCATAACATACGATAACGTACCTGTAGTAGGCGGATGATCTCTCGCGAAGGAACAAAGGCCGAGTGTCAACAACGCGATACAATGCACTCAACGTCGAAAATGCAACGAGAGCGCCCTGCAGAGATGATTATGAGTGTCATGCGACAGTGTATCAAACCGCTGAAGATTTGCGTACGAGGAAGAACAAGCAACCAACACGGGACTGGAATCCTGCGATGGTGATGCCGGTCTGGAAGTACAAACCCCCTAAATTTGCCGTAAGAAACGCTGCAGTGCAACGCCGGGACCGATGACACGCACCGACAAAAACGCCTAACACTGCGGACACGGCGACGTGTGTGACAAAAAGTGTGTAGTCCCTGGACAATTGTCAGCGAAAAGAAAAGAAAATGTACTTTTGCACCCTACCTGCATAGGAACTTCCATTCTCTACCAGATAAGACCTCTAATTGGGTCAAAAATGTGGTTGCACATCGCGAGCGACCTCTAGCGATCGATCCCGTAGACTTCGGAAGGGCAGTCAAGCGAGGCGAGCCATAGCCTTTCTCCAGTTCGCCAACTCCGCCCTCCACGACCTGTTCTGACGACGATTCCTTCGTACCCTCTCCTGTCTGGAAAAGGGCAACGGGTGGATCACTAGCTATATCTAGCAGATAATCGGCCACATTATATCCTTGCTGGTATGAGATACCCTTCGAAGAGAAATAATCCGCGGGGGCTAGTCCACCTGGTCCGGTATATAACGCACGCCCATGAGAGAGCAGCATGACTTGATCGAATGTTTGGTATAACTGAGAGCTGGACCACGAAGGTCAGGATGCTAATTTTACTTTGAAGATAAATGACCCACCTAGGCTGATGAATAGAGGCAATAACAGCGGTAGGACTCTCCGGGTCATGCGCAAGTCCGTGCAAAACGCGTGCAACCTTGGACGCAGAGACAGAATCAAGACCAGACGTCGGTTCGTCCAATAACAAGACATCCGGCCGTGCGACAAGTTCCAGGCCGATGCTGACTCTCCTCATCTCGCCACCACTGATGCCTCGTTTCTCTCCGTCACCAATGCGTACATTCCTGACGTGAGACAAGCCGAGCTTCTCTATCACATCGTCGACGCGGGCGATCTGCTCAGAGAACGGTATACTCTCAGGAAGGCGCAGACGAGCGGCGAATAAAATCGCCTCGGCCACCGTGAGCTTTGCGGGTAGAATGTCCTGCTGCGGCACGAAACCAATCGTGGGATCCTTCGCACCTGCTTTGGTGGCAGGAAACGCGACTTCGCCTGTCAGACGTCCAACTTTGCTCTTGCCAGCTAGAATCTCTATTAATGTCGTCTTTCCAGCACCTAGATGCAACGAGATGTTCAATCACAATAAATCAAACCCATCCGTTGTACTTACCACTGGGGCCCAAGATAGCCATCATGTGTCCAGGCGCGAGCTGACCGGAGACATTATCCAACACCGTCTTGACATCACCACCCGAACTAGCCTTGCGACGAAACACGAGTCGGCCGTAACTAGTAGGCACGAAGTAGCTGAGATTTGTCCACGATACGCCGATACCGCCAGTCTTGTGCAGCCAGCTTCCTGTGCTTCCCCGTTTCGCTTGTCTTTGGCGGTAGAACCCGAAGAGAAGGAAGGCTAGAGCGATGGCGACCAAGGATCCTACAACAGCTAATCCAGCGATGACACCGCCGCTGAGCGAGGATCCGTGCGAACCGTCCGTTGAGGTCGAATTCGATGTTGTGGTGTCAATGACGGCTTGACTGACACATTCTCCAAATGTACAGCTCGCCAGCTGCAGCCCCGCGGACCCAAAGACACTAGTAATGACAGCCTGCTTGAAGGCACAAGACGTCGAACCACTTGAGTCAGGAGCGTCACAGGATATCTCGACGCTTCCTGACAGACCGTTAAGAACGGCCGAAAGATCGGTGAGAGGAACGGCACCACAGAATGAGGAGTTGGCGAAGCAGGTGCATTTGAGATTCTGGCAGTTCCAGTCAGAGCTACCCGTATTGTCGCCGAGGTCCTGCGTGCATGTATCCGCGGTACAATAGAACTGTTCCTCTCCGGCGTAGAAGAGCTGGGCATAGATAGAGCCGCTCTCGCCAAAGCCCGTGACGTTTGGGGATGGAGTGAACGACGAGTTTAGTGTTCTGAGAACGGTGAGAGTAGAGTCTAGGGGGTATATAGCTTGTAGTGTGGGGTTCTGTGACCGTATAAGATATAGGGGAGGTCAGGAGGTTTGCATACATACCTGAACACTACAGCTCATCTGTCCTGCCGCGTACACGCGTGAAGCACTATTGCATGTCAGCGTATGATTCTGGCCGTCCTGGTTACCCAAACCTGCGAGTGCACTTGAGCTGGAGGTTGTGGAGCCAAATCCAGTCTGGCATGCCTGAGCAGTCTGGCAGACGTTGCAAGTGGTACCGGTCCATCCATCTTCGCAAGAGCATCCTGAGGCGGTGATGTTTGGAAATGCGTTTGCAGCTGTTGGTTTAGGTGCCAGAGAGCGACTTGTGCCCTGGAAGATGTTCCCTCCGCATGCAGGCTGCGAGCAGTCAGATCCGCCGAACCCTGGCGGACATGCGCAACTCGAGCCGTTCGTAAAGCCGTAGTTTGCGCAGGTGGTCGACATAGAGAGGTGTGCCAGAGGACGGAGAGACGGAGGAGGAATTAGAGGAGATGAAACAGGCCTAAATAGTCTCGAATATCATGGTTGAGCGGAAATGTCACCCCACCGCCCTGTGTGTATTTCAGCGAGAAACTCTAGCCTCACGGCGCCCGAGCTCGATCGAAGGCATGTTGAGCCTCACTTCTGGTGGTTCTGGTTCTGATAATGTGTGAAAGACACAATATTTTATTCAGTAGGTGGGTATAGAAGGGGCGGAAGACAGTGCGCAGGCCGGATGGAAGTGTAGCTAAAAAGCAAATCCACGAAATCCTGCGAGGTTTCGACAAAGACCGGTAAAGGATCCGAGATCAGGATCGCTTGTAAGAGGCGCTAAAATATGCTTATCCGCGTTAATAGAGCCTGTTGATGAGGTAAGTAAGCGGTTTCTTATCTTGATTACAACTGCTTTTGTATCTCAACGACGTTCATCTACTCAAGCCGGTGGCCACCAAGCACAACACTTGATCCGTACTTCCAACCCTATGTCAGACTACAGCGAAGACGATGGCAGCGATTTTTATGACTACGACTCCGATGAGCCTGTAGTCGAAGAGGTCAGCGCATCTGTCATTCCAGGACTGTCTTCAGAAATTGACTCGCACAAGTGGTGCTGACCTCGCCTTGTACTTAGGATAATGATTCGGATTACGACCTCTCCGTCCAATCCTCGAAGAAAGGAAAACAGAAGAGTACTGCCATTGATGCACGTAGTTTGTCCATCGCAGCGTTGGAGGAAATGATTAATGGAGACATAAACCGTGTGGCCAGTATAACGGGCCTACCAGTAAGCAGCACAGCATCTATACGGGACAATCACGATCTCACTCATCTACTGTCTCACCTATTTCTATGTTACGCTTCTCCGATATAACTCAAACCCTACTACACCAGTCGTCAATATCACTTGTGCTCTTACAACACTTCCGTTGGAACGAAGACCGTCTCCTCGAGCAATATATGGAATCTGACCAGGCCGTGCTACGGGCTGCCGGAGAACCACAGAACGTGCTGTCAGACCAAACTGATGATTACGACGGCTCTCCTCCTGCTACCAAACGCGCTCGTTTAACTCCTCGTGCAGAAGAAACCCTGTTCGATTGCCCGATCTGCTGCGACTCTGTACCTATAAAAGATGGGACATTCAGGCTACGATGCAGTCATCAATTCTGTAAGGAATGTTGGCGAGAGTATGTTGTCGCTAAGGTGAAAGACGAAGGGCAGTGCTTCTTCAAGTGTATGCAGGATGGGTGTCCGACGACGGTGGACAATATGTCCATCGAGCGAATAGCTCCAGGTACGGTAGCCAGCAGGTAAGTTCAGTCCCACACCAGTGGTACCAGCGCACTGAATACCACGTGTACACACGCGACGTCGCTGAATGCGTTCTCTTTATCCCAGGTACCAAACACTCGTCCAACAGTCATACGTACAGGCTACATCGAGACTACGGTTCTGTCCTCATGCAGGCTGCTCCGAGACTTTATTCTGTCCCGCCGGCTATAGCTCCAGCACGATAACCGACGGAGTGCCAATCGTGCGATGTGGGGAAGGCCATGAATTTTGCTTCGGCTGCGGCAACGACACAAACCATCGACCTCTTCTGTGCAAGTTTGTACAGGTATGGAACAAGAGTGCGAAAGAAGATGCAGGAACCAGCCAGTGGCTACGAGCGAACACGAAGGATTGCCCAAAGTGTCACAACAACATTGAGAAGGCCGGCGGGTGCAAGTACGTGGGACATATGTAAACCTTGCACTGTGATACTGACGATGTTCCAGTCGAATCGTGTGCCGTCACTGCAACCACGAGTTCTGCTGGATGTGCATGAAAGTTTGGAGTGTCCACGGATATTCAAACACGACCTGCAACGCTTTCGTAGAGCCAGAACCTACAGCTGAGTCCAGCGAAGCTAGACAAAACCTTGAGAGGTGGCTGTTCTACTTCGATCGGTTCACAAATCACGAGTTGTCTGCAGACTTGGATAAGGCGTTGCTCGAACGAACCGAGGAAAGAATGCGTGAGGTTCAAGAGAATAGTGAGATGTCGTGGATCGAGGTGAGTCTGATTTTTCACGCTACGTTCCGCAACGCTGCTCGCCAAACCACGTGAGGATTCTAACACTCTACCGTATTCACAGGCAAAGTTTATGGAAAAGGCTGTTGACGAGCTGACCAAGTGCCGGCTTACGCTCAAGTGGTCTTACGCGATGGCCTACTTTATAGCCAAAGGCAACGACAAGGAGATTTTTGAGGATCTACAGGCGTAAGTAGCATGCCTCTGTCATGCGAGACATCTTATGGATACGAATACGGATTGCAGTGACCTGGAGAAAGCTGTAGAGCAACTGTCACAGATGCTAGGTGAAGAGATTCAAGCAGAGACGGTCAAGGAGTTGCGACAACGCATGATCGACAAAACTGTATGTTTCCCATAGCCGTCAGCCGCACGACTTTCACTGACATACAATACAGGTATATGTTCGACACAGACACGAGATCATGCTTAAAGACACGGAGGAAGGTATAAAACAGGAACGATGGGTTTGGACGCAATAGGGGTGGCGCGAGACGCTTCGCTACTTATACTTACCAGCAATTTTGCCCGCGTCCCCTAGGTCAGCGCATGATACTCTTGTCACCAATCGGAGTGGGATAGCTTGTCTACATTAGTTGCCGGTAATACAGGTTGAAGAGTACCGTACGATAGATTAATAATAGTCCTCTTTTAGGGAGTGATCCAGCAGATTGTGTATGTGTGGCGAAGGAGTTGGCGTGCGGGTTTGCTCCGTATGTGGTGCAACTGTCGGGCCTCTATACCTTGAAGCCGTATCCGCGCATGCAGGCAATATGTGCTTGAACGAGCTCCTTGCACTTCTCAGTGGATTCGTTGCTGTCGAAGCGTAGGAAACAGTCGTCCCGAGCGGATTTGGTCTCGGGACAAGCGCAGCATCTAATAAACTTTAGTACTCTCGCAAGTTACAGCAAAAATTTCACCAACGTACGGCTTGAGGCCCTTGGGATTTAGTGGATTCTGCTTGGGGTCTGTCGGGTCGAATGGCTTCGATTCCGGAGCAGGAGCGGGGGTAGATCCTCCCCACCAGGATGTTATCTACGTATATGAGTAGACATTTTAGGATAGGCCAAATTATTAACTCACACTGCCCAGCATGTCTGCAAAACCCGAAAGCAACGTTGAAGGATGTAGTACGAAGACAAGCCGGAAACACACCGAATTCATTACTCATCCTGTATGCCGATGGCGTAAGGTTAGGGTTTCGTGATATTCATAGCATGGGTCACGTGCGCTGCGACGTGTACGAGCGCGACGGTGGCAGCAAACGTCGCTCAAGTCTCTTTCCTCTTCTCCGCCATGGCTGCATGGTTACTGGCTCTACTCGGTCTGGCAGTGTCGGCGTGTGCAAAGTCAAGCACTGGAAACTCAGTTTTGGTGTTGCTGGAACCGTCGCTGGACAAGGCGAACTTCTCGACGTTCTTCAATGGTTTGACGGAGAGTGGGTATGAACTCACATTCCGTGCGCCACGGGACACGAAGCCCGCGGTCATTGAGGACGACGTCGCGCAGTTCTCGCATGTAGTCGTCTTTGCCCCCGACACCAAAAGTGCGTAGGACACAGCTTGATGAGTGTATGCTTGATCACTTATGTGCCTAGGCTTTGCGCAGGACGTTACTCCGCAGTCGCTCGTTTCACTCCTTTCCAAGGGCAGCAATCTCTTGCTAGTTCTGTCTCCTAAAAAGCAGACGATCATAAACTCTCTCGCTGCAGAGTTCTCTCTTATCCTCCCTCCCCCTGGCACACCTTTGCTCTCACACTTCCCAGAGCGAGACACACCTGCCACCGTCATTCCAGTTAACCCCACCGAGAACCCCATTGTTTCTACGAAGGGTCTGTCTCCTATTTGGTTCTCCGGTGTCCCATTTGCGTATAGTCCCAACCCACTGCTGGTCCCGATTCTAAACGCGCCATCAGAGAGCTTCGCAGCCGACTCAACCAGCGACAGCGGTGCTGAAGCCGTCGTCGAAGCAGCGGACAAAGGTGGCGAGGGTCTATGGGCCGGTAGCCAATTGGGTCTTGTTGCGGGCTTCCAGGCACATGGTGGTGCACGCGTCCTCTGGGCTGGTGGTGTCGATCTGTTCAGCAATGAATTCGCGCAGAAGGAAGTTGCCAAGTAGGGAGTGTCCTGTTCAGTGTATTCGGTGTTGCTAAACATTTTGTAGTGGCCAGAAGTCTGGAAACGCTCAATTTGTCCGTGACGCAACTGCATGGGCATTCCAAGAGTCTGGCGTGTTACGTATCGACAGTGTCGCACATCACCGCGTCAACGAGACAGAGCCGGGTGAAACATACACTACGGGCGACCACGTCGTAAGCTCGGTCTTGGCTATATGTTCTCACCGGCGTATTAACTTTGCTCAGGTCTTCGGCGCGCATATATCGACATTCAACCCTAAGACGGCTACTTGGGAGCCATACTCCGGAATCAAGGATTTGCAGCTTGAATTCACTATGCTTGACCCTCATATCAGGACGGCACTCCCTCCGGTCCCAGGCAAGCCAGGAGAATACGAGGTCACGTTCCGTGTACCCGATAGACACGGTGTATTCAAGTTCATCATCGATTACAAACGCAAGGGGTAAGCAGTTTTCACAAAGTCTTTGTTATCTAGTGCTCATTGCGAGTACAGATGGACACAACTTGAGAGTACGACAGTTGTGCCTGTTGTACCTCCCCGACACGACGAGTACCCGCGTTTCCTAAGCGCTGCGTGGCCATACTACACTGGCGCCATCAGCACCAGCGTGGCCTTCGTGCTGTTCTCCGCCCTTTGGCTCGCAGGAGACGACCGAGAGGCGAAGAAAACAAAGACTACGAAGACTGAATAGAGTCCTTGTATGGATGTTGTGGTATATTATATATTGCTTTCCGGATTTTTCGTCGCTGTGTGATGACAAGTTCGGTGCTTTGCCTCTCTGAACAAATTAACGGCACGTCGTGTCTAGCCGGTGCCAGAGCCAATCTTCTACAAGAAAGCCACAGGCTCTGTGATGTGTTTCGGAAGGTATGAGCTACGCATCCTCACTGACACTTCAGGGTATGCTTCATAAATCAGTGTGAATCTACTGATAGGACATGTTTATTAGAAAGAAGTCTGAAGATACTCCACTGTGCCGGTACATGCTCCCCCCTCCCCTGCCTATACGTGCTTGTCATACAACCCTTTGCAAGACAACATCGACCCTGCCCTATGTATGAAAGCTCTCGTTCGCAATTAACTACATGGACCCAGCAGTTGTAGGTTGATTAACGTGGTTTCCGGACATCCGGGCACGCCAGTAACTAGTTTTCCGGTGGCATTCTGTGCAAGCATTTGGTCAGTCCACGCTTGAACCCTCGGTAGTTGATAGTAACTGGATCGAAACTCACCTCGTACGAGCAAGGAAACAATCCGAGGGGCCCTAGGCCATATCTGCCCAGCTTGTTAGTAAGGTACGGTCCGAATTATTTCACCATAACGCAAACAGAAACTTACGAGCATTGGACCGCAGAAGCACCTGCTGCCTGTAGCGAAGAGGACAGGCTGACAGGCAAGCCTAGCAGGGTAATTGTGGCAGGGCAGACTGCGCAAAATTCAAGTGCCCCGACCGACTGTGGACCAAAGCCAACTGCAACTGCAGCCAGAAACGGGATGGCAGCCCACTTGTGCATAGAGAGAACGACGCAAGTGTTTAGTGGCGGATGGGGGCTGAGGTAAACGCCAGCCTCTCGATGTTATAACATATCTCTCATGCGAATTTGTATTATCAGGTCCATCTGATACCGTCCTCCCTTTCGGTGAGAAAGGAAGTCAGAAGCGACTAGATACTCGAGTACTCCAGGTACAATGCCTCACACAAGGCCTAATTCTATTACCAGAGAGCATGTGGCGGGCCGCATGGTGACCCAGCCGTCATGTCACTGCTCAAATTCCGAATATCGAAATGAAGATGCATCTCCGGCTTTGTTCAAGCTCTGCATACGTCGTGGGCTCTTGATTCCTAAACCGCCCACGAGATATACCAGGACGGAGACATACGCGTTGTTTTTCCACACTTTATGAAATTCACAGTCGCTCGGCACAATCTCTATGAGATTTGCAGATTACAATACATGAAGTATGCGCCCGTGCTATTCCATGCTGGGGTGAGTCCTCCATAATCTCCTCTCCGCAAGTCCAAGCATGATTTTTGACTCCCAGCCCGCTCCTCCCATGCCAGGAAAACACCGCTGGCTAGCATGGCGTAAGCAAATGCAACTCCACAGAGGTCGTGTTGGGACACCCGGGCACTGGAAACACAATGCTTCCGTTCACGTTCTTCAACATAAGTTCAGTGATCGGGAATTCAAGTGCGAGAAGCAGGCAAATATGAACGTACGTAGTAAATGCAATTGACTAGGCCGGTATTTTGCAACCCGTAACTGAGAGCCCCTTCTTAGCGATGCATTTTGATAACAAAGTTTTCAATGCTTACCTGCACGCTAGCATGTTGCTGGATTGCTCTTGTGTTTCACTGACAAGACTGAAGGATGTGCTGCCCTCGGTGATGGATGAACCAGGACAGTTCGCGCACAATCCCAGTGCGGTAACGACCTGCGCGGCCGAGGCTACAGCGAGCAGTCGTGTAATCGTTCTGCTGTGCATCGCGTTATGGT
Source organism: Irpex sp. Y119-03 (assembly GCA_037042295.1). Lineage (NCBI taxonomy): Eukaryota > Fungi > Basidiomycota > Agaricomycetes > Polyporales > Irpicaceae > Irpex > Irpex sp. Y119-03. Next base: position 363,390 of record JAXQKB010000954.1, on the reverse strand, counting down.
CAGTGGTAGATATCTTCCAAGGGCTGTAAAATCGTGGACCTTTTATCCGCAAGGTAGACAAGCCATGAAATCGGATTCGGTACCCACTAACACTGGTACTACGGAAGTCGGGTTTGAAGTGGGAATTCTAGCCCGGTCCTATTAAAGATGTTCGTTGCGGCGGATTCGACGTCGCCGTAATCCACGTGTCTTTAATACATGCATGTCATAGAAGATAGTTGAGCAGATGGTGAATGTGGCGGATAAGCATCCCAAGCCAAGCCCTCACAGAATTTGTAGAGACGTCCGCCACCTATTGTTTCTCAAGACATATGCATGACCCCCTGCAGGAAATTACGGCATTCCGTATCTCAGCCTCAACCTTCGATGACATATGGGATGCAGAAAATCCTAATTACAGTATATGCATCGACCACGCTACCTGCTTCTTCCTCTACCGGCCGCCGTTTGATCACAGACAATCAGCTCCCGAAAACTCAGGACGGGAACAGCCGTCATAAGCACCCTCCCAGAGTATTGTGAGATTCCGTATGTGCCGGTCAGGGAGTACATGGAGGCAACAACCTGAATACAGTTGTAGCAGGGTCTGGGCATCCCCAATGGCTCTTCGCTAGCAGAGCTCCATCATCATTCTGTACATATGCCCCTTAATTAATTCCAAGATGGTAGAAGGGGAGCGCTGCGTGGGACTCACATCGTATATGCAGGTAACCAGAACACTCTGGTTATTAAAGCGATAACTGGAAAACAAAGTCAGCAATGAATTCTTTCACAGAGCTATAATTGCAGTGTTGCCGGGACTCACTCGCATTGAAGCCGTGGATTTCCACCCTGAGCGACCGTGACTTCGCTTGAGTTGGCCAGATTGAATGTTAAGTCCAGCAGCTCCGTGCTTGAGGGACAAACAGCACAGTTTAAGTTGAATGCTGCGACTTTACGTTGCCCGACGCAACTGACTGCAACCAAGACCAGCAGTTTGTAAAGCGCCGTGCCGTGCATTTTGCTCTTGGCTCGAATGAAGCGAATGATGTGTGTTCAACTATGACTATTGCTGCAATGTCGGCCTCTTATACTAGGGAAAAAACAACCATCATTCTGTACGAGGATCCGTCCGTATCGTTCTAACGGTCAGCATGGAACCTAAGACAAGCATCCAGACCTCAAGGGCCTTGTCAACATTCACAGTAGAGACTCTCACCGACGGCCGTATTATTGATAACGAATCCAACGTCGTTGACGGGTCCGAAGCGTCCGGTGCCTGAGTGAGGAAGCCTTCAATCACAGTACATTCATTCCAAAGGGGATAATGAAACAACATAGGACGACTTACCTCCCCCCGGGTATACTAACGCCACTGCCATTGACTCTGCTCTCACACACGGGCACCCGAGCATGTCCTGCATTTTGTTCCTAATCATGAGACTAAGATTTGAATCCATACATGGCATCTAGAGTCCTCCGACCAAGCTCTCCCGTCTCTAACACCCTTTTGCGACACACTGCGCTGATACCATCGGGCAGATTTAACTACGCAGCTCCGGCCTCCTACAATGGTCGCACTTGTGGTCATCCGGGAATCCTGCATGGAGGTAGCAGCTGAAAGGTAGTGTTTGCGGGGTCCGGACAAGAAGAAGCGCTGTCGAAGAGCAGAGCAGCGTCGTTGTTCTAGACATCCATACCTTCGTTAGTTACAATAGGTCCAGCGTAAACGCCATGCTCACGTCGTATTCGCAATGTCCGGCTAGACCATAGCTGAGACTTCTTTTAGTACGACCATCTTCACAAATCCAGAGCCAGATGAACTTACTCGCAACGAAGTCGTGGGCTCCCTCCTGTTGAGGGTGTAACTTCGCTCACATTGGAGAGTGTGATAGGAAATAACCCTAGGAGCGTTATGCTGTCGGGGCACACGGGGCAGTTAACTGCCTCGGCCACTCGTGCGATGAAGCTGACGGTAAGAGCAGACAGGAGCGGGATGATGAACCGGCTATACATGGTGAAGTCAGTGTGCGTGGTGGCCGATGTGGTCTCGTACGGAAGTGATAATCCTTTATACTACAAGCCCTTGCATGCATGTGCACGACTCGGGCCCATGTTCCTCGCTGTCTACAATGAAATCAAATAGGAAGGGTTGCAACATACCATGACACTAATGCTGCTTCGTATGCTCATGTGAGTCTTCCTACAAATACACCTCATCAGAGCGGCATCGGAGGTACTAGATGAAGCCATTGAATAGGCGGAGATCTGAATACTGCCACGACTGCCACGTGCATTATTCGTAATGGGTGTAATGAAGCCGCGACGTTCCTTCCAGAGTTATGCATAAGGCCGACCGTGAGTTCCCTGCATTCATATTCCCCTTTGTATTGCCATGTCCGGCAGCTGTTACAGGAACAGGTTGGTGTCGCCCAAGAGCTGGATCCACTGTATTCAAGTTCACCGTTGAGAATATGACCTAAAAGCATCGATCAAGCTTGAACTCGACCTGAGTCGATACAACCAAGGTCGAGCATGAGTAGATATCTGGTTGCCTGACTCAAAGACACCAGTATGCTGCGGCCCTATATCGTCTGGAAGAAGGCGATCCCTGAGATACGGAGTAAGGAATGAGACGCTAAGGCCCCGGTTTGAAGCAGCTAGAGCAATCTATGTTAAAGAAGAGCCAGAGAAAAGAATAGTGAACGATAGCACTCTCTTGCGAGCGTCTCTAGACAGACCTGGAATACGCTCTACTTCGCAAGGGCTGGTCGGACTCCCTCATGTCAGCCCGGATGACATGATTGTTGCATACTTGGTACCTGGTGAGATACTGGACGGGAAAGCTTGGCAAGGATTGACTACGCACCGTCCTATTTTGCACCCTGTCCCTCGATCGAGGTCAATACTCTTGAGGTAGTCTTGTCAGTATGATATCTTCTGTCAAGCGTCAGGTTCACAAAGGGAGATGAGAATACCATGACATGGCGTGAAGTGATGTGGGCCCTCGTGTGTTGGTAACGTCGCTTCATTCTGTACGTACAAGTCCAAAGTTGTCGACAAGCAATTGTACGATATCTTTCCATTCTGTCATAGCTCCTAGGCCTGCCATGCATAATTAGTGAATCGGTTCATATTGCGCGAGATGACGAGCCTACCAATATCCCCACATGCCAATGTCTTGCCGATAGGCCCAACGACCGTATAGCCAATGACATCTTTGACAACGCGAAGGTGCTCGTTTGTCAGTGGGTGTTCATACATCAACGTGTTCATTGCAGGGAAGATATATGTCGGCGTTGTCGGTGCCAAAGCTCGGAGGAGGGATGTCTGGATAGCGGATCAGAGGGATACATCTTCAGGAAGGGGTCGTGGTGGCATTACCGCGAGATTGTCACAAGTTCCATGGGCGATCTTTGCTAGCGTGTTTGCAGAACATGGTGCTACTAATACTACGTCTGCCCATCGCCGTAGCTCGATATGCAAAATTGGGTCACCGATCTTGTATGTAGGCTGTAGCCGCATTACTTCGGTGAGATTAGGTTGAGGTAAACAGGCTTTGGATACATACCAGCCATTCGTCTTCATCTCGCCACACTCTCGCTCCCGCCTTCTCAATATCGTCGATTTTGAAGAAGGTTAGAGAGGCTTTGGTGGCCACGACCTCGACTTTGACTTTGCTGTACTTCGTGATGTCAGCATGTGCATGTGAATACCCTTCGATGCGCGAATATAAGCTGGACACCAACGGTTGAAAGTTCTGCAACTATGAGAGGGGCCTTTATGGATGCAACACTGCCCGTGAGAATGAGAACGACGTGCAGAAAGCCCTCTGTTTTTTCTTTCTCTGATATAAATAGAGCCTTGGCCATGGTTGTCGCAGGATTACATGTCTACTATGTAAGCGCCCTGTATTTGTCCCAGCCAAATCAGGCGCGGCATGCTCTACTACTCGCAAACTTTGCACGCTGCTGTCAAGCTCATCGTCTGTCCTCGGTCACAAATCTCGCAATGTCCTCTTCCGATGCGTCTGGCTCTGACTCCGAGGCCATAACTCAAACCGTTCCGAACAAGTCCAAGGGTAAAGCGAAGCAGCAACCTTCCGTTGTAGTCACTCCACATGGAAAGAACGAGGGCACGAACCAGGACTGGGCCTTCCAGGTTCCTCCTGGGGCCACTCTGATTAACACCAGCAAGGAAGCTGATGAATTTGACTGGGATACGCTGGAGAGTAACGAAGATCTTGAGTTGTGGGTCATCAGAGTACCGGAAGGGGTGCGTGCAATTTAAATCTATTCTTGCATTTCTTGATATCTTGGCTCTGTTCAGGTCAAGCAGAAGCAGCTAGACGGGTTAAAGCTAGATATTCCCAGTGGCTCCACTGCAATCACGTCTAAAATAGGCTCTCTAGAGAAGAAGTCCACTTTGTACGACGTCTGGTCCTTAGGAGAGGACGCGGAAGGTGTGGTAGGAGCAGAGGAAGTCAAGAGCCTTACCTGTGTTGCTCCACGACACAAGAGGCGCGGCAAGTTGTTCTGTGGTGCGTGTCTTTGACTGGCAATGTACTCAACCAGTATCCTTACATACATTTACGGACAGCACCGAAAATTACTACACGACATGTTGTAGTATCTGCCCGCCCTCCATCGTCGACGCATGGTGTAGAACCGGCCCCGGGAGAAGACATGTCATGGGCTATACAACAGAATCCCCCTCGACCTTCGTATCCTAAGGAATCGCTCAAGCATCGTTTTGTACCATTTGGATCATTGGCTAACGCTGATGAAGCAACGGACGGCATGAACGTAGATGAGCCACTCTCTCCCCAGTCGCATAAACCCAAGGTTATCAAAAGTGATGAAGCTAAGGCGAAGAAGCGCAAGGTTGAAGGCGACGGAAGTTCGCGGAAGTCGAAGAAATCCCATGCGACCTCTGCTTAGGATGTCATTCTCGTCCTGCCTACCCCTGTAAAGGGAGAAATACTTTTTCTCTTTGCGTCTACGCTGTTCGTATGTTCAGGTAATACCTGTATTGTGCGGCTGGAGATCCGACATCCGTATTTTAGATAGGTAAGCCCACGCAATTTAGCAATACTATTAATATCAATCTTCGTCATTGTACAGAAATATCAGACACATGCAACATGAAACTGTCCGTGATGTAGAAATGTCCGTCGTCATAGTCCGTATGTTCGTGAGCAAACGTGCAAGAACGTGAATCGCTGTGAACGACTGAGAATCAATATTGGCATCCATATATAAGTTGTTCACCGTCCTCACCTGTCTTCTATTATAGACCGCAAGCGGAAGCGTCGACTTGGATGGCGTTTGCATCAACTCTGCCAAGCGCAACCGCTTGTCCACTGGTTAACTCGTTCATCGCCTCTTCAGACAGGTTGAACCCGTCGCGGCCGACATCAACGGCGAGCACATTGATGCTCTTGCCATTGTAGGTAAGCTGCCAACAGGTACCGCACGCGGCAGAGCCCCAACCACCGACTGCAGGTACACCTCCGATTCTTGGGAAGTTTGGGAGTGAGCCGAAGGTGGTGAAGCCCTTCGTGAGAAGACCACTTGGCCCATCTGAGCATGCTACAGTGGCCAGAGATGCACCGGCGTCATCGTATATGCTGTCCCATGAAACGGAGTCGCACTTTCCGACAACGGCGAGGGAGAGGACGGCGAGGACGGCACTAAAGGTGAACTGCATCTCTGCGAAGGACGGGGACAAGGAAGTGTTGGGTGTTGAAAAATGCGTGGAAGAGGAAGATTATCGAAGACTGGATGGCTGATGTCTACACGCTGCAGTTCGTACTTTTATACATAGCAGGGCCAGCGGCGTATAGGGCACGACTGACCGACACAGCCCACCAGAAGCCTTTCATTTCGTCCCAATGCCGCCGTTTGAAACTGCAAAGAAGGGAGCTTCCTTGCATCGCTCCTTCGGCTAGCGTCTGTCGCGCACAGCAAAGCCGCTGTGATCACGGCGGGACAAGGTGCACACCATGAACTGGTCAATCGAATACTGCGTCCGGCCGGGGATTTTCGTCCGCCTCCCGCCGATCACACTCTTTCCTGCGCGCAATCGTGGACGCTGTGCTGTATAGGAGCTGTGCACAGCAAGATACGGAATAAGCGATAGACACGCCGTATAGAAGTACATCTTTAAAATATGCTGTATTTACGGCGGTATACGAATAGTAATGTTTTCGACGACATACTCTGAATCAGCATATCCGAGTACCTGCACGATGTTAGAACTGGGAACAATCGTCAGACCTGAAGTTAGAATAGGAGCACGGATATTGCAGGCCAAACTGACCTTTTCAGTCCCTTCACCCGCTCGATCTGTGCAGAGTTGTAGTTTGCGAGCCCACGACCGACCTCTTCCACTTCCCATTCTGTGGTACTGTCCCCGACACTACCTAATAGTACATGATCCTCTTCTGGCAGAGTCCTCAGGTTCGCGGAGGGAGTTATATCGCTATCGCCGAGAGCATTAAGAGATGTTCCGAGCATTCCGTCAATCGTTGATATTGAAGACGCCATGGATTCGCTCGCGGACAGAGATGGTGTAGTGGGCTCAGTATCCGCGCCGCTTAGGTAAGTCTCCCGTGCTCGGGCGGCCTCGACCGCCGTACGGGGTGGTTCGGATGTGTGCGAGCGGCGCACAAGGATCCTGACAGCTTGACCGGATGCAAATGCACCCCGTACACCCAGAACACCAGCTGCTAGCAATCGACCCCCAGACTCTCTGCGCGAAAGGACATGATGTGCACCGGAATCGATGATGACGCTTCCGGCAGGATGCAGGGTGTGACTCGTCCATGATTTTAGATCTCGAAGGGGAGTTGGAGACGGTTTGAACAGTGTATGAGGAGGTCTGAACGAAGGCGGAACGGGCACTGAAAGGCTGTCTGAAGGGTGAACGTCTGGAAGAGTTGGGCTCGACCGCCCCGAGGATGGTTGTAGCGGCGTAGAAGAACCTGACTTCAGCGCGTTGTTGTACTCGATTATTCTCAATATGTTGCTAGGATCCTTGCTAGATGTGATGATGGTGGTCACACCTGCCGCAGTCGCAATATCGGCGGCGATGAGTTTCGTCTCCATTCCACCTGTACCGAGACTCGAGCCCAGGGTAGTAGTACTCACTATCATGGTCATAAATTATCGTCGAAAACCACATGTGGTAACACGCCACATACCTTGAGAGCGAATCGCGGAGACCGATGAGACCACATCAATAGACTTCGCTGTCGGATCCTTGCGTGGATTGGACGTGTAGAGAGAGTCGACGTCTGTCAAGAGAAACAAATAATCGGCGTGGATCATAGACGAGGTTATGGCAGAAAGAGTGTCGTTGTCGCCAAATTTGATTTCCTGGAAGTCTATCAAAAACTTTGCTGATGCTACACCAGGGTGGAACTTACGCTAACTGATACTGTGTCGTTCTCGTTGACGATGGGTATGACACCCAGTGATAGTAGTTCTTTGAAAGTGTTCACGGCATTCAAATATCTAGTTCTCTAGGCTGCTGTTCATGGGGTACGAGGTTTCAAAACACGCTCAACTTACGTCTGATATGTCTCCTCTAGTGAGAAGCACCTGAGCGATGGGTTGTCCAAGTTGTCCAAACAGATTGTCCCAGAGTGCGATTAGCCGTCCTTGACCAATAGCCGCAAGTGCCTGGTCATCACTTCAGTAATGTCTTTCAGGTCAGAGGAGGCTACGTACCTGTTTTCCGGAGAGGCTCTTTGGTCTACTAGGCATTTCCATCCGTTTTAAGCCTACACCGATCGCGCCGGAGCTGACGAGAACCACTTTATGACCAAGGGTGCGTAAATGAGTGACGGTCTCTACGAGACCTGATAATGTAGAGAGGAGGGGCTGATGCGTGGTCTCATGAACGATGGAAGATGTGCCTGCTTGACCTCAATAAGAATTCAGTGGCCAGCTTACGCACTAACGTACCCAATTTGATGACAATCGTGCTGGAAGGGCTGTGGCGTGTGCGGGCCATCGTGAAAGATACTTTGGCGTGACGCAGCGGAAAACTCTGGGAAAGAATTACGGTAAGTAGTCTGAACAGCAGCCAAAGCCTAAGAAATCGCTGCTGGCGGCTCACCAGCACCTCAGGCCTCAGTTATCAACTTGATGGGGTGGATGAGTACTTACAGCGTGGGCGCCAAGTAACTCGCAATGACAGTGACCCGAAGCACCACGAAGATCGGCGGTGCATCCAAATATGGCAAAAAGGCGGGCCGTGTGGCCAAACTTAGACTCCGACCTGGACCGACTCGGACCCAGCCTATCGTCACAACCGGTTTTGTCGTCTTCTATCCCACATTTTCAGAGCAGAGACAGCTACGAACATAGTTTGAGACTACGATGCATGACAGTTCTCATGATATCATGAATTTGACCGCTATTCTCCTTCCGGCTTGGGCTTCTCGGGCTATACGTTGTGAAGATCATGTGCACTGCACCGACATAGCGGGGCAGTATAGGTTGGATCGGTATCGGATATCCCGGTGCTTACAATACCGGGGGGACTAAAGTACCAACCCCTAGCGAGCTCTGCTCCCACTGTTCGACGCACGGTCCATGCACAGTCTATACGATACTCTCTGCTTAACCTTTTAACACATGAAACGTAAAAATGAAGATGAAAGGGCTGGCAAGAGTCACAGGGAGATATAGGAGACAGCAAGAAAATGGGGTCGGGTTCCAGACGGAACTGGCCCTTCCCGCGAATGTTTGCTACCGCAGGTTCGGTGGCACGAGATGCCAGTCTCAAACGGTCGATCATTGTGATCCTAAAATCTCGGAATTCCAGTTTACCACATCAATTCCGGTTTATTTGACTTAGTGCCCGAAGGGCGAGTGCTGCTGCTTACTATAGTTCTTCGATGCCTTTGGTACGTTGTGATTAAGGGGGAGAGCAGCGAATTAGGGGGGTCAGCGCAGCCATGAGTAATACTATCCGATCAGGTTTGAGAGACAAAAGTGAGAGGAGAGCGTCTGGGAGAGGAGACAATTTGATCCCGTAGTTTTCGGACTACGACAAGGCCAACCCGAATGCCGAGCGGCTAGGCACGCAAGATCTAACCGGATTTGTGTCGGTGAGTGGCGGCTGGTAGCCTCATGGCTCGCATCTCCGACAGCGTGATGATTGGCCACTCACCAAATTCATTATTATTGTGCCTCACCCCATGCTCCATTCGGGGACCCTTGATAGACGTCGTTCCAGACCGTCGAATAATAAGCAGCGCAAGGTTGGTGACGATCGAGGGTTAGTATCGGTCAATACTGGACGCAGTCCGGAACCGAGGTTTTGGCTATGGTCGTTTAAAAGAGCGGGTGCGGCCTTCCCTGACAAAGAGGCCCCTACTTACTACCACACACGGAAATCCGGCAACTCAAAGGTAAGTTTTAACTTCGCCTGCAAGTGGCATACATAGGTGGCCTCCGTCGACTAACCGCGTGGTATCAGGTCAACGCGACTCCTATACCCCGAGCGAGTGGCACCACTCGCACCAATCTCGTCCTTTATTATCTCGGTATGTAAAGACCTTACAACCTTTCACGTCCTCAAACTCACCATCGTCAGCTAGAGACAATTGCTATGTCGATCTCTCCCTCCGTCCTCGAGCAGAGACCGCTCCGTATTTCTGAGCCCAAGCCCATCCACTACCGTGCCCAGGACCCTCTGGATCGGGTGTCTCGCCGACCGACAGAAGTCAATAAAGTCCCAAGACCGAGGAACGCGTTCATTATTTTTAGATGCCAGACTATCTCGAAGCTACACTCTAAGGATTCCGCTGGTCTGGATCGACCACCTACACCGGAGAAAACTCTATCGAAGCGCGCGGGAGTGGCATGGCGCCAGCTCTCTGAAGAAGAGAAACAAGTATACAAGGATCTGGCGGAGAAGGAGCGGCTAGAGCACCAGGACAAATATCCTGGTTACAAGTATCAACCCAATCGCAGCAAGCTGAACAAGACTCGCGTCTCGGGACCTCCGACTCGCAGAGAACGAGTAGAATCTCTCGTTCTGCGTACTACCTCCCGCAGCGGAACATCTCCAGAGTCGGGCGAGTCCGTTTGCCCAAGCCCCGTGAGCGGGAGGTCTTCTCCTGAGGCGTCGGCAATCCCAATCCCATCCTCCGCAGACGACTCGACTCATAGCTTGGCTCATCGTCGCTCGATGTCGCTTCCACACCTCGTGCATGAGCCATATCCATTCGCACGCACGTACTTTATCGAGCCTACTTCTTGTCTCTCTAGCCCTGGGCTGGGTCCTCACAGGACGTCGCGACGTTCGAGCTCGGCCAGGGACAGATCTTATTTCCCAGCCGCTATGACACCTCCCCCCGATTGCGCATTCGACCTTCAGTATCCTCATACCACTATACCCTTTTCTTCGCTCGCTCCACACTCGTCCTCGCTCTCTCTTCCGGACTTGGTAACCTTGTCTGAGGGATTGGCACTGGACGATGCCACCAGCTCTGTGAGTAGAATGTCGTTTGCCGTGTTCGACATACATCTGACCCTTATCTTCAGGGATATTCGACCCCGCAGACGAGCTCGTCTGTGCATGAGCACGACCACGAGTTCATGCATTTCCCTCAGGCGCCACCATCGGGGACCCTCTTCCATCGTCGTCAACGGTCGAACACTGCACCGAGCGCTATTATCTCGCCTTTGGCTGCAGTGAGCACCACGCTTGGTGCTTGGAATGGAGCAGTTACTGCAACAGCTGCCGCTACCGCTGGCTTGCCCAGCTTCTCCGTTATGTCCGCGGACGAGCACTATACCGCAGGGCCCTCGTCATCCCACGTATCGTCGCCCCTTACCGACGGTACGGTCCCCTACGGAGAGTTTTTCAGCCCAACTGGCCAGGAATCCTACGGTGCCCCTTCGTCTCTCAGCGCTCCTGATACAGACGTCGACATGGATCGCACCCCACGTCGTGCAGATTTCCCGATCGATGTTCAGGGCCAGTATATCCAGCAGCACCACGCCCTTGAATACCCCTCCATTCATTCGAGCTACGAGCTCCAATCGTATGCCGCTGGTCTTGAAGACCTCGATATCGCGGTATCTTCGCCATATGGCTCGTCTTGTGGCGCGAGCGCAGCCGCATCCTACGAAGATCTCGACTTCAGTGAGTATCTCACCATGAATAACTACTGAGGTCGGGATACGTTCTTCGGCATCAACTCGATGCATCATAGACTTCTCACCCTCTTCGATACCCCCTCCGTGCCTGTCATAAAACCATGGACCTTGGACAGTTTTCCTTGCCGGCTTTTTAACAAACTGTATCCTTCCCAGTCCGCCTGTTCCCGATGTGGAACTTGTATCATATCCTCTTCACGAAATTTTGTACCTTATGACCTTCTCCACGTCTTCTCTCGATGCTTATGAGTCTTTCGGACGCATTTTCGAAAATTCCCTGTAGATACTTGGCTTGTTCTTCACGACATCGTACCACGTCTTTTACGACCTGATATGTCTATACCACTGTTCTTGTTGTTTGTCTTTTCTCCTGTTATTCCATATACCACGTTTCGGAATACAGAAGCTGTTTTATACCATACTAGTAGAAAGTTCAGTTTGTGAGCACAGTCGTGCCAGTGCTAATGCGGCCGAACTGAGCGCTTCCACGTCAAGCTTAAGCTTGACCTGCGCTACGACCCTGACAGTACTCGAATCCGGGGAGAGGGCTCTCAGCGGACACTTGAGCATGGTGTACCGGATGGCCCATTTGCTGGCCAGACAAGAAGGAGTGGGAGATGGTAGTGATCCGCAGATATCGGAAGTAAGCACATATCACAGCGTCTGAAGACACAATACTTAACGACACCATAGACACCGACGAGTCCGCTTGACCCATCGCCATCGTCCGCCCCGCATCATCCTCCAGGAGGTGTCCCTGAGATAGGAGGCTCAACTACGGGATTCGTCGTCCTGGTCGTCGTCCTTTCCAGCTTCATTCTCATCTCATGCATAGGCATCTTCGTCCTCCTCCAAAGACATAAGGCCGACCCTTTTGAAAGGCACGCCAGGCGCGTTCTTTCTGGGCAGCGCTCACAGACTATGTACGAAATGCCACTCGGGCCAAAGGGTATGCGGGAGAAGTTCAGGGGACTGCTTAAACTTGGGAAGACGAAGCGAGAGGGCTGGGTACGAGCGAACTCGGCTGAGGAGACTTGGGACGCTTCCGAAGACCTCCTTCCGCGCGATACGAGATCATCACACTCCCTACAGGATAGCAGGGAGATGCGCTGGGTCAGCGGTGCTGCTCCCTCCCACCACCAAAGCCATATCACACGCAGCGAAACGTCCGAATCCATCCAATTATCTGCACCGAACCCTCGAGACAGCCTGAAGACCCTAGTCACCGACTTTCCCGACACGTCGAAGAAATCATATATCGACCCCTTCTCGACGTCACCCACGTCGATGCTATCGCGAGAGGAAATCCAACAGTCACTCCCTCCTAGCTTGCACGAGAACTCCAACGGCGCCAGGCCTGCGCCTCTCTTCGTGAACGGGACGAGGTTCAGGGAGTCCTTGGATTTCTAAGGCCTCTCGTTTCTAGATCTGTAGTTTTGCTGACTCATGGTATCACTGTGACGTGTATCATAAAACCTTGCCGCAAGTTCTACGCTCAGCGCTCATGCTGCGAGGTCTGTGTACTTTGCTTTGCTTTGTTTGTTTTCATCACGTATGTTGTTTCGAATCTGTAGTGATTAGGCCTGTATACTTGTAGTTCTTGAATGTATTATGTATCGCGCCGCCTTGGCACTGTTACGACCAACAATAGGCAAATAAGACAAGTTTTATATTGCGAAGACTTTGGCTTTTCAATATTGTTGATACCCTGGGAATACCACGACCACAGTAAGTACTCTCAAGCAGGGATTTCGGCATTCCGAGCTCGAGTCGTTATCAGTGGAGAGCCTGAGTGAGATCTTCAGACCTTGACCAGCGCTAACACAATGATCAAAACCATCATGTATACAACCATGACTTCTAACTCGGTCGCGTCTCAGAACACAAGCTGCCAGAACCACCAGTGAATGGCTCAGATAACCGACACGTTTGACGCAGCTATCACAGGTGCCAGTGTTTCAGTCGATATGCTGTTAGCGACTTGGAGTTGCTAGCGCTAACTCTTAGGCCTGAAGTTGCGCAAGTGGTAGGCAAGCGGCCACGCTCTGCATTGGCTTACTGACATGGTTCTTCAGAGGGCTGAGATATCCGTCTCGAAGAGCTCAAATATTCTTGATCGATGGTTACCAGTAGATGCATTTTCGAGGAACGAGGATAATCATGATTTCATGTTCAAAGAGGTACGTTTGAAATCAACAGCTCATTTGATCGAGGTTAGCTGACTGTACCCAAGCAAGGATGAACTTAGTCCTCATCCTTTGCTTCTAGTTCGTTTACAAGCTGGCTCGCTATGGTAAATCGTCTTCTGAGCGTTGTTCTGAGCGGTCCTCTCAGGATAAGCCATCTGTCCAACTTCAGAGTCTACGAGGCCCACACAGAAAGTTTCTGGTGGACTGTTCTATTCCTTGATGAACCGGAAGGAAGTACCACAGGTGAGTCCATCTCAGGGCAAGCTCAGAGCGTTTGATATACGAACCATGGACAACAGGCAGATATGTGACACGTGGCATACCATTTGCGGTAGTGAGTGCTTTGAGGTCTTTTAGCTGTTCGTCCGCTCAAATCCATACATCTTGCCAGCGGTAAAGATACACAGACCGGCCCAATAACGATAATCTTCTAGCTGTTGTTCGGGTCAGACAGTCCTATTTTAGCCGTTATCATAGCTGTCGCAATTTTCCAACACGGCGAAGGAGCAGGAACACGAACGCCTTTCTTTGCGGCGGAGCTTGGACTAAGGAACTGAACTGAATGTGGGCTTTATATCCCTACTGTTCTCCTACATGAAGCGACCTCAACCCCCGTCTTCTCTTCTGAGAGGCTCGTTGGCACCCGTCCGCAGAGTTTACCGTCACCTGCAATCTCTCACGCATGCATACTAGCAACGCCAGTAGCGAAAAGCTCGCTGTCCTTGATGATTCGCCTCCATTGGAGGATCTCGACGCTGTCGGCACACGGGTAGTCGTATTCGACCGCCAGGATCCGGGCGAGATACACGAGGAAAAGGTTCATCATGGGCATCTCCGTCCCAAGGGCGTTGAAATGAAGCGTGAGATGACCAAGGAGGACAAGGAACTTGCGGCCGCAGGATACGAGCACTTAGAGGAGCGCAAGGCCAAGGCCAAGCCGGGCGATACTGACGGGCTCAATAACGTCGATATTACCGAGCACAAACTTGCCTTCGACGAGCTTCAGAAGGTACTTGACACACGCATCGACACGAAGGATCCTGGAGCCTCGGTTGGTCTCACGTCTGAAGAGGCGAAGGCAAGGCTCGCTCGCGATGGCCCCAACGTGCTAACGCCACCGAAGAAGAAATCGGCATTACGAAAAGTATGTGGACACATTTGTATGTGATGCCTTGCTGAATCCGGTTGATTCAGTACTTCGATTGTCTTCTGACGATGTTCAACATCCTGTTGATTATCGCCGGTATCCTAGAGTACGTACTATTGGGGATTGATTTCAAGGTCAGTTATGGCGTACATTCATCTTCTCGACGATCATTAATGTAGCCCTATTTGCAGGACAGCTTCGCCAACACATACCTTGGCGGGATACTTATTGCGGTGGCTTTTCTCAATGCCTTCATTGAGTTCTATCAACTGCAGAAGTCTGAGGCAATCTTAGCATCGTTTCTTGCCATGATACCGCCGTCATGTCGGATCGTTCGAGATGCCACCCTCACTTCAATCCCAGCGGCAGATCTCGTTACGGGTGACATCGTTCTAGTAGTAGGTTCCTTGCGATTTAGCCACAGGATTGACACTGACCGCGATCGTGATGCACAGCGCGTTGGTGATAAAACGCCTGCCGACCTGGTTCTATTTGCAGCTACCGATCTCAAGGTTGATAATAGCAGTCTTACGGGCGAATCCGAGCCTCAAGAGAGGCATCCGAAACCCGATGGTACCGAGGATCGTCCTGTTGAAGCGGAGAACTTGTTGTTCAACTCTACACTCGTTGTGAACGGTGAAGGCTGGGGAAGTAAGTGCATTAAATTCATTCTTGAGGGCATTTTCTCATCTCGATCCGTAGTTGTGGTGCGCACCGGTGATCACACATTGATCGGCCAGATCGCTGCACTCACCGGAGGCGAGTCTGGAAATGAGAGTCCTCTCTCTAAAGAGATGTGAGTCGCGATTCTTTGCATGGCCACTTAGAGTCTGACCTTATTCCCTAGCGGTCGCTTTGTCATGATGGTGTCCGCTATTGCAATACTCTTCGCTGTCGTCTTTTTTGTCGTTGGTATCACCACCGCCTACAAAGGGAAGGCAACTCAAACCGTGACATTCGCCGTTTCGTACGTCTTATGTAGTTCTCAGATAAAGTCAACCTAATTTTCCGTAGAATTCTTGTGGCTTTCGTACCCGAAGGTCTCCCTTCGGTTGTGACATTGCTCCTCTCTATTGCAGCGAAACGGATGGCTTCTCAGAATGTACTAGTCAAAGATCTACAAGGAGTTGAGACGCTCGGTTCAGTGAGTTGTTCTCATATTTTAGGCATCTTTTTCCGTGATGTGTTGACGATCCCCACAGTTAACGCTTCTAGCCACGGACAAGACCGGCACACTCACCAGGAATCAAATGACCGTCACCAACATCTGGGCCGGCGAAAAGATGTACTCGGCCTTCCAGTCGAACAACGATGCATCCGATACAACGTCCTTCTCTATCGATGCGCCAGGAATGCGTGAAACGGTTGACATCGCCGCTTTGAACTCCCGTGTCAAGTTCGATAAGACGGACGTGCCATTCGACCAACGTGCCATCCTCGGAGACGCTACGGAAACTGGCCTGATACGCTTTGCTGGTCGGTACCTGCAGGACTTTGACGGGCATCAAAAGAGACATCCCAAGGTCTTTGAGATCCCATTCAATTCTACGAATAAATGGGCCCTGGTGATTGTGCGTAACCCTTCCCCATCCCTAGCTGGCACGTAGTCTTGATCAATTCTAATACACACGCAGCTGGACAAGTCGCATACCAAGGGAGAGCTGACGGCCTACATCAAGGGTGCACCGGAACGAGTACTGGCTAAATGTACTACATACCTCAAGGATGGAAAGGCTTTACCAATTACCGAAGAGTTCCGGAAAGCCTATGATGATGCGTATAATGTAGGTCTTCAATTGCTACTTGTGAAATTCCCAATAAGCCTAATAAACTTCAATTTTACCCCAGTACATGGCTTCGAGGGGCCACCGTGTGATTGCCTGCGCCCAGAGCCTCCTTTTAGGTGCAGAGTATGACCAGTCAACGATATTTTCCAAGAACGACGGCGCATATCCTAGCACCGAGTATTGCTTCGTCTCGCTTACCTCGCTCGAAGATCCTCCCAAGCATGGAGTCAGAGAAGCTATCGGAACGCTCCGTCTTGCTGGTATAAAGGTTATGATGGTGACAGGTGAGCCTATAGAACTTGCATTCTACTGGTTTATACTCATTGTAGCATTAATTTCCAGGTGATCACCCTAAGACTGCAGAAGCAATCGCGCGAAAGATCAACCTCATCCTCGGAGATACGAAGGAGACTCTCGCAACAAAAACCGGCCGTCCTCTTGAAGAGATTTATGACGATGAAGTCGACGCTGTTGTTGTCCATGGAGACGATATCGACAGCCTCCAAGGATGGCAATGGGACCAGAGTAGGTGATGGTTGTTCATCGGTGTGATATTCATGCTGACAACGAAGCAAGTCTTTGCCAAACAAGAGATTGTATTTGCCAGAACATCGCCTCAGCATAAACTCGAGATCGGTACGTTACAAGGCATATACATCCAATACATAGCAAGCTCACGGGAAAGTAGTCAAACGCGCTCAGGCGTTAGGTCATATTGTCGGCGTGTAAGTGATCAAAGGTTGCATTCTATGTTTCTCCGGTCATGTTCTGACTTTCGCCCTTTTCAGTACGGGTGATGGAGTTAACGACTCCCCCGCCTTGAAGAAGGCAGATCTGGGCATCGCTATGAATATTTCTGGCTCCGATGTTTCAAAAGAAGCCGCGAATATGATCCTGCTTGGTGAGCAGTTGCTAGTTTTATCGTATTTATCATGCACCATCTAACTCACCCTTTCCTTCTGAAGACGATAACTTTGCATCGACAGTCAGTAAGTGTCCATAATACCATCTGATCGAACAGACTTTCACCACTACTCTAGAGGGAGTGGCTGAAGGAAGACAAATCTTCGTAAACCTCAAGCGATCTATCCAGTATACCATTTCTCATAGTACTCCTGAAGTTATTCCTCAGCTTCTCTGTATGTTTATCCACCATAGATGATTTGTATTGGCTCGCTAACGAGTTGACAGACGTTGTTGTGCCTATTCCATTACCGCTTTCCGCTATCCTCATTCTCGTGATCGGTAAGGTTGATCAAGTCCATGCCTTCATCCCCTACTCACTCATCATTCTAGATCTGGGTTTCGAGCTATTCGTAGCGCTATCCTTCGCCTGGGATAAACCGGAGACCAAGGATGGACTTATGCGCATGACTCCCAGAAAGCCAGTCAACCAACGTTCAATCACATCTCTCAAGAAGAAAGCCCTTCGTCGTACGAAGACCCTTGTCCGAGATCCAGAGACTAACCAAGTGATACTCCCCTCTCGTTTCTCCCTTTGGAAAACCAAGTTCACGGCGCCTTTTACGCACGAGTTCTGGGAGGACCGACTCGAGCAGACCGATGATGAGTCGCTAGTGGACAATAAACTCCTGAGCTATGCCTATCTTGAGGCTGGTATGATCGAGGTACTTGGCGCGTAAGTAATATCACAACATCTCTAGCATCAGCACCGAGCTCATCTATTCCCGTGACAGACTCGTGGCATATTTCGTTGTGTTCTGGAAGAGCGGTTTCTCTCCTTCTGATCTTCGCAAGGCCCAACAGGCGGGATGTGAGTTGTCAAAGCAATTTTGCTGGTTCCTTGGATCCTTCTGAGATGCTCACTGTCACTATCCAGCTTACTTCTCCAAGTCGAGCCCGGACTTCGTCAACGGTCGCGGACAAATCATTCATGCCTCGAAGCAGGTTGACGCACTTGCTCAAGCCCAGTCCATCGTCTATCTCTCAGTATTCATCATTCAGTGCTTCAACGTAGGTTTTGACTGGTCACAGCGCGCTGGAGTCGCTAATGTTTGGTCATCATAGGTATTTGCCGTGAAAGCGAAGTTCAGATTCCCCTTCGGCAAGAGCATCGTCGGAAATTACTACAACTTTGCCGGTATCGTGGCAGGAGCCTGCTTGGGGATGTTCGTCATCTACACTCCTCCCCTGCACGTAGTATTTGGAGGTACTCAGCATCTTTCGCCGCTGTACTGGCTCATCCCTGTTGCATTTGGGTGCTTGTTGCTGGTGTGGGCAAGTATTAGGGTGTTGTTGATGAGAAAAAGCGTTGAAAACGCTAGGGTGAAGGATATCAAGGGTTTGATGATGTGTAAGTGAAAACTATCTCCTTTCGAACGTATGACTAACGAATTTCTCAAGTCCCTACGATGCGTACGATGAGCATGCGCTCCAAACACTGAGCTCACTCACTGTGTTATGCATATATCATGACAAGACGAACAAGCAAGGATACACACGAGAGTTTTCCTAGTTCCGGGCTTTCCTCATTGTTGTATATCACGACTCGAAAGTATCGATTCACTAGAGTGACCCCTACTGAATAGCTGTACCCTGTGCACACATCATGTAGAGCAGAGAATAAATGCATTTCATGCCATTACGACCACGCATAGCTTTGTGACCACAATATACGCGTACGCTACACCCTGAAGAGAAAATGCTGACGGAAAGCTGCTTCGTACCGCTCAGCGGTAGATGAGAAGAGCATCAGTGGTTCTTTCGATATGGCAAGCACGCCTGTCAGAACCGGTACAACTGCTGCAAGAACGGTTGCTGTGTGGCGGGTCGCATTCTTCTTCCAGATACCGGCCTTCCCAGCCAACCAGGTGTTCCATATAATGCGCGATCCTTCGGCCGCATGCCAGACGATAGCAATTGTAAGGCCGGCGTACAGAGCCCAATTCGCCAAGGGCCAGGTCTGCAAGCCGAATTTGACATATTCAAAGTCAAGCTCAGAGGGGCTAACTGCGAGAACCGGAGGATTGGGGTTGGAGGGCAGGACACGGTGGAGGAGGTAATGTTGCGGAAGCAGGAAGAACAGGCTAGCGTATCCTGCAATGGAAAAGAAGCTCCTGAGCGGCCGAGAGCTGCGTTCTCCCATAAGCCGTTTGGCTGTAGCAGAAAGACCATGTGTAATGATGGGGATAGCAACCAGGAACCGATGACCGAAAGGAGTCAGGTAGTATTCTCTTCCTAGAATCTAATTGAGCGAAATTAGCAGTGTTTTCGAGTGGGATAAAGGGCCCGAAAGCTCACCATAACCTGTGATGCTAAAGATGTACCTCCGAGGTTGGCCATCACCGGCGCAGAGAGATGTATGAGCAGAAAGGTCGAAATGAACGGGGCGGAGCCTTGTGCCAAGGTAGTAAGAATGGATGGCATGGTTCTGCACGCACTCCCGAGTCAGTACAGCGACGGGATAAGTATACTTGAGGCATATACTCACACCGTGTTATTATGGATACGACGTGGCGGTAGAGTCCTTAGAAGGCCTGATTTTTCCTGCCCAGGTGGAAGTAGTTATAATATGAGCGTGCGAATTGGTACGCGTCGCGTTGCGGCAGGACAAGCCGCGGTTCGTCACTTGATGGCGTAGACGCAGCGGCAACGTTGTTGCCCTATTTGGAAACTATTGTAGATCAAAAACATCAAAGCCAAGTGCCTACATTGTGACGTAAAGCAGAGACGACGGAATGTCCTAGAACGATCTCAGGAATTGAATAGACCAGCGGACAACTTCGGGCATCGTGCGCGTACTGGCCTGATAAAAATACAGCAATCCCGCTGCCGCAAAATTCAGCCGCTGCTGCGTTGATTTTTGACACAGACATGGACACAGGAAACCGACAATATGAATACATAATAGGGGCGAAACAGGATGAAACATAGGCTGCACAGTAGGAAACGGAGGAGAGTCCCCGCAAGAAGGGCGGGAATGCGACCCGCCGGATCATGATGCATGTTCTTCCGCTTCGCTATGACGTAGTAAGTAAAGTCCATGTACGAAGAGTACACGAGCACGAAGTAGCGAAGGCAGTTCTCAACAATACGGAAATACGGGTTGTGAGAATTAGAACCCATTAGAACGCGTGTGTCGGAAGCAGCGGACATGTGCGCCGGTCTCTCATGACCTGTGTGGTTTCGATCATCGCCACAACCTTCAGATATAAAATGTGAGCAACATACGCCCAATAACACCAGAAACCCAGCTCTTAAACGCGTTCTCCCCACCATCGTCTTAACCACCTCGCCTCTCTACACCAACTCCTTCGCAAGATGCAGTTCACCCTCAGCGCCATCCTCGCAGTCCTCTCCCTCGCTGCCGTCGGACAGAGCGTGTCCGTTTCATGGGACAGCACGTATGACGACGCTGGTGCATCTCTTGCCACCGTGGCTTGCTCAGACGGAGCCAATGGTCTACTCACCAAAGGCTTCACTACCTTCGGCTCTCTTCCTCACTTCCCCAGTATTGGAGGTGCACCCGCCGTCGGTGGTTGGAACTCTGCTGCCTGTGGTACCTGCTGGCAGCTGACGTTCAACGGCAAGAGCATCAACGTGCTCGCTGTTGATGTTGGCCAGGACGGGTTCAACCTGTCTGAAGAGGCGATGAACACGTTAACGAATGGGCAAGCGGTTGCACTCGGCCGAGTTGATGCCACTGCAACTCAGGTCGCTGCCTCTGCTTGCGGACTCTGATACAGAAAAACGTCAGTACAATATTATTATCGACCCTAGTCATAGGAGCTTGGAATACTGACAACTTCGACATCCAGGTTTCTCATGATCATGTCACTCACGACACACGGACTCTATGATAACGGACATTTGGCACAACGGACATTTTCAATTTTTACGGATGTGATTGTTGTTGTATAAGACATAGTCGCTACAATGTGTATCTGGTGTTTACTGTGAAAGGATTATTAGCTCTTGCAATGATACGACAAGATACTAAGGGGACTCACCGAGGCTATGACACTACTAGGTTCCGAAAGACACCATCTAGTCTTTGATTTAAACAGCTACATACAACGCCTTTTCTTATCCGGCGAACTGGATGCGTTCTCTTCGCCTTCAGTGTCTGACTCCAGCCCACATGCCTTCATCAGTTCCTGTATATCCTCTGTATAGTTCGCGCATCCTGGCTCTCTAGCGCGCTTCCGAGTCGAGGTTACTAACGTGGGAAGACCAGGAATAGCGGAGGTCTCCGCGCGAATATCTTGGATAGGACAAGTCTTCCTCAAGGGCTTGATCGCTCTCCCTTCAGCGAGAGAAGTAGAAGAGCCATTTTCAGCATACACCTTGTTTGAGGACAGAGCAGGGTTTCTTGCACTTTCTGCGATAATATTACGGGTCAGGGAAGCAATAGCAATCAGTATCCGAGGTCTCATACCTGCCAACTTGGTATGCGCGACCCTTGTGGCCGCGGGATTGGCGATAGGGATTATGGCACCACTCGCGACATCTTGCGGTAACATGATTTCAGTTGCTGCGACGGTAGTGGGTTCGAGGTGTACTGAACGTCGGACTCCAGGAAGTAAAGGGATAGGGTCCTTAATCTTAACGATAAAGTTGAGGAGAATACGACGGAATGCTTCATGAAGATGGCCAGGAGCAGGCTGCTCTTTCAAAAGAGCATATTCCGGGTAGACCTGGCGACCAAGCTGAACGATCAGCGGAATGGTAGATTGCAGGCGCGTGGGTAGGACGGTCTTCCACTCCTCTGCGGTCTTTCTGAGTAGCTCGTCACGGAAGTCTTTCGCATTGTTGGACTGCTGGAAGTGCTCGAGGCATTGGCCGAGCCGGAAGGCCTTCGATCGAAGGACTTCTTGCGTGTCTGCAGGGTGTGTCTTCTTAGGAGTCGCCAAAAGTAGTGTTCTAACGAATACCCAAAAGAGGGCCTCTACATCGTGTTCCTCACGATACTCGAAGGCCACCTTGGACGTCGTGTCATCCTTCGCAACCAGAGGAACTCCGTGGACCTGTTGAGGCTTATCCTCCCATGTGTCGTGGCTGGCCTGTCCGTACGCATTGATATAGAGCTCTCTGGCCTGTTCCCCGAGTTTGGGCATCGGGCAGAACCTGAAGCGACGAGCCACGCTGGTTGTTGCAACTGACCTAGCCCGGTAACCTGGTGTACCCTATACCGCCGTCAAAGATACGAACAAAGGAGGATAGATTGAAGACTTACTGTGCGCCGAGCCAGAATTTCCTTGCTATATTGCAACGTGGCCGTCATAGGATTATTCGGGTTTGCTACGGCTGCCCGGTCAAAGTCGATGATCAACGCCGTGCTCGAAGTATCGTCCCTGCGTTCAATTGAGCACTATCCAATGCACCAACTTCAATGAGATCAGCAACGTACCGTGGATGATTTTCCATAACGTTTTTCACATAACGCACGTCCTGCGTGGTCGAGGAAGGCCCCGGCCTAACCGCCCACTTGATGTCGTGAGAAGGATACATGAGCACATTACCGGGACTCATGTCGCGGTGGAATATGCCTTTGCGAGAAAGCTCTCGAAGTGCTGGTAGCCCAGAATAAGTTAGGTCATGCGGCGAATATTTATCGACATAAAATTGTTCACCTTCATTGGCATCAAAGATGGCCATGCATAAATCCTTTACAGACTTTGCGTTATCCAATCTAACCCCTGACGCGCCAAGAACGAGTCGTGCTTTGACCAGAACTCTATGGTGCTTCGCCGCGTCTTCAGCTGCGAGAGTGGTGTATGGCCGCCCTGCCGCTGATTGAACAGTAATGCTGCTCTTCAGAAGCACAACGGCGTCGACAATTCCGTCGGAATGCACTGCCTGGAGGAAGCTCGATTCAGATGCCAGCTGCGTCTGCGGCAGATAGGCATCCTTGATAATGGAGACTTGGCCTCCTTCTTCGCACTTGAAAACGTTGGTACGGCGACCGATGACTTCACCACTGAAAATCAACTTGGCCTTCGAGTAAGTATGTTCTCCCGCGGTGATTCGCCAAGTCGTGGGCTCCATGATCCCAGGAGTCTCCATGTGAAGGGTAGAGTCGTATAGTGGGTGGCCGGGTAAAGGATAATAGAATGAGTACACGAAACGTTCCAATATTTCCGGGCTCTGGCCGATGCTGTATGGTTGAGAGTAGTGAACTCCGCTAGCGTCATACCATCCTACGCGCATGCGACCGACCGTCTTGTCGAGTAACAGGAAGTAGGCTCCCGTTAAGTCAGGACGTGCTTTCAGCAAGCATTCCACCAGATTAGCAGTATTCGGCGCGTCCAAGTTATCAACAATCTGGACCACGGTGTCTACAGCATGCCATGGGACACAGCGGCCGCTTCTCTCGTATGCTCGTATGTCATCGGGGTGAATAGATATCCCCACTGCAGTTGGGCTGAATGAGGCTTGCGTGTCACAGGGATGACACGAGATTCTGCTACGCGAGTGCTGGACGAAGTACAGTGGTTCGGGTCTGGTGGACGGTTTTTCCTGTATGTCGGCTAGCAGCAAGGTGTGAGTTATGCTCGCAGTGATGGATGTTGTTTGGAACATACTATAGGCACCGTGACTGAGAACCGCAAAGTATTGAAGAAGGTATGCAACTTTCTTGCTTCGGCCGCGGACATCGTCGATGGCGGCCAACAGTGGTCTTGAGTCAGAGATCGAAGTTAGAAACGCGTCCGAAGGCTTTGAAAGGTGAAGTTGAACAAAAGAGTCATTGTCCAAATGCTCTATACTTTGCGACGAAGACTGAGGGAAGAGTTCCATGGCGTCGACCGGAGATGTTGGTGGAGGGAGAGACGAAGGTGATGGGCGCCTCTGACTGCCAAATCCCGCCCTTTCATACCTCAACCGGCAGCGTTGGGTGTGGCCTTTTCCTTGATGATGGCATTGATCCGTGTCGCGCAGACGGCCATGCAGACCACAGCTATCACCACTAGCGTTAAGACCGTTCCCCAAGTTATGACAAGAAAACTTGACACGGTTTCAGCATCAGGCCGTTGGTCCTAGCTCAACGTTCAACTACTGCACGTGGAACAAAAGCAACGGGTGAGTGTAACCTGAGGATTGGTCTATGTCGGCTTCATGTGAGCTTACCATTGTCCATAGGCAATGCCACTGATTCCGTTCGAATGAAGCTCAGCGCTCTCATCCGAAGTCTTATTTGGGGACTAGGATATGATGCCTTGTAGGCCGGTAGACGAATAAGCGTATTGACCCTTAAGAGAATTACTGAGACATAATGGTTGGCCTCCAGGTTGTATCTCTTGTGGTATTGCTGATGTTTATGGATAACTAGGGCAAATTCATCTTATGTGAGCTTGTCTCTTAAATGGGAGCATGGTTGGTTGGAAGTACATACCTTCTGCTGCTAAGCATCCGATGATTTCTTGGCTGATATCGTATCCGACCATCGTCGTAGCGGTATCATGGGGATACGGAGGTGCTAGCACACGACGTCGAGCTTAGTGATGCTGACGATTATTCCACTATTCCACAGCGACTCCAAGTCAGAGGCCGTGTCAATATCCCTTTATAATTTCTTTTGAGTAAGCTTATTTCATAGTACAAAAATATTGTCGCACTTGAAGACATCCTGTTCGACGTTGACTGTGTGTTGCGAGACAGCTTAACAAAGTGCATGACGAGGTAACTAGGAGGTGTATCTTCTGGCAGCCAACGAAGAATCTTTAGGCTTCCAAAATTTGTGGGCTTGATTCGTAGCCATCCATGATTGTCAAGAATTGTGTTGAGCATGGTGGTTCTTGAACGTGTCCATTCCCAGTCGCCGACTATGATGGCCAGAGATGGAAAGCGTCGGTGATGGCACCCTCGGGCCTCAGCGTTACAGTATGCAGGGTTCTTACCGCCGAAGTTACCGCTCACCATGTCTCTCTAATATCGAGCTGCCGGTGGCATGTCTCAGCTTCTCTCTGACTTGAAGACGAGTGCAGCAAACGACGAACAACACTGAAGACCAGTGCAAGCATGACAGTCCTCAAGTCCGTTCCAATTGTCCCTCTTCTCGCGGCGACGTACCTCGCTTTCAGTGGCATCCGAAAGCGTTCGCTATCCCCGTCTGGAGGCATCGCTGCATTCGTGGTAGGGTTCACGATGCTGTCGGTGCCTCTACGCGCATTCGGCGTATCTCTCATCGTATTCTATTTGACCGGATCGAAGGCGACCAAAGTTGGCAAGGAGCTAAAGGCGAAACTTGAGGATGGACACCAAGCGGCAGGGTATAGGAATGCAACTCAGGTACTCTGCAACTCGCTGTCTGCGTTCGTAGCATCACTCCTCTGGTCAGCAAGCTATGTGCCAGAGTCAGTGTCATCGTGGCTACTCTCCGGTGTTATCTCCCCGAAGGCAGCGTATGATTTCGACGAGTGGTGTCCCCTCACACCTCCACCAACTTTGCAAACCAGTCGCGTACTGTTATTTGTAACTCTTGGGTAAGCGTCGATCTTGTGGACAGCGTGTACTGTATTTATAACACCTCTGATCGCAACCAAGTCACTTTGCATGCTGCCTGGGAGATACATTGGCCTCTGAACTCGGTATACTCTCCAAGTCCAGACCACGTTTAGTCACAACGTTCCAGCCCGTGCCTCCCGGAACCAATGGTGGAATGTCTACCCTGGGAACGGTAGCATCCATGTCTGGTGGCATTGTAATGGGTCTCATACTGCTGGTATCCCTTGTGGCAGAGAGTTCCCGCTGTCGAGCTGAGTGGCTCAGTATCTCAGCGACGCTAATAGGATGGGGAGCATTCGCGGGGCTATTTGGTTCATTCGTAAGCCGCATTCTTAGCCTTGCATATACTCATGCTCACCCTTAATCAGCTCGACTCCTTGATGGGGGCTACGCTCCAACGTACCTGCTTCTCTAGTGAATCAAAGAAGGTTTTGACGGATGAGTCGTCCACCACGGCATTTTCTGGCACAGATGTCCAGACCATCAGTGGAATAGACATACTATCCAATAGCCAGGTACGGCAGTTCTCTGACCAAGTCTCCACTACAAACTGACAAATTGTCCTCAGGTAAACCTGTTGTCTTCTATTGCGACGGCAGGGTTGCTAGGCTGGGTAGCTCTGACATTCTAGTTTCCACGAGTCACAATGTCTATACGCATGCTCACTTTACTCTCCGATGTATGAATTTGTTTCATAAACTTCGTCACTTCCCTTGCATCGGTGGTGAGGACTGCAATTGCTGTGACCATGTAAGGGCGGTCTATAGTCATGTCCTTTGAGCCGCCGCGTCCTCGAGAGCAGTCGCAATTACATGCATACAAAAACACCTGATCTCTACGACAGCATTGAGGAGGAGGTACTGGTGGTGGCCTCGTACATGGTAATATACACGAGCTTGCATGAGACTTTCATTGTCTAGGACGGCGTCCGCCCCAGCGCCCACCACGCCCACCCCTCCCACCACCACCGTACCCTCCACCTCCACCGCCTCCTCCACCGCCATAGTTGCCTCCACGGTCATAACCACCACCACCACCACCCCCTCCATAACCTCCTCTGTTCCCGTTACGTCGCCATTGATCACCTTCGCCTTGACCGAACGAGTCCTCGGACTGCGGCATGTTTCCGTTCTGCCCGCCGCTACCACCTCCCATATAACCGAAATCCGACCCGCGTCCTGGGGCCGGCCCAGCTGTATCTGATGCTCCGAAACCAGGTATAAAGTCGTCCTGATCTCTCCCAAATGAATCTTGGTTGGGGCCATTGGATACACCGTCTGGGCCGTCTTCCCAACTAGGCCCTATACCTGAACCGATACCAGGAACGAAAGCGTCATCATCATCGTCAGCGGCAGAAACCTCGGGTGGTTTCTCTCCTCCACCAGAGAACACAGATGAGATGTCCCCAGGTCGCTCGCGACACCAGAATCGAGTGGTGTGATCATTCGAGGCTGACACCAAGATATGGCCTATAGGATGGAAGGCAAGCGACCACACGTTCGAGTCGTGTGCTTGAGACAATGTAGCACGGGGCCCTGGCTGAGTTGCCGTCGCCCCTGGTAATCCAGACGAGGGTAGAGGCGCTGACGCCGCAGACAAATCCCAATGCAAGATTGCACCTTCTGAGCCACCGGAAACTATTATGGGATGTACTGGATGCCAGGCCACGGCTATAAATCGTATATCAGGTATAGAGGATATATGCTGAGAAAGGCAATAGGCAACGTACAGCAAACTTCTTTCTTGTGTCCTTTCAAGACACGCAGCTCCTTCATAGCACGAATGTCGAAAACGCGAACGGTTTGATCTCTTGAGGCGCTGGCGACCAGATTTCCATCCGGTGACCATGCAAGAGCCTGGATTGTGTTCTTGTGATAGTGTCTGGGCCGATTATCAGCAGAATGAACTTTAGAGTATATACTCTACTCACAAGGTCGACAATACAGTGCCCGTACGAGGGTCCCAGAACTTGATCATGTTGTCCTTACTTCCTGACGCAAGCAAACCTTTCGTGGGATGCCATTCGACACACTTGACATCCCATCCGTGACCTAGCACAGGGATGAGTAACTGAAATCAGAATAGAGTTGTGACAGGTACGAACCTGTGAGAACTCGCTCTTCCCTGCTCTCTTCAAACGACCATATGCGAACAGTGGAGTCGTCACTGGCAGTAGCAAAGCGACCGTCATCGGGACTAAAACTTAATCCACGGATGGCCTCCCTGTGACCTTGCCACGCCGTGAGGTTGTTCATATTCGGCTGGAAGTACTTGATGATCCCGCTCTGATCGGCAGAAGCAAGATAGAGTCCAGAATGCGAGAATTGCATAGTGCGAACGGCGCTGTCGTGAGCTTGGAGAATAGTTTCGAAGTTGAAGGTGAGGCCATTCCATATTGTGAATTCGCCACTTGTGGAACCCGTCACAATACGTCTAGCTTCAGGTGTCCACTATATCGTCTCATGCTGTCAGTCATCGTACAGAGTAAAACGATAGGGTACGCACCACTACACAATTCACGGGGCAACGGATTTTATTCGTGGACGTATGCACGAATTTGGTGCATAGTGACGTGGAGTAGTTATCCGGATATGCCTTAGGTGGTAATAGCTAGGAGGGGGAAACATCGTTCAATTGGTAAGCTATATAAGGATACATATTTTGTCCTTCGTACATCAATGATATACGGAGGCGCAGGCCGCAGATATGGCGCATACGTCGTCTGAGACCGCAGTTTCCGTAGCTGTATATAATAGGTTAGCTGAAGACACGTCGTATCCAGTACGAAAATACTCACCAACGTCAGCCTCCCCATAGGCCCAGTATAGTCCACCGTTCTCCGCGGCCGAACCTTCTTCACCGGTCTTCCGTCCATAGCCTGTCTCAAGGCAGCCATCTCTTGCTCGTGGGTCATGTCGTCCGTGGGAGGAGGTACGGGTAACGACAAGTTCTTTTGAGGAGTCCATTCGTGTGGTGAGGGCTGTACAGGCGGAATAGATTTCGGTGGCAAGAGAACAGGCAAACTACTTGAGCTCGCCATGTTGTTCTACCAGCTATGACTTCTGAGTCGGTAGTTTTGATGACTTCAAGAAACAAGCCTGTCTCACAGACTCCGTGGTTGACACTGCTGCAGAGATCCAAAAGACAGCACAAGTTCTTTCAAGCTGATAGGCTTAGACAGAAAGCAGTCGAACCAGTATCTCTGACAGAGAATCGTTGTTGGCCCGACTTGCCGCGGAGAGCGTTCAAGTTCAAGAAGTCGCAGTGACAGTGGAGGGACGCCCATCGTTTGACAATAGACGCCCGAGTATACCATTCGGGAAGTCGACATCTTTGTGGCGCACAATGTCCACTGGCAATGTGCACAGGCCATGGCGTACTTTTGGCTGAAATAGTCTTTCTTCTGGTAACGGAAAGATACATGGGTATACTAAATTCATAAAAACGACGAGATTCACCGCAAGAGCCATAGACAACTACACCAACACCCCAAGTGCGTGAGCTACGTGTGGCTGCCAGTGCAAGGTTACCATATTCCTAAGTAGTGCGTTATTCCGCGAAATCTTTGCAGCCAATTCTGCACAAAGACTCACTGGCATATTTGGTAAGTGCCTATGAATCTTGTGAAGTGATTTCCATCTCAGCGGCGAGTCAGTCGAAACTGGCTGCATGGGCCTGTTGGAATATTTTCACTGATCGACGTCAACGCTAAGCATACTATATCAGATAATTTTTTGTAGAACACGCACCGAAGCCTAGACAGCATCGTCATCGATGTTTAGCAGAAGTGAAGTTTAATGACGGTACTCAGGGTTTTCCGATACAACCTGGCGTAACGAAACCATGTTGTCGCGCTCCACTTGTGACCGAGGTCCGTCCGAACGTAGACGAGGATAATTCGACATGACCTAGGACAACGAGTCAGCGACGTCAACAGAACTTGTTGCAGGGTCGTTAGCGTGATCTATGATGGAAAAAGCTGAGACAACGCGATTAGGGAAGGGTCAAGGTGAGTGCGGCATGGCATATCCAGTTACCTCCTTGATTGAGTTTTCTCGTTGGAGCTAGACCGTATACCTCTACATCCTATGGGGCATTCCGGGGTTGGGTGTGCCACTGATGCGTCGGTCGTGTGGGGATCGTGAACGGTGATCGGAGCGTTGCAACGACTAAGGTGTTGTTACTAAATTTTCGCGTATTCTCCTATCCTTGCGTCGGTTTACACTGCTGCATACTGGCGCCCTCGTGCAATGCTGAGTTCATTGATAAGCCGAAGTGGCGTAATTGGGCCGACGATACTTACAGGCAAAAGTCAATGGCGAACGCTACGTTGAAGATGGTGGCGTCAGCGCCCAACCTCGTGCAAAACTTCGACGACCTTCAGCCACATGGAGGCCGGGATACGCACGTCTTCGTATACTTCTCTATACGATGCATTTACACGTTCTATAGTTGAGAACACGCCGGTCGTATTGACCGAGGCCTTCGTGCAAGTGGCAGTGGAGCATGTATTGGCAGCTCTTCGCGCCGAAAGCTTGGAGAACATCCTAAATGTGAACTTCGAAGTCAGTCCCAATCATGACCGGTCTATTCAAAAAATACCGTGCACATACATATCTTCACAAAGCTATGAGATATGCCCATCTTACCCACACCTATCAGAAACTTTCCCCAGGATATCCGATTCAGTAGTTGCACGCCTATAGTCACACACAAACTCAGCAACTCCGCAGAAATACTTTCTTATTTTCCTTCTTCCGCACCATCGGAGTTCCCGAGAAAGTTGCTACAAAGGACCAACTGAATTGAAGAGATCGAACTGACAAATTGGCATCTGCGAGAAGCAGAAGGTTCGAACAATATAGATCCCAGGGCGGCTTCCACACAATGATCGGTCAGACATTGTACATAAACGACGTGCGAAATCTACTCACGGTTGCTGCGTTGATGACAGAAGAAGCCGTGGCGGCTACTGTTCCAACTGATAAGCATATACCACCCTGCACGGTGTCGGCGTTCAGAAACAAGAATAAGTTAATGAGGCAGACACGCTGCAGAACGAGTCCACTGGCAGTGACTATGGGGCAATTGGCTGACCGCCGACAATACAGGTAGGAAAAGGACGTGCCGCTTGTGGTTCTATCGTTACTAGATATCGCGCACGCACCTCTTGTTCATCACGCTGTTCATAACGCGTGCAACACGAAGAACGACCTATCGAATAGACAGCGAGTACACCCGACGGAAGACCATCCCGACCTCCGAAACTACACATACCGATTGGCGTTGCGTATATAGATCCCGCCTGCAGGAGATGACCGCTCGTGTTTGCATATAACCTTTACGCATCACTGGTCCGACGTCCGTGATGCTGCTACATACTAGGAGGATCTGCACGGTTCGCGAAGTATGAGTATCTCGGACATCGGTACACAGAGTGGGTGTCGGGGCAGTTCATGAAAAAAGTCTTTGTAAGACGTTCCACGAAGCAACTGCTTACGGGAGCCTAATTTTTGTAGTATCTGACATAGCATTTGCGGCTTTGAGATATCGGCCGACGTCCGACGTGGTAAATACGAATGCCGAGGAATAGAGAGGCAATGAGTGGTGGGCAAAGCAGGTACGCTTTCGTAGTCACTGATGAGAACAAATGGCGAAGATAGCGATGATACTGGCTCACCGTGGACTTGCCTTCTTCTTGGCCACATTTGATGCGACACCTTTCCTTCCAGCCATTCTCCGCTCGAATAATACGTTTGTTCCATGGAACTGAATGTATGGGCCAGATGGATTGAATGGTTCTGATGTAAGACCAAAGTACGGACAAAGCAGGATGCGAGTACCACCCCGATTTTAAGTCACCTTAGATCAGGAACAAATTAAACTTTTCAATCTTGGTACAAGGCTAGCCAAAAGGTTCAGCAACAAGGTAAGGGGATGAGAGCATGCGGCGTGTCATCGCCGGTAAAGGAATCATATTGCAGCAGCTGAAGCTTTTGCTTCCATCGTCACCCCAGAAGAATCTTCCTGTTGAGTTGAACGGGCGGCCGTTTGAATCCGGAAACCCAGGACTTCTTTCGCAGAAGCGTATACGTAGAGAGCCAGAAAACCAGAATATCGGCAACAAGAGCAACTTGTGGTTGAGCAAGTCATCCCATCAGTTGCAAGGAAACCTAGATACGCTCCTATCCATCACGCAGTAGTATGCCGTGGTCGACTGATGTGAGGTGAGATCGCAATGGTGCCATTCCAGTCAACGGTAAGGTGGCGAACACAGCCAATATGAGAGTGTCATGTTGAGAATCGACGGCGAATTTGATGCAAGTAATGGTAACGGGTGTTAACGTTCGGACTGAGTACTGAGGGTACTGACGTCTAGCCAACAGGAAGCTGGCGGCCTCACGAAAAGCTTTTCTGACAGCTCCGATAAAAGTGACCGATCATAGTGTTGACAAGCTGCGTCAACTGTAGCAGTAAACCCTGGCCCACCTATCGAGGATGTTTCGCGGATAGAAAGGAGATACGCCAGGCCGCGACGTGGGATCTATGCGGCCAAAATGCAGATAAGTAGCATACTTATAGATATGTTAGGAACATATGGCGATACCAAGGAAAGTGCTTGCGAGAGCATGATCATGATCTGCGAACGTCGGTAGTGAATTTGTAGAGGCAAGGAACGAATTTAGAGAAGACAAATTCGGAACAACGGACGTGTGGTATCGGAGCGCCCAACCTTCGGTCAAGCCCAGCCTCTCACACTGGCAGCGGCTTGAAAGTCTCCGACTCCGACGATGAACAAGCATGAAATGTAAGTTGAAAACGAACAGTCGTTATTTCATCGTAAAATGCAAGTACTGATACAAATCTCGAATATACTACAGCTACAGCGTTGCGTCCTTATAATAGACACCAACCTCGACGACATAGTGTTACATTTGCCAGTGGAGCAGCCAAGTTCGTTTGCTCTTCTCATCCCAAGTTCAACCATTTGTCAAGACCAAGACCCTTGTAAATCTTGTCGAGACCCTTAGAATCACCACAAGTTAGGGTTTGTACACATAACACCAGAATAAATGAATATACGCACAGTAGCAGAAAGAATGCCCTTCAGCAGACCGCCCAAGCCGAGCCCGCCGAGGATTCTGCTGACCAGGTTTAGTACACCAGCGAGAAGCATGCCGACACCGGCGACGATTTGCGTCAATGGTGCTGGTAAACGGTAGTGGTAAGGCTCCCATTACTTTAGGTTGAAATTCGAAAACGACTTACCACCAAGGGCGTCGAGGAGTGGGCCCAGGTCGCGTTTAGCCTTGGGATACTTGTCTAGCTTACCCTTGGCCCATTCAATTGTTCCTTGTACGTTCTCAATCAACTATGGATGTGTAAAACGGTCAAACTTTTAATTTCAGTTGTTTAATTACAGGAAAATGTGCTTACGACGGACAAAGCTTGGGCCAAACGTTGCTCCTCAGGTGTCGCCTGGTGGGTGGCTGCATGACGCTTGGCACGTCCAGACACCTTGCCGCCTGGATCAGCACCCTTGATCACGCCTTGGGTCTCGTTCAGGATTTTTTCAGCTTGTTGGAGGAGGGGCTTGACTGCGTTGATGAGCTCTGCCTGATCGCGCTCTTCTTCTGGGCGAGCTTCGAAGGTCTCAATGTGCTATAATTTTCCATGAATATGATCAGTACATGACGAGATGGGGCCAGGATAGGAAAGAAGCCGTACTTTGCGAACCATGTTTGTTAAGGGAATGAGTTTCTCGTTCGCATCCTCGATGCATTGCGAGAGACGTTCGGCGAGCTGAGCATCCTGCTTCTGCTGCTCATCCGTCCTGTCCTCGGACGTGACATCAGAGGGAGGGCCCTGCAGACGGTCGGAACGGAGGTCGATGTCGGGGACGGCATGGACTCCTGGAGTGTTTACGTTGCTGGTCGACATGTTGTATAGAAATGGGGATTATTCAAGGAGATGAAGAAGTCGTAATTCGTGAGGGGGGTATTTCGTGAAAAGTGGTCGTGAGTCTATCTGGTTTTGCTTCCCTGTCATCGCCAGCTGAGTTGGTTTTATAAACCTGCCATGGTTGAAACTTCACCTAGCAGCTCCGCACACGCACGTCACGTAGTTCGTTTGTACGTACCCATAGACATACGCGCAGTACACATCGTACAGCGTACGCCAGCCATGACACAAGAGCAGTGGATTCACGATATGAAAGGAATTAGATCCTCCTCCAAACTTTCCACACTTGTGCCACCCCCAGCAGGTCCGTCCCAGGCACAGGCCGAGCGTTGTGGGGCCCCGTTATTTGAGCAGGGTACAGAACAGCCGGAATAGATTCCCCAACGGACGCGGGCAAGTGGAGAAAGTTATCAGCGCTTTGCCACCCCCTTGAAGATGAGAAGCATGCCGAGTGGATACTTCCCCGCACCCACAAGCTTGATGCCGCGGGTGCCTGGTCGGTTCTTCGCACTAAACCGCCCCGCACGACGTTGTAGTGGCTTGTAGGTCCTGGGCAAGGGGATCGATGTGCCTCACTAGCGCAGATCAACAGCGACAGGCTGCAGGATACCCTCTTCATCGTACAGTGTCTCACTCGAATACTCGCGCCGGTGTGGGAAGACAATTGACGACGGAGCAGTGAAGTGGCTCAGGAGCCGGAAGAGTTGAAATATGTGCCGGTACGTCACCATCATTTTTATCAATATAACTTATATGATCTCGGCCTCAGGCTCACGCATGCTGGCTGTGTTCCCATGGAAGCTTGACATCGTGTCACTGGCTCTCAATACTCAGTACTCAGTCATAATATTCAGTGACGTTGTTGCTGTCTTATTTATTGCGGTCGGTATCGTACTTTCAAACGCTTGTGTTCTTTCAAGGCAAACAATACACATTTTTCATTCAATCAAGGTTCGTTGAACACTACGTTAGTACAGTCTGAGTACGGGGAACGCTATTCGATACACATTTCTAGTATGTTACAAGTCCAAGTCCAATTCCATTTAATACTTCTTCGAGCTGGAGTTCAGCCACTTATCGAGGCCGAGGCCCTTATAGATCGCGCTTAGGCCCTAAAAGCAATGACATCAGCCTCACGTCGGCGCAGTAACACAACAGATCTAGAAG
Source organism: Irpex sp. Y119-03 (assembly GCA_037042295.1). NCBI lineage: Eukaryota > Fungi > Basidiomycota > Agaricomycetes > Polyporales > Irpicaceae > Irpex > Irpex sp. Y119-03. The sequence continues at coordinate 328,514 of JAXQKB010000954.1, read as the reverse complement.
ACAAATACGTACAGTAGCTCCCAAGATTCCACGGAAGACTGAGTCCAGACCGAGGCCGCTGAGAAGGTTGCCGACGAGGTTGAGTACACCTGCGAGCAGGAGACCAACGCCTCCAACAATCTGGGTGATTGGTTCTACAGGCAACGGCATAGAAGTGATGAGTACCATGAATGACACCGAGCGAGAACGTTCGTATACGTACGACCAAGGGCATCGAGAAGAGGTCCGAGGTCCCTCTTCGCCTTCGGGAAGGAGTCGAGCTTGGTCTTTGCGTACTCGATACCACCAGCGACTTCTTCGATGAGCTATATGTCATGTCATATTATGACGTTAGCCCCACGAGCGACTGACGTAGTCGAACTCTACGCACAACTTTCAGAGCCTCAGCGAGACGCTGCTCCTCAGGCGTGGCCTTGTGGTCTGCTGCGTGACGCTTGGCGCGAGCGGAGACCTTGTTTTCTGGGTCAGCACCTTTGATGGCACCTTGGGTCTGCTGGAGGATCTTCTCGGCTTGCTCGAGGAGAGGCTTGACGGCGGCGACCAACTCGCTCTCGTCACGCTCGTCCTCTTTGCGAGCGAACATATTATCGATGTGCTACATGGTAGAATGATGAGCTACTTATTCAGAGGATCATCTAATGAGAGGGAAGATACCTGGCGCATCATCTTGACGAGGGGCACGACGCGCTCATTCGTGTCCTCGATCAGTGCGGATAGGCGGTTGGCGAGCTCAGCGTCCTGCTTCACTTGCTCGTCGTTCCTGTCGTCGGAGGACGCCTCGGAGGCTGGACCACGAAGACGATCGTCACGGAGGTCGATGTCGGGGACAGCGTGGTCACCTGCGGTAGACATGATTATAGATTATCTGGTCGTGAGTCGTGAGGTTTCGTAAGAGAGCAGAGGGATAGCGAAGGGTGGGTTTTGGACTTTCACAGTATGACGAACGTACCGTATATAAACGTTCGCGGCAAGCGGGTGCGTCATGGCACATCCATGTCCAACGCAGTCGTAAGAGCAGTCAAGCATGATATCACACCGTGGATACGACGAGGATACATGTTATATGAGGATTGCCACAGCAGGTGCCACCAGCAGATGTGCTGTGCGTCTCGGGCAATGGCAACAGAAGAACAAGGTACACAGTCCTAATTTGCACTGTACGTATGAGCGCTTGATGCAATGCGCAAGGAACCTCAAGGAACTGCCTGTAGAAAGGGCCATCGGCCCGATATGGATCTGCAAAGATTGAATAGGCAAGATTCAGTTATTGCTGCCCTCATGGCGACAGATAGCGATCGTATTGCGCTTCTTGGCCATTGATAAGTGCTATAGCCCAGTGAACAGTCGTACAGTACCTGTCTCAGGTTGGCCATGTTCTGTGTTCGTTTACGACGCGCCCGCTGGTTTATTCTTGCCTGCGCTGTGTAGCGGGGTCAGGTACGGGCAGAAGAGACGGAGGAGTGGGAACGGACAAAGGTTTGCCAGGAACCGCTGAGGTACGGGTGGAGTTGGTGGCCACAAACATAGAGTCACGCTCCTTGACCGTGGTCGTCTCTTGTTCATAATTCCGAGAACCGTCGATAAACAAGGTATCTAGAGACTTTGAGTGAGAGACCGAGCGGGTGCGAGGTTATCGTCGAATGTTCGACTGCCAGCTGGCTGTGCAATGGACCGCAGTAAGAAAGGGAGATAGTTGCCGGCACGTTCGCTATGCCTCGCGTCCGACTGGTTGACCGCGCCTGGGAGCCGACGACGAACTGATCGTCTTGTCATCGACTCATCGGAATAGCTGATTGTGAGCTGTGCTCGTCCAGCGACGATTTGCGTTGTCTGACCACGGACTGGAGGCAGCTGGAGGCTGTTCTGCATGGACTGGGCCGTGGTGTGTCTAGAATATATGGAAAGAGAGATCTCCTAATTCGATCGATGTCGACCTTTCCCTTGTTCGGGGAAGAGGGCCGTAAGGAAGTGGGGCTTGCGCGGGGCTTGAAGCGGAGCTTTGTTGGACACCTGCCAAATGCGGGAGATGTTTCAGTCCGGCGTCCAAGCGAAAGAGACTTGAACAGGCGCTGGCCCAGTATCTTCGGCGCCTGCTCCCCAGGCCTGCTAGTCCTCTTTTTTCGCGGCTTGTCCTTTCCCTCCGACCACCACCTCCTCCCTCCTCTCCCGCCTCCCTCCCGACGCTGCACAGGCAGCATACGAGGACTACGACGTCCAGCAACGCGTGGACTCTGCGCTAGCCGTATCGAGGTAAGCCCTCAACCGCCCCAACACCGTCTCCGGCTGACACACCTCCTCCTATCGCGTTAGATTCGCTTCCTATAGCCCGATACTCGTCGTATCGTATCATTCTCCTCGTTAGAGCCTCTGTCGGTTTCCTTCGTCTCCGCTCTCTACCACAGACAGTACGTCTACGGCGCACACCTGCTGACCGCCACCGCTGACCTAAATCCAACCAGCCGTTAGGGTGCCCTGTGTCTGGTTCGACTGTCTCCCCATCAGCAGTCCGCGACCCTCACTTCTGAGCTCGCTCGCGTCGTTTCACACAGCGACAATTCAATTGACCGGCTTCCATCAGTCAGCCCATTCGCCGCCCGTTAACGACGTCATTTACGATCTGTGAGTTGTCCGTTTTGATGCTCGGGTCTCGACCGACCTCTGCCTATTCAACCACATCTAACCTTCCGTACCCCGTCACTTCTTCTTCACAGAGCTCTTTTCTTCCCTCTATGACATCTGTTTGCTCGTATTCTTCTACCAAACACTCCGGCTACATGGATTACTCGTTCTCTCGACATGCGAACAGTGCCGGCATGGCACTCCCTCGCATCCCGCGCCGGACCTCAGCTACCTCTACTCGTCCCGTCTCGTTCACGCAGTCTAGCTTACCTACTTCACCTCCTACGCCCACGTCAGCCAAAGTCATCGTTCAACCGCCCACACCGCCAGATGCTTCGCGCAAGGTCTCTCCTTCCATCGCGTCGACGTCCCAAGCAAGATCCTCTGATGCATCGAGCGGTAGCGGTTCGGACACTCTGGAGATGTTGGCACCGAAGTCGCGGCGCGCACGGTCTTATCAGCGTGGTACGTTGCCCTCCTCTATGCGACCCCCGGAGCAATCTACCCCTACCCCTGCGACACTCAAAGGAGCGATGGACAAGCGTGTACCCTTTCCTGCTTCCTCCAGTCAAGAGAATACCCCGCGTGCCAGTATGCCTATCCTTGCTCCCAAACCAAGACCGGGTATATCTCCCTTGGTAACATCGGTGAGCTCGGACGCTGTACCCTCTAGGGCTGCGTCTGTTACTGTTGGAGCTATGATACGGAAGAAATCTGGTGAACCGCTCAAGTCGTCGTTGAAGTCTCGCCGCCCGGTGGTCCGCGGCGATCTCAGCGTCGTCACTGCTCCCATAGGTAGCAAGTCGGAGCCTACTACGCCGACAGGTGGTATCAAGAGTGTCCACTTTGATAGCCAATTGGAGCACGTAAAGTTGTTCCTCGCGGAGCAGAAGCCATTGGCAGTAAGCCGAGACGGAAGCCCGACGGACGATACGAGTGGCACTGAGAGCGACTTCCCTGCATTCATCTATGGAAAGGACGAGAAGGAGGATAAAGGTCAACTGGAACTGGTAGCGGATGGAGTGAGGGTTGAAAGCGCGGAAGAGAGGGAGAAGGCCGATGTGAAGTTGGAAAGTCTGCAACTGGGCGAAGACGGAAACAGTCTGGTTGGCCGTGTACGCGTGAGGAATCTGGCGTTCGAGAAGTGGGTGGCTGTCAGGTTTACCTGCGATTGGTGGCAGACGACGAGCGAAGTCACCGCGAGGTATCTGGACACCATTCCCGGGACTAACGGCCAGCACGATCGCTTCCAATTCTCCATCAGGCTCAACGACATGATCAACCGAATCGACGAGAAGACTATGTTCCTCGCGGTTCGATACGCATCTGCTGGTCGTGAGATGTGGGATAACAACAGCGGGCAGAACTACAAGGTTACCTTTGCTAGGCGCAAAGTCCAGGCTTCGCCAAAGAGCGAAGAATCTGGCCGTGCGGCCGGCATCGCGGCTCTCAAGAGTAAACTCGAGAAGGTTGCTCAAGCCGATGAGAATCGATCCACCGTTGGCGGATTCCTGTCTTCTCGTGGTCAACGTTCTCAATCTCTCTCACCGCCTGTTGCCGGTACTGTGTCTAGCCCCAAGCCTGTTGCAGAAGAATCGAAGGCGAGCGGTTTTACCCTCAAGTCGAACACCTCCTTGTCGTCTCGCTATGACTTCGGTGCATCTCTTAGGGATAACTTCCGTCGGACGACGTCTCTGGATTCACCTGCAGCCGACCACGCTCGTACCAAGTCGCACCCGGCCACCTACCCTAACTTCCCTCGGCGTTCACCTACTGACAAGCGGACTCTTGTCGAGCTGACCAGAGGTTCCCCTCGCATTGTTGACGCCGATGATACCAACACGCCGACCATGAAGAACTTCTTTGCTTCGTCAGAGCTGGAGGATACCCCGGTGCCTGCCTTGAGCCGCAGGAACTCTCGTAACCACCAACGCGGATACTTCGATCTTGGTGTCTCCTCAACTTCACATGCTGTACGTCTCACGCCTCCTGGCTCACCATTCGGGGTTCCCGGAATTGGCGGATCACCAGCTGGCAGCGGACGCAACTCTCCTGCTCTTCCTGTTCAGGCGACGGGTCCTATGTGGCGTGTGTCAAGCGGTGGTAGCGAAGATAGCACTCCATCCAGCGCGAGCAACGAAGAGTCTTCCAGGGACTCGAGCCCGAACACGAGCCCGTATGAAGGTCCGATCAACCTCGCTCCTGAAGAGTCGTTCCCTCGTAGCCCCAGTCCTGGCGAGGATTCTAACTACAGTGCGTTCTTGGACAAGTAAGTCTATCTCACTACTCATACCTACTACTCGATACTGACTGTGTGTTCGTAGATTCTGCTTCTTCACTGGCGCGGAATCGCTGAGTGACTTTTCGGAAATGCATCGTTCTCACTCTGCCTCTAGTGTCGAGGAGTTCCTCTCGACGTCGCCGTACCTCGGAAGCGACTACCTCTCTCCCGGCCAAACCCCGACTCGGTCCTCCAGCTACGACGATGTCGCCACAATAAGCGGTGACGCTACTCCGACTGCTCGAAGTATCGCCGCTGGTGCTCCTTCTGTCTTCGCGTCGCCACCTTCTGTGGTTGGCTTCGCCCATTGAAGTCTCGCTTCACTTACGCCACTCTCTTCACCCTCTGGATCAGACTTGCGCCATACGTGATACGTTTGCTCGACAATCGCAACCTCCTAGACCACATCGACCCGCGCCTCTCATATGTACATACACATCTATACTTGATCGACGCTACGATACACCTCGATCAAGGGCTCGACAATCTCCTCTTCATTGGTTCCTCGACTCGCCCACGTTTTCTCCGTTACGACTGTTACGACCGAAGAAGTACAATAAAGGGGAGGGGCGCGGGTCTACTCTGCGCTGTGGTTACACCAGACGTTCCCCATGCGGTTTCGGTGCCAAATCACCCATCCTCTGGAATTTTTATTTCTGAACTTATTCTCTCTTCCCACTCCGCATCGGAGGATGGACACTGTACCCCTTTTCTTGTCTCACTCTTACTCCACCATGATTCTTGGCTTCCCACACATACACGTAGACTTGCAATCTTCACACCAATCCATCGTCTTCTCTCTTCGTTCTTGTCGACATACAGGTGTCTTTTTCTCATCACTATCCACTATCCACCTATCCCCCCACCCATCCAATCGTCGATTCTCGCAACAATCCATATTCCCACTTCAACAGTCTCTTCTTCTCTTCTGAACTATTTATCCGTAGAGTCGAACACACCCGACGTTAGGTCGGTTCATCCTTTGTCGATGTCGGCGATTGTACTGTACACTAGACTTTGTGATCCCCCCATGATGCATGATGCGTGAGCGGTAATGCTCGTGACATGCAACCTCAGTCCGTAGAAGTAATGATCATGACGTTCTTCCCCTTATTCTTTGTCGTGTGACCAACCATCATGTAACCCTTTTCGCTGGCTTCGAGGTACTTTGGCTGCTCAAGTACTCTTACCCCAATCACCAGCAGTGGCCACAGACGTGACAGTGACAACATAAGTCACACTTCAGGCTGTCACACTCTCCTGCGCTGGCAGACGTCACGGTTGCCCCCTCACCTGAAGTCATCCTGCCAACATCGAGTAGCTTGTATATCGTTGACCTCGCCTTCTGCCAAAGGATTGCATCAATGTCAAGCTAATCTACACATCCTCGCGCTGTTAGCGAAGGCGGAGACCACACGTATCATAATCATCTGACCTATGTCGGCCAATATCCCGGTATGTGTTGATGGTTGAGCCATACAATTCGAGTGCTCGAGTTAAAGCGAATCGTTAATCTGTCTAGAATGTACTGTTAAACAATTCACCAACCTCCGCGTCGTTCCTCAATCTGCACTTCGACATCTTGGTGCTTCTCGCTTCCCACCTGGAACGATCGGACTTGCTTTCCCTCATGCGGGTATGCAGGTCCCTCCATGCGGCACTCGTCCCCCATCTGCTGAGGTCACATCCCGTCATCCAACGGACTAAGCAGCTGCTCTCGTTCAGCCAGTTCGTGATGACGGACGCACCGATGCGCTTCGTGTACCTGCAGCGACTCAGCATCGCGATCTCGTACGTCTGGTCGAAACGGATAGTGGAGATGCTTTGCACGGTCTTCCAGTACTCGACGCATCTCGAGGAACTTGGTATTCTGGACTGCGGAAGTCTCGAGGATCCCGAGATTCCCTCTGCCATTGCTGCGCTGACTTCTATTCGCACCCTCCTCCTTCGGTACCCCACACAGGCGGCGAGGGACATGCTGCATCAAATGCGCTCGCAGCTGACAAGGGTGGAAGTGTCGTTCAGCAAGGTTCCGAGGCACTACATGGATCCCATCGAACTCCTGGCGAGCTGTCACGATTCGCTCGCGACGCTGTGCATGTCCTTGCCTAGGTTCTCCGAGGTACGCCTGGGGTTGCAGTACCCTGCGTTGACGAAACTGGTGTTGAAGTGCCATCAAGCTATCCACGCCGCACCTCTCCTGTATCATTATCCCAATGTGCGCCATTTCACCGTCACCATGTGTGAAGGACAATGCGGGCATGGTGGACTCCAACCCGAGCACATCAGAAGGGATGATGCGGATATCGAAGAGATGCGCGCGGTGAACACACTTGATCGGGCGTACTCCTGGAAGACTCTTGATGTACTTCGGGGTGATGTCCCTAGTATTTATCACCTTTCCTTGAACTGCCCTGTTCAGCGTCTAGAAATCCTCGAAGTAGAGGCCAAGGACATTTCCAGATTTGGTAAGGTGATGACGGACATGAAGCCCAACGCACTGGAGGTGATTGTAAAGTCATCCACGTTCAACGTGGACGTGCTCCCTCCTCTCATGCGGCATATGCCTATGGAACTTCACAGTCTCAAATTTGATATTGAGGCGGATGAACTCACTGGTCAAGTAAAGGCATCAATGGTCAGTGCACACAAATTCGCATGATTTCGTGTTCAAGAGCTCATTTTTACTTATTCAGGACGACACTTTCTCGGTGAGAATACCTTCGTTGGTATATTTCTCTTTGCACTGGACCGTAGGATTTCTAATTCCGGAAGAAGAAGAGGAGGCGTTGGCGAATATTAATTGGGAAGCTTATGCTCGCCGGTTTGCTCAGCTAAACCCTGCTTTACGATTTATTGCACTAAGTCGCCCTTTTGATGGGGAAATCGTAGCATGGCAGGTCTCTCGCAGCGATCAGTACTATACTGATCCCATAATATTGTCCACTCTGTCACCAACGATTGCAAGACAAATCATGGTTGAACAGTGTTAATGGTTATAATTTCAGCGTCATAGACTGTGCCTCTGTCTCCTATCCCGCTGTATAATGCGAGACGCTCACATCACTGATCCATGAGCCCTGCAGAAGCGTAACCCTCTCAACGGTTACTGCATATGGTAATTCACCTAAGTAGCTTTGTGGCGTGAGACCAATCATATAGCGACCGAAACTCGTGCCTGTCTCGGCTTTGTTCCTTCCCAGTGTTATCCCCTCAGCGCATTTGCATACGGAAGACGACGAGTCCGCCTACACACAAATAACCCTTTCTACTGACATGTTGCTAATTGAGGAAGGAATGTCATTTGTGGCGTCGGTGTTTTCCGGCGCTTTTTTGTGTCAGCGAAACTTGCGACGATTTCAACTCGTTCTCGACACATCTCTATCCTTCGCTGTATGCCCTGTCTGACATTCTCATCGCTGCAGCGGAAAACTTTGGTAAATTTTTTTATCTTCTGACCTGACAGGTCCTATAACTCGGGTGTCACAGGGATAAATATCACGTTAGGGGCTACAGCCTAGCCATTGAAAGACGCGTTCGGCACAGAATAGTAGGTGTCATGCAATCCGCCTACATAGTTTTCTAACGCGTTGTTTCCCTCCAACGTATCGTGTTACTCACTTAGCTAGACTCCAAAAACCGAAAACGCGTCGGAGGTCATGGTCAGCTCACCGGCCGACGAAGAGGTATGTGTCGTTGCTTATCAGAAGTGTACCGGCAATAATGTGGTCATGTCAGAACAATGTATCCACAAGCTATGAAGAAAAGAAGTTGACAGCTCCTCTGTCGCATTCTATGCGGCTGAACTTCGACATCCTCTTCGTAGTCATGAACCATTTTTGGTCTACCCAAGACATCCAGTCCTTGATGATGACGTGCAGCACACTCTACAACTACGGAATACCGCGTCTATTCAACGCCCGGCTTCGCGTCACGAAGCGCAACATTGTCTCCTTTTGCGCCTTCATGATGAGGGACCTCTCACGCTGCAAGTACATCACCCGTATGCAATTCCTCTTCTGGAGGCTACCCGAACCACTTGGAACTCAAATGACCACGATCCTGCAACACGCCACGGAGCTAGAAGAGGTGATAATCGACGCTACGTGTCTCGACATAGATCCCAGGATTCCCGCAGCCGTGGCCGCGCTACCGTCGCTCGAGGATGTGCAAATCAACGGTTTTTGCACGGATGTAGGCAGGATCTTCAAAGATGCACGAGGCCCAATAAAACGCGTGGATGCGGAACCATTGGGCAACGACGGTGGCCCGGCAGATATCATAGAAGTCTTCTCTGGAGTAAAGGCAACTCTCGAACGGATGATTGTTGGAATCGCATCTTGGGAAGAACATCGCGACATTGTATACCCAAAGTTGTCGTGGCTGGTCATCTGGAACCCTTACGAATGCACTGTTCGAGGTCTCATAACTTCCTTCCCCAATCTACGTCAGCTCCATGTCGGCATCAGGCCGGAAGAAGGTGTTGACAACCCACTGAATTGGATTGACGACTTCGATGCCGAACGTCATGAAAATATAGAGGACCAAACGCTTCGCGGATCCTGGACACGCCTGGACACTCTTCGGGGCGATGTTGACATACTCTACGCTATGGGACTTGTTTGTCGTGTTAACAACCTGCATCTGCGCGTAAATGGCCCGAAGTTTGAGGGCGAAGCTTTTGCGCGGTTCCGTGGGGTAGTTGAGTTATCACAACCGGAACATTTGCACCTTAGTGTCACAAATCTGAATATCGAGCACATACGAGCCGTTATGTTGCAAGCTGCCGTATCGGGAGTCAAGAAGTTCCATATCTCTGTCACCGTACCTGAAGGCGAGAACTATTTCAAACCATCGGAGTTCACTGTAAGTGTCATGGTTCTCTATCGTTTGGCATGGGGTGACTAATGTGCATTAAGGATCTGCTGCTCGGTTTTATCGGCCACACTGGGGTTATCCAAATGCTCGAAATCGAGCTATATTGGACCGATCATCGTCCTGGACAAACCTATAGCCCGTGGGACACCGATGATGACGACGAGGACGATCTGTACATTGATTCTGAAGATGAGGGTGCCATGAAGGCTTCTTCAGGCGTTGATACTTCTGCTGGAGCAGGAGAGCAACATGGAGACGATGAGGACATAACAATGGATGTCGAAACGACGAACGGGCCACCACCAGAGACTCCGCACGCTCCTGGCACCTCCACGGAGTCAGTGACACCGGTGTTCGTGGAGAAGCACCCAGACCATATCTATATGGTGCATGTCCCCATCGAAGTCTTGGCACAGGAATACTTTAATCTATGCCCGGCGTTGCAGTATCTACGCTTGAACTTCTCTGCCTCGGCTCGTGTTGGGTCCAGCGAGAACAGCGGACAATGGCAACGATCCGAGGATGGCGACGAACCATTTAAAGACTTGGATAAGAGCTGGATTAGGGTGACGGGTATGAGCCCCATCTAGAGTCCTCGTACGTACGTTCTGTATCTCTTAAGGTCATGATATCGATGATCAATTTTGTTGTTTTCAGATTATATCACAGTTCCTCAAATCGCACGTTCTGTGTTCACAGTAGATCCTTTACAGCCATATATGCTAACACAATGCTTACTATAACTTCAACCTTAGTCGTGGCTTCGTTGCCTGACAGTATATCACACCTCTTGTATCCTCACGAACCCAATCATCACGCCAAGTCATCAATCATCTTTGAAGGCCAAATTTTCATTCTTCGCGGCGCACACGTAAATCATAGCAAACAGTTTGTAACAGCACAATTTTCCTGATTCACCATCTATCAAGCAATCTGCCATGCTAAGAACAAGTAGTTCGGAAGACTATTATAGACACAGAGCTCGACAGAAACAAACAGAACCAACAATCTAACGAGCCAACAACTAGTGAACAACAACAAACGGAGGTTGTACAGTATGTATAGAATAGCTGTAAATGACGAATATATGGAAAACAAGTAATGCATGCATGCGTATGTGGTTGTGTATGTGTGTATGTATGTATGTGATAATGATAATGAATTTGCGTCTTGGATAGTGTGGAGATGGATACAGTCGAAAGATGGATTGATGGGGATTGTGGAATGGATGTGAAAGCAGAGTTGCGAGTAATGGAATGCGGGGTAGATGTAATAGCAGCTGTAGGGAGAGGAAGGAGTGCACAGTGGCGAGAGAAAAGGTTATCAATCAAACAGGAAAAGAAACACTTGAAACAGCGGGGGTCACTCATGAGAGAAGACAGAGCAAGGAGGGAGTGAAGGATATTATGGTGGCATCAACTCCTGACAAGCGACGCTACCGGCAATATTATGCTCATCTACCAGCACACCGTCCTCGCCCTCCCCGTCTTCCTCATACTCCTCCAAATCATCAAACTCATCATCGCCCTCCAGATCGTCGTCCCAAGAATCGTCGACAACATCCCACGCCTGGGACACACTCGCCTCCACTGGTAACTTTGACGCGTCCGCGATAGCTTGGCCAGCTGAACCTGGAAATTCGGGCAAGACAGGCGCAGATGGTGCACCCTCCCCATTCATCCACTCATCCTCCCACAGCTGTGCCAATTTTGCACGCTTCCTTGGATCTCTCACGAGCAACCGCCCGACAACTCGCCTCACGCCTTCGCTCCTAGCCAGCTCCGTGCCTTTCAGCTCAGAGTCGCCATCTCGTGATGATGTCGGTTCAGGAAGTACAGGCCAAGAATACTGCCCGTTAGCGATCCGCATTAACAACGACCTCCGTTCGGCCCTCTCATCTCTCCTGGGCCCCTTGGGTCTTCTCGCACTCTCACCATGCCCCTCGTCCGACTTCAATCCGTTTGCAGGATTCATGGCGTCGAACGGTAGTCTCCTCGTGACGAGTGCATAGAGGACGACTCCGCACGCCCAAGCGTCTGTTTCGCGACCGTCGTACGGACGTCCAGTGACGAGTTCAGGAGCGGCGTAGGATTCAGAGCCACAGCGAGTGGTGAGGAGGGGTGCAGAAGGGTCTATGAAGCGGGAGAGGCCGAAGTCAGAGATCTTGATGAGGGGCGCAGGTGAGCTTAAGTCGTCGAATGCATCTCGGGTGAGTAGGATATCTATGGACTTGTGATCAGTTTCAGAGCAATCGAGCGATATGGTAGTCACTGACTTTCGAGCTTCAAGTCCCGGTGGACGAGCCCTACAGCATGCATCCAAGCGACTGCACGGCAAAGCTCGCCAAAGATTCTTCGGAGTAGCGGTTCATGGAGACGGGCGTGTGTTTCCTGTGATGAGACGAGATCGAACAGCTCTCCGCCAGCGACATGCTCCAGCACAAGTACGTGATGATAGGGTGTGCTAAACGCATGAATGTACGCCACAATCGATGGATGGGCTATATGCTGTAAATCAACGGTTATTTAGTGCGGTCCATTGATTCGCTATATGAAGGCACCCACCTTCAGCACTTCCACTTCCCTGACGAAGCTCACCCTCGTCCTATCATCCTTGTCACATAACGACTTGTCCGTCATCTTCAACGCCACGAGCCTTCCTACACTCCTCTCGTCGCCTCTGCCAACACTGCTATCCCTAACCTTAACAGTCGATCTCAGCCGTCCATCCGAGCCTTCCTCAACCGTCACCCTAATTTTCGGTACAATCCCATCTAGAGTCTGCTGCCTCTCCTCTCCCGCATCATCCGAACTCTCACTCGCCCTCTTATTTCTCCTTCGCAAGCTCCCCGCACCGGTCCCACTTCTCCTTAAACTGCCCCCTTTGCTCTTCTGCCTCTTCAGGCTGTTCTTCCTACTCACTTCCAACTTGCTGACTCGCCCAGTCTCGTCTCGCGCGAGCCATACACTACTAAACGCTCCCTGCCCAAGTGTCTTTACTAGCACGAGATGGAGTTTCGTATCCGATTCAGGTTCGCCGTCTTCAGTAAGTTCAACAATGACATCCCCAGGGCGCAAGATAGGCCGAGGAGAAGCCTCATTCCCACTCACAGATATCGACACAGGTGACTGGACGATTTGCTCGTGTACTTCCACCGGTGTCGGCAATTTTGACGATCCCCTATGATGCGCGTTCGCATGTGCTGCCTCCAACGACGTCGGGATATGGACGTGCAAATGCTTCCCACTATGATCGTCGTGATGCGCTTGATCCGTTCGAGAAGATGAAGGAGCTCCGCGCGAGCTGTCAAACCGCTGATGACTCTGGTACTCGTCAGGATCGAGCTCCACGAGTTGCCGACGGCCAGGTCCCAGGCGCGGTGACGTCGACAGCGTAGAGCTGTTGTAACCTTGAGGCGAGCCTTCCCGCGAAGGAAGCTCGTCGACCGATGTATATCGTACTCGTGAGGGGAAGACCCTTGACAAAGGGACACGCATTGCAGACGTCGTAGCCGGAGCAGACTGGAGCGCGTCGTGATCTTTTCTTGGTGAAGTGGGTGGTAGGGGCGAAGTTTGCCATGAAGGGCTGAAGAATGAGTCGTTCAGAGACTTCTTGGTCGTGGGCGCGGGCGTGTTTTCCATACGGGGCGTAGCGTCTGCGTCGGAGGCAAATGAGCTCTTCGATGTACTTGCTACAGGCGCTGAGAACGGCTCAGGAGGGAGAGGGGCAGTAGTGGAGAACGGCGACGCGAAGAACGCATCGGTTTTACTGCCGCTGGAGGTAGTGGGAGAGCTCGGAGGGTGGTCAGCGGTTTCTGACGAGGTCGAGGTCCGGGAGAGAGTCGAAGATGGTGTCGTGAGAATACTAAGATGCGACGACCGAGTAGAGGAGCTGGACGAGTAGGACGACGATGAGGGGCCAAAGCCGAAGGTGTACGGCGATGCACTATGGTGCCAATTGTCTATCATGGCGGGAGGCGGGTGAAGGGGGAAAGAAGCTGCGCGGAAGAGAGGTCAGCGAACGTTTGTAGGTCTCATATCGGACGGAGAAAGCGAGTCAGGTGGTCAGGGACTTTTGTCGCCGTGTCCTGATGAACCTATCGTGTTCAGACGGACCATGTAGAAGACACTGTCCGGGGCATGGACCGCAAGGACTGTCTGTCCATTGCTCAGCGCAGCATGGCACAGCTTACATGCCCAGACCTCTCGAAGGCAAATGGCAAATTGGGAGCCTAGGGGTACACACCTTAATAGATACAAATATGCTTTGCTGGTTGCCCTCTCTATCTCAACTCTATTTCGTGAGACTTCCGTGTCCTTACTGGCAATGAGTGGCAGGTTTCGGAAGCAATTGGCCTCGAATATAAGTTGTGGCGGCGTGAAATTGTAACAACTTGAAGCAGAGCTGAGGCTGAGGCTAAAAGGTGGATGTGGTTGGGGTTAAAGGTCCATGGCTCGCTCGATGGAATGGTGTGAGCTGTCTTCAGGGTAAGTGGAAGGAGATAAGTGCAAAGAGATAGAGATAAGTCGGAGGGACTGAGTGGGTGGGTGGAAGAAGGATATCATGTCCACGGCACTCTCCGGTCCCGACACTCCCAAATGTGCAACTGCCGCTCATCGTCGCCCACGTTCCTCGCATGATAGGGCAAAGAAGCTTCGAATAGCAACAGTTGTATTTGGGACTCTACCTGGGAAACTCGAAGCACCGGTTCAACGCCAAAATCTCGTATTAACTCAGAGAAAATCGAAGAACATTGGGTTACCAGCATCGAATTCCACTGATTACTCCGAGCCGTCAATGCGACAGTCATCAAGAACACCGTGCTCGGAACTCGTATCGGAACAATCCACTCAACCCCTCGATAAGGCACTCGTATAAATCTAGGCAAGGGGCTTGATTGTGTAGGATCTTCGCGGCTACATCTTTGGAATAATGTCCAGTTACAACGGCTACTATCAGCGGTAAAGCGTATGTGCACGTAGTAACCCTGGCCATTATATGACGGTATCATGTATATTACTTATACCGATGCGTGCTTTGATAATATCTCACTGCTCAGCTTCACTAGACAGTGAGTGACTCAATCGAGGTGACTACGTGAGCCCCGCTCGCCATGACTTCTTCAACGAGAGTACGCGAGGGTTTGTATGGTGTTCCAGCCTCCTCCTGAATTTCCGTCAATCCCCTAGGTATCGGCTTCCAAACTTTAAGGACCCATTGGAGCGTGTGTGGTATACTGTTGGCACTGCATCAATAAATACAGAGAGATCGACCGTCAAAACATGATCGACTCACCTTTATACCATCACACGGAGGTGAGTAAGCTATCGATTGATGAACGCACCTACGTAGCAAGCCACCAGAGCTATGTGCGCAGATGCCTACTGCGTAGTCACCGCCGTGCAACCGACAGTAAGAGTGTAGTGTAAAACCTACAGCAGAAAAGAAGAACCGTCACCGTACCATTGCAGAGTAGTCACATAGAATCGCTCACCTCGAGAGGCTTCTCCAAGCCACCATCAACACCCGTGCCTATGCGCCTCGAGGATCCTATTCAAGCTGATCCTGCCACTGACATGCGGAATCAGCACCTCAACTCGTCGTGTCGTTTCATCTCAACACCTCTACTCCGCCTTCCTAGTCGGTGATGCGTACGTGCCCCGAACTGATGGTGGAGACGCACGGCGGTGCATCTTCCAAGTTTCACACCGTCTGAGCAGGTCGCTGTACTACCCTCGACTAAGTCGCCTTCCTTGTCGTTGCCGTGGACGATGGAGACTCCAAGTCGGTTGCGAGCGCCTAGATTAATTCGCGCACTCAACTCCTCCCATCAAAACGTCGGCTCGATCACCATGGATCTTTGCCTGCGGATCGGCAAATCCGGATTCCCGGGTACGCTAGGCACCCATCGGTCGGTCCGATAAGGGAAGTCGACTGCAAGTCTCGGCCGCTGCTTGACTCCAACTGCGCACGCGGAACTTGTGGCACGGTGGGGGAGTGGGGAGATTTCGACAGTCAGGCATACACCAAGTGGTGAGACAACGACGAGCCAATTTCTGGAAAGATGGTATGGTATTACAACGAGAGGTGTTGTTGTGTTTTACAATGTACACATTTAAATGAACCCACTTGTCTAACCATAACTTGAGTAAAGAGACTTGCGTGAAGAGAGGCATTATACAATGTGCGATACGAGTGAAAAGGAAATGATCAATAAACAATTGTGGATGATGAGGAGAATGCGTGATATGAGAGATATGCAAACGGTGTGTTGTTGGAGAAACGTAAAGGAGTCGTGAGATACTAGGGAAACGCAAAAGACCGTTCGTTCCAGTGATTGAGTAAGGGGATGTAAACGGAACCCAAGGAGAAAGGGAGAACCAAGAAAGAGCAGCGGGGCAAAACATACGTGCCCGGCGATGCAGCAAGCAACCGCGCGGGATGAGTTCGTTTTGGAATCAGGAGGCCACCCATGTCCGTGTCCGATGCGCAGGTTTCAGCAATCGACCATGACCATCCGCGACAATCCGCTGGGCACGTATGACTTCTCCCCCATTGACGGAAACCTCCTGCGCATTGGCTTGCCGCTAGCCCGGCTGAGAAGTACACTAGCAACGAGCCTCGCTGTGCGCTCGTTGTCTCGCCTGGGCGTGACCGTAGGATACACGTAACTCGACGGTGTCGAAGAAGCCAGTTGCGTGCGAGCGAACGACTGAGTCGTCCTCGTCTGTGCCCGAGGAGGAGGGAGAGTCTCGACGATGTAGTCCTGGTTGTCGGCAAAAGGGTCCTCGACGACCGGTACGATCGTCGTGCGCTGAACTGGAGGTGGGGGCGGTGCTCGACGGGTGGTCACAGGTGTGCTCACGCCATGAATGGATGACCTCCGTGGCCTCGTCACGACGGGAGTATGTGGGGATGATAGCGAGGCGGAACCGGATGGCGCTGCTGAACGAGCGGCAAGAACGGAAAGGCCTGTGCTACCTCGCCCGCGCAAGGACGTAAGAGACGTGTTGGGGATGGAGTTGAACGAGGACATCTCGAGCGAGTGGGATGCCCCGCTTGCGGGAAGGATTGAGGACCAGCTCGGGCTTCCAAAGACACCGTGGATGGTTTGGATGCGGTGAGCGGGGACGGTGAGGGCCATGGCGGCGATACTAGGGGGTGAGTATAGAGTACGTTGGGAACGTCGAGGCGGACGATGCCAGAAGCGAGTAGGACGGCGAGCAAGCGGGTGGACGAGAGAGAGGGCAAGGCGGGTGATGGGAAGGATTAAATATATGTAGGGAGCAGGGGAAATGGACTGAGCCAGAGCTTGGCTCGAGAAGAGGGCTCGAGAAGAGGGGAAGCCATGCCAAATCCGGAACCAGACAATCGGTTGCACGCGTGACGGCCCAATCAATGACGTCCGTGATGGAGGCCATCAGTCTCCGAGACGGTCCCCAGGCTGTGCGGCTACTTCCGCGACTTCCCTATCCGGCACAAGCGGGTCTGGACTCCCCATCATTATCTTGCCCGGCGCCGGCGGTAGGCCATCGCGGCGTCGTTGTCGACGGCGAACACGAGGCTACCAGCAGCCATCATCCTGCCTTGTTCGTCGCCAACTCAATCACAACAACACTCTCGACTTGCTTGTTTTTGTAGGGTAGACTTCGAGAATGTTCTCTTCGCCGAATCGCCGCTGTGCCACATGACCCATTCCAGTGCACGCTCCCACATTGTTAGGCTGTGTACTTTTGTAAGGGTTCTTCGCCTTACCAAGTTCATCCACTTCGCAAATGCGTGAGTGCATGCGGGTCCGAGTATTTCCTGCCACCGACAGCGGCTCACGTCGCCAGTGTACAGCAGTGTACGACATTGCACATCTCTCTTCCGGCTGCGCCCTTCGCGCACGCCGGCATATATTCAGACATTCAACGATCTCAGCCGTTCAGTGTCACCGTTTGACAGTGGTGACAGCTTCTGCGGTTTCTGCCTACAGCTCGCAGAAAATAGGAGATCCCTAAAAGAAGCCAGCTACGCCCAGCTTGTTCTCAAGGGTCTACTGGCCCCGGGTCAGGTGCTCCCATGCAAGTCTATCGCGAAGGAGCGGATTCTGTCCACTCAATTCAAGTTTGATGCCACCGCGGAGCGATGCGTGAGCCATTCAGGTAAGCTCTGAGCTTCTCCTCTCTACTCAGGGCACTTGCCACTTAGTGCTGTCTATACTAGCTATCTATTGAACTCAGAAGATCGTCCCGAATCCTTCCTCCGTTGATGATGGCGTACTGTGTACACCCCCTTGCGGAAGACGGATATCATTGCGAAGGCTTACATACAACGCTTTCTGACCTAGGCCCGCGTCGACGTCCGGATGGTCTAGTGCAGTGTGTGTGCAGCAAAATCTCATCTAGGAAGGCTCAAGTGAAGTGACGAAAGTAGTACATAATCCAGGCGCATCCTGCCTCCAATGAAGAAGCGGAAGCAGGGCTGGGGATCAGAAAATTGAACGTGGCGTAGCGGTGGGCGTGGACGGCGTGTTTGTTCGGATATGGCAATTTTTGCAGGAAAGACAACGGTGCAAGAATTTCGCGGCGCCTCGCACAGGGAACAATGGGACTCGTCACTCGGACAACGGTGCGAGTCAGAGGTATGGTCGATTTTATTGTCGTCTGCCAGCGCATTGATTGTCCTTTCAACAGATGAATACGCCTTAGCCCTGGATACCTGCACGTCTGGCAAGAGTTGTTGTCAAACTCGTCTCTATGTTTGGCTTGTCAACCTCTCCTGCGGCACGTGTAGAAGACAATCCAGCAGGTCATTTCGCTCATAGAACAATGTTCAGCCTGTGCGTCGTCATTGGGCGTTCAACGTTCAAAGCCTAATTGTGCATTGCCGTTCACCGTGACTTCACAGAGATACAGTACAAGACGTATCGCAACGTCATGCACAATGGGTCGCAGCCAGGCCCTCAATCAGAAGGAACGATATCCGCGCACATCATAAACCTTGCCGCAAAAGGATATTCGAAGTGACACAGTTACACTCAGGTCTCTATCACCGGCATCCTTAAGCTACACTCTACCCCTGCGGCATGCGTACCAGAATGATAGGAGAGGCCGGCATAGGTTCATATCTAGGTGAGCTGCCCTTGACCTCGTTGACCGGATTCGATTGCTCGAGCCTAATTGTGTTTAATCTGCGTACTGCCGACGGCGCAGCTAGAGGACATTGCACAACCTCGTCATAGATATCTGGCGCGCCACAATGGTACCAGTTCTAGGTTGTTCGGCAGCGCAAATGCAAAAGGAAATCTGAAGGTATCTTGGCCATGCCGAAAACACGTTGTTACTGCGTCGACGTCGGTCATTCTAAATGTATGCATTGTTTTGTTTTAATGCACTATATGGACGTTCTATGTGGAAGGTGTCGTCTTATTCTCATTCCCTGCCTACGTACCTTATTGTGCTGTGGTTACTTATTGCAACAGCAAACCACGTCCTAGGCCTGGCAAATTGCAATGTACATGGCTGGTATAACCAAAGGTGATGGATATTATTTCCAAATAATTGACTTCTAATTGAACCGAAAGCAGACCCAACGAATGTGAAGCTAGTGGACCAAATCTCTACTTCGTACACCGCTATGATACTAAGGAAGCTTAAGCATCTCCCTTTCTCCTCCTGCGCTCGATGAGTAAGAAGGACACTGTAGGACATATTCTCATCAGAACGTCTGTTCCTTCCTACGAACGGGCCCACAGCACATAACAATGGCACTCACTGATCAAGGAGTCCAAAGTATCCATCGCGACGGGGTCAACTTCGAGGTACGGCAACTGGGACATCCGCAGCATATACGCGAAGCGTTTCTCTTTGTGGTACACTGCGACGGGTTTGTCCTCAGGCAGGTCTTCACGCAGAAGCTACGACAAAAAACAAACAAACAATGCATGTCAGACTCAAACGAGATGCACTGCGTCTCGCTGATGCGAGTGCTTACCTCGAGGCGTTTGGAACCCGTTCTCCACGTATAGCGTTTCCCGTCCTTGCCGTGGAACGTCGATTGCCTATACGAAATCAAAGGACCCACGATCAGCAACTCTTCCTCCCATCCCACCTCCTCACAACCTCAGTCCAACTCCACATCTCACTCATCCACTCACCTGCTCTCACCACCCACCAAAAACTCTCCTACAGGCTGCAGCGCCCCGCCCCACAACTTCACCTCCGCCGCATGCCCCTTCTCGTCGTTCTTCATCTCCCCCACCACGTCGTACTGTCGCGTGTTGGGATCCAACCGACTGATAGTCGTCACTCCGCGAGCCCATTTGGGGGTGATGACCTCGTAGTAGATGACATCCGACTTGTTGGAGAGTATTACGTTTCGGAGACTTGTCGTGGTGAGGTTGATACGCTGCGGCTGAGGCGTCTGAGGTTTGTGGGCCGGCATAGTGTATTCAAGGTCTAGAGCTGTGGGAACTATCTCGACAGATGGTAGTGGAGGTGCGCTGAAAGGTGAGCACTGCTCGATGAGGGGAAAATGTCAGCAGGCGGCCGCGTTATATGGGCTAACGCTGCGGCCACGGTCCAAGCTGACGGAGCAATGGATCAACACCACATCGCCACACGGTGGGAATTGCCCTCCCGGTCATGTCCAATCATGGTGGTAAAGTTCACAGAATATGGCGCTGCACCGAACGTACCGACGCAGGCGTTCCCATCGGCAGCCATGAGAGCCCCGAGTGTCCGGATATATGCACTCGCGAGGTTCGCACCAAAATGGAGCAGTTCTCTGCGACTCCGTTGTTCGGTGTGTGCAGATACGTGGGTTTCATCGGGTCTATGTGATAGGACAGAGAAATAATACACGATATGACATTCCTGCACAGATCGAGAGACTTGAGAGAGATATAACTTTATGATCCAGGATGAATATAGGAGCCGTGCTGCGTACACGGATGCGAGTACGTACAAACTGATACAGGTTGTGTTAACTTTTCCAGGGAATGATACATTCTAATAAGGTCCTGCACCTGAAGCCCAGTCACCAAACAGTAGACTGATGCTCTCGCCGTTGTGGGTCCTGCGGATGCTTTCAGCGATAGTTGGGCTGACGTCGATAGTCACTAGTTTCGAGCATAACTCGCGATGGTTGTGTTGAGGGATAGTATTCGTGACCTAAGCAAGACAGTGAGATGAAGCGCATGGCTTGAGGACAAATGTGCCTTACAACTAATTGCTCGATGGGAAGCTCCTCGATTTTGGGCATCTTGGCTTCGGAGAGCAGACCTAGCATGTCCGAAATACAGTCACGTAATGACCGTGCGACTACGGCTAAAGTGCGTACCGTGTGAGACCAGGGCATATGTGGTCTTGGCACCCTTTTCATGCAGTGTTTTAGCGGCTAAGGCCAGCGTGTTCCCGCTGTCAATCATGTCGTCGACCAAAATAGCAATCTACCACAAGTCAGTATTGAAGGAGCCCTAAAATATCTCAGCCCATACCTTGTCTCGAACATCACCCACAAGAACTTCCATCTTCTCAGGCGCGTCCTCGCCTTTAGCGATACGTTGCCTATGGATCAGCGCAAACTCCACACCGAGCTTATCTGCGATTGCAGTAACTCTGGATAATGTATTGGTGACTCTGAGTGATGGCGGCATGTGATAAAACTAACCGTTTTGCTCCTCCAGCGTCGGGGCTGACGATGATACTGTTCTTCCACTCCGGAATATTACGCTTGATGTAGGCAATCATCAGCGGCTCTGAGTAGAGGTTGTCCACTGGGAAGTCGAAGAAGCCTTGAATTTGACTGGCGTGCAAGTCCATCGTGATGACATGGTCGCAGCCGGCCACAGCAAGCATGTTTGCAACCAGCTTTGCCGTAATCGGCGCACGAGATTTGTCCTTCTTGTCCATCCTGGCATAGGGGAAGCACGGGATGACGGCTGTGATACGGCGAGCGGAGGCACCTTTGCATGCGGAGATCAGGATGAGAAGCTCCATAAGGTTATCGTTGACGTCGCTGCAGCCAGACTGGAGGATGAAGACGTCTTCGTCTCTGATGGACTCTGAGATCTTCACGTTGATCTCGCCATTGGAGAATTTTTTGACGGTGCACGGGGTAAGCAGAACATTGAGCCTGCATTCGTGAACATGGAAATGAACAGAAAATGGTCAATGAATGACGGAGCTCTCTCCCTGGCTGATGCTGCCTGGGTGAAAGGAGCTGCAGCTCACCGCTCGGCCACCGCCTGGGCGAGCTCTGGGTGGCTATTGCCTAGCATGATTTCGGGTCAGTACGCGATCAAGCAAAGAGGATAGCAAAGTCGCTTACCCGTGAGCAGTCTGACGGAGTTTCCGTGAAGCATTTGTTAGGTCTTGTAGACTATTAGAGCATATAAAGCGGGGTCTAGAATAGAAAACTGAGGTGTGGATGGTCGTGGTCGTGCGGAAAGCCAAGCCACCCAGGCGCTCCCCGATAAAATGTAGATCATGAATGTGTCACAACGTAGTCACAGTCGGCTGTCACGCACTGCAAGGGGCTCTTGACTGGCGTAAGTACATATCGCAGACTCTGAGGCGGGCATGGAGATTATTTGAGTGAATAGTGAGTGGCTGGGAAGAATTCCATTGTGCAACCAGCGAATCACCCAGTGGGCATTACCAAGCGTCAAAGAACTTATAGGAGCCCGCAGTGAGTGTAACACCAAGCATGGGCGTGATGTAACCAGTTCTTGGTATTTATCCACCACGAGGGTCGCCTTCAAGACTTCTCCTCAACCGCATCCAAAATGTCTGACCCACACTATACGGATGCTGGTCATTCGAGATCGTCGTCCGACAACACAGAGAGCTTCGAAATGGATAGTCTAGAGGAGCTTGCCATCACCCCAGACCCGCGGCAGCACAAACATGAAGACTTCGGGCACCGGGACTACGAAAACGACTCCGGCGAAGAAGATGAAGCCTTGCTAGTACCCGGAGAACGAACATCCGGTGACAGAGCCGACGGTGGTCCAGTGGAGACAGCGAGTGTATGGGTGCAGGCACGGCGGATTGTCATTGAGGTATTTATGCCTAATGACTGCGTTGAAAGTATGCGCTGAACACAATGACAGACTGGGCCAACATTGCTACTCACTACAGTTGGGCTATTGTTTACTGGAGAATTACTGAACAACGTCTCGGTACGTGTATACAGCGCTGCGTACGATTGACTCTGAATTGATGTGCACAGCACTGGAAAGCCATGTCCCAAGTGGACGAACTCATTATGATCATCCCCGTGGTACTCAATCTCAAGGGAAACCTGGAGATGAATCTTTCTGCAAGGCTTGGTACGGCGGCGAACGTTGGGGAGCTTGACAGACCGAAGGTTAGAAGACAGATCATTCTGGGGAACTTGACGCTGCTGCAAGTCCAGGCAACAGTGGTGTCCTTTGTTGCTGCCCTCGTCGCTTTCGGTATCGGGCGAGCGATACCGCCACCCATGCCAGAAAATACCCCAACAGAAGAGGGCACAGGCTTGTTTACAAGGCATTTCATGTCAACACGATCAATGATTCAGAGCCGACGTCCTCTGCCAGCTCCTTTACCCAAGAGTGACCCAGGGGGCTTCAAAGAGTACGTGTTCAAATAGCTATGGGTAGGCTATGCTGACAGTCTCTCAAGGTTTTTGGTCACAGCATCGTCTGCCATGCTTGCGGCATGCATGTCAAGCGTGGTGCTAGGGTCCTTCATGTGCTCTTTAGTTGTTTTGTGTCGGAAGTTCGGGTTAGACCCAGGTATGTCTGTCTCTTTCTCTGAAATTTTTAATACTCAATAGCCCCTCTTCAGACAATATCGCACCCCCGATAGCGGCATGCCTAGGGGACCTGGTCACGTTGCTCTTACTAGGCGTTGCGTCCTCCGTTAATATAGTGCTGATCAGAACACCCGTTCCTCTCATCATCATTGTCGTGCTGACCGTAGCAGCGGTCGGCTGGGCTGTGGTGACTCGCCGTAATCACAGGATCAGCCATCTCTTATGGGAAGGTTGGGTCCCCCTATTTGCTGCGATGGTTATCAGCTGCGGCACCGGTATCGTACTTGACTTGTTCGTGAGCCGATTCGAGGGGTTCGCACTCCTCGCCGCCGTTATTAGTGGTAAGTTAAGAGCCTGCTTCTAGGCTTCTACTGAGCTCACAGTAAATCCTAGGACTTCCTGGCAATGTGGGCTCCATCTTCGTTTCAAGACTATCTACATCCCTACATACAGCAGCCTACTCCCTTACAGGGCTGCCCCAAGTCTCGACAGACGACCTACCAGCTAACAACAAACCGCCACCCTCACATCTCGAGCCGTCACCCCGTCTAGTCATGATCACACTGTTGTGCGTGACATTCCCCATTGAGATCGCGTTTCTCGCAACCTTGCGTGCCCTCGGCTGGCTACGCGTTCCGTTCATTTTCCTTGCATCCTCCCTTTTCTTCTTCGTCGTTGCAGTAAGTCTTCTACTCGTTATTTAGCATGGTCTTGTGCTGAGCCACGTCTCGTGTGCAAAGGTCATCGCATCTCTCTTCCTCGCTCAAGCCCTCACCAACATCCTCTGGAAACGAAACCTCGATCCAGACATGTACGCGTTACCGATACACTCGGCGTTGGTAGACCTCATTGGTCAGCTGCTCCTCGTCGTCTGCTTCGAGATCCTATCACATCTAGGCGTCCCGCTCAAGTCGCAAGATGGCTAATGACTAGTGACACTAGTGACGGACAGCTGCCTGCCTCACTAACACATTCTTTACTGTCACGCCTTTGGTAAATTGTGCACCATGCGCGTGGCTTCGATTCATGACATATCTCTCTTCTCCCACGGATTTTCAGGTTGTCATACATTCTATCGACTTTACATATCGTCTCTCTGTTACAGTAATATCTTGCATCCAGTAATTTATTGTATCATATTTGGCACTTCGACTTACCTGCCCAAGGAATGGACCCCGACCCTACTGTATACTGCAAATCGCGATATGAAGAGAGCGAGTATCCTTGGGCGTAGATTACAACAGGTGAGGGGATGACATGATTACGTCAATGGGTGGGACGTCCTGACCCCATACTATGTGAATGACGAGGAACAACAGGTAATTACATCAACATGGTTATGACAATCTGAAGGGGAAAGCCAAGCAGATATGTAACGAAGGAAGGGTAGAGCAGATCCAGCAGGAAATGGGATTCAACGCTAAACGCAACTCTCTGAAAGAATGACTAACTAAACTAAACATACATTAAGAATAAAACTGATCACACATCACACCCACGCAAAACCGCACAGAACAAGGTCAAAGTCGAGCTTCAAGCTCAGCCAAGCTCCATAGGCACGTCGTCTGCCCTCCCCTTTCCCTTCGAATGAGAAGATGTACTACCTTTACTAGTCCGTCCTTGTGCGGGTCCTGTAGAAGCCGCTGGCCGAGATGGAGGGCCGAGCCGCTCGAGCTCACGCTCCACCTCTTCCTCGATCCCCTCATAAATACTCGTCTTCGGTAGCCCATATATTCGACCCGGGGACTCCTGCTCCTTAGCCTCGAATACCTTCCCAACAGCATCCACGTAGCGTCTACGCGTTTGGACGTACTGTTTCAGCTGCTCCGGGACGGTAAGCTCATAATCGTCAGTAGGGGTGAGACCATGGGTGGCTGGTGAGGGGGCGATGACTGCTCCGTTAACACCGTTGGCAGCGCCGTTGATCTCGGGCGCCTTCTTCTTCTTCTTATGAGACTTGGGTCCTTCGCTCTTCTTCTGCAGCTTAGTGTACATATTTGAAATGCACTTGTCCAGATCTTCCCTGTCCTCAAGATAGAACTGGTAGCCGAGACGATCGCGCGCTATAGCTGCAAGGCGAGCTCTACGCGCCTTGTTAGTTGCGACTACCTTGCGGAGCTCTGCCTGCGCGTGCCGTAGTGCAGTAGCTATTGGGTCATCCACGGCTTCTGAGTAATCCGGCTGCAATGAACCTTATAAGAACAGACGGCTTTTCAAATTACAACTTTTACCGCTTACTACTTCGTTCAGAAAACCATGAAATCGCATGACGTTCCTCACGCGTTCTTCGAGGTCAGCCACGTTCATCTTGTCTCTGGCCGCCTGTGCTGCGGCACCATTCGTTCCAGGTCTACCTTCCATAGCTTCTTCGGCAGCCTTCACACCCTTCCATTCCGTCGCGTTTTGCATCGGTATCATGGCACTCACTAGACGTTCCGTCAAGGGGCCGTGACCACGCTCTTCAGTAAGAAGATCCTTCTCCTGCAACTGTGACGGCTCCCATCTAGGAAGAGGTGCCATGGACGATGATCCGGGAAGTTTCACGCCTGAACGAACAGCTGCCGTACCGGGAAGAGCTTGTCCATAATTGGCGATGTCTTCCTCCTCCCAAACTTCAGAGTAGTGGCGGCCAAGTTTCGGCATGATAAACGGCTCGACTTCATCGTCCGTATGCTCCAAAAAGCCGATATCTTCCTCCTTGATAGGACGCAACCATGGCTCTATACTCGTGTAGAACGTCGTGACAAGTACTTGTGATGGCTGCTTCGCTTTGCTGAAATCGTCCGTGACCTCGGTAGGTTTACTAGGTCCTGGTACTGGAGGAGCTGGTATTGGGGGCTTGCTCGGGATGGAGACTGTCTGTGATGGGACAGTGAAATCCGGACCAGCCGCGGGCTACTCGCAGATAGCTTAACAGTCGTCATGAATGGGTTGTGCCACACATACCTTGCTGAGCTGATTGAGAATCGAGCTAGGATACTTGGTGACTTTCACTGGAGGGGGCATGTTCGGATGGGGATTTGGAGGGACAGGTGTAGTTTTTCGGGTTTTATGTGAATCCACTGCAATAGCATGCATGTAGGCTCGCAGGGAAGGAACACAACACTACGCAGCTTACCCGTTTCAGTATCACTGTCATCTCTCTTCCGTTTCTTCTTCTTCTTCTTTGCCTCGTCGGCCAATCTGATACAGCCCTTGTCAGCTCAATACGGATAGAGCATACCGGCACACATGCAACTTACGTCTTGCGAGGGTCGTACGGTGGCGTGGACGTCACAGACTGAGCCCCGCTTCCCGGTAGGGAAGGCAGACGAGACTTAGGTATTGGCTGTGGCTGGACAGACGATCGTTTATCCTCGCCATTCGGTAGCGGTGTGACTAAACGGAAGCCAATGAAGACGTGGGCCGACGAGCCCAGGATGCCGCGAGAATATTAGTGACGCGTCTTCAAGTTAAAGCAGATCGTACATACACCCACGCTCCTTCTTCACTTTGTCGATCGCTTTCCCCTTGCCCTTCTCCTTCTCCTTCAAGCGTCGCATTGACTCTTCAATTGTCCGGAGATCGTCACCCGCTTTCTTCGCCCTTTCTAGCGAGCGCTGCTTCGCGAGCTTGAGCTCATCCTGTAGACCTACAAGGTCCTCGGTGAGCGGCAGGGCATCGGGCTGGTTCTTGAGCAGGGTAGAGCGTATCGCGGGCTGCACCGAGTACTGTGTCACGATGGCGGACATGGCAGGAAGTAGCGGTCCAACCGCCACCGGTCAGGCACAGCGTGAGATTCAGGCCAGTGCAAAGTGTTCCAGCCAACTACGTCGGTCCCTCTGCGGAGGCGTCGGTTGGCGAGTGTGAGGTATGTTGTGGCCGTGAACAAGAGATGTAGCGCCCATACGACGGACGTCGGGCCATTACCTCATTAGGATATTCCCACGCCGGAAACCAAGTTCAATAAACGCCTTGTATCACGTCAGGAGCGCCCACAACGACAACGACAACAACCACGGCGACGACGGGGGCGGGCACGACATGCGCGGCTGGACGCTTCACACACTGTGGCTAGTATTGCCGCTTCTCCTGTCTGGCTTGGTACTTGCATCCTCTGGCGACCGCGCATACGAATACCAGACCTGTGTGACTTCATGCCAGTCTCAAAGTTGTCTCGATGCATCACGAAATACACTCCCTCTCGCACTGAGGCTCACAGGATGGACGTGTGTGGATAATTGCAAGTATGAATGTATGCATGTAATTACGACAGCTGCAATCCGCACAGGCTCCCGAGTGCACCAATACCACGGGAAATGGCCATTTTGGAGGTTTGCAGGAATGCAGGAACCTGCTTCGGTCGCATTCTCCTTGCTCAACTTGGTCTTTCATGTCAAAGGCTACTCGCAGATACAAAAGGCCATTCCAGACACCCATCCTATGAAATGGTACTACAAGGGTTTCGCGTTTGTCAGCATGAACGCGTGGGTTTGGTCTTCGGTATTCCACACTCGAGGTGCGTCATATAATTCTGCACTGTCGTGACCGTGGCTCACATGTTTATCAAGATCTCCCATCCACTGAAAAATTGGATTACTTCTCTGCCGCTCTGGCCATCCTGTTTGCCCTCTTCTACACCGTCATCAGGCTCTTCCATATTTACCCTCCACGTCCTCCGATCACTGAGCGCACCGTGACGCGCAGGGTGCGTTTGGTTTGGGCAACGTTATGCTTACTAGCGTATCTAGGCCATGTCTCATACTTGACCCTCCTACCTCGCTTCGACTACACTTACAACATGGCTGCCAACTTGATAGTGGGCTTGACACACAATATACTTTGGCTTGCGTACTCGTTCCCTTCATCCATACCCCTCATTCGACGCTTCCCTGCTAGGTCCAAAACCTACAGACCCAAATACGCATGGAAGGCCGCTGGCTTTGTTCTCTTGACCACTGCAGCCACGTCCTTCGAAGTATTCGACTTCCCTGCCTGGGGCCGCATCATAGACGCGCATTCGCTCTGGCATCTAGCCACTGTGCCAATCATCCCACTCTGGTATCGCTTCCTCATACAAGACGCGTTGGACGATGGGTGGAAAGGGCCGAAGCAGGAGTAGGTTTCATCCCACCAATCAGGAGCCTTTACGAGTTCAAGCCGACGCGCATCAATTAGGTTACAAGCTTAGCTAGAATATACATCACAACCTCGTTAAAGCACAGAGGGGTGCAGAAGAAATCAAGAATGGTCCTCGCCGTCTGGCTGTGGCGTCGCGGTTGGAGGGGCAGAAGGCTCTTCATCGGGATCGGCATTGGTAGCAGCGTCTGCCTCCGTATCTGAAGCCTCCTTTGCACGCTCCTTGGCCACCGTCTTTGCTCTACCCCTCCCTCGCCCTCTTCCCCTCGTACCCCGTCTTCCACGACGAGATGTGGGAGCCGACACCGTCTCTCCAGCGTCTCCCTCCTCTTCACCTTCAGCGGGTACAGAAGTCGTTGTCTTCGCTCTTCCCCTGCCTCTACCTCTCCTACCGCCTCGTGCTCTTCTCCCTGTTGTATGGCCTCTACCACGCGTGCTAGTGGACGCCTGCGCTGCCTCATCGTCTTGATCCACGTCATGATCTCCATCAAAAAACTCGTTCCGCGCTGTGCTACGATCTTCTCTATGCTCTCCGGCCAAAGCCGTACTCTTCTCCTCCACTTTTTCCTCTCGCGTCCGGTCCTCACTCTCCAGCCATGCGGTCAAACTCGGAGGTATCTCCTGCAACGCAACGCTTGGCGCCCCTTGTAGGTACCGTAGCTTTGTTCGGATGCTAGTCGTAATACGTTGCAGAGAAGCCGGAGTATTCTGGTTGTCAACCTTTCCGGTCAAGGGAGGATGAAGCTTCCAGTTCGATTCACGGAAGAACGAATCGTAGATGGTTGTGGGGAGGTTGTCTTCGATGGACGCACCAACGAGGACAGCAGTTTCGTATGTCCAGCAGCGACTCACGTTCTTGATCGTGTATCCACCGCCGCCGACTACCAACAGTGGGACATTGTACTTTCGTACGAAGTTGACGCATTCGCCGTGCGCCGCGATCGACAAGTTGAAAGCGCCTAATCTGTCGCAACCTAGTGAGTCTGCGCCGCATTGGAGGACAATTGCGGAAGGGCGAAAGGCCGTGACTGTGTCATCCACGACAGTCTTGAAGGTGGCGAGGTACATATCGTCATCGATTCCGTCCTGTAATGGTACATTCAGGCAGAAATGCTTGCCCAACCCTGCGCCGTTATCGTCGAGCTTGCCTGTACCAGGGAAGAAGTCGCCCGTGTATTTATGGAAGGACAGTGTCATGACCCGGTTTGAGTTGTAAAACGCAAACTCGACACCGTCTCCGTGATGTATGTCGATGTCGATGTATAACACTCGAGGATGGTATCTGCGAGCTAATAAGCACTCAATTTGCATGATGAGCAATAAAGTAACCTGCCTGAGTAATTCGAGTATGGCAAGGACAATGTCATTGACGTAACAGAACCCGCTCGCCTCTGCTTTCTTAGCGTGATGCAACCCACCAGACCAGTTAATGGCGATGTCGGTGGTTCCAGCAGCAAGCTTGCGCGCTGCAGCCAAAGATGCACCCGTGTACTTCTTGCAGAAGTCGTACATGTCAGCAAAGATTGGGCAATCCTCGACACAGTTGAACTGGTCTATAGCTTGTTTGAGTTGTCCCTGGTTCTGTGGCGTGACCCTATAAGCGACATTACATTACTTTGGGTTCCAACGAAGTACTGAACCTGTGCGTTGTGGGGAAGTCTGAAGCATGTAAAGGTATTTACCTAGAGAGAAATTCAATGTAATCATGATCATGATAGACTTCGAGTTCTGCTTGTGTTGCCGGTCGTGGGTCATAGATATGGTGAATCTGTTTGTCTAGCCCGTATCCGAATACCAGAGCATTTGTTAGGGTTAGCCGGTGAGGCTTCATAGGATGTCTTTCCTAACAAAAGCAATTAGGCAAGTGAGAACGAAGGGGCAGGCTGCGTACTCCGTAATGCTGTGCACCGACACCCAGAGGAGAGTAATATGACACGATAGGTCGTGAATGAGGCTATGAAGGCAAATCTCAGCTACGCACAGTAGTTCAAGCTCGAATGCGCTTACATTCACGCGCTCCGTAATAGGAGTGGCATGCCCATGAGGCCCTCTGTCATCGAAATACGAAGCAGAGGAGAAGGTCTGGTATACCCGAGACATGAACCTGGCTGCAGCAAATGGCCACGAATATCTAAGTTGTCAGCTATCTTCAATGGTGGCTGTCAGTACAGTCATAAGTGTCCCTGGACGTCAAGCTCGTGTGAGTACGCCACAACTGTTTGGGAAGGACCTGGTGGTACGTGAACAACCTTACACAAGGGCGCCTAATCAAGAGGAAATTCAAGCTCGACTCGGATGCAGGTTGGAATTGAATGCATGTCACTCCGATTTCTCTGAAAGCTCAGGATACCCTTCTATGCCCCGTCATCAAGTCTCTTGGTCTCAAGTTTTGATACATTGTGTAGGCATAAGTAATTCCAAAAGAGTCAGCGTTTTAAACCTACCAATAACCACCTTGACCGTGATAATTCACTCATTGGCACATGTATTGTATTTTCTCACCAACAGCGAACAGAAGGTCGTCCCCTATACATCACACACCAGGCCTAGAGATGGGTGATACATGAAATCTCAATCAGTCCCGTGGCGCCTTCGCAGCCTCCTTCTCGTTCTTCAGAATGTGTTCGACATGGGCACCGATCTTCTTTCTGTCTTCTAGAGAAAGGGTTGGAGCCGTAGAGGAATATCCAAGCTCTAGATAATAGAATTCATCAGTCACGACGGATCAAACTTTGATGACAACAGCCGTACTCAGGCTTGGATATTGCAAGGGAATTTCGTCACTCTTGAGGGGCAGGGTAGACAAGTCGAGTGGGAATGAAGGACCAATCCATGCATTGCGAATCTCGTGATCTCTGAGAGAGAAATCAATATGTTAGCCGAGAAGATACCTGGCGACAGTATAGCAAAACGTACGCGCGCTGTGAATCACGCATTTTGCTTCAAGTTAGCATGTACAAACTACATTGAGTATAATGGAGGCCACTTTACCTGCTCGCGGGTAAGAGGATGCACAAGGATGCTGACGAGATAATTCAGTCATCTATGACTTAAGTACTCTGCCGCTATCGGATATTACCTGAGGTTACCACGATTGAGACTGAGATATGAGAAGACCGAAGCGAATGATTCAGACGGACACCAAATCTCATATGATCCTATGCATTAAGATCAATTGGTATTCGGAAGTGTGTCAAGAATTAACACTTTGCTCACCTACGGGGTGGGGTCCAATAGGATCTGTATTCACTCGAAAAAGAGGGACAGCAACGAACGCGCCGTCACGACGAAGGCGTAAAACAGCATCGCGAAGATCGAGTGCGGCCTGGTGCTCATCGGCGTTACGCTGGTGGAAGTAGATATCTGTAGAGAAACGAGAGGTTAACCCTCTTAGGTGGCCAAGCTGCAGCCAATGCGAGACGCACGGAAATGCCATTCCCTATAGCAGAAGAATTTAGAAGCTCGCCCCATACAGGCAGTAACGAGAACCTACTTGATCTCGGAGTCTACAACTTCCTTGAGGTCAGTGAGGGGTGCCATGACTGTCACTGACTACTAAACTAAGAGGAAAGTCAGAGAAAGGGGCTTGCAGCAGCCGTGTAGTTTCACAGATGCTGTGTACTCCGCCCGAATGTTAGGTGATCATGCGCTCCATATGGGAAAACTGGCGTGCTTGCAGACCATGTGCTCAGTGCTATGTCAATCACTTCACATTTTAAATATCGACGTTCGAACTCGCCCAGGATAGTCAGACAGATGATCCTGAGCTTGCGAAGGTTGAATCTGTCTACTCTGCCTCGGGGAGACTACCAGGATATTGACTCGACGGTGCTCGACGGTGTCGGTGAGAAAGGGAAGCGTTGAAATACCTGGAGCACGAAGCTCGAGGGTGACGCTTCCAACACAGCCCCCGTAAGCGACGAGTATGTGTGAATTGAAGGGAGAAAAAAATTCCGACACGGGGAATCGAACCCCGGGCTATCGCGTGAGAGGCGATAATGTTAGCCACTACACCATATCGGATTATAAGTCAAGTCTGACATGTAGTCATCAACTTGTTCACCGTATGCAACAATACTTCCAACTTCAAGGGATATATCGATAAGCACTGATCAGTGCAGTATGTATTATTCATTCTAAGTTAATTTGGCGTGGCTTGTCTCGCAAGGGCATTCTTCTCCGCCATGTCCTTCTCAACGTTAGATATAGGCCCGTTGAACCACTTACGGGCCGATATAATCCACGAAATCGACGCGAAGATGAAGACAGATGCGACCAGGACCACGGCATAATCTGAAGAATGATAGTGAGTCACTTGAACGGGGAGAGAAGAGCGGTCGGCATTCACTCATATCGGCAGCTGAAGGGTTGGAACCTCCAGGGAACAACAGCAAAATGATGATAAAGGCCACCCATGACACCGCAACGATACCTATTGGGAGGTACCACTTTCCAAGGGAGAACGGCCCGGGTACGAGCTTGTTCCGTCCCGAAGTGATTCTCAGAAAGATAGGTGTAGCGTATGAGGTATACAGACCGATAACTGACGCTCTGGAAAGAGGGCATTTCAGCACATCACTGGGATCATGTACCGAAGTGTTCGGGTACGCACCCAGCAAGTGAAGATAGAGCCGTGTCCGAGAATCCAAGAACACCACAAATGCCGGCGCAAGTGACGACAAGCCATACAGCATTCACAGGTGTCTGAGTGAAGCGATTCATCTGCTTCCACCATCGTGATCCCGGAAGGGCATTATCTCTTGCGAAGGCAAAGACAACGCGAGACGCATCAACCACCTGCGCAGCGCCAGTGACATACTGCAAGAAAGTAGGTATTCATTTCTTAGGATATGGCACGCTCTGAGAGAACGTACCTGTGTAATTATCACAAAGCTCCAGAGTGCAAGCATGCCCTTCTGCCCCAGCACATTGAGGAACAGCTGGCCCATGGGGAGAGGTAGGTCAGTATTGAGAAGGTCATCAACAGACGTTGTCGCAAATGATGCGGCGATTTCAAGCAGCCATCCGAAGGAAGCTGTCGCTGCAACTGATACAAGGATCGCGATTGGTGCAGCACGAGCGGCACCTGCAGTCTCCTCAGCGATATGAGCTGCGGAATCATCTGGAGTGGGAGCGGCGTTATCTCGTCGGACACGGTGAGAACGTGTGGCATGTGGTACTAACAGCCTGTGAGAGTCCACATTGGAGCAGTGAAAGCCAGCAAAAACGCCCATCCATCTATGAAGGTAAGTGACTACGTCGTTTTATATCTTCATGTAGTGTACCCACTGTTTGCCCATCCTGTGTTGTTTTCGAATTTGGTAAAGGCGTCTTTGGTTGAAACTCTGTCTGGAGGTGAACAGACAAGCAGAGAAACGATGGCAGCAATGGTTGCACCAACTTCGGAATGCGACAAGTTAGCATCTTAACCGGTAGAATGGCCTGGTGGCGGGCGCTTGACGTACGATTTACCACAACATAAAAGATGTTTATTCTGGCGAGTATGGCTGTCCCTGCTGAGCAGATGATTCCGTGCGTGAAAAGGATAGCAAGTAAAATGCCGAATGTAGGCCCATTGCCTAAATTGACGGAACCATTGGAACCAACGCTCAGGGCCGTGGTGATCATCTGTGCGCTATGCAGTGCAGATTTGTGAGCGAACGACACATGATAGAAACGCTGTCGTACCAAGTGAAGTCGATAGAGCATACGAGCGTGACCTGACCAGTTACATTTGCCCATCCAGTGATCCAGCTTGCCAGTGCAGCGTACTTAGGAGGCGCGAGCTTCGCTGAGAAATAGTACAACCCAGCGCTCGTACTAGAAGCAGACAATCAGACGGCCGTCAGCAAGAGCGGGGTCCGAGAGTGGGGATCAGGCGGTGACCTACGGCATAGACGACGCTAGCTCTGCCATTGACGCTGCGATGGTCATCACAAAGAGACATGGTATGAGCCAGCCGAAGACCATGCCAACGTGACCACCTGCACCATGTCAGTGCATTGCAGAGAGTTGCAAAGATCTCCCACCCACCAGACCACAGCGGGAAGATTAGGGTAGATGAGACCGAAGCCACGACACCCATGATAGAGAATGCGAATGCAACGGTCTCAAGGAGCTGGACATATCATACGAGTCAGTCTGTAGGCCGCGCTACATGACTTTGAACAAACGCACCGAGAATTCGCGCCGGAATTGCGACTTGTACCCCAACTGTGCGAGTAAAGCATCGTCGGCGTGGCGTATTGTCACAATACTAGCCTCATCGCCATTTTGACCCTTCTCTCGTATGAGGACGTCGACACCCGACTTGTTCGAGTGCTTGCTGACGTCGCTAACCGCAGACATGGCGTAGCAGGAAGAAGGCTTCTCGTCTTCTTCCTTTGGGGAGCATGGAGACTTTTATACAGGCGTCAGAAAGTCACGGTGCCATTTCTCTTTGATAGCGAGTATCAATAAAATCTAGATACTAAGTACTGCGTGTATCAGTCAAGAAGCATCGGCCTGTTGGGGGTCATTGAGTTTATACAGTAGATGCGAACGCCATTACGTACCGATAAGCTAGTGCGGACGAGCGTTGTGGGACTATTTTACCAAGTTCGGGGCCACAAATGAGACGCCGAGCGAGCTTCTCCAGATAAGCCTTTGCTCAAAGATCCCAGACCAGTAAGTACCTCTTATCAACGCAAAGACCAAGTGAAAACACATCATCCTGCAAATATGCATGGGAGTGGTTGCATCAGAGTCACGGCGACTGTGCGAGAAGGCGGAGTACAGACCTGTATACCTCAAACCCATGCTGCACGAATGGAGGCAATGGGGCCATCGGAACATGACGCGCAAGACAATATGTTTGATATATCATAAAGCAGACATATATGAAGATGTAAAGCATTGAGAAAAGAATTCGATGAATCAGAATCTTGAGTTCGTCGAACGCTCGGGGCCGGGCAACTGTGGCTCGCAATAACGCGCAGATCTTGCTGTTTCATCTGCGAGGCAGCCTAAACAGCACAAGGTGCAATGAGCTTAAGAGTACGACTGCTGACAAGTGTAAAGTCACTTACACACAACTGGACCACCTATACGAGCCTCGCGGCAAGGTAGTCGATCATAGAAGAAAGAGCCTTTGAGCCGACCTCGTCAGCAGGACTAACACCTGTCCACCACCACCGCCCGTTGTAAGACTCTGGATCACCCTCCTTGCCCCGTCCTTCAAATATTTTGACCTCGATTGCTGGCACGCCATCTTTTGGCTGTTCTCGCTGTAGTTGTAACTCCCACCACCAGCCATCGTTGGCCTCTTCATCATCTTCGTCGGCATCCTTGTCTTCGCCCTTCTTCGCCTTCTCCTTAGAGCTCTCCTCCTTCATAATGGCTTCAGCGATCTCAGCAAGTTTATGCGCCAATTCGCTTCTCTCATCGTCCTCTCTCCCGAGCTCTTCGACGTACCACTGATCGACTTTGCTCGCTGCCTCGGCAATCAGGTCTTGTTTGTCCTCTTCGGAGAGGTCACTGGAGGCAGCCTGCACGCGCGACCATTCCTCCAACACGGCCGACTTGAGACGGAAAACGAGCTCTTCGGGTGAGTCATCTATCCACTCCATCAACGCGTCGGCCCACAAGTAAAACGTGGCTTTGCCTTGTGGAGAATCCTTGTGTTCGGACTTCGCAGCTTCAACCGTTTTTCCTTCGTTGCCTTTTGCTTCGACGTCGTCGGTGTTAAGCTAAGTGAATTTTGTCTTCGTTAGCATTATGTGGAATGTAGTCCGATAGCTCGTACCTCCGTATTTTTAGACCCCAAAGACTCGGGACTCGGGGGCTGTTCCTCCTGCCCACTCTTTGCTCTCTTGATGCTGCCGCCAAGCGGCTGGTTGGTCGTGCTGAGCTTACGCTTCGCTGAGAGTTGAGTCAGTACAGAATGTTGATATGGAGGCTTGCTCTCACCTTGAGAGGTGCGAGCCATGGTCAATATACGGAGAATGCGACTAATCACTGACAAAGACGAAGACTTTGGGTTGTCGTCAATGAACAACCTGCACGTCCTACGTGGCTCCTTTATATTGAGTATTCCCATCGCAGAACGGATCTTGGCATTTGTCTTGACGATTTTGATTCGCGAGAGGCCTAGGTATGTCAATGGAAAATAAGCGCTTCCAGTGTTCCTCGGCGAGTCTGTCTGAACATCGGAACGCGTAAATCTGTAGTTAGCTGTACTGCTTATAGAGACGTAGAAATACCCCGCGGCCGCAGATGTATCAAATCTCGACAAGTGAAGTTGACTGTTCAAAAAATAGCAAGAAGCCTGTCAAGAAACGTCCCGGTCATGTTCTCGCCTCCTCGCCTGCACCCGCGGCGAACTAGTTTGCGTTTTGAGGGTCAAACGAAGCTCGTGTATTCGACACAACACGCTCAGAAATGTACGCTGCCAATGCAATCCCTCACAGCAACTACAGCATCCAAGGTTTCCCCATCGGCGGCAATGAACCCGGTCAACCACCATCGACCAGCATAGGCTTCAATCACACCTTCCTGAGGTGTGCACCTGGAGAAGTCAATTTCGAGAGTTGGCACGCCCTCTGCTGGTTTCTCTCTCTGCATTGTTACCTCCCACCAATCCGTATATTCAGGATTCTTCTTGTCTCTATCTTCGACGTCCGTCGCCTTCGTGAACTCTGCATCAAAGAGGTCTTGAATTTTGCGGGCTTCTGGCCTCTTCGTTGCCTCCGACTCATACGGAATATCCAGGTGCCAGTGGTCAATGCGTCCTTCGGCAATTTTCTGTTCTATCCTCTCTTCCTCTGTTAAAGGTTTCAGATCTGGCCATAATGCGAGTAGATCTGACTTGAGGTATAGTTCGGGCTCGCCGATTTCGAAATGCTCAACCAAGGTTATGAGCTCCTCTGCCCATATGAGAAACGTCGCGCTATCTGGGACGGATGGTACAGACGGTTCAATCTGCTTGTCCTCGAGCTCAGAAGCAACAGCATCCTCAAGCTAGATATGCCTATTTAACATAAGCTGTGTATAATGCGAAGCCCTCTTACCTGCGCATGGTCTGTTTCCCCTCGGGGTGTCGAGGAGTCCTTCTTAACTTTCTTGAAGTTCTGCTCTTCCGTGGACGCACTGATGCTCAGTTTGCGCTTTGCGCTTGCTTCTATTTAGGCTATGTTAGAATGAAAAGAATACAACTAGGTATCAAGTCCAGCCATACCTTCATTTGTCACGGTACTCATACTTCAAGCGAACCTTACACACAGGTATCGACCGTAATGTCGTTACAAGTGTCCAGGTCAGCGGGGCACTGGCAGACTTTCCGTCTTATGCACGCTGTCTTGCCAGCACCGTCTTATATATTCTGCGACCGGCATACTCTCAAGTAGGCGTGATTGGCGATTCGTGGTGGTATGGTGAGAAGTCGTGTATTCATGGGCGCTCTGAACGGCGACCACTTGCCCAGCTTGAACTTGGACCATGACGACTTCAACAAATCAAAGAAAGCTGCGAATAGCTTTCGTGCATCCGGACTTGGGAATTGGTAAAGCAACGCCAACTGCACTTGCGAAGTGTACTAACGTATATGTGTCCAGGCGGCGCTGAACGTCTCGTGGTGGACGCAGCTCTGGGTCTGCAGAAGCTCGGGCACTCCGTCGATATATACACCTCGTACCATGATCCAAAGCATTGTTTTGAGGAGACACGAGATGGTGCGTTAGAAATGTCTTGAACCACTTGAAGTTGCAGAAAGCTAACGACACGCAGGCACGCTTTCTGTGCATGCACCACGGCCACCGTTTCCTCGCTCTTTCAAGGGCAAATTCCACATCCTTTTCGCCAATGCACACCAACTACACCTGATGACGCACCTTCTTCGACCGGGCGCACCAAAGTATGATGTCTACTTCGTCGACCAGCTATCTACATGCGTCCCCCTACTCCGTATGATCGGTAAGACACGCGTCGTATTCTACTGTCATTTCCCGGACAAGCTCCTCGCGGACGGCGCATACGTAGAAGGAAAAATTCGACGTAAAGGAGGCCTTTTAAAGAGCTTATACCGATACCCTGTGGATAAACTTGAGGAAGTTACCACGCGTGAGTGCATGCAACCCAGTAACGCTTCGCAAATACTAACAGTGGGCTGAATAGGACAGTCTGACGTGATACTCGCCAATTCCAAGTTTACCGGAAGGGTATTCAAAGCCCACTTTCCCTCCATCGATGTCACTCCTACTGTTGTATACCCCGGCATTAATCTGGCGGCCTACACGACTACAGCAGTAGACAGCACCGACGCGGATATTCGCCAAGTGACATCGTGAGTGTCATATGATACACTCGAATCTTCGTCTAACTAGTCGATAGAGAGCGGCCGACGTTGTTGTCGTTGAATCGCTTCGAGAAAAAGAAGAACGCCGCGTTGGCCATTGATGCATTCGCTCTGCTTCTCCGGAAGCTCCCTGACGGTTCACCTCTGAAGAACGCGCGTTTGGTTCTCGCAGGTCATTTGTGTCAATTTAAGTTCTAGTATATTTTGCTCACGGTCTTTACAGGTGGTTATGACCCTCGCTTGGAGGATAACATGATGGCATTTGTGCACCTTATTGACCGTGCCAAAGCTAACTCGCTCTCATACAATATCGTCAAACCAAGTACATCATCCGTGAACATCCCCCCGTTCAATACCACGGAAGAAAATCCCTCTATCCTATTCCTACTCAACTTCACAACACCTCAGCGCTCAGCGTTGCTTTCCGCGCCATCTACTCTTGCCCTCTTATATACCCCTACGAACGAACACTTCGGTATTGGTCCCGTGGAAGCAATGGTGTGCGGTGTTCCTGTCCTTGCATGCAATAGTGGCGGACCAACCGAAAGCGTTATCGACGCTGAGGAGGGTAGAACTGGATGGCTACGCGAGCCGGGTCCTGAAGTCTGGGCTGAAACCCTGCTCACAGTTGTTAACTTGAGCGCGGACGAACGTAAGGCGTTGGGTGAACGAGCGAAACAGCGTGCTCGGAATAGCTTTGGGATGGAGGCTATGGCGACAGGTATCGAGGACGCTTTATTCCGTGCAGTTGATATGGGGCCGGTGACTATACCTTTCGCCATTTGGTCTATTCTACTCGCAGGACTTTTCGTGTTTATCGCGTACATTTTCTCCTAGACCTATTCATATTATACCACTCCTAATTGTACCTATGTTATACCCGAACTAGACGGTGTGAGAGTCCTCGGTGCAAGTACAGTAGTAGAGTCTTCACATTCGGGCACAAAGCACAAGCGCCGCTCCTCTCTTGCACGACCACCGTGCACGCAGCCAGTGTCGTGCACCACGACACCCTGCCCATGAACCACCATGTCTGAAGACCGTCTCCTCGTCCAAATTGCGTCGTACAACACCAACCTCCAAGCAGACCGGGGATTACCACAAGACCTGGTTGACTGGTTGGCTCCAACTCTTCAGGTCTCCAGCTTCCTTGCACGAGAGCCCAGAGCTCCAGATATCGTCGCAGTTGGCTTTCAAGAGCTTTTGCCACTGCACTTGGGGTGTAAGTGTGGATTTGCTTGTCAGCGCATTCCCAATACCGACGCGCCGTTATGTTGCTCGTAGTGTCTGGTCTGTCCAAGCATGTCATCGAAGACAGGAACGCTCTCATTCTCTCTCAAATCGAGGAACACGCTCCCAACAAGGAGAAGTACGTTCTCATAGCCAAGATTGTCAATGTTGGCGTGGCGTTACTTGTGTACGGACGCGACGACACGGTTGGGCGAAAAGTCGAAGACGTGCAGACGCAATGGTCAGGGTGCGGACCAGGCTTCATGGGCAACAAGGGTGCGGTTGGCGTGAGGTTCCGCGTGCGTCAAGATGATGGAGGAGTGGGTGAGGTATTTACGTACGTCGCCGACTCGTGTATCGTACAATGTTCGAACGTATTGAATC
The DNA here is from genome assembly GCA_037042295.1 of Irpex sp. Y119-03. Lineage (NCBI taxonomy): Eukaryota > Fungi > Basidiomycota > Agaricomycetes > Polyporales > Irpicaceae > Irpex > Irpex sp. Y119-03. Next base: position 287,889 of record JAXQKB010000954.1, on the reverse strand, counting down.
TATCCTGCTTTTTCTTGGTCCCACTTGTAGATTTGTGTGCGCACATCTCACAGCACACTCCCATAAACTGCAACGAAGAATCCAGGATTATCACCACATAGTGGGGACGCTACTGTTCAAGCCGACGGACCCCTCTTCGTTTAAGGGGCCGTCCACAATATACTCGACCTCACACTTGTTCTTCTTGGGAGACCTCAACTTTCGACTCGACCTCCCGGATAATCACGAGCTCGCTCACCCATCACAACAGATCAACGTTGCCAGACTTCTTGACGAGGAGCGTGTACGAGAAGACTTGAAGCAATACGACCAGCTCTTGATCGAGCGAGACCATAATCATAGCGCCTTTGCTGGGCTAAGAGAAGGCGAGTTCTGGCGATTCAAGTGCAGCTATAAATACAAGCTCGGCGAGGTTGATAAGTATGAGTGCGTTCTTTTACTCTATCGCCCTCACGACGAATACATGCTAAGCCGCGTTTGTTAGTTTGAAGCGACACCCTGCATGGACCGACAGGATTATGTATGCTACCTATAGCGACTCACCAGATACCCCACAGAAATCGAACATCACCAATGCCTTATATACCTCCATCCCGTCATACACGACCTCGGATCATGTATGTCTCTCCATTGCAGCCTATTCGTGCCTACACTCACTTAGCCACCGTAGAAACCGATCGTATCAGTCCTTCTACTTCCCCCTTCCGCTCCTTCAGCCACACCCTCAGGCCCACGTACAGCCCCTCCTCTCCTCCAGCTTCCCTCTTACTATACTCCTCGTCGAGATCCTTACGCAAACGTTAAACGGTACACGGGTAGGACCCTCGACCGAATCATAGGCTACTGCTGGTGGCTGCTAACCGTCCTGGGGGCCGGCTCTACGTTGCTCGGTATTGGGAATTTCGTGCTCGGATTGGGAGTGTGGGGTTGGTGGCGGTCGAAGCCGTCGGCGACAGCGGGAGGTTCAAGTTGAGCAGTGGGTGCTTGTGCTCGACTGGGTCTTGCAAACATGTTGCTGGTAAGGCGTGGCGAGCTAGTTACGGACTCTTTATTATTATTATACCTGTGTTATGTTGTATCCTTTCGAATGTAGGCTGTGTCGAAATGACAATGCTCTATGTCTTCCAATAAGCATGGCTGCATACCTTCTTTGCGGCGAGCGAGTTGCCCAATGCCTTTGAGCTTGGCTTTTGTTCTTCGGATTGAGAATCTGTGGCATTCCCCAGAACTTATCACCGATGCTCAACTCCAACGAAACGTACTTGCATTTACTGACGAAGTTTACTAAGCGAGAATATCTGAATACGTATTTCTACTCTAGATAGTTTGGAGAATTTACAAGGCGGGGAGGTTTGGAACAAGGTACTACTTGAAATGAAGGAAGAGGAGGATATCACGAAAAACAAGTACAAGTACAGAAGGGGGGATGCATGTTTACTTGATCATTCGAGGGTGATGCAAATAGTTTGACAGACTTGGAAAGTGCAAAGTAGGGTAAAAAGAAATAGATGTGGGAGCGTATCACGACACTACTGGCCTCTTACAACGCAGGGCTGCTCTGCGCTGAAGTCGAGCCTTCAGACGGCGAACCCGCCTTCTTCCCATCTACATGGTCAACGACAATCAACGGCACATCCGGATCCACGAGGGTGTCGTCCTGCTCGTGGCTTATTCCGATAGAAGTGTCCTCTCCAGGGTGGAAGGCGGCCTTGGCAGAGGGGAACCGGACGAACATAAGCACGACGAAGGAAAACGCTACCGCTCCAGCGGAAAGGAAGAAGATGGCTTTGGGGAAGGTGCCGACTGTCTTCATATAGGTTGCTCCGAAGAGAGAGGGGCCGATGATTTGTGAGCTACGTGCGCGTTAATATTAATAACTCAGAACCGATGACAGTGGTGAACGGAACATACCAGAGGGATTGCACGACGCTCATCGCGCCAAAGAGCTTGCCAGACTCCACACCACCTCTCTGTAGATACAACGCCAGTGCGACACTGGACACCGCGGGGCCAAATCCGGATCCAAACGAACCCATCATTGTGAAAGCGGTGAATGTGACAGCGTCAGATGCGATGCAGAGACCAGTGTAACCAGCAACTTCGACAAACAGGGAGACCTTAGCGAGCGCAAGATCGAAGGGGACAGAGCTGGGGAGGGATGGGGTTGATGAGGGAGCCACGGGCTCTTCAGGATCTGTACTGCGATCGCGATTCAAGAGGTCTTCGCTGGATTCGTTGGGCAGGTTGATGGGGCCTGTCTTTGGTTTGGGCTTGAAGAACTTTATAACCACTAGTTTCACATAAGCAATCAGCGCCCGGCCATACAGAGATGAAGATAAAAAGAAGAAACATACCAGGAAGAAGCACAGTAAGGTAAATAGCCCTGGTTGCACCAACAGCACTCAGCCAGTATCCCATCTGTGAGAAATATCAACATCTGGATTGTTCAAGAGGCAAAGACGACTCACCTCCTCAGATTGCCAGCCAAATGCCCCGGACGTGTACTGGAACTTGTATGCGTATGACCCCTAGCGATTTCACGACGTTAGTGAGTGGCTTGATCAATGCACTCGTTCAAGGTGCTTTACCATCAAGATAATCGTGCTTCCGTATGCCACAGCGAGCAGAAGCAGATTCCAATCGCGTTTCTTCCTCTTGAGCGGATTTGAATCCACAGCAACAGGCCAAAACAGAGCTAAAGGAGACAAGAAGCCGAAGGCCTTGCTTATCCAATATACGAACGCAGAGCTGTGGACCTTGTTCTTAGCTTCCTCGTCCTGCTCTTGCTTCAGTTTACGCGCTTGTTGGCGGCGGCGTGGGCTCAGAGATTCGGGGACGAGGAACCAGACCATCGAGGCATAGAACAAGTGCGTGGCAGCGGCGATATAGAAAACCGCGAGTGGGGAGTGTGTGACGTGTACAACAGCACTTCCGAGGGTTGGCCCAATGCCGAAGCCGACGAACGTCAGTCCCAGGAAGAGGGAGAATACTCGAGAACTTGGTGCGATAAGCCACAGTGTCAAACAAGGAAGTAAGTGACATACCGGTCCTCAGCACTTGTGCAGTCCGCGAGATACGCATGAATCGTAGCAGTCAATGCGGTTATACCTACGACGTCGACTCTGAGATTAGCAGGTTGCAGAATCAGCAGCATTTGTCACACTTACCTCCGCACAGTCCATCAAGCAACGGGCCGAGCAATAAGAAGAGATATCCACCGGGTAGAACACGGTGAAAGTGGACAGTAGACAGGAAAATAACATCGTTTATGAGCAAGCCGAAGACGGACACGCTGAGTACCCTTATGCGACCATATCTATCAGAGATCTGCGCAGTCGAGGTCAGCTAAGCAACTGTGGTCATGATGAGCAAATACTTACAGAACCCCACCAACCGGCTGTCATGCAGCTGAGGATGCCGAGGGACAACGTCAACAGCATGTTCAACTGCGCGACCGCAGCCTGGACATGAGGCTCCTTAGCGCAGAATTTCTTGTCCGCTGTGTGATGTGTGAGGATGATAATTCTGAAAGGAGAAAATGTCATACCATCGGTCAGTCCGCCGGCAAACCTAGCAATCTCCATAAAGGTGTCGACTGTCTTGTTGCCCTCTCCGACTTGGTACTTGTCTTTGTATGCAAGACAAGCGAGCTCAGTGAAGAGCTCTACGCGAGGGGCTGCAGTCGCGATTTGGGCACCAGCGGCGAAAGGTACGACGAGCAAGAACCTGGACAGACGTCAATACATATCGCGTATAAAGATCTACAATCATGAACATACCAGTAAGGGGATGGTCGCTTGTACCATGGGAGTGCTTTCCTTATCTCGAGCGAAGCAACATCTTCATCGTCTTCGCCTGCGTCAGAGTGCGGCTCACCGAACAAGGGCTCGTCCGGGTTGTGATGCGGATGCACAAATTCATGCAGCAGTTCAGTGGTCTCTGCACCGACGGTGCCTTCAGGCAGTGCCATGCCCTGGACATCTTGAGGCAGGTACTTGAGCGACGCCCTGGAGGAGTTTCTGGAGTTCCGCGGGCGCGACGGAGCACGCGAGGACTGCCTGGTCCCCGGTGCGAAAGTCGTGGAAAGCGTTCGCTGCATTCCCGTCGCCATCGTCGTCGCTATCCTCGAGGAGGTGGACGTTGGTCTGCAGGAGAAGGGGGGCCGTCCGAGAATCTAAGTGCGCCATAAGGACTCCCTTGCCATGCCACTTTCTAGCTGCGGCAAGATGTTCGGCGCGTCTAGGCGCCAGGCGAGCATCGGACGGGTGTATTAGTAAGATGTAATCGAGATAAGTAGAGTTTACTTACCTTTGCTTACTCGGCTTCACACCAGTTATTTACTCGATAACAAACAACTGCTACCGTCAGATCTTCCGTCACCTTGATTTCATCTCGGAGGCAACACCACACGTTATCTATAAATCTCCGATCCCAGGCACATCTCCGCTATACACGTTTCCTCTGTGTTTCCGCTTGGTCTGAAGCTCTTGCGCGAATTCGCCATCTTGGCACACTTGCTCCCAAAGCCGCGTTGATAAAGCAATGAACCACAAGTCGTTTGCTGGTTGGCCAGTATCTTGTTAATTTGTAAATTAGTGGGAGTGTGCCCCCTGTTTGTAACGTGTAGCACTGCAGGAGCCTTGAACTCGATGTCTTGAACCTAACTTTATCGCAGCGCCAAGTCGTTACCCATGCATTGGCGCCAGATGTCTGTGCAGGTACACCTTTCACCGAATCCGCCATGGTCAGTATCGAATGGCGTCTTGATCCCTATGCAAAGCCATTAAACAAACCTACATGTTTGACGTAGTCTCACACCGTCGATATCCCCCAAGAGCTCAAAACAGCTCTGCGCAAGTTCAGGTTCGCACGTCGCAATGCTGGACACGCTGCCATCGTGGTCAAGATCAACAAGCAGAAATTGATCATGGAGGAGGTCGAACAGTTTGACAACATTTCGCTCGAAGATCTAGCTGAAGGTGAGTGTCATGTGTAGTTGATACGACCAACGAAGACGTACCAATGAATCCATCGCAGAACTCCCGGAGAATGCACCACGATATGTTGTGCTCTCATACGAACTTGCACATGATGATGGCCGCAAATCATTCCCCCTTGTACTCATAAACTGGGCACCAAGCTCATCTGAAACGAGCCTGCTCACCTTGCATGCTAGCGCGTTGTTGGATTTCCAGGGCACGGTCAGTGCTCGTTGTCCGTGATTATACCATCGCTTGTAGATCTGAGTCCTCTTTTGCGTTCGTCAAGGCGGATGTTGGCAAAGTAGTGGAAGTAAGGGAAGGTGCAGAGGGCTTGACAGCAGAGATCGTGAACACGAAACTGTTGCACTCGTAGGTTAGTAAAGCATCAAGCATGTCTGCGGTTCGAATGCTCACCACCTTCTCCTCTAATCCAGATCTAATTACAGACCTGGCAGAAACATCCAACCCTTGTATAGTAGCTGAATGAATACGACACACTGATGTGTAACAATGAACGGATACATGGCATCACGCCAGAAAGGAGGCCTGCGTGCGCAATCGTGTAATGAGCGCTCCAAGACCTGCTCTGTCCTAGATCGCAGGGATCTGTCTTCTTTGGTTCGCAATGCGCGGCTCAAACGAGTTCACAAAAGGGTACGAAGTGGGGACCCAACGTCCAACGTTCAACTCTCGAACTCACAAGTCAGGATATCAGTTTTGGTCTGTCTTAGGGCGCTGGCAGGCCGGTCGGTCCCGCAGGCGTAGCAGCAGCACGTCGTTCCCATCAGTGTGACTCCAAGGCTCAATTTTTCGTTCCAATTGGCTGTGATGAACATCATTACAAGTTGACTGTAGAGGATTGTCCACAGAGGTGGCAAACACACAGGCAACACGGTCATGCCTTGCCTTCGGCGTGGTTCAAGTTGCTATATGCGTCGGGAGCGAATGGACGCCACAAGGCAAGGCCGGTACCTCTTAGAGAAGGATTGACCGCTGTGTCAGGAACAGCATTGCGAGCCAAGTGCATGGGCTGTGATTGAGTTCGTTCATTGACGGTGTGATTAACGTTCCCCGGAGTCTCGTGCCTGTACATCTCGCGCGATATGTGAGGAGGTGAGCAGTTCAGGTTAGTTTACTCAGGGCTAGGCATTGGGTTGAGGGTACGAGCTTCCTCCTCTTCGTAGCCAAAGTAAAGATACACATTTACCGCCAGCAGCCAGTAATAATGAAAGCATGTCGTATTGACGTACGCGTTGTACATATGATAGCCCAAAGTGTGCTATAGAAACAAGTTTGGCGAGACGATGAACACGCTAGGTGAGATGCCAGAGGAGATGCAAGTTGAAGGAGACTTGGTATAGCACTAGTCATGCGGTAAGTTGTCGATATATGAGGCGGTTACATCGAACAGAGTCCATAGGAGACCATGGGTGGTGACACTACGCAATGCGCTCACACCGAGCCCCCGGTAGATTCTCGTCAAGCCTTGGTGGAAAGGCCGCGGTGCGTCCTCAGGGCCTATAAGCGGAAGTATCGTGAGTGATGCACGCTTTCAGGGTAATTTGACCGCCTGACCTCGGATAAGACGGTGTAACGTCTCCAGCATCCCTCGGGGTGGAGTACCCGCCAGTGCGCGCTGTTGTATCTTAGTTTTGACCCTGAAGCAGAGTCAGCTTGGGCGATATCTGTGAGGAGATGCGATAACGAGTGACCTACACGTCAACCGGATAGATCAAAGCCCATGAAGACACGCCTGCCAGTGACCCGCACAGGAACGGGATAAGCGAAGTATGAATGGGCATCCATGCTGGTGGTGGACCTTGCTCTCCGGAGAGTTGCCTGCCCATGATATGTCGCAGCCCGTCGTATTCGAAGAAATACAATGAGGTTCCCAAAGTATCCCGCACTGACATAGAAGCCCGTGTGTGAGCGGATTGTGCACAAAAAAGGGCTTATACTCACAGCAGTGTATCCGGAACCCAGTGTAAAGCCCTTTTAGCCCATTGTTTCTGTAGATTTCGCGTACTGCCGATGATGTACTGGGTGGTTTTGCTATCTTTTGGCCTTTGCTCTCCGCGATAGAATATTCCAGCTGACGCCTGACTTTAACAAGCTCAAAGGCTGAAACAATGGTATATTAGCTTCCTAAAAGCGCTGAACGCAATACGCCACTCACGAGTGCTCCCAACAGAGATCAAAGAACCAGAAAGTGCGCCACTAGAAGAACTTTAGAACATATCATGTGGGTATAGACGCAGTCACAAACCCCAGACCACCCGCAGCCGCAGAATCGATTAAATTATCGCGCGTAAATAAGTTATTGTCGCGACAGAACTCTTTGGTGCGCGTATATATTGTAAATGAGGCCGCACCTGCACATGTGACGTTTAGGGGAGCGGTTAGCTTCCTCAGGGTAAGGTCATTCGAGTGAAGGGAGGTACGCACGAACAAACGAGATGGTCACAAGTGGTATCCACAGCCCGCGATAGAACCCTACCACACCCTCCTCTCGATAGACTTGTAGCGCGAGCCGTGGGATAGAAATTCGGGTTTTCGTTGTTTGCAGCCTCGACTTAAGAGAGTCCAACTACGCAGGATGAACAGAGTGGTCAGTTTTTCTCTACGGTCGACATAGATACTGATACTAACCGGATAGCCCGCGAATGTGGAAACATAGCTGGCAGAGATTGCGCATACAACGGATTTATTTCCTACAAGGGGACGTCGCTCAGCAATCACGTAGCATGACTAACGAACAAATGAGAAGCACGTACGTCGGAGGTACTCATGGCGAGCAGCAGAGTCAAAAAGAATGTTGAATGGCCTGTCATCACGTCTCAATCAACACGCGAGCCATCTCAATCCTAAACGATTTCAGCACGTACTCTGTCTCACTCATAGGAAGGTGTCAACTGGGCCCAGTGCGAGCAAGCCAGTTCCGTGCGCCCGCACGAGCAGAACAAATGCAGTCACAGTGTCGTGGTGGTCGTTGCGTTTAGTACGAAAGAGAGAAGGTGAGGGTAGGAGGCAACATTCGACAAGCGAGAACCTGCCAATTCACCCGAGCTCCATGACGCGCGACGGGCGCTTGATGCAGTATATATTCATGAGCGTCGGCCGTACCAGTTATTGCACCCGACGCAGGCTCCTTGAACTCAGGAAGTAACTTTATTGCCCAAACGCAAGCATCCGCACAAAGCATTATACGCAACATAAGACTATATATACAAAACGGTCATTTATCTTCCCAACAAGCGTGATCGTCCCAATGACAGAGAACTATGATAAGCTTATCATCCCCTGGAACATCTCAAAACCCTCCGAGCCTCTTCTTCGCCGGTTTCTTCTTAGCAGCAGGTCGACCACCAAAGGGACCCGGAAGAACTTGCGTGCTCGGAATAAACATCTCTTGTGACTGGGATCCGTCCTGAGAAACATATGCATCGGGTTGACTGCCCATACGCGGAGCAGCCATCACTACGTCCTGCGATTGCCAGTTGGCCTTGGGCAGTACACGAGGAGGCTGGCTAGATAAGACGGGTGGTGGTGCCATGGGTATACCTGATGCAATGACCGGCGGGGCCTTCTGAGATTGAGTTTGCTGAGGCGGACGGAGCGCCGCTTCATGCACCGGGGGGAGCCGCGTCGGACGGATAGGCCGTGGTGCAGCAATGCCAGAGATACCGTATGGATCATAGTACATGTAAGACTCGGGGTCGCTGCCAATCTCCCAGTCCTTGAGAAGTAGTCGTACTCCAAGCGGCTGTTCAGGCTTGCGTTCATGTTCCTTCTCTTCCGCATAGTGATCGCTTCCTTTACTGAAATCGGGGCGCAAGAAACCGTACTGCACCGGGGGAGGCTCAGGTACACCGATGGACATAGCTTCTGTAGCCCGCGACATGGTCTCGAAAACATCGTCCTCCGATAGGTCGGGGTTGAGTTTGACAGGATTTGGAGCGTAAACGTCAGTTGATAGTGCCAGATCTAACGTGAGCTGCTCTCTAGCTTCGCCTTCCCTACGGATCGACGGTCCAGTCCGATAATCGTCCATTTGCAGATCATGCGAGCTCAAGGCATCGAAAGTGTCCTCCGGAGAAGGGCACAGCTCAGGTAGAAACCTGCTAACGTACGGATGGATATCATAATGCCATGGTGCCTCTCTAGCGACTTGCTCAAGAGGGATCCTGTTTTGTCGTAAGGCACGGAATCCCCGTCTTGAGTTTAGCTCGTTCCCTGTGAAGAAATCCGTCCTAGACGGCGCGTCTGGCTCCTGACCAGAACGAAACACGACGTCGGATCTGCAGCACGATATGGTGAGTTCAATAGAGGGTTGGATCAGAAGAGACTCACGCAGTCAGCATGTTGTCGACAGGTTCATCCAAAGTGCTCCAGAAAGATCGCATAGCATCAAGTGTGTTGTAGACGGCTTCACCACTATCTTCCATGCTGGCAGAGTTCAGTGCGAATATCCCTGCAAGAACGTTTATAATGGATCCTACTTATGATGACGATGAACTCACGTTGAGTAGGTTGCTCCAAATCAACGACGCTGTACGTCCTTCCGCCGAGTTGGCCATATTCGGGATCCAACTCTTTCGACCTCTCGGCTAGCTGCTGTACATTCTCAGACCATGCATGCGTACTATCGACATCTATGTTCTCCTCCCGCTCGGATACGGTCAGGTCGAGTCGATGAATACTACCGCGATCGGATAGACGTAGAAATAATGCCCTGTCATCACTTGTATCTGAAGGATGGCGTATCAGAGCGCTGCCGGCGACGCTCTCGCCTTCCATTTCGAAAGATGGGAGGCTATAGGCCGGAGTGTTCATATGAACAACACCTTGATCGTCTTGAGTCACGTCGTATATAGTGACGAGATTGCTTCTCGACGACGTCAAAAACGTCAAAGGACCTATGAGGTGTTGGAAAATGCACGGATCGGATAGAATGGATTCGTACCACCGGAGAACGACATAGTTTGCAGTCGCAGGGTTCTATCCCTCTGGCGACCATGCTTATAGACGATAAGAGGAGTCTTCGGGAACCTCTCGTCGAACCATGCAATGTCGCTCATGGTAAGTGCTCGAATCATATGGTCGGCGCCAGGGTCTTCAGCATCAGTTAAAGGCTCGTGCGTAGCCGTCAACAGCTTGAGACTCTCCGATTTACTCTGGAAAGCAAGTCAGTTGAGTGGCTGTCTGTTTGTCATACTTATCACATACTCTAAAATCGATCATACTCAGGGTTGAGCTCGAGAGTAATAGCAAAGCGTCTTCACTGGATGTGCGTGCAATTCGCCAAAACTTGTCGTTCGTCACATTTGCCGGAGGAGCATACATTAGATGCCTGCGCATGGATTTAAGCATCATTCAAAGATAGATAGGAAGAGAAGAACACGTACGTCGAGCGTTGAGAATCGGCGAAGCAGTTGTAGATCTGTCCTTGATCCGTCACTGCGATGATCGAAGCATATCTGCCGGTGGTCAATGTGGGGAGCAGCACGTCAACGATATGTCGCTGGCCCGTTTGCGAGCGCGTCCACGTAGCCAATACATCAATAAATGTTTCTTCTGCCGTTCCTCCTTCCCATTGCAGCTGTGTGAGATGGGTCGAGCCAACCGTCCGAACGGCCATATACGTGCCTAGTTAAAGCATAAGTCCAGGCCTATTGAAGTATGATACACATTCTCTACCTTGCAAGGCGTCAGGCGTGTCGCTGTGATATCCTACAATTTGGTCAATGGGCGTGTCGAATGTCTTGATAACCTTGGCAGAAGGGCGAAAGGTAACATAGTCGCGTGTACTATAAGTCAACTGGGATAGATCTTTTGTACGTCAGCTGTTGATCGCATTAAGATAGCGGGAGCAACTTACTGAGATCGCGTCCAGTTGGGCCTACAGGGAAAGCTAGATATGCCAATTTCCTTCGTGTTCGCTCAGAGCGCGTGAGGAACGCCAGTTTGTTTCCGTCAAACGGATCCATCTCCAGGGACTCAGACGCATGACGAGCATCTTCTGTCAACTCTGCGCGTATAACATCTGAGGCGATGTCTACGTCGGGGTAATGGGTGCGCAAGAATTGGGCCTTGATAGAAATGGCTCAGCACATGGCAAAGATCGAAAGAATAGTCAGGTACCCCTTGCTCCGCCTTGTGCGTCACGTTGAGAGTAGCAACAGCAGGCACCTTTGGGTATGTGGCGGGGAATATCTTCGTAGGGGGGAGGTGTGCCCGTAGCCTCCTTCCTAAGGACAGTATAAGCAAGCGGCAAACCAGTTTAAAATATAATGGCTAGTATACCTGTATCGTTCAGTCCAAGATACGTCCATTCTACTCTTCTTCCCTGGCGTATCAGGTTCGCGGCGGCTACGGACCCCTGTTCTACTATCGGGTAGGCACCAGAGCCAGAATCCGCCGCTGTCTTGCCCGTTGCATCACTTCCTTTCTTGCCCTTCTTGCGTGGCGTTGAGTGCTGACTGTATCCTGTGGGCCAAAAGTCCATTCCATGGGTTGAGAATTTGAAGAAACAGGTGAGCGAATTTATAGTGGGTGACCGCTTCTGACAAGCGAAACTCTAGCGAGCGTCTGAAACAAAATGAGAAGCGGCGAAGTGTGTAGCGCCCGATATTCTTACCTTCTGTCGTTGACCATGCTCAGACTCTGGACTCTGCGGCCACAGCGAGGCGTCGCCGCGGCGAATAGGTTTATCTCTTCGACTGCCGCGAAGAACGCTTCTGCATCGACCAGCACTGCCGCAGAGGAGGTCGACTCGAAATGGACTCCGGATTCCATACGAACTGGGCTTATTGCTCGTAAGCGGGGCATGACCGCAATGTATGATGACCACGGCACACGAGTGCCAGTTACTGTGCTTCAGGTGCGTTATAATATCTTAATGGCTACACTCTCCCCTCACAACCATGTATATCTTACAGCTGGAGAATTGTCAAGTCACGGCCAACATTAAGTTCGTTCGGCCAGACAAGACTGAATACCATGCGGTACAAGTAGCGGCAAGTGACAGACCGGCGAAGACGACTACAAATCAAATGCTGGGCCATTTTAAGAAGGCAGGTGTTGCACCCAAGCGGATTGTGAAGGAGTTCCCTGTCTCGCCCAATGCTCATGTACCAGTTGGTGCGTGATGAAACTTGGTCTATTATCCCTGTGCTCACACGTCACGCAGGCACTACATTCTCTGCAATTCACTTTGTTCCCGGGCAATTTGTTGACGTGGCTGCGAAGTCGTATGTCATTATTATTCCGGAGCAGTCCTTAGGATACTCAGAGGCTTTCACAGGATCGGCAAAGGTTTCCAGGGTACAATGAAGAGATGGAATTTCAAGGGTTTGCGCGCGAGTCATGGTGTTTCTATATCACATCGTGCCGCAGGAGCTATCGGCGCCCACCAGGTATGTATGCATAGCCTTTTGAGCCATGCCCCATCTTGACACGACTGTGGTGACTGCAGGATCCGGGACGTGTATGGCCAGGCAAGAAGATGGCAGGTCGCTTGGGCGGCGAACGCATAACAACACAAAACCTGACAGTGGTTCGAGTGGACACCAACCTCGATCTCATATATGTCAAGGGCTGTGTGCCAGGTGTAGACGATGCTCAAGTGCTAATTCAGGACGCCAAGAAGAGACTGATCCACGCCGCACACGTCGCTCAAGCCAAAAGCAAATTCGACGCTCTCCTACCCAAATACGTCTCTGACCTGCCTTTCCCTGCTGGTACGAAAGAAATGGCCAAGGACTACCCCCCTGTCTTGGAGGCCATATCGAAACGCTCCAGCCCGTTCATTCCTCGAGAATAGATGTGACCCAGTATATCATAATACATCACTCCTAATGCTGACTATTTGACTTTCTCTGGTACTTGTCAGATGTGTCCGCTCTGCTTGGTGGGCTCTTTGACCGCGATTGGCTGTTGGCAATTGGGTCTGTCACGCCAAGTCACACGTCAAGGCCACTCGTGTGACGAATGATACGCTCTGCGGTAAGTACGTGTGAGGTACCTTGAGCAGTCACTGTATTACTCGAATTGTGAATGAGCTTGCACATCCGTCGATCTGCCTTACACTACACTGACGTCCTTGCAGATCGGACCTTCGTTAGGGTAGCAACTGGCCTCGTATCCACAGCGCCCGCTGTTCATACGTGCTATGCGATTAACGTACGGCGCGTCGACTCTGATATATATGCGTCCCGCTGTCTATGATTGACCTCAGGCTGCATCCTCACTTTCATACCTAGAGCCCGGTGCTCTCTCCACATATTTTTCGGAATTTCGAAACTTTTCCCTAGTCATTCTTCATTCCTATCGCCATGCAGCTCTTCACGCTCCTTTCTTCCTTTATTATAGTAGCTGGTGCTCGACCCGTACCCCAAACGTAAGTACATCGCCTATAATGGGATTATCACTAAAACTACTATTTGCAGCGCACCAGTTGGAAACTCCACAGGTCTTCCAACCCTCAATAGCAGTACCACAATCAGTGTTCAAGATGCGTTAAGCATCTTGTCAGCCGGCAGCGCTCCTTCTGCGACTTCCGTATCAGTGTTGGCTTCCGCCGCTGCTTCGGCTGCATTGACTTCTGCAGCTGCTGCAGCGTCCTCCGCCGCGACGGGCTCGGCCGATGCAGCCAACACAACAGTCTCCCTATCACTAAATTCTACAGACTCTGCGACTTCAGTCCTATCAACGGACTTCCCCACAGCTACAACCGCGACTGATGACGGCTCTGACGGCAACTCCACCGACACTTCTACCCCCGACTTGTCCAGCCTCTCGGCTCTTCCCACAGCATCACTTGATAATAGTACCGACACCGTCACCGCTGTTGCATCGTCTGCCACTGCTACAAACGTCGGCGCCAGCTACGCTCTCCCTACAGACATACCCCAGGCATGCATAGCCAAGGTGACTTCAAACGTCTCTGCATCTAACGTCATCACCGCCAGTATTGCGGACAGCACTGGGCTCTCATCTGTTAGCCTGGACGCCGGTCTATCCGGTATTGACACGAGCACACTGACCGCCTCTGCTGTCAACGCTTCAACCACAGACTCGGCCGTCTCTAGCTCCCTCTCCGCCAACGTGACGGTCATTACAGCTGTGTCGGCATCTGCCACGTCCGTACCCCTCGCTTCTGGCAGTGTATCTGCATCCGCAACATCCATCTCTACATCGTTGTCCACTATTGGAACTGGTACCACCTCACCTTCGGCCACCGTTGCCACCGCTGCTTCTAGTGCAGTTGCATCAAGCTCCGCTGTGTCACCTTTACAACTTGTGAAGCGTATTGCTCAGGACGACCTTCCCGATGTCGCTCAAAGCTGGCAAGATCTATGTGTATGTCTTGTATCATTATTCAGTGTAATCAACAACTCACATACATCGGTTCAAATATACAGCTTGCAAGCGGAGGAGATATCTTCACCAACGAGCCTTGCGTAACCCTAGCTGGAGTCAACGGAATTAATGCGCTCTTGGCTGACGCAGATCCTTGCGACCAGCAGGACAACGCGGACGCCATGATTGATTTTGCCAAGTCCGCTGGTGTTACCAACTCGGCTGACCTCATCGCCAATGCTATCGCTTATAGGCAACACCCTCGTAACGCCTTCAGTGTTAATGGTGCTATTCCCTCTACCCCCTACTGCCAGAAGGCACCTAAGAATGACGAGTTGAAGGGCATCGTCAATGCTCAGCTTCCTGGTGTGAGCCCTGGTGTGTATGGCGGTCCGAGCTTTGGCCTTGTGGCTTTTGGTGATCGTGAGTCAAATCATCTTTTCTCTGTGCGTTAGCTGCAAACTGACCCCCGTTGTGTAGCCTCTTCGTGCCCGTTCGGTACTTCACCCAATGTCGACAGCTGCGGCTGTTCTTAGAAAGTTTGTATGCTACCTGAGCGGAATGAGGTTATGTCACTAGTAGTACTCTAGATAATGTGCATTGTGGACAGCAGGTCCTGTTGATTGGTTCTCCACTGGCAATGTGGGGTGGTACCCATCCACTCGATGCCATGTAGTAATGTACGCCAGCCTGATATCATTATTGCTGTACTTGAATTATGAATTTTACCGCGTATCCTTTGCCAATTCTCGCGATCCACAAAACCCTACACTGCCAGCCTGAGTAGCACCTCCGAACGTCCATGAGTGCTATCCAGAAAAGGAAGTTGGCAGCTTTGGATCCTAACACGACCAAACACATCTTAGTCGTTACCGGCGTCTAGTAATGCCATTGCACTGATTGAGCCACAACTGCCAGTGCTACATCTCACTCAATCCTTCTCGTCACTGGCATCATGGCGCAGGATACTGTTGTGCCTGAGGAGGTTACCGACTATAATGTACCCACACCTGAGGTTCTATCCCCTGCCAAGGTGCTCTCGTCGCAGACACTCCTACTGGCCTCGTTGTTCTTTGCCGTTCTCCTCGCTGTCGGTACGTTGCACTGTTCGAATCCGAGTCGTAGGCTGACGCGTTCTTAGTGTTCTTTGCTGTACGCAGAAAGTCGCAGTCCAAAGGCAGCTCTCTTCTCCTTGTAGGACCCTCGGATGGTGGAAAGACAGCAATTTTAAGCACTGTACGTCACCAGTCATGACATACTATGTGGATCTCGTAACACTTAACTGTCACGAACAGCTTGTGTACAAGAGGACTCTACGAACACATAGCTCTATGCAAACAAACATGGCCTCAATCTCGCTACCACCATCTTCCAAAGCTTTAAGGATAGTCGATGTTCCGGGACACCCACGTATACGCGACCAGTTTCGCGAGTACATGCCAGATGCGAAGGCTGTCGCATTTGTTGTAGACGCGAGTACAGTATCCAGGAATGGTGCAGCAGTAGCCGAGTGCGTCCTCTCTTCCCTCCAGTTGCGTCGCGATCCTCTCATGCTCATGTCCCATCACACAGGCATCTTCATCACGTACTCCACGTTCTCACTTCACTGCCTCCATCACAATCACCACCAGCCTTTGCCATCCTCGCACACAAATGTGATGCACTGAAAGCATCAGCAAGCGCAACAGCAGAGCAGCTTGCCATCAACCGAGTGCGCACAATCCTCGAACGAGAGCTGGACAAGCGTCGAACTTCTCATGCCGGTGGAGTTGGCGTGGAGAGTTTGGGTGGAGAGGGAGAAGAAGGCACAGAACTAGGTGGTCTGGAGTGTGCAGGCAATGGCGAGTTTAGGTTCGCGGAGTGGGAAGGAGGTGAAGTGGCGTTCTTTGGCACCTCCGTTGCTGTTGGCAAAGCCGTGCCTACTGAAGACAACGAGAAGGAGAAGGATGGCCTGGCACCCTTCCGCGAGTGGCTTTGGGAACTTTAAGGTCGCCGCCGTTTCCCCTGTGTTGTTGTATTATAATGCCCATCCACATATTATCCCCATTTTGCCAAAAATGAGCTCAACGTACTTGGGTTGCGCGATTTCATCTCAGGCCCCGGGTAATCGCGACGTACTACACCAGCTACATTCAGGCGGTCTGACACGCATTACCAGAAGGACTGCCCCTTGCTAAACTCGCAGATGCAGTATCCTATGTGCCAAAGAATATACTGCACCTCAGGCCGCTGTTAACTTAGTATCGGGCGTCATAGATCAAAGCCAAATAGATGTAAACACGGATGTGGTATAAAATTGCACAACGCCGCCGAGGTGTTTTTTTCTCCACGCATCCTTTTAGACAGTGCCCACCCCTCCAGTATCCAACACGTAGGGTGAGGCGATTGTGGTTGCGGAGAGGAACCACGGCAGATTAAAGAGCTCTCGCACTACCTGTTCTCTTGAATAGGCTAATAGTGTAGTGAGTGTCAGAACTTCCATACATTTCAATGTCAATAGTACTAGTCTCGTATCGTTCACGTTGGATAGAACAATGTTATCTTAGTCAGTATGTCTGGCTAGCAATGAAATCATGTTCTATCAACACATTCATGGACATCGACCTCTTCAAGCTCGTGTCCGCGGCCAATGTCTGTTAACTTCAACTTGACATCTCTTGTGAACAACCATAGAGTCCTAAATTTTTACGCTTGTACGGAGAACATAGCGTGTTACGTTGATTTCAAGTACGAGGCATATTTAAGCCCGTTGTACGTTGTGTGCAGTGCCATTCACGAATTGCACGATTAAGTAATATTGGCAGATGCCTTGCAATTGATTTGTGACTGTGGCCACGTCAGAGCGCCTAGCCTGTCACACTGTGACATCACGCCACTATGTGAGCGTCATGACGGGCCTCGCTGGGCAGCAACGCCTCTGTCCTCAACTCAACCTCTGCAGCCATGTTCATCATCAACTGGTTCTGGGACGTCCTCTCGCAGCTCGGTGTGTACAACGTTCTCGACGACAACGACCTCAGCTGACCTAGACCACAGGTCTGCTACACAAGAATGCGAAGATTCTGTTCCTCGGTCTCGACAATGCTGGCAAGACAGTGAGCACGTCCATGCGAAATCTCTCGTTTCTTGTCTCATCTTCGGGCTGCCTAGACTCTCTTGCACATGCTGAAGAATGACCGTCTTGCTACTCTGCAACCCACTCTTCACCCTAGTGAGTGCTTTCCGGGAATATCCACGTCGGACTGGTGTCCCTGAAACTATCACCCCCACAGCCTCCGAAGAGCTTGCCATCGGCAATGTGAAGTTCACAACCTACGATTTGGGTGGACATCAACAAGGTGTGTATGTGACCTCCTGGTCACCGAGTCCCGTTCTCACGTGTATACAGCGCGCCGACTTTGGCGTGATTACTTCCCCGAGGTCGACGGCATCATTTTCCTCGTCGACACCGTCGACATCGAACGATTCCCAGAGTCAAAGGCGGAGCTTGACTCGCTGCTCTCTATCGAGGAGCTCGCCAAGGTTCCTTTCCTTATTCTCGGCAACAAGATTGATGCTCCAGGAGCTGTGAGTGAAGAGGAGCTCAGACATTACCTCGGTCTCTATCAGACCACTGGCAAGGTACGTTATTATTGAATTGGCTATGTTGTCAAGTGTTCATACTTTCGTAGGGCAAGGTCCCCCTCAATGACATCCGCCCCATTGAGATCTTCATGTGCTCAGTAGTGCAGAGGCAAGGCTACGGCGAGGGTTTCCGGTGGTTGTCCCAATACGTACGTGTCTGGACTTCGGCATTTTATCCCCACTATGCGTACTTACCCGGTTTCCCTCGACAGATCTAGACGCGGCGTCCGGATATTTGGGGGTGGTTTGAGATTTCTGTTGGAGGTTGATTCTCGTTAGAGCTTTATTCTCGTA
Source organism: Irpex sp. Y119-03 (assembly GCA_037042295.1). Taxonomy (NCBI): domain Eukaryota; kingdom Fungi; phylum Basidiomycota; class Agaricomycetes; order Polyporales; family Irpicaceae; genus Irpex; species Irpex sp. Y119-03. The sequence goes on along the minus strand of JAXQKB010000954.1, from coordinate 269,629 downwards.
TATTCACCTTTTTCTTCTTTGAACTTGTTAAATATTGCTCCAATTGTATACTCTCATACACCAGGATATTTGCAGGGCCTTGTGTGCATTCGTGAGGAAGTCTGTTAACATATCACCTTCAGCGTCAACTTAAGTAGCACGCTGTACATGACCTCGACTTGCATGTCAACCTCGAACATTGTCCGCCGTCTCTCAGCTCCTTCATTCAACTCTGTCTTTGCGGTCTCAGCGATCCTCCGTGTCGCGCTCATAGTCTATAGTGAATGGCATGATGCGCGTTCAGTCGTAAAATACACAGACGTGGACTACCGCGTCTTCAGCGACGCAGCGCGTTTCGTCCTACACCCAACAGACGGCAACAGGGCCCAAGGACCATTGGGAGCATGGTTTAACCTTGGAGAGTGTGTATATTGCATTTATTGTGTATTCTGACGTTGACGCACACTATTTCAGCCCTTATACGCGAGCCACCTACCGCTATACACCACTCCTTGCGTTACTGTTGACACCGAACGAATGGCTGCACCCATCGTTCGGGAAGTACCTCTTCGCGGTATGCGACCTACTTGTTGGACTCCTGCTGTACAAATTGCTAGTCGAGCGGGTTCTACCATCCTCTCCTTTGTTGGTTAAAGAGCCCGAGAGCAAGGATAAAGCCAAAGAAACTCAGGCAGTCGAAGATGGGAATACATCATACACCAAGATAGCAAACCGGGCGACCATACTGGTAGCCTCTCACCTCCTTAATCCACTCGTGTTCACAATCTCGACACGCGGCTCGTCCGAGTCTGTTCTGTCGTTCTTGGTCCTTGCTACGCTCTACTTCGCTTATGGAGGCCAATGGGATATAGCTGCGGTGCTGCTGGGTCTGAGCACACACTGGAAGATATACCCATTTGTATATGGTGTCGCGTGCCTTGGGGTGATCGCCAGCGAGGGGTCCAGGACAGGTGGAGGATGGTTGTGGGGTCTGGTAACATGGAAGGGTGTGCGATTTGCTGCTATCAGTGCAGGGACGTTCGGACTGTTGGGAGCAACCATGTACGCCATGTAAGTCACTCTCTTCTCCAAGGTTCACATCGAGAAACTAAAGCAGTGGATTTGACAGATGGGGCTACCCGTTCTTGTACGAAAGTTACATATATCACATCCACCGGCTCGATCACCGTCACAACTTCTCACCATACTTCTACCTTATCTATCTCACATACCCTGGGCAAGACTCATTAGTGCAGCCAGAACCCCTGCCGTGGTGGCGTCAGCTCATTCGATCGCCTCTCACGAGTTTCATGCCGCAGATGCTCCTCACACTCGGAGCAGGCGTGCTCTTCGGACGGCGTAGAAAAGACTTGCCATTTGCGTGGTTTGTTCAGACGTTCGTATTCGTCATTTTCAACAAAGTGTGCACATCGCAGGTGTGTTAATGATCTATTCTAAAGACCACAAGACTGATTCACTCTATCGCAGTACTTCCTTTGGTACACCCTTTTCCTGCCGCTTCTCATTCCCCGACTGTCGCTCAGCCTTCGCCGTTCGCTACAACTGCTTGGAGTATGGGTGGGAACGCAAGCCCTATGGCTAAGCGAAGCATACAAGCTGGAGTTCCTCGGCCAGAATGTGTTCTTCAACCTTTGGGTACGCGGACTCGTGTATGTTGCAGGGCACGCGTGGGTCTTGGCTGGGATCATGGAGAGTTACAACAGCCAGTGACCTGTGATCGTCTGTACTTGTCTCGTACTTGTCTTAGTTTGACGACCCGGGTGGACTCACATTAACAGTAAACATAACCATACTATAATACTACTCCACATCGTGCTCGTGGTTGCATCGCCTGCTCTACATGGTGAATCATCGCTCCCTTCAGTCTCGTTGGCCTTCAAACTTTTACCACGACATGAGTCAAAAAGTCAAATTCATAAGGGACTGTTACACGATAGCGTGCCATATACTATAGGGACGAAACTGGCTCTTCTGTCCGAACACTTTACATGGACCCGCAAACGATGCGCTACGGTATCCTTCTAATGAGGATGTCAGCATAAGCAGCACTTCTGGAAAGGGCTGGCGAACTTACACGCAGAAAAAGGCATCCCTTCTGGGAGGAGCTCGATGGCGACCCTGTCAGGTAGGGCCAGGAGTTGATGCAAGCCCTGCGCCATAGCGGCAGTTGTCTGAGGCGGCCGAATCTGGGATAGTGGGTCCGCGAAAGCGACCACACGAAGTGCCCGGAAGCGTCTGAGGACCACCTTGAGCGGTTCCCAATTGTACCCTTGATATACCCGCGGAAGGGGACCTCTGAAGTTCCAGTGAATCTTGAGGGATCGGAGAGTGCGGTTAACCGTAGGTGGGAGCGAGTTGATGATGCCGCAGAATACCACCCATGAGCTGTTCTGGTTGGGATTTGGAGGCTCCAGGGCATGTCCTCTGGCTTCCAGGTAGAACTCTGTCAGATGATAGCACGTCCGGAAATGCACGCTTCGACGGTAGGCTTCAAGTGCGAGCGCTGTGGACTTGGTTAAAAAGAACATGTGCTTACAACTGCATCAACTTGCCTCGAATGTCTCCAATTTGTACCCGTAGGACACGAAGATTCTGCGCAATATCACTGACCGCGAGGTCGTAAGGTTGAGGTATCCTATAGGCATCAACGCTAGGCAGGTCGCTCGGCTTTTCGATGTAAAGCTCGGCCAATTCGGATAACTGACAAATATGGTAGAGGACTTGGAACCAGAAGCGAAGGTCCGCTGAGCGTGTGTTCACTTGCACTTTCACCTTACCCACAAGGAGTTTCTCGATATGGTGGTTGTAGGATTGAAAGGCTTTTATGTAATCTGCAAGGTCGGAAATTTCGAAACGAGTCTGAAATTCGATTTCGGAGTCTGGCCCATGCGACACCGTCAAAAAATCGATTTGCGAGAACATGCCGAGGACGTTGAGCACGTAGCGGACATAATTCGACGCTCTGAAGGAATCGCCGCATAGGAGTGCGAGTTTCTTGAGTTTGAACTGTTTCTGGGGGACACGCCGGATTGTCTCGACAAATAACCCTTGCCGGGGTAGCGAACCTTGAAGCTGCAAAGTCTCGAGGTTAGGAAGCGCAGAAATCAGACTGAGCGGGTATTCTGGTTCGTCGGGAGTTTGATGAAAGTAATGGCCAGTGGATGCCTCGATCGTGAGGTGGCGGATATTCGCCAACACAGGTCGTTGTGTGAGCACGACTGAGTCCTTGAAGTCGAGGTATTGAAGACAATCTGACAAGACGACCACACGAAACAAGCGAGCCCTGGCAGCCTCCCGCCATTGGTGGGACACTAGCGAGCACTGTTTCAGAGTTTTCTTGTCGTCCTGCAAAAAATCAAAGACATGGGAAACGGCGTCGAGAGTCAGCCCGTTGGCTGGGGCGGTGGTGGGAAGACTGGAGATAGTAGTATTAGCATACTGAACATGCGAAGGAATGCTGGACTTACTTCATAGCCGGTGTAAGTACAGTCGCACTGGCACGTTGTGGCTAGAGGAAAGTTGTGGAGGAGAAAGAAAGACAAAGTCAGGGGCCCTCAAGCTTTATGAATGCCTCTGCTCAACCATTCAAGAACAGGGGAGTAACGGAAGCAAGACGGTCACCTTGTCTGCGATCGGACGGCCGTCGAGAAAAGGCCGTCATGCTTTCGCAGTGAACATCTCTACTTTTTGCGCAAAGCACCTGTTTTCGATTTGCCAAGTTGAACGACAAAAGCGTTTGAAAAGAAAGATACTAGACACTGAATAGACTAGGTAGAACTCGACGCGATGTCACTCGGCCATCAGTCTGTGTCTGATGGGCGCCTAGATCGCCTTATCTGGTAATTAAAATACAAAGAAAGTCGCGAAAAGAAAAATGCCAGGAGCGTGGATTGAACACGCGACCTCCAGAACACGTGACTTTGATTTCAAAGACGCCTGCTTCAGTCTGTTGCTCTCCCAGCTGAGCTATCCCGGCCATATTGAGTAAGAAAATTTATGCGTATACATACGCAAGAACACTCTCCGGGTATAGTCTACCATCATTGCTTCTCATTCTCCTGTTTCCTTCACCGTACGAACGTATTCACAGGCCTTAGAAAGTATCTCATGTTGCATAGTATCAGTAAGTATGTACTGTACTTAGTCAATGTCTTACAGCCAAGATCGTGGACGTCATTAGGCGCCTGATGGACTGTCGACTTGAGGCTGCTCTCGAGGGCCTTGAGAGCCCGCTACCATCGTCCAAGTTCTCTCCCAGTCTGACTCCCTCAGAGATTCCAAGATGTCAGGACAGCGCGAGAATATTTTCCCAACGCGTATGGCTCTCACCAACACGAAGCTGCGGTTAAAGGGAGCACAGACCGGACACTCTTTACTGGCCAAGAAGCGTGATGCTCTGACCACTCGTTTCCGTGCTATACTGCGGAAGGTGGACGAGGTATACTTTGATTCAACGCCTTTATGTACCTCTGAAACAATAATGCTATATAATTGTGATAGGCAAAGCGCAAGATGGGCCGAGTAATGCAGCTCGCCTCGTTCTCCCTTGCGGAAGTCACATACGCAACTGGAGATATCTCCTATCTCGTCCAGGAACAAGCCAAGTCTGCCACTTTCAAGGTCAAGGCAAAGCAGGAGAACGTGTCGGGTGTAGTACTTCCTGCCTTCGAGGTCGATCGAGTCGCAGGCTCAGGTATGGCTTGGCTTGTGCACCCCATACGGCTGAACTTCATATCGCTCTGCTATTCGCAGATTTCAATCTCACCGGTCTCGGACGAGGAGGACAGCAAGTACTACGCTCCAAAGAGGTCTATGCAAAGGCAGTGGAGACATTGGTGGAGTTAGCATCGCTACAAACAGCCTTCATGATCCTGGACGAAGTTATCCGAGCTACGAACCGACGAGTAAACGCGATCGAACACGTCGTCATCCCTAGGCTAGAAAACACAATCAAGTATATTACCAGCGAGCTGGACGAGATGGATCGTGAAGAGTTCTTTAGGTACAATCAAATGAATCCGACTCCTGCTGCACAGCTAACCTTCTGCTTGTCAGGCTCAAGAAAGTGCAGGGAAAGAAGAAGCGAGACGCAGAGGCCGCTGACAAGTTGGCAAAGGCTAAATCAGATGCTGCAGCAATCGCCCCAGAAGAAGTACCCGATGTTGTACCAGAAGTGGCAGGCGGGGGCGGTGACTTGTTGAGCAGCAAAGACGAGGACGTTATTTTCTGAGTCCTTCCCGCTTTCTACATTGTTTTCACTATCGCACACAGCTTCCTTTGGACTTTCATATTATCACAGTTCGTGTCATTTGTATCTTTCAACGTCAATTGCACTCGATGTATATACCCGTAAGAGACCTGGTCGGCAGTCTGCAAACACTTGCGCGCTCAGCTCATAGATGCGAGGGTTGGCTAGCTCAAGGCCCAGGGAGCATATCATGTGCGGGTTGCGTGTGCATACATACATGTATCATTTTGAAGGATGCAAAACAATAGCAGAGGAGGATAAAACATGCGAGAGACCGAGGGAATGGAAAGGAACAAGATTACTGTATTACAGGTAAGCGTGAGCTATCAAGATATATTCAGCGAATGCACTCACGTCGATCTGCTCAACTGCGCCCTCCTTCTTGCGGTCCTTGCGCTCGAGGATTGCCCGCCTGTCCTTGTCGAGCTTGATGGAGGTAATGACAACGTTGCTCGGGTGGATGCCAATGGGAGCCGTCGAGCCGTTTGACTTGTCTCGTTGCACACGGTCAACGTGGATCACCCACTTCTTACGGTACACCTGTGTGACCTTGCCCTCTCTGCCCTTGTACTTCCCCCGGACAATGCGGACCTCGTCATCCTTGCGAACAGGAAGCGAGCGGGTCTGAAAGTACCGTCAGACGTTTTGTGCGTAACTGGACGGGAATCATGTAGGAACATACGTTGTGCTTGGCACGGAGCTCCTTGGAGAGAGCAGAGGACAGGATTTTGCGGCGGATAGATGAGGGCGCCGAGAAGTGCGCCTTGCGCGACTTGCGTCGGGAAGAGGAGACATCTGTAAGAACACAAAGAAACCGCAAAGGACATACGTTCAGTAATCATCTCGACTGCGATGAGCAGAGTGTCCCGAATCTGCGCCCCGATGCACAAGCATAGTCCTCCCATACTACTCGCACCTCATCCAAAGTACACAGACCGCATCCACCCTCCCCGACATCAATCCACCCTAATTTTGACCTCCCAGAGCGCAGATTACGAGACGAGACAGCAGCAGGACTAACCCGGGTTGAACTTCATCGTGAACGGAGGGGATGCCGACGGTCTTGAGGGGTCTTGAGGGCGTGTAAGGCGGCGGGCGGACGTCGACCAACTTTGGCTTCGGTCGCTCTGCGCGCTTATTAGGCGTCTAGCCCAGGTGGCAAATGGGCGCCTGGTACTTGGTACGCTCAGGCCCTCAACTTCACTCTCATGTCCTCCGAGAAAGTACGCCCGACCAAGCTCAAATTTAAGGGAGAGAAAACCAAGAAGAAACGTAAGAGGGAGGATGGCGAGGAAGCGGGACCCAGTAGCAGCAGCAGACGGCGCCGCAGAGACGATGAAGACGAGGACAATCTGGACAGTTGGGTGCTGCCTGAGCAACCCAACGAGATACGCGGACCAACATTCATATTCCACCCCTCGGATCCCTCGCCCATATCGATAAACTACGACTCTACCCGTGGAAGAATTGTACTGTCATCACTGGACAAGGACATCAAGTCTGAAGGTGCAGACGGTCCGCCCAGCATACTCGATCGCACTCCCAATGATGTATCCCAGGTTTGGGTCATCACTCGCGTCGCTGGCTCGCCAACGATAAATTTGCGAACGGGCGTGGGCGAAGGGAAGTTTATATCCTGCGACAAACACGGTATAGTGTCTGCTGATAGAGAAGCTCGCGGCCCGCAGGAAGAGTGGACACCAGTCGTCTTCCCAGATGGTATGGTCGCCTTCCAGAACGTTTACGAGAAGTATCTTTCAGTGGATGAAGTCGCTGGTGGTCAGATGGCACTACGAGGAGATAGCGAGGAAGTAGGGTTTAAGGAACGGTTTTGGGTCAAGATTCAGTACAAGTACAAGAAGGAGGCCAATGAAGAGGAGAAGAAGCGTAAAGAGGGAACATCTATGGATTCCAATGTCGACGAAGCATCTACAAAGTGCGTATCACACTATATTTTCTGTTTAAATTTTCTTAAGCTCATTCGACGTATCGTACACAGTAAGATATATCAGGCCTGGGGTGCTGGCAGGTCGATTGTATCCTCGGAAGACAAGAAAGCAGTACGTAAACTTACTATAGTATTTTCTTCTACCTTTATCTCACCTATTCCTCTCTGCAGCTGAAGAAGGCGAAGAAGGAAGGTCGGCTTGCGGAAGCCATGCTCGATAGACGAGCCAAGCTCAAGAGGTATGCAGTGGCCTACATATACCTGATGTACTGTGCTGACGAATTGGCGGCGTGCAGTGATCGTTTCTGCTAAATGTGATACCCATGCTCTAGTTGTATGTACCATGCTGTTGCTGCTGCTTTCATGCAGCAATATGATTGATTCCAAGAAAAGCAAGATTGTGTTGATACATTACGAACAGCTCACTACAGCACTTTGATTGCAGCATCTAGGTACGTGTACTCAAAAGCATTTATCTTGTTCTTCTCCAATAACCTACCTAGAAAGACCTTAGCATGAGATGTCTCTCGAGCCAAGAAATAGAGATGACTGATGGTCTCTACACCTGCATCGAGCAGGACTCGGTACAGCTGAGGTTGCGGCGGGTGCATCCGTAGCACAAATTCGCGCAGCACCGAATCTTCCGCGGCCTGTCATTCGTTTGAGTGGGCTGTGTACAGGAAGGACTGAGGTACTCACGGAACCGGACACTGACGCTAACGGTGTGCTATGAGCTGCCGAAGCTGACGCAGAGCTCGCGTTGGCGACCTGGGAGGAGCTGTGGCCGCCCGATGGACTCCTGACAGGCGACTTCGACTCCCTGCGCTGCTCCTGACTAGAGCCGAAGGAGATGGTTTGGTCGGTGCTCTATATAAACAGGTATGATTAGTTTGGATTTTGGAGGTACGAAAATTCAAACTTACATCCAAGTCGTCAGAATCTATCTGAAGAGAACTCCCCATCGCGACGGAGCCAGAGCTACCAGAGCTGCTCTGTGAAGGCCTTGGAGTCTGCGCTGGATCTGCAACGGGTTCGTCTGGTTCGGCCTCGGGCTGTGAATTCTATCACGATTCAATCGCATTTCAGCCACGTGTGGTACGCAGATGATAAAGAGAACCATACGTTGAGATTACTCCGTTGCAGGCGTGTGCTGGTTCGCGAGAGGTATATCTTGGCGTATATCTTCGCCGGCCAGCACCTCAGTCCGTCTCGGTACCGCTGCAATCCTCGCAAACTGCTACACTAAACTATCTCGTCAGCACAAACTTTACACGTCTTCCGAACAGAGACACACCTCCTCGATATACCTTGCAAGTCTGGCCGGATCTTGTTGCCCGAGAGGCAAAGCCCGGTCCAGGTGAGCGAAGGCTTTTGCTCGCATCAAAGACTGTCGAACGAGGTCAAAACAGTTCATTATGATCAACAGAACCTGAAATCTAGGCAAAAGACTTACGATCAACGACTTTAGCTCATCGCCAGAAATGTCCATAGCCTCCTCGAGGCTGTAATACCTTGTACTTCCACTTCCAACCGATCGAGAACCACGCCCGAATATTCTGTGCGCCACGGTACCTCTCCGTTGACCGAGATATGGACCATCGCGACCCGTCACTGGGCCAGGACGAGTAGTAGGAGCGGCGCTGGGGGCACGAGTTGAGTCTATGGGAGATTCCTTCAGCTTTGTGATATTACAAGAGCAAGGAACAGCGATTGGCACTTACAGCGCGGCATAGATGGTGGCTGACGGTGGCCAGGATGCACTCAAGCTATGTTATTGATTTTGCGAGTGGCAAGAAGCATGCCTTGTCATCTTTGCTGTCCAAATATATATCGCTGTCGAAAGTTGCCCGTTGAGGACCTGAGAAGCCCGTCTTCCGCGTTTCTCGCGCAGCACGAACCTCACCGCTCACATATAAGGTTTAGTCAGACAATGCTGCACGATCCAGACATGGGGCTCACCTCATTTCACGTCGGCTAACGCACTCACAACTCCGTTCAATGTAGGGCACGCTGCAATGACGCAATGACAGTGAGTCCATTACGCTGTATCCCCGTTCGTATCGTAAGCTGAGGACTTGAATAAAATTAGGATCGACAATGGTACGCTACATTACTGGAAGCAGGCTTTTGAGCAAGAAAGCAAAAGAGGTATGACTGGAAGTCTAATACACATGCAGAACAGCGCGACGATGAGAGCAACGACAAGATGAAGATGAAATTGAAAATGGAAGTGGAAGTGAATGGGTTTATGGCGCATTGCCTCGACCCCTCCCGCGGAAACCACCGCGTCCACGGCCTCTGCCCCTACCTCGCCCTCTACCGCGTGGTCCAGGGCCACCAAAGTTCGAGGGCACAGAACCGTCCGTCGAACCTACTGGCGGGGAATGCGGTGGAGCTGAAGATGCGTATGTAGATCTGGGCGCCGTCTTAGCTTGCCGAGGTGGCTTTCCTCGCCCTCGCGTCTTTCCGTTTGCCTGAGAGTGACTGGGCTCAGGCTCAGGCTCAGGCTCGCGCGGTTCGTCATCAGCGAACGACTCGGATGGGCTAGCAGGTGTAGATCCCTCCTGCTCGTCGGTGTTGAATTTGCCTTTGCCATAGGAGACTAGCATGTTAACGATCTCTTCCAACTTTCCGTCTCCCCGCTGCAGGCCAGGGGCTTTGAGGAAGGACTTCCGACCAGCAGCCGAGGTCAGTCGCGCCCATGCGTCGGCCATGTCTGCATCGCTACAAAGCTTGTTCTCGAGGACTAGCCACACGACTTCGGGCGTGCGAGAGTCGATGGCGAGTTGTAGATTAGATTTGTGTGGTGGCTGCGCATACAAAGCCTCTGTATCCTCGAGCGGGTGGTTCTCCAAGATGTACTTCAAGATAGGCATGTGCCCTTGCTCGAGAGCGACATGGAACGCAGTGAGCCCGTTGGAGTTTCGCTCTTCTTGATCAGCACCTAAGTAACGTTTGGTAAGACATTTAACACCATTCCCGAAACTGGAGTCCTTACTATGAGTGTCTAGCCATTCGAATAGCTCGACGTCACCACGAGCGGCAGTGATATGGGACAGAGTCTCGTGCGCATCCTTGGGTGTAGACTCAACGAACTCTTCGCAGCCTTTCTTGATTTCTCCACCGGCAGCGTCGACTGAGTCTTGCCAGATGCCCTTCTTGACTGCGGCAGCGTCACCTTGCCTCGCAGCGGCGAACACTGACGAACGAAGGCGTTGTGATTGCTGCTGTTGGGCACGAATCTTGTCCTCTGCAGCCTTGCGAGACGTCTCCGCCTGGGCCTTCTTCTTATTTGCCTTGTCTTTCTGACGCTTCTCAGCCTCACGGCGTTCTGTAAGAAGAAATTAGCTACACGCATATCGTCCCGGATGATTTGAAATTACCCTTCGCACGCTCCTCTTCCTGTCGAGCCTTTTTGTTAGCAGCGTCCCGCTTGCGTCTCTCTTCCGCAGCCTCTTGCTCTTCCCGAGCACGGCGGACACGAGACTGGTACTGTTCCTCTGTTTCCTTTGGCGCTTCTTCTCTCTGCCTCCTATGGAGAGGGCAATCGCACTCCTGGTGGAAACCTAAGAATAGACATGAGGAGTTTATTTGACGATAAATTGTACGAAGTACTTACGAGCCTGACTAAAGCGACCGCCACGGCCGCGCATCATCTCTTCGAACAGAAACCTTTCAAAAAATTCTTAGCCACACCGAAAAAACGCATGTATGGGGTACTCACATGTAGAAGTCCATACGCTCCTCGTCGTAATAATCGTCTTCAGAGTCATAGTCATCATAATAGTCTTCCTCGTCATCGTAATAGTCGTATTCATCGTACTCGTCGTCCGAGCCGTACTGTGGGCCAGTGAATGGATTATATGCGCGCGGCTGTGGACGCGGTGGCGGAGACGACTTGTCTAGATGCTTGAGGAGTATATTGTACGCTTCCCCGATACGCTGAAACTGCACCGTCGCGTTCGCATCGCCTGGGTTCTTATCCGGGTGTGTCTTCAATGCCAGCTGTATGATGTTTGCTGTTAGACCTATCGCGAGACTCGAGAGCTCTTTGTCCGCACCTGCTTGTAAGTACTTCTCACGACTTCAAGAGTGGCACCCTGAGAGATGATGTTTAATCTTTTGAATATCGGTGAGCCACTGTGCTAAACACATACCTCAGACAGACCAAGCACGCTGTAGCACTCTGCGATTGGGATGTGTCTGTGGACCATGCTGGGCGTGGAGGACGAGGACAAGACGCGTTCGAAATGAAACGCGTCGCGCGTGTTTAGCGCCTTATATACCGCTTAGCGAACAGGCCAATGGCCTTGGGGAGCAGGCCCACGAGGCCCAAACACGCGTTGGCCGTCGTGCAAAGCATAAAGAAACGAGGCTATATCATCGCTGGTCGGAGAGCAAAGGAGAAAGACTTTCCTACAGCCATCAGGTAGAAGTAAAGCAGTGCATACAGACACCGAGATTGATCCCATAGCACCTTTTCACTACAAATTACAAGACGATAACAAGTACGACGAAAAAAGTACACAGCGAAGTAGCGAGTAAAACTAGTATCTCCTCCTCCCTGGGGATCGCGAACGCTCCCGTCGTCGGTCGCTGTGAATTTGAAGACCCAGTTCAGTGATGATCCCGTGAAGCAGAAAGAATGATACATACTCGTAACGAGCACTTCCGTGTCTCTCATATCCACGGTCGCGTTCCCGGGGTTCATCACGAGAGCGGTAATCACGGTCACCACCCCTGGCAGGCGGACCGCCATTGGCAGGTCCAGTTGCAGCCCCTCCAGGAGCCGAGTTCTTTCGCTTTTCGCGCTCCTCCTTGAACTTGGAAAGCATATTACGGAGCTCGTGGTAACCCAGATGCATCTAGGAAGACATATTCATGAGATATTCAACAACAGCGCATGTTTGAATGATAATCACCTTTCCACCGAAGTGGTCTGCGAGACGACGATCAGAGTCGAGTACGGACAGGTAGGCACCACAGACGTCGCAAACACGTAGTTTCTGGTGACCTGAAGCACCTGAGGTGTCAGTGAGTTGCTGCAGCTCTCGCTAGAGTATACAGGTCAGTATTTAGTGTCACATAAGTTCATGACGGGACGTACTTCTTTCTCAGCCTTTTCGCTCTTGAGAGCCTCAATAGCGGCCATTTCCCGCATAGATTCATCAACCTGCCCTTGCTCGCCTGTTAAATGGATCAGCAAAACGCTTATTCTCTCGCCTTTGAATCACATACCGAGAGTCTCAATCTTCTCTGTACCACCCTGGATAGCCAATTCGATTTCTGCAATTTCACGCATCTAGAAGCATGCGTCAGTCAATTTGTAACATAGACAGCTCAGCATAACGCACCAAATTCGTAGTTTTGGCGTTCTCTTCCGGAGTCTTCTCTAACCGACGATGCGCAGTCCGGATTCTCCTGTCACATTCGTCGACGAACGCAAAGATGTTCGACTCGTATTCCGTTTGGAAGCGTGCAAATATAGGGTTGTTCGGGTCGGCTTCTCTGGCAGCCAAGAATTCGGTTTTGAGTCGTTCGGTGTGAGACTTGGGGCATGCGCCGAGGTCCATTTTCTATGTGATACGCATTACAGTGAGTATGCGTCACTTGGCGGAGTGAGGGTGACTGAAGCTCACAGTGTTCGTGAATAGGGTATGAGGGCATGTGCCACATAGGAAGTTTCTGCAGACTTTCTCGTCTGACCATACTAGGTTCGCATTAGCCACACCCATGGCCTCTGGACCCATCATTTGCTGCATAACAGGAATACCGTCAGCTCTCTTGCTGTTTGACAAAGCAGTACCTACACACCTCCAGGAGCTTTCTCTGCATCTCCGCTAAGCGTCCCATGTTGACTACTCCTTGGTGTGGTCGTGTACGGTGGTCGTGAGTTGGTGGTGGCGGTCGCTGTATGAGTTGAAGACGGCGGAAGCGCGCAAGTCCTCCAGGTTTTCGGCGCCAGCCTTGTGTGATCTACACTTTCTCCAGCTTTCTCCCCCTCCCTCAAGTTCGAAAGCCAATCTACTTCTTTGAGAAACCGCATAGCATAGCTCGAATTACCTGCGGGCAGAATAAAACGCTCTCATAAACATCAAGATGTCTCGACCAGAGCTAGTAGCACCCCCAGAAATTGTAAGTTTGCATACAAATTTGATCTACTCCTTGCTAAACGCACAGTACAGTATTATGGCGACACAGAGGCTAAGAAGTACACAAATAAGTAAGCCATACAGTGCCTTGTCTTCAATGTAATTTGTATATCAATCGCACTCTCCAGCACCCGTGTTCAACAAATCCAAGCCGACATGACCTACCGTGCTCTCGAGCTACTATGTCTACCCGAGGACGAGCCAGCTTTCCTTCTCGACATCGGCTGCGGCTCAGGCCTGTCTGGAGAAATTCTTGACGAAGAAGGTTACAACTGGGTAGGGGTTGATATTGCCCCTAGTATGCTAGGTGAGAGTCCAAGCTTTCTCTCCGTCCCAGGAACCTTCGCTGATTTTACTTCGGGTGAGAGAGGTGGCACTCGAGCGTGAAGTTGAGGGAGATCTATTTCTGCATGACATCGGCCAGGGATTCGGGTTCCGACCAGGAAGCTTTGACGGTGCTATCAGGTGCGTTTCCCCCTTCAAAACACAAATTCATGTGTTCACCGACTTTTCCAGTATATCTGTCATTCAGTGGCTCCTGAATGCAGAAACTTCTCACCCAACCTCATCACCACCCCACCGACTCACTCGCTTTTTCACAACACTACACTCCGCCCTACGCAATCCGTCTCGAGCTGTACTTCAATTTTATCCCACCTCAGACGACCAGATTCAGCTCATCACCTCAATAGCGCAAAAGGCTGGTTTCGGCGGAGGTGTCGTGGTAGACTATCCCAACTCGAAGAAGGCTAAGAAGGTGTTCTTGTGCCTGTTTGTGGGTAGCGGTGGCGCACAGCAGGTGCCGAAGGGTCTCGATGGTGAAGACGTGACTGAGGACGGTCAGGCCCGCTTCGAGAAGAGGAGGGAGAAGTTCAGGAGTAGAGGAAAGGATGGAAAGCGCAAGAACATCAAGGACAAAGATTGGATATTGAAGAAGAAAGAGGTAAGGCTTTTGCTACGTGCATCTTGACGCATGCTCATTCTCTCACACAGCTATACCGTCAACGAGGCAAAGAAGATGTTCCTCGAGACTCAAAATATACTGCGCGCAAACGGCGACCTGTGTTCTAGATGTGTGTGGTGTTTTCATTACTGTGGTATAGGTGTACAGAGTAGCTGCGTGTATGGCGATTATACTGTGTTTCTCTCATATGACGGTCTCTCGTCAAAAAGCAGATGAAGTCTTTCGACAGCGGCTGTCGAGTTGTTGCGTATGAAAAGGCCTTGGAGAGCCGCCATACTTACTCTACGACCTTCGTGCATGTGCTGAGCGACGACCTCCTCGACTCTGCGGCCCATGGCTTCCAGTTGCTCCGCATCGATGTCTTCCCAGCCTGGTGAATCTTCGTCGCGGCCGTAGAAACGAGTGAACAGCGTCTTGGCTTGCCAGGGTGTTGCGTCGTCGATTAGAACCGAGAGATCCACTCTGCCTGGACGGATGAGGGCAGGGTCGAGTCTTTCTGGATGATTTGTAGTCATGAAGATGATGCGCTCTTCCCCGGACGCAACACCATCCAGTGCGTTGAGGAATCCGGAGAAAGTGACAGATGATTGATACCTACATAGCTTGAGCATTAGCACAGTTGGACAAATAAACGTCTGACGTACCCGTCTTCGCTCGTCTGCACACGTTTATTGAACGCTGCATCTATATCTTCAATCAACACAAAGCTTCGTTCCGGTGTCTTTGACAAGAGCATGATCAATTTGTCGTCTTGCAGTCCACGTTCTGACAGGTTAAGCAAACTGATGTCGTATGATAACGAGCCAGCGAGTGCCTGGATGAAAGAGGATTTCCCAGAGCCTGGTGGTCCGTGAAGGAGGTATCCTCGCCTGTACGGTATGCCTATAGGCAGAGTTTTAGGGCATTGCTTGATGACGCAATGAGTATAGTACGCACCTCGGTCATAATACCATTGTCTACGATCCAAGAATGTTTTCACGTCGTCGACGATCGTCTCCGCTATGCCTTCACCCAACACGACACTCTTCAATGGCCGTTTCCGTCTTGCGTTCCCAAATTGTGCCCATTCGAAGCCCCGTGGCGCGTGAATAATGAGTTTGCCCTCCTGGCCTTTCATTGCCAAGTCCCGTGCTTGCGAGAGTAGTTTTGGGAAGATGTTCCGATCCCTCGAGAGGGTAGTGAGCGTTACAGTCTCCCAAGGTAGACCGGTTGTGAGATCCTTGGCATTCGTGGCGCGTTCTCGTTGGACCTGAATTATGTCCGATGATTTGAAGCATAAGTTGAATGATCACGTCAATACATACATGTAGCCATGCAGGACCAAACCTCAATAGGTGACTCCCTGTCCCTGGGACCAAGCTGAAATCGACCGCCCAACTCCCATTCGAGTGCTGTCTTCGGAGTGTCTCAACGCTCAACTGATGGCTTCTTGTCCAACTCCTTGCGAGCCCACTCGGAGATTGCCTTGACATCCAATGCAGGAACCAGGCGTACGCGGGGTCCTTGTTGTTGATCTCTAGAGATACAAGCAGTCTACGTCGCAGTGCGGTGGTAGACCACACTAAGCCTTGACGTAGAACGGTGAGCCCGACGCCAACACCCTACGCGTCCAAGAGATCCGTTCAGTGCCCGCCGTCGTAATACAGGTAAATTCTGACCATGAGTCCAAATCCAGCCTGAAAGTAGGGACTGGCTACGTGTGAGCAGTGTTGGAAGTGCTTCCTTATTGGAGAATACTCACTTACTTGTCATTGAGGAATCGGCTTATGATGGAAGACGAGGTCCCGTTTCCTGCGGATACGTCTGCAATGGGTATGACCGGAGTACCCTGCTCCGTTGACGTGCTTGTTACATTGCTTGTGTTGAACGCAGTGGAACTTTGCGAAGGAGTTTCTGAAAGTGCACTCATTTGTTCGCTAGTACAACGGCATGGGATTGAACTGGGTGTCTTGGGTGATGAGGCAGGTGGTCGCCGCTGAGCTACGATGAGAAGCGAAGAAAAGAATACGAATGAGATGAGGGTGGGAGTCGAACCGAGAAAACTACCATATGCAGCAAGTTTGCTGAGTCATCATGCATCATGATTCACCGTGATGCTCTTTACGGTCTAACGGAGGAAGTGATTTCGAGTATAGCTGCCCCATGACCCAAGACCGCCGTTTACAGACGACATTCTGTTCGTTCTCGTCATTATTTTCGCTAATCAATCGCTGATATATATACATCGTGTACAGATATTCTAGCATGTACCCCCAATTATCGCCGTGGTACAGGCCGCCTTCCACCAGCAGAACGTGCCATCTCGATCTGCAATGACTGAATCCCAACTCACCGACCTGGTTCCTCAGCCCTCTCCATATGCCAACACCTGGTCGGGCAAGAAGGGCATCGCGCTGCAAGTCCAAATGGGAATCGACCGTTCAGAATTGACGAATCTGAAGGTGCGGCTGATTGTCACATCTTATCCTGTATCTTACAAAGCCAAAATATAGAGAGCTGTCAGCAAAGCTGCTAAGGCGGCTCGATTAAATGTTCACAGTCCCCGCTTCAAAGATATAGAAAACGACCGCGACGGAATGCGGATTTTCTTAGCAGAGGTTTGCACCGTCATGGTGATCTTCAAGTTATCGACCCAACGAAGCTTATGTGGTTGTTCTTTTCATTAGTGCAGTAAAATTTGGCCAGATCTGAGCCGCTACCAGAATGGATGGCCGGCGAAGGATTGCCTGAGGTTGCTCATCCGCTTCCGGAGTAACTGCCTGATGGGTAGTACCAGGAAAGCTGGTAATACTCGGAAGCGGCGTCAGGTGCGCTCATGTCGTCTTACAGATTATCTCCATGCAACTCACCTGAGTGATTTTTGCATCATTGTGTTAGTCAAATTCACCCGGGATACTACGTTCTCCATCGCCACACACTGCGGGAGGAACCAGTGGGGTAAGCACCCCGCCTTGTTCACATTAGAAGACACCTGCTTAGGGAACGCTGGCAATCCTAGTCGCAAACAATCTCTGCATCAGTGCACACAGTTTTCAAATCCACTCCATCGTCGAGAGCAGAAGAACCTCATAAGCTGTCGCCGGAGACTGCATTCGCGGCGTACCTCCGAGCGACCAACCCTGCGTTGCCTCTCGTTCAAGGGGATCTGAAGTCCCTAGGGATCCACGTTCCCTCGCACGTCAAGGCCCTAGCCCATCTACCGAACCGCGATTCATGGCTTCGGTCCCTCATGGAGGAAGGGAAGTTAACTTTGAAGTCATTCCAAGTTATCCGGACGGCCATGGCCAGCTACACACTTACAATCGAAACCCCAGCTCCGCGCTTCATTGACAGGTTCAAGGTTATCGAACCTACTGCAGAAGACATCATACCGCAGTTCTTGGATTCTATCTACCCTCGTCTCGGTTACCTTCTCCCGGCGATGCAGAAGTTGGGGATTGTTACTGTGTACGATCTCGATGCATACCTCTCGACAGAGAATCGCGATGAGGAATTCTACAAAGCTGCTGTGAATACGCGACTTATGTCGCCGATCGAGGCAGTTTTGGTTTCCAATGCGTTCACTGCATTGGACGCGATAGGTATTCTGCCTCGGTTGACAGGCATGAGAACGTGACGAATTCTTTCCTTTGTCTGTTGTATAAATCTTAATTATCGTTTCTCGCACTCCCAGGCTAGTGGCGCATAGTCTTGGTGGTTTCCGGCTGTCACTTTGCGACGAGTAAGTAGCATTTAGCACACGATGTATTCGAGCAAAACTATCACTTCCTACACATGTGTGGCTACAATTCAAAACTCTGACCAAGATCATCGCTACGCCGTTATTGTGTCCTCGTACTTCACCAACCCTTCCAATCCTTGATTACCTTCTTTGGATCCAGCACAAAACAATCGCTCTTTTCTGGGACCTATAATGGCACGTTGTGAGCAACGACTGCGAAATAGAGAAAGGCGCCGACACTAAAGTCAACTCGCTTACTTCGAATTGTGATCGACAATGAAGACCAAGGTTTTCTGGACCAACCTCCCAGCAAAAATCTAAGATATTCGTGTCTCCGAAGGCTCCCAATTTGAGGATCCACAGTAAAAGATGACGATAATATAACGGTGGAGAAGGCTCATTGTAATCGGTCAGCAGACATCATAGCAACGAAGGCTCCCGGACTTGACATGTTATTGTAGCAGCAGGGAAGTCAATGACATTACAGAAACGACCAACATACAAAAGAACATTTCGGAGTTGAACGCTAAGCACCAGGCATAAAGGGCATGCGTTGACCACCTGCCAGACGAGACGGAGCACGAGAGTTCAGCGCAGGAACATCGCCAAAAGTCTGGGATTGCATGTTAGAATGAGAACGAGAGGCGCTTCCGGGGACAGCTGTCGGAGCGAGCATTTGTTGACGTCTTGACGGTGTTGAAGGGACAAAACGTTGAGTAGCTAGAGATCCTGGGAGAGGAGTAGTCATCCTCGGCTGTCCAGAGCTGTTTGCGTAGTCGTTTCGAGAGGAGACAAAGCGAGGAGTCGACGATGGATCAGAGGAACGATCAAGAGGCGCGCCAGAACGAGGCAGAACAGGCGGAGGAGGCATCTCAGAGGTTCTGTAAGTATGATGATGAGTAGCATCGCGAGTTGAGGTATTTGCAGAGGGACCAGGAGGGCGGAACGCGCCAGGTTTGAATTTACCGGCGTGCTGGGACTCCGAGGAGGGAGGAAGCATGGATGTATGCTGTTTGTTTTGAGCGTGCTGACGTCGTCCGTGGGCTTGCCGTACAGGATGGTATTGCGAGTGCGCCAGAGAAGCAGAAGGGATAGCCTGGGGTTCTCTACTGGACGGAGGTGCGTACGCGTATTGCCTGTGGATGTCAGATGTTTAGGAAGGTTCAAATGTGACACAAAGTTATGATGCGCACTCGGAGATACGACGCGATCCAGGACGCTCGTTGGATGGCGTAAATCCGGCAGCACGAGACTGCCTGTCTACTTCTACTTGCGCTATGTCATCTGAAAGTGAATGTCCAGTTGAGAAGTTGGGCTGCTGGTGGGATGGTGGTAGAGTCAGCCGATCGGGTGGTATGGGTGTACCTCCTACTCGAGGGCTGGAATGCGCGTGGCTACTACCAGCACGACTGACAGAACTGACAGATAGCAAATTGAGCATACTTGTCGATCGGTTGGCCCGGGACCCTACCTATTAAAGCTCTGCATTGGTCTTTTACGGTGCACATTCCGCATATCAGAGGGCTCTTGAATATATTCGCGCAGCTGCCGGTTCTCTTCTTGTAGTTCTTCCAGAATGCTGACAACAGGGAGATAGTTAAATCTGCAGCATTACTGCCTTCGAATACACATACCTATGCAGCTCACTGGATTTCTGCGCGGAAGCCTTCATATTCTCTATGAGTGTTCGTTGTTGACTGCATTTGCGCTTGTAGTGTCGAACCAGAGATGCCAGTTGATTGTATTGGAACTGTGTCGGATTAGAACGTGCATGTGAAAAATAGGACGGAAGTCGTACTGATGCTGCGAAGGCGGCTGCGTACAGCGACTGTGGTACCGCGGTAAACCAAGTAGACATCGGCTGCTCCATCTGGCACAACCATGACAAGATGAAAATATATCGCGATGTTTGACGAGGGCACTACCTGTGCTTGTAAAGGCGTAACTTGTACATCCTTCTCTCCACATTTCGCACAACTTCGATCCGGCTCTAAACTCGAGGTTACACAACGCAGCTGGCGCAATAATTCAATACTACTCACTGATATGATTGTTACATAAAACATGGCCACACTCCGTAAGCCAGAAGGGAACAGAAGGTGCACCAGACGGTTCCAGATTGAATGGCAAGAAACATCGCGAGCAAGTTACGAACTCCCAGAAATCCAAGTCTTCTTGTGTTGTACCTTCGGATTTTGGCATTGTTGCTGGCTGAGAATAGACAAGATACTAAAGGTAGCAGAGCAGCGAGTACGACGTCGACAGCGATCAAAAGAACATGGTCGTCGCGAATCACGGTGCACTCGAGAATTATGAGACCCTGTACACGATCACGTGCGAGGGCGCGAATCACCATGCATTTCCAAGTATCAATGCGGCTCTGTCCTCGACTCCCACCGTCGCTGCTCTCCAGGTGAACTCACCTGCGCGACGCAGAGCACACGAATGAGTCGGTGAACATAAATTCGTACAATCGCAAGTTCTATGTTCGTCTCAAACAATCATTTATCTCACAAGCGCTGACCATTTCATGTCTCTTTATTCTTACGCCACACAGATAGTGTAGAGGATTGTAACCTCAACAACAACAATGGAAGCTATGCGCACAAAAATGATGAAACAGAATCGAGAGGCACTGCAGTCATCTCCCAACAGTGCTCGACTCACTTCGGGGCCGTCGACATCCAAGACTCCCAATACCACAATTAAACCTACAAAGACATCGTCGTCCGCTGCCCCACCCGGTCAGAAGAGTTTCGAGCATATCTTGAGAAAGGGAAAGAACTTCAAACCAGTCCGACGCATCTCTGTTCGGTCCTTGCAGGCTGATACCATTCAGCAACATGACGAATCCGGGGAACCACTGATCATTGAGGGGTTCCATGAACTGGAAACATGGCCGGGCGATGTATTCAACGTGGAATGGTTGCTAGAAAATCACGGAAACGAATGTAAGTGCTCGCCCGGTTACATTCCTCACCCTACTGACTCTTGCCCAGCGTGTTGTGTTCGCGACGTGCACAAGCGCAGTGACCAGAAAATGACCTTGTCAGAATTCATTGAGCACACACGGAAACCCGCATCTGAAGGTGAGTCCGAGCTAACGCGAGTGCCACAACATCAATTGTTCATACATATACAGCTCGGCGACCGTTGTATTATAAAGACGCCCATTGTCCACCAGAGTGGTCTGAGTGGGTCCAGACCAGAGAACTGATACCCTCTGCGTTGCGTCCACACAACGACAATGACCTCTTGAGATATCTGACCCCTCAGGTACGGTCTTTGAAGGTCGTGTCGTTGAATTTCCCTGACCATCGGTTATCAGGAAACAGTCGAATCTCTCATGTGCTACCTAGGCGCAGGGGGCACGCTTACGCCATGCCACAAAGATCTATGTGGTTCGTCCGGGCACAATATCATGTGTTACACGGAGAACAATGGATCATCGGTGTGGTTCATGACTGCCACTTCCGATGCGCCGACTGTCGGGGCGTTCTTCCAGGACCAACTCAAATCGGAGGTTGATTGGGAACGCTGCACCGTCACGGCTGAGCAGTTCACAAAAGTACCATGTACCGTCTATATCGCGGAACAGAAACTTGGCGACCTTATTCTTGTCCCACCAAGAAGCTGCCATCAAGTCGTGAATCGCGGTGGGCTTACTATCAAGACGTCATGGTCTCGCATGACTGTCAAGGGTCTTACCATGGCATTACGCCATGAGCTCCCGATATATAGACGGTGAGTGAAATGTCACTTGACCGGGATGCTCTCGCTGATACAGACGGCAGTGTCTGTCGACCCGAACAGTATCGCGTCAAGTACATAGTATATCGGTCTATGCTGCGGCTACAACAGGAACTGAGCTCGCTCATAGATGGCGTAGCACAGCCGGGCCAGATAGCCAATCTCCTCGCTGATCAGGGCACTCTCCGGAAGGTGAAAGACGTTGTCGATCTATTGCGATTATTCGACTCTATCCTTCTCGAAGAGTTCATCCCGGCCCAGACGTCAACCATGTTCTCCGACGAGCAGCAGATTCTCGAGATCTTCCAACCGCGCAGTTCTTCGAAGAGGAAGCCGAAGCCGTCAACCCACGCGACTCGTGCCCACAAGACGAGTTGCAACTTTGCCTGTGATTTCTGCGGTAGCGATATATTCCAGAGCTTCTTCGAGTGCCAGGAGTGCACGACTGAGACTGACGAGGATGAAGATGGCACTCCAGGCGTTGGCGATGGCCTTATCCTCTGCTCCTCGTGTTACGTAGAAGGCCGCACGTGCGCATGTGGCTCAATGACCCCGGCGCAATGCAGGCCATTCAATCTGCTCCTGGACACACGGAACAAAACCGCTGGTCTTCTACGAAAATTTGGAGAAGATTACAACGAGCACGTCGACTTGAATATCAAGTTAGTGGTCACGTTAAATCTTCGTGGAAGTGTTCCTAATGTGTTCTAACAGGACCCTTCGAGAGGGCGGAAAGATGAGGACCTCAGAGGCGGCGTACCTACTATGGAAGGCTAGGACTACTACCCCTAACCAGGGCAAACAACAAAAATCAATTCTGACATGCAGGCACAAACACACCGTGAAACGCAACGACTGTCTCAACTGCACCTCCTGCCACGGCAATTACTGCTACGAGCATCTGCTCACGTACGGTGTTCATTCCATCGAGGCTATCCTCTTGCGCAAGGAGGGGTGTGCCGTCCAAGGCCCATGGCACAAATGTCACACTCGCGTCCGTGAGGAACTCACGCGCAGTAGTACTGGTGTTAGAGATGCGGAGAATATCGAAGATCCTCTGCAAAGGCAGGCGATGGTGGCGCTTCACTATCCACGTTGTTCGTCCTTGAACCCAGAACATACACAACCGGGGTGGTATGATGATCCTGTGTCCGAAGCTGAGGTCAGTACATATAATTTTAGCCAGACTCTTTGTGACATACTTATCCGTCATCCAGGCTCCATCTCCGTCTACCAAGAGTACTCAAGCTGCCGACGTTCATGAGGCTGAATCTTCGGGCTCTATCGAGCAAAACAGTCCCAGTAAAGACAAGGGCAAGGCACCTCTAAGAAGACGGGGTTCTGAATCCTCTTTATCTAGTCTTTCAGACGTCCCGCCAGCGAAAAAGCCAGGTCCAGCGGTCTCATCGAGGAGAAAGGAGGTGTTTGATTGTGTTTTGGTGCCACCTCGACCGAAGAGACCATCTACAGATTATCAATCTGACTCTGACCGACCCATCAAACGTCAAAAGAGAGGACCCAAGCCCGTCAAGAAACCGAATGTTGTAAGTCTTCGTAATCTGATGGTAATACGGGCATACATTGATTTCGTTCAGACCGCAGATAGTGACGAAGACGATCGCCGTGTAGAGGAAGACTACGGTCGAAGCCTCGCTCAAGCACTCGAGAGTGCCAACGCCGACCCGCCTCAGTTCTCACCGTTGATTATCACCGGCAAGGGCGCAAATCAACGGATTCGTCTTAAACCCCCTGTCCCTCCTACGCAAAAGGAACTAGCCGCAGGACATGCGCCTGTGGCCTCCTCGTCCAAAGACACTGCTCCTACTGACCCTTCCGATGCACAAGCTTCTCCACGAGATATTGCAGCATCTCAGGCCGTGTCCTCTACTTCTCGCAAAGGCCTGGAGATACCCCGACCAAAGATTCGAGGGAAGCGCGGCCGTCCACCTGGCCGGCGTGTACCAGTTCCGACTGACGAACCACAAACTGCAACTGCAACTTCTGAGGCAACTTACGCTCCTCCAGACACACCTGCTGCAGCAGAGTCTTCCCGTCACACTCCACAGCAGTCAACCGCAGGCCCGACTCTTCCGTCTCCATCATCACTTGGCTCTTCATCTGCAAGTAAACCTCGCTCACGCGCAGCAGAAGGGGATGATTCTGCACAGAAGGTCCTGCGTATGCTTCAGACGTACGAGAAGAAGATTGACGAGTTGACGAAGGAGGTACAATCTCAGACCAAGCGTGCCAATACACTTGAAAGCCGTCTCGACGAAGAGACTCAGCAGCGTGCTGCCTTGGAGCGGTCTTTGAGAGAGAAGGAGAAGGAGAGCGAGCGGTTTAATCAGCGATTCACGGCACTGTCTTCGAAGCTCGCTGAGGAGACGAAAAATCGCGAGCAGATCACACAACAAATCCGCGAAGACATTGCTAAACGTGACCAGGCACTGAAGACCCAGATGGAGAGTATCACACGGCAGACTGAGGAGAGCGGTGCGAAGTTAAGGTCGGAGTTGGTTCAACGTAACCAGCCCCAGCCAGGGCCGTCTGCCCCGACTATCGATGCGGCGAACGTGGCTCAGCAAACATTGTTGAATCTAGTGGCGGCGGCCACACAGAATTCGATGATGGTAAGTCGCACTATCGATAAGCTGTGTCTCGATTCTTATATTGACCTCTCATAGCTTGGAAACAATGCTGTAATGGCACCCTATCAGTTTTCCCAACCTGCCCCAGGTCAGCAGCTATTGACACACGCTCAAATGCCGGCTGCCCCAATGCACGGCCAGCAACCAAGGATGGGGATGGCCACCTCTGCTGTCTACGCTCATGAGGTACAACCGGCTCAGGTGTACAACCCACATACGCATCTACAGGAGGACACATCTCCGCCTCGTGGTCGATCACCTTACGCGAACGGTGTGTCCTTAGGGAAACGCAGAGTATCGCGAGCCCCCTCCAGGCCTCGAGGTGACTATGACGGTCACGACCAGGATATCGCAAGCCCTCCCTCCCAAGACGAGACCGCGGTAGAAGAAGTCGACCACCACCATCATTACCGTCATCGCACTGCTCCGCCAACAAGAACTCCCTCACATCGTCGGATTGATCGCTCTGAGCCTTTATTTGCTCAAGCGAGACCGCTGGAAGGGCAGGCAAGCAGACCTGTGGCAGTCAACCACCATCGTTACGATCGCGGCAATCGCAGTGGTTATGTTCACCATGGCCCTCCGCCACCGACTCCCCAGCATCCACGGCGTGATCCTTATCCGACGCAGCAACGTCACACCCGTCAATAATTGTCTTCTTACCTCACGCACCCAAAGGAAAGGAAAGCCCTCCCTGTAACAAAGCGTCCGTGGCCGAAGTGTTTTGCCCAGTATCCTTTCTATGCTCAAATTTACTTCTACATGGCGCATCCCGAATAGCTCTAATGTCTGGAATCAACTTGTATCTTGTATCATATACCTCAAAGGAGCAAACTATTGGTTTTCTTGGCTATTCATACTTATGGAACAAACTGTCTGAGTACTCTGACCGCTGATTTCGAGAGGACGTGACATAGTCTTTGTGAATGCAGAGTGCTAGGACTTGACATGCATGCATGGTATTATCATTATGATAGATGTAATCAACGCTTGGAAGATGAGTCAAAAATTCGATACGGTAGGTGGGAGGTGAGTAGTCGAGTGAAGGATTGTCAAAAGGATCCAGAACAGCCGAGAGAGCAACTAGCGATGACGGGGAGGAGAGCCTGTAGAGGAGAGACAGAGAAATACGAGACGAAAAAGATGCATGCACTGAGGTATCCGAGTGTGTGATAGAAGCAAGCGAACGTATGACCCGAATCCCAAAAAAGAAGAGAGAAAGCCAAATACTCAAAAGGCAGAGAAGAGTGAGAACCATATGAAACAAAGGAGCGGATGATGTTCATGCGAGGAAGAACCATGGCCATCGTCGTAGCATAAGCGTGATCCCAAAAGCAACAAGGTATATGACGGAGAACGAAAAAGAGTGGAGAACGAGAACGCGTCCGAGGTCAACTCAACCGCATCTACATGTGAGAATCTGCCAGAACGTGTTCTTTGGTCGCTCTTCGCCCCCTTGTCCGTGGTAGCCATCTCCATGGGAGGCTCCATGCTCCCCACCCGCGGCACGCACGTTCGAAACCGCAGGCGGCGCAGCACCGACACTCGATACCATGGGCGACGCCCGGCCGTACGGTTGTTGGCTCGCAGAATACTCGTCAGCACCGTCACGTCCATAGGAGTCGTATCCAGCGTTCGCATAAGGGTGAGATGGCTGTTGCTGGCTCAGCCTTCGGATGGGAGTACCAACAGGCACGTTAACATGAGCTTGCGCAGACAAAGGCGTTACTTGCCCTGGAGTTTCTGCTCCTGGGGGAACAAGATTGCCCGGCCGGACTTGTTGTCTTGATCCCGAGCGAACGACGGCAGGTGATGGAGGTACTACACCAGGCCCACCGGCTTGCGAGGCTCGCCGTCTGTCATCACGAGCGCCATCTCTGCGTCGGGCGTCGGGCGCAGGTTGGTTCTGTACCTGTGCCAAAATCTGGTTCTGAGCTAGGACAGATTCCCATCCTTTACCGCCTGGATAGAAATATGAGTTGAGGTGACTGTAGCTGTAGATTCATACATATGTGCTGCTTACCATTCAGCAAGTTCCAATCGTACACTTGATCGTCAACGTCGCCATTGTTCTTCATAACCTTCGCGAAAAGTTCCCGGAGGAAGTCGTAATCTGGAGCCTCCTCGAACCCAAGCTTCCTGACATAATTCAGATAGATACCGAACTCCTCTGTTACAGATCCCATGACAAGGCAGGTGGCATGCGAGTGAGATTTTGCCGCGCACGATGACGTTGAAGAATCACTTACCAGGGAAGCCCTCACACAACTCCTTGATGGGCGTCGTTTGTTTCTTCTCACCAATCTTCTCGTACTTCTGCTTGTTCGTGGCGGCTTTGAGTCCCTGCCATGGCAGACTGCCTCTCAGGAAGTACATGAAGACGTGCCCAAGAGATTCGAGGTCGTCTCGCCGTGATTGTTCTGCATGGCGGCATAACGAGGTTCAGACACAGTGGTGAGACATGGCGCTCCATCATATTTCTACATGGAAGGAAGCACGTACCTCGCCCCAGGTGCGTGTTGATGCTCATGTAACGTGCGGTTCCACTTAATGATTTGCGCTCTCGATATGGTATATGTTGCTTAGTCTTTGGGTCCCGGTACTGCTTCGCCATACCAAAGTCTACGACGTGAATAACTGTGCAATATCCAAGTAGACATTTTAGCATGCTTATGAGCGCAACCGGGAGCAGCAAGCATAGAAACGTACTGTTCGCATTCTTCGTGCCCGGTCTTCCAATCAGAAAGTTGTCCGGCTTAATGTCGCGATAGATGAGGTTCTTGTCGTGTATTGTCTGTACGCGTGAAATCTGCAAGAGTCATTCCCATCGATGCACCACCATTTCGTTTGTCAGTGAACCGTGAGGTGATGAGATGGAAACAGGGAACAGTTGAATAGAGGGGCATACGGAAAGGGGGTGGTGGAGGAATGGAAACCAAAGGAGACATACCATCTGCCGAGCTGCCATACACACTGTCTTGATCGAGAACTTGCGACCGCACATGTCGAACAAGTCCTCCAGACTGGGACCCAGCAAGTCAATGACGAGGATGTTGTGTAGTCCTTCCTGCCCGAAGTGGTATATCTGCGGTATACCGGCTGTTGTGACGAACGGAGTAAGATGATTCAAAACATATGAGAGACCGTAACAAGGTACACAAAAGCAGGAGATACTGACTGCAGCCGGCAAGGATACGATACGACCGACACTCATCCCTCAGTTGCGGGGCCTCTGCTTTCCTTGGTTCCTAAGAATGCAAGACCACGTCAGTTCACCCATGCAGACGACATATGAGATAAAGACAAGAGGTCGGTCAACGATCCGGCGCGTCAACCGGAGCCCTTAGGAGCATATGTCATGACAGGAGAATGTAATGCTTACAAACTTGATAGCGACCGTCTGCGAGTTCAAAAGGTTAGTGCCTACAAGATCGTCGCATTAGCCTCCTCATAGCACAGCAGCTCAAGGCCTAACAAGTCCAGACGCACCCTCAAAGATGACACCAAACGAGCCCTCTCCGATTTTCTTGCCTACGCGGTAATGAACGCCGACGATATTGGGGGCGGGCGACGGATGTGCGTGCGACATGGCGACCTATCGCTCGTCGTTCTGGCTGTCTAGGTGGTCGTGAAAAGGAATGAAGAGGGCGTCGGGGACGAGGACTTGGAGGTTGTCGGCCAACTGGCCAGAGAGCTGCAGAGGCCAAGGACAAGTTCACGAGCAGAGGCCCTCCACATTATCCCAAGCCTCGGTGATCCCCGACTCTCATCGCCTTGACGCCCGGCTATACACCGTCGCTAAATGTGGCCACATGGTATGTTTTATTCCACTTTGCATTGATAATAATTCACTAACGCTGCGTTCGCAGCTAGACCCGCTACCCGGCTATCGTTCAGCAAGGTAAAGAAAGGGTACTTACTTGTATCGATGTACGCTATACGTATACTTACAGGCGCACATCGCTGGAGGCCTTCGCGCCTTCGGCGCTCCGGCCAGCAGCTTTGTGCGCCCCTTACTCAGGAAGCATCGTGAGCGAGCAACGAAACAGATAAGTTACCAAAGCCATTCCAGCAGATACTGTGGACAAATGTATTGCCTACGACAACCACAAGGTGTTTTGTATTTCGTCAGTACTGAGTGTACTTAATAGTAAGTACCCGCAGTACGCACTTCCAACTTCGCAAGGTTGAGGACAGCAAGCGCGCAAAATAGTCACGTGAAAATCACGCCATTTTCTCGGGAAGTCACGAGCGTGCAGAATTCAGGTTCGATTTCGCCAACCCCTACAACCCAAAGACCCACTACCCAGAGGGTAGCGGGAATTGGACTCAGAAATAAGTAAAAATGCTATTGTTCGACAATGGAGGTTACTAAATAGTACAGGGTGAGATGCAGGCAGTTTCAACAAAGCACGAAAAACAGATGTTATGAGGGGATATCCAGAGACACTAGCGATTACGCAGAGGTTAGGCCAAAAAGGTGGGTAAGAAAGGTATGATACGGAACAAGAGGGTAGAGGTGGTGACAAGGGTAGTAAGAAGAGCGTAATGAGCTGGTGTAGTAGAGTAACCGGACGAGAGAAATCAGATCCTGAGATCATACCTATCGGATTATACGAAGACATGAACACGGAAATGCGGGCACAAACCCAGATGCAAGGGGACTATCGGACACAGGTATAGGTGGCAGATGGGGCAACCGCCACAAGGAAACGCACGAACCACCCAGCAGAGATGCCCCGGGTCTTTTTGGAAGCTTGGAGAACCACCAGAAGAGAGAAGGGGAAAGACCTAAAGGAACGCTCCTGCGCCGCCTTAGTGGCCGGAAAACCAGTGAATAAAGGTGTCTAGCGGAATTCAAACGAGGTGCTGGTCGGTTCAGCAACGTGGGAGAGCGATAACTGTTGATATCTAGAAAGTTGGAAAACGATGTGACATCATGATCAGCATACGATCCGCAACACAAGGGTATCACCAACACTCACGGCTCTGAGTTCTGGTGGAAATAGAAACCACTCATAGTCGCTGCGACGGGTGCTGCTTGACGAGCAGAGGAAACAGAGCGATTCCTGCGAGGACCTCGGCCGAGGGACTCACGACGAAGACGGGGCGAAGACTCCGGCTTCGTCGCTTGGGTCTGCATCGGGGAGTCGCCTTCAGGCACATCCTCAGGAACAGAGAAGGAGTGTCCGGCTTGCGTCGCAGGAGGGTTGAAGTCCACACAGACGTAGTAAAAGCCTAGTGACAGAGACCATCAGTCAAATGAGCCATACAACTTGACGTGTAAACACGAGATGAAGATGAATGAACATCGAGCGCTATGGAGACCCGACCCGAAATGATATTTGGGTGGTTGTAGTGCATATATACTCTGTGTAGTACAAGAACCCACACTCACCTGCGAAGCTTGCACCACTGATATCCTGCACCCTGTGGTCGGGAACCAAAAACTTCTCCTTCCACCTCATGAAGACTGCTCCTCGATCGGCATCCTTCATGGTCAAATGCGGTTTCTTCAATTCATGGCGTACGTGCCGGAACGCCGGGAAACGAGCCCAGTGAACCATGTCTTCCTGTTCGGTCGCACCCCAGTTCCTGGTCAGGAAGCCATATCGACTGCCAATGATCTCCGCGTCGAAATAAGTGGTCAGCTCGGGCCAGTCATCTGTCAACCCTCGGATACGCAGATAGCCGCAGAGGTGAGAGGAAGCAAAGTCTACGTCCTGTAGTTCAATAAATACATCAGGAAAAGGCGAACAAGAAATGAATACGGGTGTCAAGGGGGAAATACACTTACCACGATGGTCACGTTCACGTCGTAGCTGTTCCTACCGCTCTTCTGGGTACCCTGGAATGTGGCACCCGGGTAAAGACACTGATGCCCTTGTGACCGGACACGCAGTCGGGTAATGTCGACCAGTGGATCGGGATAAGATGAGGTCACTTGTGGCTGCTGGCTTCGGCTGCTGGAGGCGCGGGATATCGGGGTAATAGTATGTTGAACTGCATGCGAAGTGGGGAGCGCCTGGTGATGGTGATGAGGGGCGTCAACAGCGACGCGGAGCGACTTGCGGGAGCTCGTCGAGGCCACAGACGGACGAGTAATGGAGGCCTGCGAAGGAGTCTGAGGCTGTTGTTGTCGGGTCGAAGGGCCTTCCATGGTAATATCCTCGTCGAGGCTGAACTGGGCGTGGTCCGAGTTCTGGGCCATGGCACTGGTAGAAGACGGCTGCTGTACGGCTGCCTCATTGCTACCGTCTGGTAGGGCTGCAGCACGACGACGCAACTCTCTCTCTACCTGGGCGAACAAGTACTCGCCCCTTGCAACGGAGACAGGAGGGGTTTCGATGCGATGGGCCATGAAAGTGTTGCGGCACGGACCGCAGACAATGCTGGCGTCGTTAGCATCGGAGTCGTCGTAAAGGAGAAAAGGTGTGTTTGGGGAGTCGACGGAGAGTGGACGGTGACACGAGGAGCATAGCTTGATCTGTTGCTGGGCTTGCTCGTCGTGCTGCTGGGCGGAGACAGCGGGGTGTTCTGACGGCATATTCGGTCAAGTAATATTGGCGAGCGTCGCACTCAGTAGCTCGCGCGAGGAGATTGTCGTGCGTGGGTGAGGCCGGTGGTGGATGTGGGAGGAGGAGGAGAAAAGTCGCTGGAGCGTGTGAAGGAGGAAGGCAGCAGACTAAACTGCAGGCACTCTCGACACGTGCGGCTAAGTAGCGAGACCCTTAAGGGCTGGGGACTGTTCCGTTGCCCACTCTGGCCTCCAACAGATCCTCAGTATTTCTGCTTCACCTCTGAATATCCGAGAATATCCTCTCACAGGCCTCCTAGCCAGCATCGCATTTGCCCCCGTCTTCGTCAGCGACCGGGCCCGCACACCAACCTTGACAGAAACCTCTTCCGTCTCCGTAACATACTGGCGTCTCGCGCACTCGGCTGTCACTTCTCTCGAGGCCAGCATTGTCAACACCGGCCTCGGACGCCAGCTGTATGTCGACATGTCAATCTCACTCGAAGACGCTGTTGATAGCAGCCTGATACCGCCGCACATCTATCTCAGACACCCCTCATCAACACACGATTGGCGCGAGCCCCGACGCAGCAAGAGCGCCGGGGGCGCTGAGCGGTATCTGGGGGATAGCCATCCAGACAATACAGAATCAAGCATCTCTATTTGTTATCTCTATAGCTCCCGTAACGGAAGGGGGCTCTCCTTCTTGGTCAATCCAGCATTCATAGCACCCTATAGGCCAAGAACCGAGGAGGCAGAGCCTCGTCGTGCCCTTGATGGTGATTCAGACACCAATCTAATCAACCCCTGTTCCTGCCTGTATATACTGACTTCCAATCTGGTCATAACATCCAGGCGTTCGTGGATTGCCAAACATAGAATCTGTTAAAGATCTACTATCCCACAACCAGGTCATCAACACCTCCAGCCTTACGACTAGTCCCATGCGGACCCCGGGAGATGTGGGTCCATCGTTACGTTGAACGCCCCGACTCGCCAAGGACATCCCTGCCGCCCCCGAAGAGGGCGCAAACTACACGATGCTACCAGACAACCGAGGATTAACCGCCTACAAATCCCGCTGTCTCGACGCCGAAATGGTTTTATGACAAGAACCCTTTCCGCTCCGACCAGCTGAGCCACTGACATCGCCACTGTTTCTATCCTGGCTCCAAAACTACGTCCAGTGGACATTCACCCGTCGGGCGCAGCTGCGTCATGCAATCCCAGACAAGCATGTTTCTTCACACCGCGCAGTCCCGACGATACGGAGCATGCTTCACGTGGATTGTTGACACAGTACACTGCCCTGTCCATTGTGCTTGACAAGCCCCGCAAAAGACACCTTCAACGCGTGTGCTGTTGCACCAATGTCATACCCCGACCTTGCTGTGCTCGTCGCTGCTCCTACACACGATTCCGCTGAGAATCGCGGACTTCTCGGCGAGCCCGAAGTTCACTGACATACTTGAAACCCATACGCTGACTCCCACCACCACCTCAATCCCGCGGTCTCTGCTGTAACTCGTCGTTCGGTCACTATGTTTCGTGCGTGAGCTCAGTGCAATGTTTTACTCTTATGTTTTGTCATCCGTACAATGATGTTCAGGGTTTCGTAGATAAAGGCCACGTCAATGGAATTGTATGGGTACCCGCTCCGCTTTTCTGCCCGTCAGAAGTTCACAGAAGCACAGAACCTAGCGAAGCACAGACACTCTCATGCTGCGGATCGCATGATCCTATCTTCTGACTAGCCGGCTTCCGCGCTGCAATACACCGCGACTTCAGAAGCATTGCTGGTACTCGGGGATACTGCACCCTGCAGTGCACAACTCGGGACTCTTCCGCGCTCTCGTTAATGTCGGTTTTCCGTCCCGGATCAGAGCCGCAGTCCGAAAAGTGAGGAATGGTCGTATGAAACTCAACCAGATACACTCTGACATACGCCCGCTATCATCCAGGCAGTCTCCTTCGAAGCCAACAATTCCAAGACCGGCGGGTCAAGGGGACGAATTGGCTCGGGAGAGGCTGGCATGATGACATGACAGATTGATCTCGAAGTGCCGTATAAGTGGTACTACACTCGGCTTCTGGCATCAAAAGATATGTATGTCCAACACGTCTAATACACGCGACTGTGACGGTTCTCGAATGCACTTCAAGTTTGATAGTCCTCTGGAGCATGGCGCACGTACTCGGGCTAGTGCATCGCAAAGTATATATAGTGTCTATCCCGCGATCATTCATTGTTAAACACGAGCATCCAGCAAAGCAGACCAGACTCTTCTCGTCCCGTCTCGCCTTTATGGCTACGTCGTCGTCGTGAACGACCAGGGCAGGCAAAGTAGAAGATAAGATACTCAGCATACGCGGTCCTACCTCACCATATGTCACGGACTCCAGGATATCAAAACATGTCAAAGTCGTCCGACTCATCCTGATACCCAAATACTGCTCATCAGAGAACCCGGATACGCTTACACGTTTCTTCTGTTAGGATATCAATCTGGAAGCGCACGACGTCTAGCTGCGGGATGCCGATTGAGGACTTCCTCTGCATGCTGACTTCTATTCCGTATACATAATCGAAGCTTCGGCATGTGTGCAAACACTATTCGGCGCTAGGAATGAGGCAAGCGACAGAGACTGAGGCCTGAGGACTGAGGGTCATCAGCGGAATAGGACGATATCGACGACTGCGCAGGGGCTCAAAAGATTTCAACGCACTGCAGGAACTGGCCGACTGCTAGATACCCAAGGAGCACCGGGCGTTCATCAAGATCACTAACGACATGTCCTAGGAGCTAAGTAAATTATGGTATCTGTGAGTTCTCTTTGGCGTTCGTCTAATTCCGAACCCTATTGCTCACTCACACGAGGCAGATTAACGTTACCGACTCTGCGATGGGCCTGCACCGAGCCTGTACCGGTACGTACATGATCTGTTCTGGAAGCACCACTCTCTCGGAATTTTGCACACGTGTTTTACAACCTTTTGTAGGAGCTGAACGTGTCCATCATGATCAACTAGCAAACTCGTACGCGTGGTTCGAATGCGCATGCACATTCACTTGTGGTTTTTAAGGTTCGTCGAATTTGAAGTTTCGTTTGAAACTTTGAATGTATCGCTGGCCGTTGAAGCTTTGAAGCATAAGCAGGCGCGAGCTTGGTACAAGTCGGTCCCGCTGCGCGTGGTCCAGTAAGTATGCAGGCTTAGGGTTTCACCGGAGGAGTGCCTTGCCCAACTAATTCTGCAATCAAGGAGCTGTCCTGTCCTCAACATATGTATATCTGCCAGCGATCCACGCCAACTTAAAGCACAGTAGCAGGCATGGACGTTACCAGAATTTATAGGCAAAAAAGCGGCCTCAGGAAGGGCATACGAAGTTCGGACACTCCACCATGTCAATAGGGCTTTCCCCGAGTGAGATGACCCCCAGCGGCACCCAGCGACCCTTCGCGGCACAATCTGGCAACGGGATGGTCAGCTATCGTGAATCTCGGCGAGAGTATGCCTGGCGCACATGTATTACTGCATATCTCGGCAAGTGCTTGGGCAGCACAGGGAGCGAGCGGTACATATCTCTTCGAAGCTTTTCTGCGCAAGAGATCCGAGATGCGGTCTGTAAGATGATGGAAGTCTAATCTGTGCTGTATGTTTACTCTGTGTCATGAACGCTTTTGCTGCGCGGCAAGATTGTCAACTTTCTCGACGATCAGGCGATGGTCTATGAATACATACCTGATGTCCTACTGCCGGTGATTGACGACCAAGTTCGCTACATGGCGTAGAAAGACGCAACCCAACTAACGCGTCCCAAGAAAGTATGCGCGCAATGTGTTGAAAATGAGATCTGTAATTGTAAGACGTAAAGATACATGAGCGTGACACCCGTCCTCGCCATCTAGCAAGCATTAAACAAACGTGTCGTACTATCGTGAGCAGTCAGATCAAAACCAAATAAAGCATCGTCGATGGCACCAATATCTTTCCCAAAGTCTCCACCGAACCATCCATTCCACAGTCTTCGCTATTCTTGAAAGTATTGTAAGTCATGAAGTGCAATCTAACAAACCACCGCTCCAAACGGAAGACGATCATCGTTTCTCGTGATCATTCGTGAGCGTCCCAGCATCTGTCCCAGCCAGAGACGTCTTTTCGTCATGTGTCCTGACGGCAGTCAATCCATCGTCACGGCTACCTAGCTGCTTCTCGACATCATCTCCTGGTGCAGGCGCAACGGCCAGCTGAGGTGCGTCAGCTTCCACAATTTTCTCCGTCTTGTCCTCTGGTATGGGGGCTCCAGGATCGGATTTGCCAGGGGCACCAGGGCGCCCACTCTTCAGGGTAGTTCGCTGGAGAGAATAGGGGCGGAGGAAAAGCACTATTATAGTCGATAAATGGAGGAGAGAAGGTAGGATCAAATATGAGTAAGTCGGCATGAGCGCAGTCATCTTCCACCTGGGACGTACCGAGAATCAATCCAGCCCCTAATATTGGCGTGTTGATGAGCCAAATCTTACTGATAGACGATGTGTAGGCGTGTAACAACGCGTCTCTCGTGGCTTGATCCTATGGTCATGTTCATTACACGGGAAGAGATGATACGATATGATACGTCAGCTGTTCATTCTTCACAAGGGAGACGGCGCGATGATACACATACAGGTAAGGTGTTGATTTGCCGTACTATTTGGTTGAGACCTGCGGCTGAGGTGTCGACACCGGACAGTCCAGGAATAGCGGCGACTTTGTGGCGGAGGAACTATAACAATCGGGAAACGAGATGCAGAGTGTCAGCGCGGACACTAACACGAGCCAACGAAATTTCAATCGACTGTGACACTCACACCTGATAGGATGGCCTGACCGATAGAGATACCAACTGTGCCGCCCAGTGTTCTGATTAATTAAGGGCGATACGCGTTGATTAGTATGCTGTCTTTCCATAGCGGACCAAACAAGATGTTGAACGGAACGCACCGAATGAAACCAAAGGTAGCTGTACTAGTGGCCATGTCTTTGAGTGGCATGGCCGCTTGGAGGCCGATTAATGGCGTCTGAGGGAGGTCATGAGGCTAAGCAACGGGCGTGAACAAGGCGAGATAAACGTACCTGGAATAGACATCCGATCCCCAGTGCCGATACGAGCAGGTAAAGAACTTTCTCGGCTCTAAAGCGAGTCGCCGTAAATCAGCTCACTTAGACTAGGAAGCGTTCAACCTGGCAAACGTACGTATTCGACTTCTCGTCAAGCTGAATCATGAGTCCGTATCCAAGAACGAGTATCACCCACGCGAACCACATGAGCGGTCTCCATTTTCCAGTCCTAGTTACGATCTGGCCTGAAGTTGCGGATACGAACGCGGAACCCAGAGAGAAGGGCAACATTCTACGCACAGACTTTAATTAGTGGGTTGCGAGAGTTATTGTGGACACTTACTTGACACCTGCACCCGTAGCAGAAGAGCCAAGTACCTGGAAA
The DNA here is from genome assembly GCA_037042295.1 of Irpex sp. Y119-03. Classification (NCBI taxonomy): domain Eukaryota; kingdom Fungi; phylum Basidiomycota; class Agaricomycetes; order Polyporales; family Irpicaceae; genus Irpex; species Irpex sp. Y119-03. The sequence goes on along the minus strand of JAXQKB010000954.1, from coordinate 233,195 downwards.
TATACCGGAAGATAGAAAGCCCCTGCAAAGAAGGCGAGTGCGTGGAAGAACACTGAGATAAGAATAAAGGCAGTCGTTCTTGTCTATAGATGCGTTAGGATTGAGTATGTCGAGTAGACGGATGTCGACGTACTTTAAACAGCCGAGGCGGAACAATGGCGGAGCAAGTCGTATATAGTTCGTTAATAGCGGCAGCAATAAGGATAACAATCCCGATGACGAGAGGCGCGATCGTTTGTGGTGTGTTCCCTTGGTTCAAAATGAGACAAGTTTTATAAATTTTATAATGAGTAAATATCGACTTACAACTGGTTTCGCTGAAGTTAAACCCTATGAGGACAAGGACGACGCCGCCAACAATGAGGCCGAATCCAATAAAGTCAAATTCCGAAATATGCTGCCTGAGGCTCTTGCCATGATGTGGGTTCAGGTTAAGGAAGAAAAAGAGGATTGCGAACGCAACGCCTCCAGTCGGCCTGAAAATAATGAGCAATCGTACATAGAAAATGCAAAGCAACTCACAGATTAATGAAGAAACACCATCTCCAGGAGACATGGTCCGTGAACACCTACGTCATGAGGGATAAGTATGGTGTGGGAATGTGCAGGAAGAACAAGCACGTACTCCGCCTAGCAATGGTCCGACTACGCTGGCAATACCCCAAGTGGCACCGATGAATCCACCGAATTTGCCACGGCTATAAAAATTCTTATGAGCGCACGGGAGAGAGGTAAACCGAAGATCACACTTACTCTTGCAGCGAGACGATATCCGAAATGGTGATCTGAACCATTTGGATAATTCCTCCACCACCAATACCTTGTACAGCTCGACACACAACGAGCCAGATCATGTTCTGAGCGGCACCACATAATGCAGAGCCGATCTGGGAGTGCGTTAGAATGCGAACAGATTCTCAGGGAGAAACGGGCGTACCAGGAAGATAGTGATCGACGCATACAAAACAGGCTTGCGTCCTGCAAATCGGATTGATTGGTCAGTTCGATGCTAAGTTTGGCTGTGTGGCGAGAGCCCACGTACCTACGATATCAGAAACTTTCCCATACACGGTTCCGAGGGAAGCGGCTGCAAGAAGGTAGGCGCTGGTGGGTGTCATGTCGATGAGCCGTGGATTACGAGAGCTGGAGAAGACTTACGTTCCCACCCAGCTGTAGTCCTTTCCGCCACCGAGGTCGTGGACTATGGTGGGCAGAGCCGTAGCAACGATGGTCTGTAGATGTGGCTGTCAGCCCTCGATAATTGTATGAGCTTTCAAGAGTACGAACCTGGTCCAAGGCAGCAAGGAATGTGCATGCCATCAATCCAAAAAACACAATGCCAATCCTATTGTGCGGCAGGACGTGTTCTTCACCCTGTTTCCATGATTGACCAGGAGCGTCATTCTTTGCTGCAGCAGGTGAATTCTGCGCAGGCTCCTGAGTTATGGTCTCCTTTATGTCTTGAGACATCTCCTACTGAGGCTTGCACAGAGGCAGACGAATTCCTGGGATCCCGAGGAGGTGGAAGCTGGAGAGCAACTCGTGGTGGTTGGCCATGCTCAGGGCTATTATATCCACAGTAAACTCGACGCTGTTAGCTCAACTTGCTCCCGAGTCCGGCTCTCGACACGGCATGACCTCTGCCGGCTGCCGGCATGCCGATTGCGATCTGTCACACTCACCGATGTCACATTTTCTGCCCGAGGACCAATCGGGGAAAGCAAAGCGATCAAGCGCTAATAGATCTGGCCGAATTTCATGAAAGCAGATTGACTTCTGCCGTGGTGACGCTGCCCTCGGCATCGGAAAAGACACACAAGAAGTGGGCGAAGTATCGTCGTTGGCGACGCAGTAAATAGCACAATTTCAATCACCCATAGCAGTATATAAGTTCTCTGACCGTGCGGACTACATGTCGAGTGCGAACGTTGCTGCTGAGTACCACACCGTGACTTATCCCGAGGTCTTGCGCCCGTGTGACGTGCGTATGACCCCCGCTGGCGCAAAACCCTCCATCGCAAGAAGGACAGGCATCGATCGCCCATGGCCACAGGCACCATCGAGTAAGTAGAGCGTTTGTGGTTAGCCCAATGGTTTGCGTCCTTCGACTCCTACAGGTGGCATCCAACGATATCCAACGTCAATAGATGGCCGGTGGCGCGCGGAAGCATTTCCTACCAGAAACATATGAGGTGGAGAAGTGATGTTTCGTAGTAAAACTCGAGTGGACGTAAAGGGTGTATAAACGTATCTGTCCGGCACATGGTTGCCCTTCACAAACTAGCAGTATAGCCTGGTCATGTAATGAATGTCACTGAATCGTCAGTACGCGTCAGTCGCTATGGACATAATTGAGTCCCTTCAGAGTCATAATCTGAGCACACTATCATACTTGCAGTGGTTAGCGACAAATAATGTTACAGACACAGTGAATGGCGGGGCCGTAATAACTTCTAAGTACTTATCTCATGGTTGCAAAGCAGCATTTATCGAGGCCTTTGGCTGTTGAAGGTAAAATACAAAAAAGAAAGGTAGCGAAGCGATGACCATGAGACCGCCAGCTGGTACCATGGCGAGCATAGGCTGAACAAGGCGCGTTCTTTGAGTCTTTTGGCTTTTGAGTGCGAGTGCCAGTGGCCATACCGCGATTGACGCTCGAGGATCAAGTGTCACGTGAGAAGTATGATTATGTAAGCGAGTAGAGACTTTCAAAGGTTTGTGGCTCGTAGGATTCAACTTGCTTGCAACCGTCATCTTCTCCCTCTCTCGCTCCGGTTTTTCTCTTCACACTCTTCATACCTTCTGTTAGAGAGTTGTCATGTCTGCTCCCAACATCCCCACCTTCAAGCTCGTCCTTGGTAAGCCAATATTGTCGCGTTTTGCATCTTTTGCTAATGGACCCAATCTCTCGGCCTTGTAAACTCCATCGATGCGCTCATTTTGTGCACTTCGCGTCGCAAACACGTCCTACACTAAACGTGATACGTTTTCTTACGCGATGGCGGGTGATGACTTGCAGTCGGTGACGGTGGTACTGGTAAAACTACTTTCGTCAAGGTATGTGCGCTCGTCTGAGTACCAATCCTGCAAGATCGTGACCTGATATCCCCTTTCTTTGTAGCGTCATTTGACTGGAGAATTCGAGAAGAAGTACATTGGTATGTTTTTATGCAATTTTGGAACTCAAAAACGCGTCTTTCCATCGGTGTGGCGGGCCTTACTGACGTTGGTGTTAATGTAGCGACGTTGGGTGTTGAGGTTCACCCTCTATCATTCTCGACGAACTTCGGTACCATCTGCTTCAACGTTTGGGATACCGCTGGTCAGGAAAAGTTCGGTGGTCTCCGTGACGGTTACTACATCCAGGGACAATGCGGCATTATCATGTTCGATGTCACCTCCCGCATCACCTACAAGAACGTCCCCAACTGGCATCGTGACCTAGAACGTGTTTGCGAGAACATTCCCATCGTTCTTTGCGGCAACAAGGTCGACGTGAAGGTACGTGCTCGATGGAATACTCAACTTTAGTTTCTTTGTTCTGAACAATCAATTTTACGTTTCGGAACCATGTATAGGAGCGCAAGGTTAAGACCAACCAAGTCACGTTCCACCGTAAGAAGAACATCCAGTACTTCGAAATCTCGGCGAAGTCGAACTACAACTTCGAGAAGCCGTTCTTGTGGCTCGCAAGGAAACTTGTCGGGTAAGTCGTACGCGGATTACGAATACCCTGTAGTCGCTAAGTTTTTTTGTTTATACAGCAACCCGACTCTCGAGTTTGTTGCTGCTCCTGCCCTCAAGCCCGCTGAGGTTGAGGTCGACCCCGTATTGATGGCTCAGTACCAGAAGGAGTTGGAGGCGGTGAGCCTTTTTCATCTGCTGTCTGGCAAACTTTTGCTGATGTTTCATTAGGCCGAGATTATTCCCCTCCCCGAAGAAGATGATGATTTGTAGACCTTTGTATCCACGCCACTGTAACACGACACTCGCTCTCCTTGCCATTTGTTCTTAGCGCATTTTCTGTGACAACATTGTTCAATACATACATACCGCTGTTGCATTATTCTGGACGTCATGACTCGTGTGCCATCAGATTTGCAAGGAATGAATATTAATTGTAGTGTCGCTCTCCTGCTCGAGAAACCCAAGTCTACGCAGCATCTTCTGTTTCTTGTGAAGTGTGCAAATTTCCTGTGCTGCTCGACCGATCGTGGCACATCTGAGATTGCCACCATCATTGCATCACGTGAAGTTACGTAGTTAGGGCAAGCCGCGCCCGTCATTAGCGCCTAGGGCGCATCAATAGATCCAACTGACCGAAACGAGGCTGTATCCCGCAGTAACCAAGCGCTGGCCGCAACCACCACCATCCCCTGCAAACAACTTCTAACTTCTGACTTTCACGAGTAAACAAACCTCGCTACTTACTTCTTGACGAATCAGCTGAAGAATGGCTTACAACGACAAGTCTCGCCCGTATAACGGTGCCTCCTCGTATCCTCCATATGCGGACAACGACAATTACTACTCCTACGACAGTAATCCTCCACCACACCAAACATACGACCCCGCTGGGTTCAATGCTTCGGAACCAGGACTCAATACGTACAAGGATGAGCCAGGATACGTTGCCGGAACGAAGGAGAGGGATACTGCTGTAGCAGTTGGGTCTGCTGATGACTTTGGCTCCTCGCGGACATTGGGACCGAAGTACGTTATTATTCTCCATCAGGTTTCAGCTCTGCTTTCCTTGTAACGTTATGGATGTCTGGCCGTGGACGTTAATGCTGATGCGCTTGCTTTCTGGTTTTATAGGACCTCACGCTCGGTCAAAAGATGGAGACATGAGCATCAAGGCGACCTCTGGACTCAAGGCGGTGGCTTGCGTTGCTGCGGACGGTTCTTTTGCTGCACCATTATGATGTTTTTGTTTTTCTTCATTGGCATTGTCTTGTCCTTGCTCTTGGTATGCTCCTTTATTCTCTGATATTACCTGTACAATGAAACTGATTATCTTGGCAATTCAGTGGATAAGACCGCCCAATGTTGTGGTCGGCGATATTCAGCTTGCCAATGCTACTGACTCCGTAAGCTTGCCCCGTCATTCTCTAGCCTGATAATAGATTGCTGACTATAATCCTCTAGATCAACCTGCAGGATAATGGTATTTCTGTGGTCCTCGATGTCCCTATAGTGTGAGTACATGACTCGTCGCCACTCCCACATCCATGATCTCTTATATGCCTTTGCCCTGCAGAGTCGACAACCCGAACTACTTCTCTGTCAGCTTCAAAAGCATTCATGCCGATGTAAGTACGATTCAACATTTCCGCGATGGTCACTCATCTCATATAACTAGGTCTTCTACCCTATCAACAACACCAAAGTCGGCACGGGCGACCTTGGGAAGCTCACCCTTGGTAGCAACAAGCAGACGAACTTCTCAGTGCCGATCACCTTGAACTATACCACGAGCATTGACCCTGGATTCCAGGTTCTCACCGATCTTTCGAATCGTTGCTTTGGCAGTACTGCGTCGCAAATCACTGTCGATTATACGATCAAGGTAAGCATATCAGATTATGTTTGCTGGTGATGGACTTGACTCAGACCTATCTTCTCTAGTTGGACTTCAACATCTTGTTCGTACCAATCAAGCCCACGATCAAGAACTCGGCTTCCTTCGCTTGTCCCTTCGACGAGAAAGATCTTGAGGTACGTCGGCAACTTTGCATTACATCGCATGTGATCACTTAACAATTTCCTCCTTAGAATCTACTCAAATCTGTCGGCCTCAATATCCCTGGCATCGGCTCACTACTGAGTGCGCTGTTCTAGTGAGGCGGCGTTGCCATCTTGTTTGGTGAGATAGATGCTGGACTTAGTATATGATCTTTTGTTATTGGACTTTTGCTATCTTTGCTTCATGTATACTAGCAAAAACCCGTGCGCTGCACGGGTGTTTGGATTATTGAATTCATGACATTCCAAGTTCAGTGTTCGATGCGAAGAGCTCGTGAGAACTTGAGAGGAGATACGTAAACTCAAAGGATTCCCGATATCGATGCTTCAGCTTCGATGTGACGGTCACAGAGCGCGCCCATCCCTGCTGGCCTCCGCGCCTTCGGCGCTCCGGCCAGCAGTGACAGGCGCGCCCCCTGTTTGATCATGAAGCAGAATCCGACTTTACGCTGCAGAAGCGGACCACGTATACATAGCTGGAAGCGAAGCATGAGCCTGCCCGCGAGAGACTTGAAGGAAAAACACAGGAAGTGAGCTCGAAAGTTCGAGCAGGGCGTGACGTCACGTTCGGGAAAACATAGCATGTTCCAGCCAATAATAAGATGTGTTAGAAAAGCCAGCCACCAATAGAAAGCCGTGTTTATCTCAACCAATCGCGACGCGTAGAACGCGGTGGAGCGACCGCGACCCTCTTTATATTAAAGAGGATTGTAACGGACGCTTATACGATATTCGTGGTATACACTCTACTTGTGATGCATCATTGCCCCTGACCTTGCCGCTGAAGTTGCAAGAAGGCCAACATCTGTCTGCAGCTTGCACGACGCATAATTACGGTAAGACACTAAACTACTGCCAGTGTAGTGCAGTTCATGCTATATAGCTGCCAATGTCGTCGGCTCTTCCACGCTATCAGTGCCCTCCGACCCGTCTCCTTCCTCGACGATCCTATCAACATCCTTCTCACTCAACTCCGTCAACTTCTCAATCGCCTTCTCCTTCTTGTCCAATTGGAATTGCACTTCGTCGCCCATCACCCCCTCTATCCCACACTCCTCCAAACACTTTCCGATCATCCCTCTCCACTTCATATGTCCATCAACCTCCTTGCATTCCACGTTCTCTACTCCTTGCACCTGTACAGACTGTAAGCCCGACACACCCCAACTGGCTCCCGAAGCCCTCGCCAATACGGCAAGGACGTAGTCGTTCGTACTGTACCCATTTACCAGTCTCCCCGAGACGACACGACGTACGGACGACCAAGCGGCTTCGTCTGCAGGCACAGGTGATCCAAATAAGAAGACATCTTGGATGAGGCCGACGGTCTGGCCTGGAGGGAGTTTAGCGAGGTGCTGAAGGGCTTCAAAGATGACTTGGGAGCCGAGGGAGTAGCCGACGAGAGTTATGGGCCGGTTTCCGAAGATGCGGGAGGCGAGTAGGGTGGCAAGGACTTGTGAGGTTTTGGAGGCGCGGGACTTCGCTGCCATCCAAGGGTTGTCTGTGACAATCGGGTATAAGATGTATTCAATAACACACGACTTGAAATGTACATGTGTTAGGGCGTACCGATAATTTGTCCGATTTTGAGCCATGCGGTGGGAGAGAGGGCTGCCGCTAGCGCTGCGAATACGGTTTGTTTGATGATTTGGGTTTTGAGATACTGCATGGCCTGCGATTTGACGAGGTTGTACAACGCGTTGGAAAGGTCCATCAACGCCTCGACTTCCTGATATGATATAAATACGTATATTCAGCGGTGAGTGAACGTCAAGGACAAGCAATCCTCTCACCCATCGTAACGCGAATGTATCCTGACCACCCAGAACAGTCCAGGGTGCAGTTACATCGTCCGGAGATTCCAACCAGCCGCTAACACAAAGCTTGACAGCCAATGTCTCCTTTGGCTCCCGAACGGGCAGAATCGCCAGATCCTCCACCTCTTTCGTATATCTGCTGACCATCTCTACAGACTTTCTCGACCCATAAGCACCGAACAGCGCTCCACAGACAACGGAGGACCCAGCGAGGCCGCTCGCCAATAAGCCAGCCGCGGTTCCTCCGACTCCCAACCAACCTAACACAGTCGTCACGCCCGCCCCAACGAGCGGCGCCGCCAGCCCACCGGTGATACCAACCAAAACACCCCCTCCAACCGCTGCGAGACCCAGACCGATTTTGCGCATCGTCGCGGTGCGCTTCGCTTGGTCCTCCTTGGCGGTGTCGGTTTTGGATTTGCGTTCTGCTTCTGCGACGGCTCCTTCCGGGTTCTTGAGCGTCGCTGTGATGACGTCCTCGTCTAGGGATCCAAATGAACGGAGGAATGTCCGTGTGTGGGCGTGATATGTTTTCGTGGATGTGAGGTTGATAAAGAGGATTGCGTGTAACAGCCGGTCGAGCTGTTTCTGGGGCGGCAGTGGAGGCAGACCTGCTGTAGAGGTGTCTGTCATAGGGTCTAGTTGTGGGCAGTGTCCTAGCAAGAATATCAGCAATGTAGTCTCGAAGGCGATCTGAGCTGAAATCTACCTCCTTCGGGTTCTTGACATGCAGCCCAGGCGTTCTCCAAGAGAGTTTGGGCCCAACTATTCAACTCAGAGGCTTGCGCCTGTTGTACTTGTTGACTTTGTGGGCCACCATCTGAGCTTAGAGCAAGCTCATTCTGAGCGTACATCTCGGCATGGTTACGGTGTGCAGCCAATCGTCGCATGACATGTTGGAATACCGCTTCGAGGTCTGGTCCTTTCAGCTCGGCTGGGGGCGTCACCTTTGTTAGATCACCTTGCGACTCGGCCTTCTCCATGGTTCTTCCTAGATGAATAGTTAGTAGATGTACAGTAAATAGTCAGATTTACTCAGCCCACGCACTTGCAATTGCTATCAGTGCTAAGCACAAGTTTGAATATTGGAGTCTTCTTGATCGACGTCACCGCATGTAGTAAACTTAGCTCCAAGGCACGTGAGAGGTCTAAGTAGTTCGCTCTTCCCTTCAGAAGGAGTACTAAGTAGATATGTGTGCAAACGGGGAGGCCTAAGGTCTGAACAACAAGCTTGGGTTACGATGATACTGTAGAGGTTCACTCTAACACTCATGAAGCCTCCAGTCTCCGAGTAGAGACTTCGCATCGATTACTGCCTTTGTGATGGGCTCATTTTGGCTGGAGAGAATTGGACGGGTCGCTGAAATGGGACCTAAAACAAATCACTCGCCTGGTCTGCTATTTATGAAGTTGTAAGGATGTAGGAAGTGTGCTTACCTGACATAGTTCCCCTTTGAGTGGTGATTTGTGCAGAGACATTATGATGATGTTCAAAGAGCTACGACTCGGATGTATGGCTGAAGTCAAGAACTTGAAGTAGTGTGGTGATGAGAGCAGGTTCGACACTGCTGTGTCCAGGTTAACCCAGTTGTTGGGTCTTGTTGGGCTAACATGCATGTCACGGTTCTCGTCTGGTGCCACCGTCGGGACTCTTCTGGGCATCCAAGAATCTAGATTTGACATATCTTGTATTGGAAGAGATCTAAATTGGGAATGATGAATCTCAAATGCTATTGAACATGGCCAACATTCACAGATGTTTTCAGAGGAGAAAACAAGTCGAAAGCAGAATACTTGAACTTACTTGCCGGGTTAAGTGAGCGGAGACGGATCAGGAATCGGGCACTTCGTAATGCCGCAACAGGCGCCCGGTGAGTAGTACGGACGGCCGGCACGTGCTGGGACAGTACTCCTCCCTCTCAGCTTTTCCGCTCATCTCGCCAGTTCTTTCTTGTCCTGAACGGCCACGAACAGTCCACAGCTCGGCTTGCTGAGCTCGCAGGATGAGCGCAACATCTCTCGTAAGTAGACCAAACTCACCTCCAAGGATCAAGTCTGACAGCGAACTCCGAATTAGCTGGCTGGCGCGTTGCGCAACCAATTGCGCCTCTCGAGACCGGCTACTCATTCATGCATCACTCTGCGAACTCTTTCAACAAGCACTCTGCTGCGTTCTCGTAGCTTGCAGTCACATCTACCACACCATCCCCAGCCATCTCCGATACTCGCTTTGGTCCCATCCCGCTCCTTCTCTCTCTCTTCCCTCGTCCCCAAGTTTCTTAAGAACAACGCTGCCACACCTTCGCCCGAAACTATCTCAAAGATCAATGCACTAGAAGCAGAGGCCAATGCCAACCCACACGATGTTGCCAAGCAAAACGCACTGTTTGCAGCGCTTTCAGCCACAGACACGAAGTCCGGCTATGAAGTGATAATAAACCGATGGGAGAGGATGTGCGAACACGTGAGTCTATCATATCATATACCCAAACTATGTATGCGAACTCTTCAATAGGATCCTTCAAGTCCATTACTCAGATCAGATGAAGCGTTCAACCACTACCTCTCGGCACTTCTACGCACCAATCAGCTTGCGTCATTCCAACCGGCATGTCGGAGAAGAGACACTCTGCTCGCCTCTGTTGGTGCAACAGCTTCTACTGCTACCTCTGCGGAATCATCGTCTACGGCTACAATCTCTTCTACGGACTCTCCTGTTGATGCACCAGCGAGCACCAGTTCATCTACTGCACAACCCGTCACCGCTACTTCTTCACCTTTGGCAACTCAAAGTGCAAGCCAAGCCGTGGCCAGTGCAGTTTTGGGCGCACGGTCAGTCGCTTCTACTACTGGTCTTGAGGGGGAGATCGCGGCCGCAATGAAAGCTGGACGTGGTGTACCTGGAAATCCGATTGTAGTCGAATTGAGCGAAAGTGAGTTCCGAAATTCAATGATAGCTTTATGGACTCACCGTCTGTACAGAGAAAGGATCTTGGGTTCCCGGCATGATTCGATTTGTCGTCCTCACGCTGGTTTCCGTGTTCTGTGAGTAACATCATTATTTCTTTACTTTCATGCCGTACTTAACTATCATTAGTCCTGTTGATTGTCTTCTCGGTTCTCTTGGACAATTCGGGACTGATCAAGGCTGGTCCACGACAAATGGAGTTTGAACCTGCCCAAGGAAAAACTTACAAGTTCAGTGATGTACACGGTGTAGATGAAGTCAAGGACGTAAGTACATTGCTGCGAGTTTAGTGATCGCTAGCCTTACCACAGAATATAGGAACTACAAGAAGTCGTTATGTTCTTGAAGGATCCGTCGAACTTTACCACATTGGGCGGTAAGCTTCCCAAGGGCATACTGCTCACTGGTCCCCCTGGTACCGGTAAGACTCTGCTCGCTCGTGCTGTCGCTGGAGAGGCTGGAGTTCCCTTCCTCTTTGCATCTGGGTGAGTTTCGCTACTTGAAGTACAAATGAACTGAACTTATAGTGCTTGTGTAGATCTGAGTTCGACGAGATGTTTGTTGGTGTCGGTGCGAAGCGGATGCGAGAGCTCTTCGCTGCTGCACGTAAGAAGCAACCGGCTATCATCTTCATTGATGAGCTCGATGCAGTTGGTGGTAAACGGTCTCACCGGGAGTCTCAATATATGCGGCAAACTCTCAACCAGCTGCTGGTCGAGATGGACGGTTTCTTGCAAAACGAGGGTATCATTGTCATAGGCGCCACTAACTTCCCGGAGAGCTTGGATCAGTGAGTAAACGTGTTACTCTGCAGATCGTGTTCTTACTTCTGTTTTTCTAGGGCTCTTATACGGCCTGGTCGCTTCGACAGGCATATCGCTGTCCCACTCCCCGACGTCCGCGGACGCACACAGATTTTGAAGCACCACATGCAGAACGTCGTCTCTGCGCCAGGTTCGTTTTACCATATTCCATCATGAAGATCTCAACTAACGTAAGATTCTTCTTGTAGAGGCTGATGTGATGGTATTAGCGAGAGGAACTCCGGGTTTCTCAGGTGCTGATTTACAGAATATGGTAAAGTGAGTAGAGACTACAACTTCTATATGGAGCGCGGACTAAAGGCTCTGCATTAGTATGGCCGCTGTCCAAGCTTCGCGGGAGGGTGCCACGGCTGTTGAATTGAAACATTTCGAATGGGCAAAGGTGGGACCATTCATGGCTGCTAAGTTTAGATGCAGTGATACTGAAAAGAACGTGCGTTATATAGGACCGTATTCTTATGGGCGCTGAACGGAAGAGTGCTTATATCAGCGATCATGTTAAGAAGCTCACTGCTTACCACGAGGTAGGTTCTACCACCGCTTTGTGCTGTGTACCAGAGTATATTAACGGAATCGTAGGGTGGTCATGCGCTTGTATCGCTATTCACAGATGGAGCTATGCCACTTCACAAAGTAACGTGTATTCCTCGAGGACACGCCCTCGGTTATGTAAGTTTATATAACAGTTCTTTCGCTTGGAGTCTGAGTCTCATCTCACGTATTCTGTGTAACAGACAAGCCAACTGCCATTGGATGATAGATATTCCCGCTCATTCAAGGAATACCTTGCTGACATCGACGTCTCCATGGGTGGCCGAGTTGCAGAGGAGCTTGGTGAGTTAACGGATGAGCTTGATTGTCTGATAGGAACGCTGACCATGGGAATCACGAAGTGTACGGAGCTGAGAACGTTACAAGCGGTGCTTCGTCCGATTTGGAACATGCCACCCGCATAGCGAGAGCTTTGGTCAAGGTGAGTATTCACTACACACGAACGAACAGGCACAGTCCCTGACTAGTCTGTTTTCGCGTGTGCTTCTCGCACACCAGAGATATGGGTTTTCGGCCAAGATAGGACCTGTAGCGTTCACAGATAGGGATGAAGCCATTAGCCCACAGAAGCTCGACGAAATAGAAGCGGAAGTACGAGGGTATGTATCAGTCTATTAAAACTGTTCCGCAGCGCATTGCTCGGCGGGTGCCGTTCACCGAAAGTATGGATGGATCGCCTCGGAACGCGCACACATGCATATAGTCCGTAGTCGGCCGCACTATGGCTGTCAATTGGCTAAATTCTCTTTCTGCCGTGTCTTCCGCGTTTTGACGTGTTCTTTCTTGTGCTGATATTTGTCTCTTTGCTCCGTTATCAGCCTCCTCAAGGACGGAGAGTCCCGTGTCATAGCTTTGTTGAAGGAGAAAGAACAAGAATTACACCGGGTAAGTCGCACGCGCTGCTTGGGTACATCATGGATGTTCCATTGCTGACATCATATGCCTCCCTCGCAGCTGGCCCTTGCTCTCGTCGAACACGAGACTTTGGATGCAGAGGAAGTGAGGAAGGTCATCAATGGCGAGTCAATACGAGCCATAACGGAGGTCATCAAGGAAGATCTTTCGCACATGGAAGCGGCAGCGACGGCTGCACCAGCCTCCCCGGCTACGGCGCCTTCCTCGGCTGTGCCAGACGGCGCATCGTCATAGCGTGCCGTTACTTTCTTGCCTTCTGTGTCGAGTGTGAGATGAGTTTCTGTGAGCTGTGTTGGCTATACCAAAGTTATTATCCGTGCCATGTAATATTTTTAATCTAGAATGCATTTCTCGTTCACTATACTCTTCCACGCTGGAGATGTTGATGAAGTATGGGCTTGAAGACACGGGTGCACTACAGGCCAAGAGTGTTTGGGCGTCCTCTGGGTAATCGAGATGCAATCTCAAGCTTACAGAAAGGTGCTCTTGCGCACAACGTGAGTCGATCGGTCTAGTGGTGCGTTCACCGAGCGTAGTACTTATGTCCAGTTATGTAGAGAAGTTAGGAAACAAGCCGTCTGATATCACAGCAGCAGCTTGTGAGATCGGCTGAAAAGTGCCTCCTTGGCTTGAATAGCGGCAAGCTTTGTCCCTGGGTCCCTGAACCAAACGCCACCACGCCTGGCACAATCACGATGCGATGGGCAAGTTCCAGACCTCAGAACGCTGACATTCTGCATGCTTCGGGAGTCATTAAATGGCATCCACGATGCATTGATTTGCGGTGGATCGGGCTCTCGCCCGTTGATAAAATGGAGAGACGAAGAGGTGTTTGCATAGCAGTAATGGAGCGGTATGCAGGCATGTGAAAGTTGTTCGACGATACTGCTACGATTACTAGAGATGAGATGGCAGTTAGATTAAGGGTCTTCGGCAGGACGTAATAAATCACTGTACCGACGTTGCCGCTGCGAGCTTGCGGGAGTCAGTAGCCTTAAAACCCTGGAACTCGCAAGGTAAAGAGTAACCGCCACATGTTACATAAAATGGCGCAAAGTGGAAGGGAGGTTCCAACGGGAGCTATTATATCTGTGAAACTGTGAGCTAGCTAGTCTGGCGTGTGTCAACCGGTGAGAAAGAGCATTTACGGTATTTTCGATATCAAGGATTTCTAGTCTTGTTTATTGGCGAGTCACCTATGCGTCGGCTTCTGATATACGGCAGATTAACCGCTCTGCCATTTCATTCTGAGCTTTGAAAGAATGGGTGAAGCTGCCATGAGGACGTTTCTCAGGCCCACAGGTTGTGCGATATGAATGAAGAGGTTTGCTGTCTACCTTGCCTTACTGATTATGTCGGGAAAGGCGTGATCTGTCATGATCTTCGTGGTGTGTTATCCTTGTGTGCAACGGTGTGAAGTGGCGTGTGAGATGCCCTTGTCAAACCATATTTGAACGAAAATGAGCGGATCTAAATCAATGATTCAAAAACCGATGAAAGGATAAACCTTCAGCGTAGTATGTGGCGGTGAAATAACTATTCGTGCGACAACGGCACCTGGTGCCAGCGTGCCAAAGAAGGGAGAGCCTCCCCAGCACGCCAGCGCAATATCGATGCCCGTGAATAGTCCTTTGCGATAGCTGCTTCAAGTTCTTGCGGCTAACCTTCTGATAAAGGATATGTCTGAGTTTGTCATACTCTGATGTACTGTAAGCAGATATCAGACGGACCGTATAAAAGGAACCGGTGCAACCTTTAACTTGAAGCCGCGGCAGCAGCATATGGTACGGCCCATTCATGCGAGTAAATCGCACCGGTCAGCACTGGCACCTGGCTAGGTCACACCTAAGACCATGGCACCTATTATGCGACGATAATATGTCGATCACTTTGAAGAATATGTCCAGGATAGTGAAATCTTCGGGAAAAGCCCTATTGGCCCGAACTTTGTATGCCCTTCCTGAGGCCGCTTTATACCTGTAAATTCTGGCGTGGCCCTATGCCGTCTTCTGTACTTCGAGTTGACGTTGGTCGCTGGTGTATATGTGGATGTTTAGGACTGGCAGGAGTCGTAATGAACGGAAGTGAACGCACGCCTGAGTGTCAACGGCGGCCACTTGTACATCCGGATAGATCGACCCAACCTCCTTCCGGTAAGTCAGCAGGGACAAAACCGAGTACTGAATGCCGAAACGGAGATGGACGTGGCAAATAAACCGTGATGGTCCGGTACGTAAATACAGTTGCAGGTGTCGAACGGAGCAGACTCGGAGTACTACTATTAGTAGTAAGCACATAAGATATTGGTAGCGGGCATCTAATCTAAGTCATTAATGTGCCGCTCAGGATTAATTCAATCGAGAACATACCAATGGCACACTCCTTTCGTGTAGGTTGCAGAGGAAATCTATTTGTTAGTAAAACACGTTTCTCGCTGTTCAAGTCCCTCGTAGTACTTAGCGGAGTGAGGCGCCGGGACTGTTCTCTTGCCCAAATTATGCGGGAGCCGAGCCAATGCTGTGAAGATGATTTACCGTTGGCTGAGCAATCGAGGTATGCTAGAATTCCTTGCTCCAGTGAATTCACAGGAATGCCAACTCCGCTGCAGCATGCGCATCTATCAGACGGTGACCTCCAGAAGCGGGAGCAGTATATATCGCGGACTCGGAACCCACGTGCCGTAAGACCCTGGTGTGGTTCCTCGAGAAAGAACATTATCTCGGAAAGTCTGCTTGAGATGTAGATTACGCTAGAAGCCTACCGACCCGTGGAAGTAGTGCAATGCTGCATTTGAATATTTCACAAGAGCGGATCGTCAAATTTGGCGGAGTGCATGTATAGACCGAGCGTTAACTCGCCTCATGAACCCTGCCGTCTCCCTGTCGCAAAGCATATGTCCACACTCCGTAGGAAATTTTTAAGTGTATGAGACTCGGTTAATTCCAGCCTCTCACGCGAGACGTAGATTCCGTAATTTCTGATGTTATATGGAAAATGGCACGGCCATGACCATGAACTGAGGCTATCGCAAGCTAGCGTTGGTCAGCCACGCTGTGGTCCCGATCGCAACTAATTTGGCCGGGGGCTTGCTGATTGACTGACTTAAGGATGAGAGGACTCAGTAGGGCCGACCACGACTCGAACTCGCCACCCCTTCCCATCTCCTACCTCCGCCGGCCAGCGTCCTCCCCTCCTGGCACCCACTCCCGCATCTACAGAGCCATTGTGTTGTTTCCGAAAGTCTGTCGATCATCTTCCCCGGGCCTGTGCCTTCGCTGACCTCACCACGATCTCACTTCTCGCAGATGTGCCACCGGCAACTAAGGTTCGACAAATACGTCGAATGCGGCCATTTGACCTTCACGGGCGAAACAAACATCGACTGCCATGAACGGGTCTGCACTCATTCTTCAGCCCATCCGTCAGATTGTGGCGCACCGGGCCAGTCCCCGTGCACATGCAGACGATACTATACGTAGGTTTAGCCCTACCACCCCCATAGTACGCTACTTACACCAAGGCCCTTGTCCCCTTTAGACAGCCTGAACGACTATCTCGCGATGTACGTACAACCTCCAACACCGGCAGTGGCTGACCTACATTGCCCCCGTGTCCACGCTAATAGACTTCCTTTTGGTCCAGGTCCCGGGAAAGTGTGCCAGATGTTCGTAACCCATAACCTGTCGTAGAATTCGCCTGCACCGGGAGGCGACAGACAGAACCCTTATGAGACTAACGACCCGCCATATTACGGTGCCCTTGCAGCTTGTACTCTACAACTAGGATCCCAACGCCACGCCATTACGCAGTATACGTTTCGCTTTAGCATCATTGTATTTCATACGTCGAGATCAATTTCTGCCAGCATGCTGTCGTCCAGCCCACCATTACCGTAATCGTCTTCATCCATAGGGACAGCCGATTGTTGCTGCTTCTCCGCTTCTTCTAGCATGAGTGCTTTCTGTTTGGCCTTATGCTTCTCGATATCTTCCAGGGTCCATAGTGAGATCCCAGTTTGATTTTCGTTCGGGTTCTGCGAGATCGTTCGCATGAAGAGCTTCGACAACGTTAGAGCCATGTCCGTGGATAGATTCGACGCCGTTTCTGTGATATACTGATTAATCCACTTTGGCAGCTTCGCCCGTTTGTCTGCCCTTGCAAAGCGCTACAAGGGGCCAAGACGCGTCAGTACGCATTTGTCAAACGAGTCTTGGTGTTGCACACCTTGTCCGCAAAGACCATGAGCCCCCAGTCTGTCTTACCACGCAAAACACGCCCGACACACTGCGCTGCATTACGCATGGCGTCGAATCCGAGAAATTCGGATTCCCGAATCCGGTACGCGTCGCGGAGGTATTCTAGGCGAGCCTTGAGTATACGGCTCTCAGTATACTGATACGGCACGCTACGGCAGGGACATCTCCGTTAAACTTCTGCGCGCATGTGTGTAATGGAGAAAATTTTCTACGTACCCAAACATGATGACAGCTCGCCCATAGTTGTGATCAAAATCGATACCTTCTGAAACTTTACCACGAGCGACAGACAGTAATACAGCGCCTCGGCCGTTGTCGCACGCCTGTGGCAACGGGGCAATGTCAGTACAAGGTGTGACACCATGATTAGCCCTTCATACCCTGCGGTAATTCTCGAGCGCGATACTTGTTTCGTTTGCATCGGGCGTTTCCACGAAGATCAGCTTATGCTTCCACACTTCATTCAGGATACCCTGCGAGCAACGTGTCAGGAAGAACGCAAAAACGCCACCTACACGAGGCAAGATGTCACAGGAAGAAAGCAAAGGACTGGCCGACTGACCATATCGTTCCACGCGGCCACTATACTCTCCATATAAAGATAACTCGGGAAGAAAGCGACCACACCATCCGGGACGATCTTGCTGTATTCGATAAGGATGCTACCAAAGTTACGTACAACCGCAGGATCGTTCCTGACTTCGAACCGGGAGCTGACGGCCACTTGGTCACTCCCGCGTGTGATAACCTACACGGCAGGTCTCATAAATTGAATTAGCGAGAAACTAGATGAGAAAAGCGCACCAAGGGCAGGAACGAGTTGCGGGTCAGTGTCATGGGATACGATTCTTGCACCACGGGAGTAAATTGCAGCATCTTGGGGTACATGTCTAACGGCGAGATTGTCCCAGAAGTGATGACCACGCTACTGAATCGCTCAAAGACCGGCTTGATGGCTATCGATGGGTCCAAACATCTATGACAAAGACATCACTTGACAACCCATAATCCACGCGGTATTGGACGTACGTGAAGTGGAATATAGGGTTCGGCACTGTGGCGTTGTCGGTCTCGAAAGGCTCTAGAATGAGCAGGAAGCCTGGTGACGGAGAGTAAATGCTTTATTGATGATTTGTCGATAATACGGCTACCCACCTTTCTCATACGTAGCAACTAGGGTGGCAAAGGTTGCGACTTTCTGTAAAGACGAGAATTCATCTATACGGTTTAATTCCAGCGTGCGGACCAAAGATTGTAATCTCTCGGCGCAGAAGCTGCCGAGATGGGTTAGTCAACCGAGACACATTGGCATCGAGTGGGTCCGCACCGTAATGGTCGTCGCTCTATGTACGTAATGTCTTTAAGATGCTGTAAGAAGGATAAGGGTGTTTCTGCGACGACATGGAGGACACGCATTCGAGTCTATACTGTGCTTATCAGCATGTGGGCATCCAGATATGCTGCCGCTGGATCTGACCTGCCAAGCCGCAAGAAAGTCAGAGAGCTGGAATGAGAGATCACAGATAGGATCACCGGACCTTCAAATATTCTACGAAACGCTTGAGGAAAGCGACGAAATGCTCCGCTTTTCGGATGTTGCCTGGTACGGCTTCCTTCAACAAGTCTTCGGGCAGCACTAAGGACATGATGTTATTAGAACATGCGCAGGTGCCAGACCTAGGAACAAACCTGGATTTGCCATGAAGTTATCCTCATCATTTGCAGCTTCTTGGAGACCTTCTACCAATTTGGCGTACTCGTCTTGAAGCTTTGATGCATCTGTCTTCTTGATTCTGCGAAAATATCGTCGGCCCGACATCGAATAAGCCGCTCAATATAGTAAACTTACTCCTCGATCTTGTCACCTAAACGTGTTACGCTCCTGGCAGCCGAGTCCAGCATGGGCCTTGTTAGGTCTATACTTAGTGACTCAATGCAAACGTTATCTTGGTAACGACCACGTCAGTCACTGCTCATTTCCAGCCAGGTTTATAGCTCTTACCGATATTGTGAGCCTCATCGAATACAACAATGGCGTCTTTAGACAACTCCTTCGACACCTGCTCGGCAACCTTCGGATCCAATAGGTAGTGGAACGAATAGATGATAATATCCACGAAGGGCATCTACAGCAACGTGAGCGCCGTAGATATAGTGTAATATAGAGCTTACCATTCGTCGGACAAGGAAGTAAGGGCATATCTTGTGATCTCGTCCCCGCTGCAGCACATCCGAAAGCGTCCATATTCCTGGAGGTATCAGGTTTCCGGGTTCCAACTTGCCCAGATTCTGCGACGGGTCAGAAGCTATACGGCTTACAGACAAATTTGCGGACCTCGTGCCAGTCACACAGCTCGACGGAGCCCGGGTTCTCCCGACCCTTCTGGCATACCGCGCTATTGGTCAGGTCTCGACATCTCGCGTCGACAACTTTGCCCTTCTTTTCTTTCGAAACCTAATACATAGATGAAGGAGCGTGTCAATATCGCTCTTAGGCGCAGTAGCATCGTGAGATGACATCTTTCAGTCCGCATTCGCGGCAGACTTGCTAATTTCACCATTACAGCCACTCCACGAGAGCTCACCTCAGGATGTATACATAGGTTCTTACGACTCGTGAGACCCAGTCCGTAGAACCCGCGCTCCTTCTCTCTCTGCTCATCTGTCTCTGCGCATTGTATTCTATAGCCCATGAGACGCTTCAACTCCGCTAACGCTTTCTCGATCTCTGGCACTGTTCGAGAGCAGTAGACGAGCTTCCGTTTCGTTGGGTAGAACTATGACATAAAATCCAGTGTCAACAGTTAGTAAATGGTGGTAGGGTAGCGTAACTGCGCACCTGCTGATATGATACAATGAGTGAAAGCAGAGAAACAGTCTTCCCAGTCCCCGAAGGCATTTCAAGTACACAGTGGCCCTAGAGAACAGTTGGTAAAGTCGGAAGGGTAAATGGAATAATTATGCTCACTGATGAGTCAAGAGTTCTTTTAAGGTCACACATGTAGGAATATTGCTCTGTTTGTGTATCAGAATGACACCCCTAAGCATGAACAAGACACTCACCAGGGTATATTCGATCATAAGGGAAAATCACCTAGTCATATACCGTCAGTGCGTCGCCATGCATTGCAGCTGGTATATCTCACGGGTAAATCATCTATTTCGAACTTCATGGTGGCTATAGACGGTCAACAACTTCTGTCTTTCGAGTAGGAGATGGGCGTCGGTGGCTAAGTCGCGTCGAACCTGGATTCCGAACGCCGCGGAACAATGAACTCGAGCGTCTGTACCACGTGAGAGCGCATCATTGCCTTGTTTGTGAGCGCTTGACTGAGGTCACCTCCGACAAGACTTGTTCTCCTCCAGATGTTTTCGCGGAATTTGAGACAACCTGCTTCATCTCTCTGTCGTCGCTCCGTTGCACGAAACTCAAGAACAACATTGCGAAATGAATCAAGGAGTCATGGACCAAGTACACCTACACCGGTAGAGCCAGCACCTATCTCGCCGATGCAGGAGCACTTCATGAACAATACTGCTTTCACGGTTGATTACTTTCGACGGTTTATCAAGTATTCGGCTGTTGGGCTTCTTGTTGTCTCTGTCACGACGTACACCGCCTTTGAGGGCGCGCACATGTGGGTAGAGAATGTAGAACTCGCGAGTGAGAAGGATGAGGGGGTGCGCAAGTGGGAATGGGACGTAGAGGCAGAGAGGTGGACGGGCGGAGAGAAGGGGGGAACCGATCCAGCCTTGAGATACTTTGGTCGTCATACTGTCCGGGGCGCGTGGATGGCGCAGCACTGGGGAACAGGGTCCTCAGGCAGTGTCATCGGATCGAATGCATACTCAGGTCGAGGTGGCTCTGGTGCAGGTGGACTGAATGTTGTTGAAGCACGTCTGGAGTACGCGCAGGCATTCTTGACAGCTGCTTTACAAGCAGCCGAAAAAATGTCAACTTCCGGAAAGCTACGACCACAAACAGCCACGGAGATATTGGCGCGACATGCGAACATCATGGAACGAATGGGGACGAGAGATGGCCTGTTCGAAGCTCGTTCCGAATACGAGAGAGTTTGGGCGAACTTACCTGGACAGGGCATTGATGCTGCACGGATAGCTCTCAAGCTCGGCGATCTCAATAGTCGGCTAGGGGATCGCGAAGATGCCCTTGCATGGTGGTCGCGAGCAATGCAATTAGTGCATCCGAAAGCTGGTCCACAAACCGAAAATGCACCGCTCAGCATACCAGCAACTCCGCCTACAGGACCTTTAGCTCAACGAACATTTATTTCCCTACTGGTGTCGTTGTCCGCGTTCTACGCCACCTCTGGACAACTGCGACAGGCACTGTCTGTCCAGGAGACCTCCCTTAACCTCCTCCGTTCCATCCGCCAACCGGAATCTTTCGACTCCACATCCCCACCACAAGCTCTCCATGCCCTATACGTGCTACACCGATCTGCCCTATTATCAATACACCACGCGGAAGTGCTTTACGCCCTGAGGAAGAAGACGGTTGCTTCAATGGAATATCTCGCACGAGCTGCCGAATCGTCGGAACGGGTTGCGCTTGCCTTGACAGGCCTGCCAACGATCCACCCAGATGCACCAGAATCCAAAATCCCTCATCCGCCTTCCTCCGAAACTGCCCTCGTGCCTGCATATACCAAATCTGTCTCCATGAGAAGGCCAGCAAGGAGTCTGCTCCGTGACGCTCGCCGGACGGCCGCAGAGGCTTGGAGTCTTATGGGAATCCTCGCAGAAAGCTCTGATGCACCCGGGTCCAAACAGAAAGCATTTGATTGCTACGAACGGGCCCTCGGGTGGGCAGGTGTAGCGGCCGACCGCGCGGGTGGTATTGGCAAGCCTGGTGAGGGCACACTGGAGACCGAGTGGCAGGTGTTGTGGGGCAACTATATCCGAGCAAGGGATGCCATACGGTTGGACCAGGAGAAGAAACAGAAGAAGTAGAGCTTATGCGCATGGATATCATTTCCTTCTGACAGACATTTCTATCGATGCGAGTGTTTATCACAACCCTCACGGGGCAGCATGCTAATTGAACGACCTGGTATCGATCGAATACGCTATTGTGAACTTGCGATTTCATCTGTGGTCGATCCTTTTGTATCTACTCACAATTGCCTTCGCATGCAGATCATCCACTCATCCTGCCATTGGCTGACCGTGTGCTCCATCCGACGAATCGGATTTATTCATCAACAATCCTATTGGGTATGGATAGAAATGGAATTTGGCAACTCCTGTGTTTACTGCTTACCACCGCCGACGACGACGGCAAACTTTAGGGTCGCATCATTTGTTATTTCATTCATCGTCGGTTGCCGGATTTTGGAAGATGGTACAAACGAGGATACACAAGGATCCATGTTTGTGCTGACGTGGTTTCAATTTAGACCAGTCAGGGAGCTCAAGGCGATCAAGCTCTGGAGGCTCATTCATTGGGCTGACTTGAAACCACGCCGCGGCACACGACCAGCCACCCTGCTTAAGCGTATCCTCAGCCCCATCTTTGACTTTCTCTATTCTACTCACGAAAGTCTCCAGCCCAAACTATCAGAAGGCCTATGGCGGCTCCTCTCAAGACGTCCTTTTCTGAACCCCTCTCCCTATTCACGTCTTTCGTTCGTAAACTCGGCGAGGATCGTGAACCGAAACATCCCTCCGTGACCACCCATCGTGCTGCGGGGACAGAATATGACACCCTCAAGGCCGCACTACAGACACAAATAGACACCCTTGCGACATTCGCTCAATCTGCCGCCAAAGAAGCTCTGGCCCTAAGCGAGCGGATCGGGAGCTTTGCTTTCGATGCCTCTGCCACCCCTGGCGGTGTCCCCCGTCAGCATCAGAATGCCCGCTCGAACGCACTGCATATGACGGACCGATCCACGGCTGGGTTGGCCAAGCGCACAGAGCAGTTCGCTACATTGATATTCGACATGGACCGCACCCGGTCGAGTAGTGAAGGCGTCGAGGACATCATTAAGCGCAAGAATCGCCAGCTTTGGGATATGTTTGATGAGAAGGAGAGCCTTCGAATGGAGCTCGAGGCCGTCCGTGCTAAGGACACCGGAGTCACCACAAAGGAGCTCGAAAGCGCGAACGAGGATCTGGCCCGCGAACATAAGAAACTAATCGAGTCGAAAGCGGTACTTGACGAGGACCTCAGGAAGACAAGAATAGAAGCGAACGCTTGGAAGTCTTTGGCTGAGAACGTCCAGGAGATGCAGGAGATGGCTATCTCCGCCTTTGAACGATGCAACGCATTGGAAAGAGAGAATATTGACCTTAAGGAGGCAATGGATGCATTCGCCGAGGGCTCGGCGTCGTTCACCATTCAGCAGTTACAGAAGATTATAACGGGTCTTACCGAGGAGGTCGCTAAGTTCAAGAAGCGAGAAGGCACTCTGAAAGAGAAAGAGCTGACGCTTCGGGATAAGGAGAACCACAGCATCATCAAAGCCATGCGCAAGCAGACCATAGAACTCAAGGTATGTAACGTCGCCAGCAAACACGGCCCATATCGCTTACGTGCCTGTTGACACTGTCAGCGGCGCTCGACACAGAGTAAGAATACGGAAAACACAGCACTTGCAACCATCGATTTGGGCACGAACAGGCCAGATACGGGGCACAATGCTGTATTAGTGAGCGCGACATTTTTTATCTTGCTTGCTGGTTAGCTCATTCCGCTGTGTTAGGCTCCTATACCCTCGTTCACGGAGTTCTTCCTCATCTGATACCTTGTGCGACCTTGCTTCGACAGTTTGATTTATGAAGTAATACGTGTTAGATCTAGAGTGATAAGTGGTATTACAGATGATCCGTAGCGGTGAGGTGGGTAAGATAGATGAACGAATGTACAATGAGCGAATATGAGTGTGCTGGTAGAAGCCGAAAGCGATGCAAGAAGGTTGTGTCCAAGTCCAGAGAATCAGTGATCGGAGTTCATTCTATATGTTCTGGCAGAGACTGCAGTTGATAGTAATCAAGTCTCGGAAGAGAGCAGCTGTGTGGAAGTAATCAGCATGAGGATAGTGGTGTGCCTTGATATGGTACTCACGAAGGACGATGAGAGCCGCGAGTACAGCGATCACAAAGATGTACATGACGGTGTACTTCACCACCTAGAGAGGAGTTAGCGTGCAGATTCAACATATGAGGACCAGTAACGTACAATCCATCGCCTCTGACGTTTCTGCTTCGTAGAGAACAATGGCGCACGAATCTGCCTTGATGGTCGTAGCCAGTCTGAAGATAATATTAGATGATTTCACGGTGAGAAAAGAGGTGTACTGACAGAGCATCGTAGAGTGGAGACGATCAATGAACGGAAGGAAGATGGGAGGCGTCAGAATGATCAACAGGATGTGTCCCAACAGGAAGTCAGAGCTCCAGAGGGCCATCTCCACAATTTTGACAAGGTATTCACGAGCCGGTTGCGAGAAAGCCGACGAGCCAAGCTTGCGACCGTACCAAACACCAGACCACCAAGCGATGTTAGTCTCATCCGACTTGAGTTCTCGAGACAGGAAGACTGAGATGAGGACCTTCTGAATCGCGCGTTGTACCGCGATGATACAGATGATACCAAGAACAGCGTGGGAGGCGTCCCAAAGCTCAAGGAACCACTAAGAAGAAACATTAAGGATTGTTCAACCCTGAAAAACATCACACTCACGAAGAACTCGAAGAAGGCCACCAAGCCCACGAGACAGAGCACATGGGCCAGGGTAGCAATAACAGCAGCGAACTTCTTCCACTTCATCATTGGGCCAATGAACAGCGAGACGAAGAACAGAGCCAACAAGATGGCCGCGTTCCATACAACTGGACCAACAGCGATGATCGCAATACGGATGAGAGGGCTTGGATTCTGCTTCCCAGTCTTCGGATCAGGGAACGATTTGACGAACATATAGGCAACGATGAAGATAATCGCCTGCACAATGGGCATGAAGATCTCGGAGAAGATGACCGCACGCCAGGGGGCCCGTGGCATATCTCCAGAAAGCTTCTCAGAGGGATGGCCGAGTTTCTTCTTCTTGTATCCGGTAATCATCGTCCGAGAAAGACGGCAATAGCCGTACCAGCTACTCTTGTGCGATCGCGCATTGCCTCTCGACATCCATCTCAGGAACTCCCGATAGTCGATGATGAAGTCGGCGAAGTTGAACTGATGAGGGTTGAAGAGGAAGGGTGCCACACAAAGAGAGAGAACTGAGAACCAGAAGTAAATGAGGAACGGCGTCCAGATGGCCATTGTTGCGTAAAGAAGGATGAGCACGAGCCGCATGCCCATGTAGATGCTAGGACCGGCGAAGCGAGAATAAAGGATGGTGAAAGACATGCGAGTGGTGGCAAATCCTCGTCCAGTGGCGATGTAGCGAGCTCCACCGAACGACAAGTTACTTTGGATGGACTGCGAGTATATCTGGGTAGAGAAGACCTCGAAGATCGGTGACAGCGACAGGAAATGTTTCCCTAAACGGATGAGAGCTTTGCCTGTCCCACGTTCGAGAAGTTCTATCATGGTGTGTTAGTCGGTGATACCACGTGCGGTCATCGTACGAGACGTACCTTGCAAGAAGAGGGGCAAGAAGGCAATAAAGAACACCAAGAAGATCGAGGTGATACATCTGCGGATCCAGTCGAAGACAGGGAGGAGGTTATAGCAACCAGATTGACCACCAATAACGTCGCCGTTCGAGTCTACCTTGCAGATAGCCAGCTGCTTGTTGAGCGTACCAAGATACAGCACTATGATGGAAGAGTCAGAACATAAAACGAGTGCGTAAACATATTTGCACTTACACGTCAACATGAACACCTGAATAGAGTAGATGACGAGGATGTTGTTGATATGGAAACCAGGATGACCGTAGTAGAACGACAAGAAGCGATCCATAGGAAGTTGCGTTCCAAGGTAGTAATACTCTCTGCTGAGCATTTGCTCACCCATACCAGTACCGAGTTTGGTTTGGAAGTTCAGGATAGTACCGAAACCAAGATCACGTCCTTTACCGCACTGGTAGTACTCCGAATGCTTGATGCGTCCACCACGACTAATAGCAGTCATACCCGCGAAGATATCCTCGTTCAAGTGTAGACCCTTCTGCGCCTTAGACACACCACCACGAGTGGCCATGAACGTCGCATTCAGGAAATCGGGATGTCCGTAGTGGAGTTTGGCGCCGATCCAGGCCAAGCACCGAGGTGTCATGGTACCGAACGTCTGTTCCTTGCCGGCAGCAATATCACCGAGCACACCAATATTCTCCGAGAAGATGTACTCGCGAGTACCGACGATGGCGACCGGGTGCTTCGAGAACTCCTTGTGGCCCCATTGAGCGTATGGGCTCTGACCGGAGACGTTGTACTGCTCGAACTCGCCAAGGATGTTGCGAATCTTCAGGCACTCCTCGAGGTAATTGTCCTGATTGGCATCGATGAGCTGGAGGAACTCTCCACGGTAGAAGATGATGGCGTGGTTCTGGTTGTCGGACTTGCCATCACCGAGGATAGGGTTACCAGGTAGCTCGACACGGAATTTCGGCTTACGCTTGCCCTTCGAGTCGAGCTCAGAATGACCATCAATGAGGACGGAGAACAGTCGAGCCTCGCCATTAGCACCAGGTTCCTCGTCAAGATAGGCGATCTGAAGGTCAGGGTACGCGCGAAGCAGGAACTCAGCATTCTCCTGCTCCTCCTTATTGAACTTGGCGTAGCGTTGCATCGAGACCGTGAACTTGAACTTGCGACGTGCCATCCTCTCCAGCTCGCGCTCCAGTCTGTCGGTGTTACCAACGAATCTCTGTACGATCTGAGGGTTCTCAACACGGTAGAGCAGCTTGATGGCCTTCGAGTAGTTCATCATGCCAGAGACCGTGCGATACAAGGTCTGGAAGCGAAGCGAGGCCCAGATACGTGTACGAAGAGTGTATTCGGGGGCAGAGGTCTTGAAACCGATGCAGTAGAACGGAAGGTCGTCCGCTCGCTTCTGCTTCTCGCTCGTGGAGGTGCCAGTTGGATCGAAACCGCCCGACTCCTCGGCAAGAATCTTGGTGTCTTTGACGAAGTTGTCCCATTCAACGGGGTGCAACTGCTTGAGGTACTCGAGCAACGTTACACGGGTGTTCTGATCCTGTTCCCTGATAATCTCGCGCAGACTGAGCAAGATCTTCTCAGAGTAATGGGGAACAAGAACCGTGAATGTGGGCATCGCATCGACAGGAAGAGGCTCGGGGAGGGCGGTAGTAAGGGAAGACGCGAAGAACGAGATTCGACGCTCGGCCTCGCCACCTTTGGGGAAGAAGTCGCCACTATTGCCGGTGTTGTTCGTGAAGAACGGCGGGGCCCTGAGAGTGCGGTTTCCGCCTTGCTCGGTCTGGTGGTACAGGAGCCGCTGGACATGGTCAATGGAAAGCAAGTGCTCGCGGTACATGGAAATGATGATGGCGTTCCAGACTTGCGAGACAAGGACCTAAAGAGAATAATCATACTCAGATGTGGACTCAGCAACGGATAGTGTGCATGTATACCTTTGGTTTGTACTTGACCTCCATTTCTCCAGTGGCTAGAAGTTTGGCGTAAATCCTCTTTGGCAGACGAGTATACACCTCTTGCCACGGGGTCCAGATAGACAGTCCAAGGGCAAAGGACCTGCCAATACTGAACACCACAACCCAGATGATATACCACAGGTAAGTGTCAAGGAAGAACAACACGAGCTCCATGATAAACATGATCGACAGCGCGAAGGGGACTTGGTTGCTGCAGAGCGCGGATCCGAAGATTTTGTCGTTACAGTTCTGGACCTTGGTACGAGCCATAACAGAAACTGGAGTACTGAACGACGAAGCCAGGAAGAAGAACGATTCGGTGAACTTGCACCCAAAGACGAGAACCCACAGGAGGATCGAGGCCGCGCGCGCTGT
The DNA here is from genome assembly GCA_037042295.1 of Irpex sp. Y119-03. Lineage (NCBI taxonomy): Eukaryota > Fungi > Basidiomycota > Agaricomycetes > Polyporales > Irpicaceae > Irpex > Irpex sp. Y119-03. The sequence continues at coordinate 205,154 of JAXQKB010000954.1, read as the reverse complement.
ACGAGTGAGGTCCGGATACGACGCAGTGAACGTCTGCGATGCCATGTATTTCCTAGATTTGCCAGCCACACGGTCGCCGAACATACGTCCGGAGGGGATAAGACCGAAGCAGAGCGTGGCGACTACGGAGATAAAGAACTGTACGATACCGATGATGAGAGGAATGTTCGAAGGAGGTCCGGGCTTGCCATCTACGCTGGCGATGTAGACCGTCGGTCCTCCCGTAAGAGCGAGGACGATGAGGAGGAAGACAAGCCTAGTGGTGAGATGTGAAGCGTTATGCCAGGTCGTGGGGATGAAATTGAATTCGGCAAGCGTAGCAGCGATCATGATGAGTGTGGCGACGGCACCACCCAACGCGGTCGCACTCCATGTCATGGGTGCAGACGGGTTCGCCCTATTGCTGGGCGCATAGATCTTCGGAGAGTGGAAGGCGGTGTAGAACCAGAGGACAGAGATGTGCAGAACCCAAATACGATTGAAGTTGACCAGTAGATGCGCAATGGAACGTTTCTCGTAGAAAGTCTTGAAAAAGACTTTATTCCATTGCACCCTGCTAAGCTTCATCCATCGTTGAGGCGGAGCGACGTCGATAAGTCTGGTCTGTTGAGAAGTCAGTCAAAGTCCAATAACTATCGTTGCTTGCTTACATTATCGTTCAGCACGATCTTTGCAATACCCTCTGGGTACCAAAACAGCTGATTGATATCGTCGTATCCGATGACCTTGTCGTGATCCTTTTCCTTGCGCACGAACTTCCCTTCTACCACCTCGTAGCCCTGGTCACGCATAAACCTGTACAAGGGCTTGATAATAGTTTCCAGATAGAGGCCTTCGGGTACAGGATCGACCCTGTTCTGGCATTCAGGGCTACGGTAGTAGTCGTCGGCACACTTGAAGATGAAACACAGGCATTCGGGTGTAAACCTGACGTTTCCAGCTTCTCCCCAGCACAGCAGGTAGAGTGCGATCTGGCGTAAGCGGTCGTAATGGCTCATGTTGTTCATAGCGTTGCGCCATCGGTTAAGAGCACTGTCGAGTGACTTCGACTTGCCGCTACTGCCTTTAACGCTCTTCAGACGTTGCAGACCAGGGTTGTTGGCGTGACCGACAGCATCGTCGAGATTCAGTTGCGCGGCAAAGTACCACTTCCTGTAGTTCGCGTGCTGTCCACCGATGTAATCCGCGTGAATGGTAAGAAGTGCTTGATTTGGGGTCATACGCGAGGCGCGGGAATCAAGCAAGTGCATCAGGAAGTCGTACTGCGGTTACGCATGAGATATGAACGCATTTGGAATGAACGAGTTGATAGACATACCTGATTACGCATAGAGTCCTTCTGAAAGCCGAACTTCTGCTGAAGATCCAAGAATATGTCCTCGATCTCCTCTGCGGAGATAGGAACGTTACGCTCAGCCGACCAAGCGGGGTACGGCTCCCTCGAGCCAGGTATATCGGAGAACGGGTTTTGGAAACCTGCTGTACTTGTGCTCATATGAGAGTCAACAGACCGAGCGTAGCCATAGTCGTTGACGTCTTCCGCACTCGTTGAAGCAGCTGGAGATGACTGATAAGTAGAGGGAATCGTTAGACTGATATTAAAACTCACATTGCGAGCTATATCGCCCAGGCTGATTGTAATAACCTCCCTGCGGGTCAGTCAACGGAACGCTGCTTCCATTGCGACTTCCATAGGCTTCGCTTCCCAGCGAGTCAGTCGAGTACTGACGTGTGGATTGGGCATACGGTGCCGGAGACGGAGTATTAGAGAACGGGTTCCGAGGTGGTTGTTGGGGTTGTCCATACGGTGGACGGCCGGCCATGATTGTAGATTGAAAGAAAGCAAGAGTTGGTGAATATGGGTATTGTTCGCGGTGATATCGAGCTTGAAGGATTCCTCGGCGGTGCTAGAATGCAGTGCCTATGGCAGAGTGAACGAGCGACGGCGACCGACAACAACTAGTGCTGGGTCAAACGAAAGAGAAACCTGCCACAGAAAGCGAAAGAGAGAGAGGAAACCCAGCAGAATGTGCGAGGCGGGGGAGGAGGACGAAAGAGTTGAGGGAAGGTGTTGCCTGGACGCCCGACTTGAGCGTTCTATCCGTGGGAATATCGTCTCTAAGCGGTGTCTGATGTTTTTGCCTCTGATGCGCTTCACGCTGCTTCTGGCTGATGCGTTCAGCCCGCCTGCCCCGAATTCAGAGCGTCCTGGCCTGCAGGTTCGTGGTGGATGCAAGAGAGAGTACACAGGACGGTAGAGATCAGTGGTTTTAGTGCTTTTCTTTGCGTTGCCAGTGAGGTCAAGGCACCTCGCGCTAACAGCCGGCATCGGCGCCTGGAATTTATTGTGGTCAATCTGAATTCTGCATCAGCTTCCATCTGTCTTCTGCAGTGTCGGGCGGGTTCGTCGCATGCCGACAATCACTCAGCAGGTCGCAGGCAATGCTTGCAGCACGCAAGGGGCTGAGATGTCATAAATTACTGTGGGATTACTGTACTCAAGCTCGCCTACTACACCAGTACTAAATCGGTCATGTCTCTTGTATTACTCTTCAGACCATACGTTCAACTCGCATGTCGATTTCCACGGCGACACGCTCGTCAGAACAGTCGGGAGCATTCTCCGGATCCATGAAGGGCAAGGTAAATCTCGCGGTCCAACACTTGACGTACTCCCACTCTTCCAGGCTTCTCCCGCGGGCGGGCACAGGACATCCTGCTGCGTAATACCATTTGCCCTTCCGGAATAATACCACGTCATCACCGACGGATATAAGGGTATTCGATTCGACATGCAGGAGAGTAGGACTTGAAGTGGTTGGTGCGATTTTGCACAGGACCAGCATGCAGTCGTAGGTGAGAGGGTTATTGGACCCGGTAGCTCGTAGGAACGTACGAGGTCCCATCCTGCAGTCCTTCGCAGCTTGAGCCCAAGGATCGAATTCAATTTCCTATAGAAGAATTGAGGATACACGAAGTTTGGGGAATAAACAGACATCCCGCCTTACCTTTGTGTTTTTCTCAATGAAGCTCTTTAAAGTCAAGCCCGCCTTCCACGGCCCTAGTCGCTCCTTGGCTTGTTCCCAGTGACGTTGGAATATTGGCCTAGCATCTGGCGTCATGAAACGTTTTATCGCTGCCTCGATTACTGGGTTTGGTGCGGACGCGGCCGTGTTGAATAACGATGGTTTTGAGGGTCTACCATGGCCCGTATAGTGAAGAGAGGGTTGTTTCGCTGTCCATTTGGTGCGATTAGATGTAGACTATCACGAGGAAAAAGCAAAGACTTACGTCGAGACATCTTGTCTGGCGGGATTCGGTGCGAACACTTTCCGCCCTATATATACCCGCGCCATGGAAACAAAGAACGTAAGAGTGAAGTAATCGAGGCCAAAGCGAATGCCATAGCACCATTGTCTTGAATGGCCTGCGTTCACATTATAAGACATCAGTTGATAGGGTCAAATTTGTGACCATGGACTTGAAGTTAGTGTCCTATTTGTGGTGGACGATCTTCAAAAGGCTCAAAGTCAATTCCGAGTCTTCCTCCCAAACCGTGACTGGCCGAACGACGAGCCAATCAGAATTTGTCACACACGTGATCGCGCATAAAGTTGAGACGTGCCATGAGCGCTAACGCGACTGAAGTATACCTTGAAGTATCTCGTCAACCACGCGTATGTGCGAACAAACACTTTTGTTTTACTGAACGATTACAACGTAAGTGTTGTGAGGAACGTATTGATTGATTATACCGAACGCCTTTTCCAGTTTATGACCACCAAGTCCATCACACTTTGGAAACGGGCCCTTAAAGTCTCCTCGGACGAAGCAGGCACTACCGTCACCAGTTATAGCCTTCCTGGATATGTTACAGGCCCATATGAGTCAAAACAAGCATCTGGTGGTGATGGAGCATTAACCTATATTCCATCCCTACAATCGCTATGCATCAAGCAGCTGATACCTTTTCCCGACCAGGTTCACACAGCGGGCAACTTCCAGATACCATACAGACTGCCTAAATCGCCTGGAGACTACGACATATTGCAAGAACTAATTCCTGGCTATTCATATGCTGCACAAACGCGTGACCAGTCGTTTCTAAAGTATGTTGATCCACGACTCTGGGCCATCCTCGTACAATTATACGTCGGCCTTCCGGAAGTCTTTCGCACATACAACATCCCGCTTTCCGACGTCCATGTCCCATTGTTGCAACAAATACCCTCGACTCCTCGCTTTGCGCTTGTAACTGTTCTGACACTGTACGGATGCGACCATATTCACGACGACACTATTGTAGAACTGCGGGACTTGCATGGTCTTGCTGCTCTCAATGTCGGTGGGACGGCACTGAGCTCCTGGGGTGTTACTAGACTTTCCAAACTTCTCCGCCGCGTGGAGAGTAGAGATTATGACTCTGGCCGCCGGTTGCTTGGCCCATGGGAACTTCGGATTTTATCACTCCGCAACTGTATGAATGTTGATGACGACGTGTATAAGGGCCTGAGGCCCTTTCCGCTATTGTCGATAGTCGGTTCGTACCCGAGCTCCTGACTTAAAACAGAGGAACTGATCTCTTTCTGACTTGTCACAGACCTGCGAGGCACTCGATGTTCGCCTACATCATATAGAACATCTGGTTTTAGGCCGAGCGAGGAACGTAAACTCTTTCACCCTACCCCATTGCACGCCTCCCTAATACACTTGGCCGACCATTCGATACCATCTTCAAACTCCGCAATACCCACACAGAGCGATACGCCCAGTTTTTACCCTCATCCACAGCCATTTTATCTTCACATCAGCTCCTTGAACCACATATCAACTCCCGCTCGTCATATTCCGTCACCGAGTATCGGCATCATGGATAATTTCAGAGACCGATCTCACCAAGGGCATCGGGAAGCATTTAGCTATAGAACGACCGGCATGGAGGATCGCGTTTGGACTGCGCCTGTTACTCCTTCCGGTCGACGGACGACGGACGAACTGAATGCCGTAGCAGATTTAGAGGCTCGTCGGCATGGCTCCGCAGCTTCTGCATTACAATTCTACATGACATACGCGTCACGGAGTGTGGAAATTCCCGAGTTTAAGGACCTACCTTCGGCTTGTGCAGGTCGCAACGTAGCGAAGCCAGACCTAAGGCTGCCTACTGGTCTCGCCCTCTTCCGACCACCCAGGCCATGGTCTGACCTGGTCGCTATCGCTGACGGCCAAAGCGTTACAAGCACTTCAGGTAAACAAACCTCTCTCCCCGCGAAACGGCCGCGAATGGAGATTGACGAGGCCCTAATGGGTGTGACCGATGCCAAACGAAGAGGTCATGCTCAGAAAGCCATCAAAGCGGTATGGGGCATGGTCGAACGTCGAAAGAGTGCGCCTGAACCTACTTCTAAGCCGAAGATAGGAATTGAGGTGTCTAGCAACCCCTTCATTCGTCGTCGTACGTCAACGTCAGAACCAACGATGCGGGGCATTCTCGACGAGGGGCTAATCCAATCTCTACGTCGTGACGAAGAAGCACCTACACCTGCCTCAACCACCACCAAAGCGAATATCTCTATCTCTGACCCGGTCTTAGAAATAACAGAGAAGTCCACCTTCCAAGGGCCCCCGCCTACGACAAAACCTCTCCGCCCCATCTCGACGCTCTCGGTACCGAATCGTCCAGCAGAAACGCCAAAGACGAGGATGAAGTTCAAATCCTCCTCGAACACGAAGCTTTCCCGTTCTATCGAGAATGCACGACAGATGACGCTTACCGAGTTTACTACCGGTGGAGGGGCGGCAAAGACATCGAACGCGACGTCACGAAACGCTACGGTACGCGGGTCTGTTGGCGCTGTCGTGGGGAGCTCCGTTGGTTCCGCCAAATCTTCTTCGACACCTGGTGCTGGACATGTGGGCAGTTCTACCAAGGCGAAAGATACGGGTCGGAGCGTCCATACTAGCAAGCGTCACAAGGAGGATGGATTCGGAGGTGCTGTGAAGAAGGGGAACACCCGGTAGTTTGAGTTATTGTTAGTTGATATTGCACGTGGAATTGACGGTATGCTGGCGCGGCCTCTCCATTTTACGAGCTCTGATATACTTCTGTTGACGACACTCTAATTGACGTCACCTTGTTCCTGCCAGTGGCATGTTCACGGACGATATGGGCATCTCATGGTCGGAGTAAATCACCCGCCCATTCAAGTTAAGCGACAGGAGAGGTACTTACCATCTGGCTGCGTGATGCGTGATCTCATTCGAACAGTACGTGCGTGCGATGGATGTTTTAAAATATAGCATACTATTCTCAGTGGTAGACTAAGCCCGTTGAGTGAACCACCCCTACATGGTACGCCAAGAGCATGACTAGGTGGTTCGATAGGAAATTCACAAGCCGCAAACACGATCGGAGGGTAGCTTATTCTACAGCGACTACTTACAAACCTACGGTGATGATGGCCATGGCGAACTTGGTTTTCCAATTTGGGGCAGCGTCTGTGCGGAACGGCATTGATATGATCCGCCTCTCGTATGCGAATCTGAGATTGACCGAGATATTTAGTGGCTCACTTGCGCCTTCAACTTACGCCAACAACTTGACTTCTCTCCTCCATCTCTTCCTCCCCTTCAAGCTCTTATTCTAGCAGACATCTCAGAAAATATTCATGCGACCTGCGCAACCATGGAATACGCTCAGACAGGCTCAGCGCGCGAGACAATTGCCAAACACTTCGAACTCGAGTTCACAAAGACACACGCGACTAATGTCGTCCCTGCCGAGACCTTACAGATTTCATGTGGGTGCAAGCTGGGCAGGGAAGCCACTCAATCCACGAGATAGACCAGTGACTACCAAGCCATTCCCCAAGGATCACCCTGTGGCACTTTGGAGAGACCATGTGCTATCGCGACCGAATGGGATCAATGGAAAACACATCGGAGAGGACTTCTTCTACGTACAAGAGGTGCGCTCCTTGCAAATCTTTCAACGATATTCAAACTTACCATATCTACTCTCAGATGCGAAGCCAGTCGGTAGATATCTTTCGCTTCTACGCTTCAGCACGGTCCTTACCTACATCGCCGTCCTCTGACCGGTTTGCAGGGCCTCTCGTTAGGTATAGCAGACGGAGTTGGCGGTTGGATAGACTCTGGTGTGGACCCGTCGTTATTCTCTCAATCCCTGATGTACCATGCACATCGTTACGCAAGGAACGGGTGGGTAGGCGAGCCGGAGATAGACCCATTGCAGGACTACGCTGAGCGGGAACAAGTGGAGGGTTGGGAGCTTACTCCTATGGAATGTATGGAACTAGCTCATGGTGGCGTGCTACGGGAGAGAGCAGTGGTAGCTGGCTCGAGTACTGCATGCATCGTGAACTTAAATGCTTCGACGGGGGTACTGCGGGCAGCAAAGTGCGTGTGGTATCCATTGGAAACTCACTCACAATTAATCGCGATATTTTTAGCTTGGGAGACAGCGGATTCTGTATAATACGATCATCATCCGTGATACACTTTCAAGAAGCCCAGACACATTACTTCAACTGTCCCAAGTAAGTCGCTCCCCGTAGCATACTGCACGCTCATTAAACGACACAGGCAGTTAACCAAGCTACCAAGAAATTCGCGATTATATGGTGGGATGTGCATGGACCCACCAAGTGATGCCGATACATATGACACGAAGCTTATAGACGGTGACCTCGTCATATTATTTGTAAGTTATAAGTGATCCCACGGAAGTGTTCAGCTAAATATACTAATACTACGTCATCAGACAGATGGCCTCTCAGATAACGTGTTCCCTACCGAACTCATCTCAATATGTTCGCTCGTCTCACGTCAATATGCACATTCGCCGCCACCATTACCACCCGCAGATACAACAGAACAGGCCCACAAATTCATCCAGACTGAGGAAGATGCACAAGTTCAGACTATTGCCGAGCGCATTGTTAACTATGCGCAATTGTGCATGAAGAACAAGAAACGTGTGAGCCCATTTGAGCGTGCTGCTGCACGAGAGGGCATGTACTTCCGTGGAGGGGTAAGTCAGACGTTCTCATACCGTGTTCAGAGACTTACTCTGCTCTTCCCGTAGAAAATCGATGAGTATGTCCATGTATGTCTCGTTATGAGGGTTTATCGTTAACACCCCTGTCACAGCGTGACCGTCATCGTAGCCATGGTCAGAGAGACCCTATAATACGGGGTCTCACTGGATTTCTCGCACCTACATAACCTTTCGCACGAGGCCTCAATGTACGTCACATATAGTTTAGTTTGTAAACCTCCTGTTAACGACCTCTCAGCACCGGTACTTAGGATACCCACCATCATACATAATCCATACTACTATCACCGCACACTAATTTATTCATCATTACCTTCTGCTTGCTTTCACTGCATCATGGATAGTTCCCGCCCTGTTTGTCATCATTGTCGTTGCAAACGTAGCTTGTCTTTGTCTGTTATTACATTGCATGATTATATGGGGTCCGCATGACCCACCGCCCAACATCATCAACCCTTACGATATAACCAAGATTCACTATCACCACCAATCTTCGTAACATACACGAAGAAGAAGTTTTAGAGGTTCCTCTCGATAAAGCTCTCGATAGCACCCTCAGCAGTAAGAGGGTACTCCTTGAGCACGACGCTGCCGTTCTCGACGAACGTATTCGGCTGAACAAAGATCTTGCGGGGCTAGTCACAACAAACTCATCAGTCACCACTCAAAAATCTACAACCTGGAAACAAACACGCACCTGCTTCTTTGCCAAAACGACGTTCCTGATCTCGCCTTCCCAGCCAGCGAACGGCGTCGTAAGCTTAGCGTAGAACTCACGTGCACCAGCACCGTCAGCTGTGCTCTTGCGCACTTGCAGGTCGATGAGGAGCTTGCCAGCCGCGGCACGGCCTTCCTTCAAGACCTTTTCGCGGTCGACCCGGACGTAGACGTTCTCGAGGGAGCCGTCTGCGCCACGGACCTCTTCGAGACGGGCGATGCCTGCCTTGATGAGATGTTGGGTGATGCCGAGACTAAGGGAATATCTTGAGTATAACCAAGAGTTGTAACGATGGCAAGCGACTTACCGTGCCTGCATATGTGCCTGTCCGTGCTTCTTGCTTACAGGGTCGTAGAACTCGAGGGCCTTGAGACCTGCACGAGCCATGAGGAGGAAGGTGATGTATTGAATGTCTTCAGCCTCCTTCTTGTCTGTGTACTGTTCGTATAAAGAAACACGTGAATATTCTTTGTCACCTTGTAAACAATGAGTGACTGGCCTTGAAGATCTCCAAGATCCGTGGTTCACTCGCCACTAGGGAAGGTAGGTGAGTGCTTCGATCGTAGTATGGAGAGAGATAGCTTACAATAGAGGGCAACAGTCTCCGCACGGCACTCTTCCATTGAGGAAGACACCTCACCTAGAACAGAGTCTGGAGTCTGACCAGCCTTGTACCATGAAGTTCTATAATATCCCCATAAGCATCTACTTCCCAGGAAACTCTCTTGTTCTAGATAACTCACATAGGCTTGCCAGTGAGAGGGTTAATGACCTTCTCGGGGTCAAAGTTCTTCTTCCCAGTTGCGTCCTCCGTGAAGAGCTTGCCAGAGCCGTGGCCGAGCAGTTCGTGGTTGGCGACCTGGAGCTCAAATGCACGCGAATCCCAGGCGTTGTAGAGATCAACATCATCGGGGTGGATGAAGGTGAGTTCCTCATCTGGGGAGAATGTATCAGAGCCGGGAACAGCGGCGGAAGACTTGTCTGAACATACTAGGCGCTTTTGCGGCGAGGACGTTCTATGTGATATTAGATTAGGGGAAGGGTTGATATCAAAAGATATTCAAAGCATACCGCAAGAGAGACGTTCTTGAAGCCAGTCGACTCCCTAGTCTCGTAGTAGTTCTATTTATATTATTTGAGCGAGCTGCCTGGTCTACATGTTCACTTATACGTACAGGAATCTATGCAAAAACATTAGTTGATAGTGACGTGTACTTTAAATAGTGTCACTCACGTTAATGCCAGCAGGAATTCCGCCAGTCGCGAAGTTCACAATCTCCAAAGCCGTAAAATCGGGCTTTCTGAAGACGTCTACCTCAAAGTCCTTACCCCAGGGCAGGACCTTGATCAAGTCAGAAGCGCCATTCACCAATACCTCGTACTTGGCACTCAAAGCCTTGTCCACAATGGCGGTGAAGCCTTCCCACTCGGCGCGGGCACCATAGGGGTCAACGTAGGTTTCGATGAAGCCGATGTACGACTCGACAATGGGACCGACGTCTTTGACCCAGTGCTCGGATGCCTTTTTGTGCGCAGGAATAGAGCCGGTCTTGAAGCTATAGAGACAGAGTGAGACGTGATATCTGAGAATGTGGCAGACGAACGTACGATTCGATGTAGCCGTCAATTGCGGCGGTCTGGTGCTCGTTGGCAGCATATTTCCTGGCCTATTCGTTGGGTTAACCTCAGTAGCTCCGATTGAGATATGATCGATGGCGCTCACCTCGGTCAAAGCATCCACAGCCTTGGTAAGAGCCTCTGAGAAGTCACCGTACTGAATCTTGACCTTGGAGTTTTCAAGCTGGAGCTCCTCGCCATCCTTCTTGTCCGCAGAGGCGACCAACAACAGGAACTCGCTGTCATTGTGCTTGAGAACACTAGAGCATTGCATAAGCAGGAATAGATAAAGCAGGAGAAAAATTAGCTATACCGAGTGTTCAACACATCGACTCCGGCCTTCTCTGCTGCCGTTTGAACAGCAGCTACTTCTTCGTCCGTGATGCTTTCACCAAGATAGTAGTTCGTGATGGCCCCATCTTTACGCTTTCCAATAAAGTTGCTGGCCTCTGGGGAAGTCGCGTAGATGTGGTCTTTCAACTGCCGTACCGTTGAGCACACAAATTAGTTGAACTGCATCACCACACACATACCTCCTCCCAAAGTGGCACAGCGTTCTTAGCGTTAGCAGACTTGGCCACGACAGCCGCAAAGCTAGCCTCGGGCAAGCGAGGGACAAACTTGCTGAAACCAAAGCTCTTGTAGTTGGCCAGGTTGCTCAACACCTGGAAATTTGACATCAATGAACAAGAATATGATACAGCCCCGATGTATGTTTACCTGGGCCGTGTACTGCAAAAGGTCAAACCACTCTTTGTCAGAGACACCAGACTCGGCTTTGAGCTTGGTCAGGTCACCAAGCTTGCCATCCTTGCTGAACGTAAGAATGAGTAAGTCGTACAGACTCTGCGCCTGCGGGGTCCATTGGCCTTGGATGATACGTGCACCCGCCCATGATGCCTGTCCGATGTAATGGGCGTACTTCTGCTCCTTGGGACTTTTCGAATATGTAAGTAGTGAAGGTAATTGAGCGACTGGTAGAGACATACGTGAGCTGCCCCCACGACTTTGTGGCGTTCAGGCTGCAATACGGCGGCTCGCGGTCGGCCAGGAAGCGTTCGGCGGCGAGGTTGGCGGTGGTGGTGGCCATTGCTCGTCGTGTGGGGTGGTGGTGGTTTGTTTTGAAGAGTCTCTGTGGGAGACTGGGGCTCTTTAAATTCAGTCCATGGCGAATTAATCGATAAGACGCTGCGCGGAGCATCTGACCCAGGCTTGTGCTCAGTCCGTCACAGATCGACGCAACCTCATGAGCACATCCTTCCCGGGGTCCTTATCTAGATCCATAATGCATCAATCCCGCCTCTTGCTAGATTAGGCTAGACGTCGGCTGTCCTCACGACCGGCCGTTCGCACAGCAGTGATCTTGACCTCCGACCGCGTATGGACTACTTTTCCAAGTTTCTTAGACCTGGAGGTCAACCTGCGGCTAAAGTCGAAGTGCGTGTTCCTCCTATGATCGCTATATCTACGTAGATACTGATACGTAGTGTTGCATTACTAGGTCGATCATGCTCAAGAGTTCCACAAGTCATGGACCTCGATAAAGGTTCGTGCTCATCTGGCCCGCAATTTCGCACTTTGCTGACGACAGCATAGAATACGCTCGAGCATCCAGATGAACGGCAATTGTCAAGGGGCATCAAATTCACAGACGTACCCACCCATCTCAAGTCGATCGTTGACGCATTGGTCTGGGAGTCTGCTCGCACAGAGGAAGGGTGGGTGGAACCATAAGTCGGTCAGTGGTCCAGAGCAAAGCATTGACTGCGTGCTGCAGTGGTACTGGGGCTTGTCTCGAATACCTGCTGAAGAATGGCACGTCCTGAACTCGTTACCTGTAATGAAGTGCTGACGAATAGATTTAGACGTGCTGGGGACACTCGTCAGGCTTAGCGAATCAGATCGACCATTCGGGATCCAGGCAGAAGTCCTTAGATCTGTCCAGAATATGGTTGTTCTCCTGGACGAACAGTTCCTCGTTCATTCTGCGGTGCACAAGGCTGTCCTACGTCTACTCCGTAACTGCGTCGGCGATGACATACAGGAACAGCTCGATGGAAGGAACCGCGTAGTGGGTGCAGCGAGAAACTCTGTGCGTAGCCAGCCATCCGAGTATGAAGAGGATTGTATGTGTTCTACTCATATCTGCGTATCCTTTGGCTAACTCTACCCAGTGGTCAACCTGTTGTGTATTCTGTGCAGTCGCATACGACACTATCGCGAGCTTCTCATGATCTTCTTCCACGACAAGCAATGGTACCGACCAGAGCCCCTCTTTGCGGTCGAGGAGGAAGACGAGGAAGAGGAAGAGGAGGTAACCGAAACGAAGCCGGTCGACGATGACATTGCCGAAAAGCAAGAAACCAAGGCAGAGGACGCCCACGATCCCGATACTACGATATCTCTAGATGAAATTACACCAGCTCCTCAAACCCGACCCAAGAAAGCAGAATACGAGTTCTTGCTCTTCAACTACCTTCTTCGATTTGTGCATCGCGAAGGACAGATTGGGGATTTCGCTCGCGCCGGCCTGCTCTTCCTCATGGACGTCGCCATGTCCCCCATAGACCCAGCTTCCAAATCTGGTCTCGACAACTTAGACAGTTCCGTCTCCTCTACGCACTCCAATCCTGACCCTCATGCAGACGCTGCTCTAGCTCTGGCCGAATACATCGTCGACGGTGACTTCTCTGACGTGTTAGCTGCTGGTCTGGCCGCCGTCTACTCTACCCTGCCCACAAAGCTGGAAATTAGCGCTCCTGACCATGCCAACACCTCTCACTCTGGTATGATACTTGGCAGCAACGCTATCGAGCTCTCAGAAGACGCGCAAGAGAAGCAAGAGCTTGAAAAGGAGAAGAACCGCGCTATGGGGGTCGAGGAGTCCGCGAACCCGGACTTCAAGTCACGACTCGACCACTTTCTCAAGCTGCTCGAGTTCTTACAGGACGTACTACGTCGGAACGTTGTTCCTGACTCTATAGATGGAAACCTGGAGCCTTCAGCATTGTTGGGTTCAGCAATCGTACAGTCTATCCTCGACGCAGTACGCCGAGTGTTCTTCGAGAACGTCTTGTACCCGTCTATTCTTGAATGCTCTGACAGCGACGGGAGCGCTGTCGCTGTAATGTCGTATATCGAGATCATGATTCGCATTCTCGAGGGCGGACAACTGGGCGATCTTCTCGTTGAGTTTCTAACCAGCGAAGACGACACAGAAGACTTCACCCGCTCTCGCATGCGCCCCCATGCTATGCTTGACCTCACGACGAACGCGCCACCCGTGGCTAAATCCTCGTCGCGCGCTGCGAAGATGCGACGCAGAAAGAGCGCGGCGATGGTCTTGTTGGAGATGGAAGCTCCGGAGTCGAGGAAGCCCTCGGAGTATTTTACTTCGATGGGGCGGTTTACTCTTAAGGATCTACTTCTCAGCTCTCTGCGCTCCACGTCATTGTCCACGGTGACTGCTGCCCTTCAATTATTACAGTCCATGCTTCATCAATACTGCCGGCTGTCCGTCGACAAGCTACTTATCGTCATACACGACCCTCACGCAACCAACTTCCCTCAACCCCTCGCTCTCCTTCCTCCGCCCGAAGATATACCCCCGACGTCAGAACACACCGACCCCGACGAAGAAACATTCGTATACCCAGGCGCAGATTCCTCTATCACCGCCACCGAAGAACCATCCCTCCAGCCCTACGACCTCTTCACACAACCCGGCACATCGTACTCCACCCACGAACGCGAGATGGGTCTCTACCTCGCTCTCGTCTCGCGCGTCGACCCCAATCACGTCGAAGACACCTTCAGCACCGGGTACGAGCACTACCTCCGTGACGCCCTCATCTCCCTCCAAACCCAAAAATGCACACAAGACCCATACACATCTCCTCTCGAAGACCGCGCCAAGCTGAAACATCGGCTGAACTCCAACGACCCGCTGTTGTTGTTGATACTGGAGAGTCTCGGGAGGTTCTTCTCGAATAGTCCGGAGTGTAATATGGCGTTGACGGGTGTGTTGGCTGCGCTTGCGCTTTGTCCGGATAGGAGTTTGGCTGGGTGGTTGACGTTCGCGGCGAAGGAGGGTGAAGACGGCGGGGTACAACCGTCGACAAGGGGAGTGAACGACTATATGGACTTTAGCTATGATGGGGATGGTGACGACCGCTCGATCGACTGGAGGATAGAAGATCAGCTCTCGTCGGGCCAGTACATTCTCCCTGCGTCAAGCCTCGACGAGAAATCTCGACCTGTGGTGTACACGGTGTTGCACGGACTGGTCACCCAGCTCGAGCGGTACAGACAATTGGTAGACGGGTTCGACCAGTTCTTGAGGGAGCGCAGGCAGGGATTGCTGTTCTCCGAGAACCTCACGGACGCGTTGAACCTCGCTCTGGAGCTCGAAGGCGCGTTCACCCCCGCACCACCAAAAAGCGCACAACCCAGCACACCTTCAACCTCACTTGATGGTTCTACGACACCACGACCCAAGCCAAAGTCAAAGACCTCCTCGTCCTTCCTATCGTTCGTGTCTCCTCGGAAGGCCAAACCCAAGACACCATCCATCGACGCCTCCATCGGCCAGCCCAAGTCGAGCAAAATCGAGACGAGTCCTTTCGGGCCACATTATCGTAGGACAGGCTCCATCGTCGTCGAACCGTTCGCCGCCCCGCTGCCCTCCTCCGGGCCATGGACGCCCGCGCAGCCCACACGCTGGAACGACGACGAAGAGGACGTACTCGCCTCGTCTAACCAATGGGGCGGGGGCGGAGGGAGTGGTGAGGGAGGGTTCACGGCGGAGCCGACGCATCAGACGTATGAGGAGGAGCGCCAGAGACAGCAGTCCCAGCGGGCGAGCACGGTGACGCTTTCGTTGTTGCTTGATAATGTGGTTATTTTGGAGGAGTCGATTAAGGAGCTGGCGGCGATTGTGCATGCGAGGAGGAGTCTTGGGATCGATTCGATACGGTATTTGTAGTTTGGTTCGAATCTTTGGATGGTTGAGCATATGCATTACTATATTTATTTGAAACGATGAGATGTGGAACTTGGGGGATAGTACGACAAGGTATAAGGGTGGTACATACAAAACACGAGAGCAAGCAGTGCTAGAGAGGAGAACGATAAATCAAGTCTGTAGGTACTATGCTATGTCACTTGGCCTTCCTTCCCTTAGCCCCACGTTTGCCCTTCGTCTCACTAGCCTCAGCCTTCGACGACGGCTTCGCCTTATCCGCAAACAGCTTCTTCTGCAGCTTCTCAAACTCCTCGTCGTCAATCTCCGGCGGCGGA
Source organism: Irpex sp. Y119-03 (assembly GCA_037042295.1). Classification (NCBI taxonomy): domain Eukaryota; kingdom Fungi; phylum Basidiomycota; class Agaricomycetes; order Polyporales; family Irpicaceae; genus Irpex; species Irpex sp. Y119-03. The sequence continues at coordinate 189,444 of JAXQKB010000954.1, read as the reverse complement.
GGAACACCCACTCCTCTCCGCGGTCGCTTCTTCGGGGACGCCTGCACCTCCTCCTCCTCCTCGTCCTCCACAGCCTTCCCTCGTTTCTTCTTACCGCCCTTTTCTGGCTCAGCGTACTTTGCAGCCAGGCTGTCAAAGAACCCGTCCATGTTCTTTCGCTTTTTGAGTATAAGAGCTTGCAGCGCAGACGTATCCTCTTCGTCTTCTTCGTCATCCTTCGCCGTAGCTTTGGCTTTGCCCTTCCCTTTGGCAGCGCGTTTCGAGCGAGGCTTTCCACTCCCATAGAACTCGTCCCAGACACCGAGCTCCTTCGCCAATTCCTCGGCCTCGGCTGCCTCTTTCTCTCCTTGCTTCTTGCGGACGAGTTTCGCTTTCTCGTCTTTAATGCTACGTTCCCACGTCTTGAGCGAGGGCAGGTCGCCTTTCTTTATCAGGTCTGAGATGATGACTATGAAGCGGGCTTCGTCGTCGAATGTAGAGTGGGGGATGTGCTCCATGATGGTGTCGATAGAGCCGTCATGCTCTAGGTATGCGGTCTTCAGGTCTTCTATCTCGTCTTGCGAACCTATCGACCGACGTCAGATACGTATGTGTGATCATTTATGTAGAGCATACCTTGATACTCTTTCTTTAGTTCATCTAGCTTCTGCTTCGTGACCCTCTCGAATAGGTCCTCAAAGTACGCCTCCCATCCGTCCTCCCCAGCACCCAAATCGAATCCCTCGTCCGTCCTTCCAGTCTTGTCGTACCTCTCCCTCTTCGTCGCGTCACTCAGAATCGTATACGCAAAGCCAATCTGCTGAAACTTGAGAGCTTGAGCAGCCTTCGCGTCGTCGTCCTTTGCTGCATGCTTGTCAGGATGGTGGATCAACGCGAGCTTGCGATAGGCCTTCTTTATCTCCTCTGGTTTCGCCTCTTTGGTGAGAGACAATACTACATACAGGTCGACAGACTCGGGCTCGACATCGGGGAAGAACTGGGAGATGGGATCGGGGCGGTCGTCCATGGCGTCCTCGAAGTCGTTGGCAGTGGTGGGGATCGTCGCGGTTAACACCAAGACGCGTCGTGACACGCCACAACGCGGTCTGTCACGCTCCACGTGACCAGGCCCAAGAACTCGGCGTCCACTACTTTGAGTACGCCCTCGCTCATTACTTTTGGTACCCAAAAATATCCTAGTAAGTCTCTCATCTGTACTCAACCGTCGACTTAGCCGAGCTGATCCTCCTCAGATAGTATTATTAATGGCCCTTTCGCACAACTCAGAAACAAATCCCGTCACACAAACCTCATCTAATCCATCGAATTTCCTGGAGCGAGGGTCCACAAAACCAACCAACTCGGCTCGTATTCCTCAGACGGAGGATATCAATATTTCGGGCCAACATCTTCTCTCACTGCCCAGCGAGATCCTTGCGGTCATTTTCATACACTTTTCCGCTATCTCCCCCCTTTGTCTCTCGGACCTCTGTCGTCACCTCGACATCCACGATGCGCGAGTTCAGCGCCTCGGATGGATGAACATCACTCATGTCTGCACTCGTCTACGCAATATCGCCCTGGGGATGCCCATGCTGTGGGCCTCTCTCGTCCTCGCCGAAGATTCTACACGCTGGCTTTCGGAAGTGTTGCATCGCTCCGGCGATCAACCACTCACGCTGTCTCTTCACAAAGCTTTTGGGCGGTACAAGTTCGACCATCGCAAAAAGGCTTATGCAGTTCTCACCGAACCGTGCCATCTATCGAGGGTAAAATCTGTTACCATCAGCGACCTGCACGGATGGCGCCCTTTCGCTCGCACGCTACTCACACAACCTGCTCCACAGCTTGAAGATCTCGTCCTAGGGCCCAAAGAGTTGCACCCGGTGTTCGGTTTACACAAGGTGAAGATGTTTGTGCTACCAAAGACACTGTTTGGAACCAAATCCCAATCCAGCGCCGCTCCTCGCCTTTGTAGACTATCACTCACGCAGTGCGACTTTCTGTGGTCATCCCTGCGGCACTTTTCTACTCTGACCATGCTATTCATCGACCGCTACCACGTTGCTCCTGATCACCCATACGATGTCCAGTACCTAGACAACGACACCTCGATGACCTCCGGCATACGTTTCGGCTCCGTGCTTGATACTACGACATCAATGGAAGAGGTAGTGACCTGCCTTTGCGCACTACCATGCCTGGAAGAGCTATCCCTCGTGAATGCTCTTCCAAGCTGGGAGCCCCCCGCAACGGCCGTCGAATTCCCCCGTATTTCTCTGCCAAAACTTCACTCTGTAATAATCAAGCAACGGAGCCTGCACCAGGCCACCCTGATCCTAGACTTGCTCGACGCGCCAAAGCTCGACTACTGTGGGCTCTACTATTGGACAACACCAGGACTGACGGACGGTTCTTTACCAGACCGTTGCGTGAGGCTCACACGATTCCTTTCCAACTTCGCTGGCAACCTTCCAGGACCGATCCACACCCTCAACCTCAATTTTGGACAACCAGGCCATATTGCGTCCCATTTCGGGGCAGAGGATGCCACACTCTCAGCTTCCTGTCTAACGGGACGTGGTTCGTCGCCCCAGCGCGACTGCCTGAAAATCACCATAACCATGGCCGCCCCACTCGGCAGCCCCTCAGCCTTTCCAATGCGACCCGCATGCGTCGAGCCCATCATATCCGCGCTGCCTCTGTCGAACCTAGAACAGCTAAATCTTGCTGATAGGACCTCTCCTTACGAAGACGAATCATTTCATTCCGTGGACTTTGCCCTCTGGCGGCGCATCTACGAACAATGCGCAAGTGTGACGAACCTCACCGCCCAGGGTCTCGCACTCGCTCCGCTGATCCCGCTCCTCGCCACTCGGAATCTCCCCAGCTGGACCTTTATCGAGCCTCCACCAGAACCTAGGATCCCCGTCTTCCCGAGCCTGAAGCACCTGTGCTTGATGGTGGAAGGTTTCGACGTTGTCGATCGTGGCGTCTGTGTATGTCTAGTCGAATGTACCGGACGTTGTGAGAATATGGCAGGCATCGTCGCTCGGTATTTGGAGGTCGTCCGAGACTCTCTTGCCTCTCGCGCCAACTCAGGGTACGATTCCACCACTACTCAGGACAATATTCCATTTCCGAAGCTGGACAGTCTGTCTATGACGGTGGACCTGTCGGAGAAGTATGTGAAACCGGAGGATGTGACCAGGTTTGTGGAGACGTTTGGAGAGGTGTTTGCGCCGGTTGCAAAGGTGGTGAGGCCGTTGGACCTTCATGTTAAGGAGGATGTAGTGGCACGCCCTACCGGGTTGTTTGGTAGATGAGTGTCTTCTCTGAGTTAACGAAGGGATGGTTCAAGTTGGCGAGTTAGCCTGGCCGAGCAACTGCTTACTGTCAGAAGTGTGTAATACTTAAACCCAAGCCCAACTACGTTGGATTGCCTATTGCATATTTTGTGTCCGAGTCATTGAGTCTCCTAAGACGCGACCCAGTCGTGACAACGCAATCCTGTGACTCCCGCGACTGGTCACGCTCCACGTGGCTACTGCACCCACAACTCGGCGGCCGCTGAACTTGGCAACCGTCAATTACCATCCGCCTCCGAGCGTGCCTTGCTCAGGGTGTTTCTCCGAACATATCACTGTGTGTAAATATCAGTTCGGCCAGGACGGTCAGTTTATATAAGTCAGCCATCGTAAGTTCTACTCAGCATCACCGGTCTCTCCCTCGTCCACACAGTACATACTGCTTACAAGTCACTTGAAATGCTTGCCTCCACATTCGTTTATTTCGTCACTCTTTCTTTTGCATTGCAGTTTGCTGCTGCACAGATCATCGTCAATGGCCAAATATTCACTAATGGTCTTGCGATCGTTGATGCACCCCAGCCCGGGACGTAAGTGAAAATCACAAGTGATATTACTTTATGTTCACTGAAAGTGCGTTTGCCCATAGCACTTTGCATGCAGGTGCAACGCAGAGCGTTGCTATAGATGTGCGTACTTGTCCATCTACCACACCTTCGATAATCCACGTCGCTCACACACTATCGTCATCCTCGAAGATATCAGGCGACGGACACATCCCCCAGTCCGCCGCTGACCCCAACTCCTCTCTGAATACCCACTACGACAGCCTCGAGGTCTACCTGATCTCCTACGAGAGCTCGTTCAACCAGACTATCTCCTCCGGCCCAGATTTGCTTACGCAAGAGCCGGGGAGCACGGTCAAGCATATCAACTGGGTGATAGACCGCTGCATCAAGGATGGAAACTACAACGTACGTGCACATGTTCCCCTCTGAATCAACACAGATTTTTGGCTAAATGACGCTTGTTTTTTATACGTAGCTCACATTATACGAGGGCTCACATATCAATGGGACAGCTCACTTCACAATCACCCCTCTACCGTAAGTCGCATACCCAGCCTCCAAGCTAGCCACAGGTTGACTTACACCCTCTTATTCGTATGTAGGATTGAGATACAAAACACAGACGTCTCGGACACCTGCGTGAACGCGACCAACCCCATCCAAGGATTCCCCCAGGACCAATCCGCATTGCCTCATAGTCCATTCCTAGATGACAACAACACGACGTCGAACGTTCATTTTCCTAGCGTTCAAGCAAGCGGGGCCATCGGCTTCACTCATATCTCGACATTCGGTGCTGTCGCTGCTTCTTTATTTCTCTCTCTTTGGGGCTGTCTTTAGTGCGTAGGGCATGTTGACTGTAGACTTGGGTGCTGCGTTATTGAATATGAGACCGAGTTTCCCGAACGACACTCACACATTCGCACACTTCTCCCCAAGTCAGCATTAGGATATGTATTGAGAGAGTGCATGACGGATTGGCATAATGTATAGCAATGAATAAGTTAACCAAACAAAAAATAGAACCACGGCTACAAAGTTGCGATCGACAACACTCCCCCATGCATATCCAAGCAAGCAGAGAAAAGGGGTATGGGATCCATCGTAGAGGAAATTAGTGGAAGATAAAACGGGCAGCAATAGAAGCATGTGTGTGCTGTGGGCGCACCACCAGAAGCTGCCCGAGCGACCATGAAGCTGTGAGCTCATCGACGCTGGTAGAAACCAATACAAAAAGGTCGTCATCAATATTCGTGACCCACTGAAATCCCATCCCTCTCCGACTCGTCCCGAAACCTAGTGCTCTCCTGCGTAAAGAACCAGGAGTTCCTCTATCTTGAGCTTTGCGCCAGAATCTTGACATATTCACATCCCAGCCAGTCCAACCTTCGAGCACTACAACGTCCGCTGCGAAGCACAACTGGACTACTCGATAGATAACCGAGGCTCAAGCTCGCCACCGCCATTATATCTCTTATCATTCGGGTCTGTGTTGTCAATCGGCGCGGATGAGTATTTGTTCCTGCGTTTGTTCACATCTAGAGGACAGGGTAATCACCATCGTCATCAATGAGATCTGTCTTCGTGAGCTTGTATACAGGTTTGTGAGACTGACCATGCGTCTTGGACGGTGCAAGACCCTTGTCGAAGTCCGCGAAACAGCGGAGACCCACGGCGAAGGTGGCAAACAGGAGGAGGAATGCAACGATTGCTATGGGGAAATGATTAGGATGGGTAGGCTTGGATGACTCATGTGGTATTAGTTAGCTTACTGAACGTTGTTAGCGTTGCTCGTGTTGTCTCGTACTGTTCTTTGGATGCGGGCTCGTAGAATCGCACAAGCTTGTAGACTACAAAGCGGTAAGTCAGGTATCACCAGATCAACCAAAGTTTGTACTGACTGACTGAAAACAAGTTATGTCAGCGTTGATACTAACGCGAAGGGATGAAGACGCTTACAGTATGTTTCAGATGCCAACATGAGGACCAGGGATATTGACATAAGCCTGGTCTTGTTGTGAGAGAAAGCACTTCAAGACGACAAAAGTTTTACATACCATTTGATTTCTCTCTGTACGGCAAAGCCAGCTCCGATGAGTAGAAAGAGGACCACGGGAATAGCAGCTACAGTGATACCGAACTCGGCGGAATTGGTTTGCAATACAAGAATAAGCAGCTGAGAGCCTCCATAAGCCACACATCCAGTAAGAATCATCACAAGTGCGCTTACTTGCATGGTGACTCCAATGAAGCAGAAGAAGTCGAACTTGAGCAAACAGATCATGATCTGGTAGTATTGGTACATGGCTGAAATGCGGCAATGAGAACAACTCGGAGTGATCTGGTTGAACGAACATACTCTTCAAAGCGGGGTTGGCACCGACGACGTGGAAGATCGCCCAGCTACGAGAAGTGTCAGTTCAACGAACCCGAATGTATCAGCCCCTATGAACGTACCCGAATTCGAAGTATAGTTCGCGTGCCCAGTACGCTAGCGACAGCCATGATACACCAATAATGACCGGTGAGACGATCAGGAAGGGTTCCACCTTCTTCCATAGTGACCCGACACCTCCCACGAGCTACGAACGATCTTGTTAATAAACAGCGGAGATACAGCAGCAAGACGTCATGACTAACCCTGGGATTAGTTGAGCCAGGTTGAACGATCGCAGCACGCGTTTCGTGCACCTGGATAGCGGCGAACACGACGAGCGCTATATGGAAGCCTAGCAGTGTGGTATCGCCTGATCAGAGCGCAGCCATACAGCAACCATGAGGGACGTGGCACATACCAAGGATACCGATGAGTTGAATAACATTTCGTAGCCGCAGAGCATCAAAGGCCATGAATATCTCAAAAATGCTGCAGCAGTGTTAACGGTGGCGCAGCGGATCGGGAGGGAATATGCATACACAGCAAGAATGAACAGCGCCAAATAACAAGGTACTGTCTTGTATTGTGACAGTGTAAGATCGACATCCTCGTTTACCTGGGTCATACTCTCGGTTAGCGAAAGAACAGGAGTTAAATGAACGGGTGACGTACGAATGCGAACACGGCTGCAACCATAGCCAGAACCACTGCTCCCTCTGTTATTACTTAACGTCAATAAAATGATCTCGGCTTTGATTCCGGGGATAGTACTAACGGACTAAGACTATTTGCCAGATAGCAGCGATCAGTATTTCGGCGAAGTGCCACAACGGAATGAACCAAACGCACTCGTAGCCATGAACGCCTGCTGCGCCCTTGTGGACATGAAAGCTTCGAACGCCATGATTGAGATTTACGGGCCACGAGCTGGCCAACGAGGCTTTGAGGGGTACTCGGCGGGTGGGGGCTGAAGGATGAGAAGGAAAGGAATGCGAGGGGTCGAGGAGGAGGAAGAGGAAAGAGAAGTTAAACAGAATCCGGCGTGTAAGCGGCAGTGCTCTGACCACAGCCCGCTCTGTCAACAGACGCTCAATGCAGCGCCCTCATGTTACTGGTTTACGGCGCCGGAACGTGATGCGCCGAGGGAGAGCGGGATACCTCATATGGAAACACCGGCTTTTGTGGCGTTAGTGTGCGGCCCATCACGGTCATGTCGGTGCCAGTGGCCAGACGAATCTAAACTTTGCATTATTCTTGTCGTCCGGGAGAATGCTCAGAAATATTCAGTAGCGAACATCATATGCGCAGTCAGCATGCTGGACTCAAAATCTTCAAGAAGCTGGCCACCCTGCCACAGTGGGATACTCGGAGATGCCACCTTGAATGTGAAATCACCGCCCACAGCTTGCGTGTATCACACTACTTGTCTCCACCCTTGAGAAAACGATCAACAAAAGAGATATTCGACGACTTGGACGGCGGTAAAAGCTCGCGCGTGGTAGACACAATAACTCAAGACATCCGGAATTTACCTTGTGCTCCGTTAGAGTGACTTGACAAGGATTTACCTCAGTTCCATTCAGTGACTCTAACGCTGTTTGATATGTGTCTTTTCAATTCCTGACCTTTCTATCCACGACCCGTCTCTGTCCTGGATGAGGATCTTGTTATCAAAATTCTTCTCCTGAACGTACGCTAATAGCCACAGCCTCTGAAACCTCGAGCTCCTCCCTCCAAAGCAGCCTTATATTCTCGAGCATCCAATTCAACCACTCTGGCCTATTGTCTGTCTCCAGCGCGGCCTCATCCACCATAAGGTTTTTCATGCCAGACCTTGCCCTCTCTTCGACACGCTGACATATGCGCAGTAAGGTTTCCCGCCAGCTTGTTTCGTTCGTCTCGGACACACGCTCCTGTTGACCGATCAAAACTCTTCTCCAGGAGTCTACCAACTCTTCGCTGTTCTCCGGCACCACAGTCTCAGACTCAGGTATGATGTGGTAGAGACGGAGCGCAGCCATGAGTCTATAAGAGGGGTGGGCAGGCGTCGGCGAGGAATGCATTGTCCAGTCTCTGTGGTCGCGCAAGTCCAATCATGACGAGAGAGATAAAATATATTAGTGTTTATATAAAGCTGGATACATGACAAAGGACAGCTGTACCCCCAATATCCTTCGTCTTCGAGCACCTGACTCATCCACTCCCCAACACCACCTTTACGTTTCTCGAACATTTCTTCGACAATGTCTTGTAAATCTACTTGGCCTACGAAGTCGCCACGGAGACAGTCGCCTTCACTAAAAGTATTCACGAACCCGTATTCGATGAACAGTTTGAGATTAGGATGGGCACCGTACTGCAAGAAGATTTCGTCGCCTTCCTGTATAGGACGTCCGCTCGATATAAACATGTAGTCTCCGCCCATAGAAACCGATGGTGGCTTGTTCTTGCTCTTTCTGGGCTCTGACACGGGGGAGAATAGAGATGATGGCATGACGGGTACGATGTGTGGATTGTTCTGTGCATGGTTGGCGAAGTCCAAGATGGGGCACATAGCCATATTTTCCGACGCTGATTGGTCGGCGTTGAGTCTGTAATAGATGCAACGGGTGTTCACTTTGTGAGTGGAGGTAAGTATCTATCTCTGGATGGTAGGTATATGAAGTATAGAACGTACAATTTAGCCAGGCCCAGAGGAAATGGTCTCGGAGCTGACAATTAGAGGGATCGAATTGGCTTTGCTTGATGTCATATCGAGACGACTCCGCCACCACAGTGGGATACCTACTCTGCGGGGTATCAGTTGTGGCTCCGTAGGTTAGGCGTGCTACCTACCAAATGTTCACAAACTGCCTGCCAATCTTCCCAGAACCGAGTGTATATTTCTCGAAGAGCCACAGAGACAGACGGTGGCAATGAAGCAGCGAGGAATTCGTGTAGTGCATTGCGAGAGGAGCCCGCCAGCGTCCAGGCGAGAGGATGACTGCTAAAATCCCTAGGCAGCGTAGAAACGTATGGTCCAAACCTAGAATCACCGGAATCCTCGTCCCCGACGGGTCTATGTAGGAACATGTGCATCGACAGTAATTGTGAAGGTGTCAAAGTTTTGAGTGTTTTGCGAGGGTACGATGGGACTAGTGTCTTCACATTGATCATAGCTTTGGCCGGGATGGTGAATAGTGTTGTGGATGGCTACAGAGACCTCAGTTAACGATATACAGCAATATTTTTCAGCACGTACTTGACATGATCTCAAGGCGAAGAGACCTCTGCCGCCAGTATCTAGACGATTACAGAAAGTTGAAGTCAATAGGCCGGAAGAGACGAAGTTACGCACCTTGCGCCCGCCGCCCTATTACCTGAAGGCTCTCTTTATCGGCTTCCATCCCATGCTCCCCCACGAGCCAGTCGAGCATCCTCTGCCACCGTTCATTTTCACGACGTTCCTCATCGTTGTCAGAGTGGACCATGTCCAGGCTATCTTCGGCCGAGGTTGTCAGTTCCGCAGGAATGCCGTGATTAGATGATGGCTGGGAGAGAGACGCAATCTGTGCCCACGACGTCGTCTGACTGGTCCCATACTCGCGAGAGAAAGACGAAAGCCGTGCCAGTGGCCAGTCAGACTGAATTGCCACTAGTACAGTTTAACCGCAAGGCGTGCCGAAGCCTCGGATTGCATATGGTTTACTTATCGATAGAGCCTGAGTCGATGAGATGAGCCTCCTCAGGTACCTCTTTAGAGGTCCTACCACACGATATCGCTCTCCCCTTCCACAGATCCTTGCCACAAACCACCGCGTACTAACTCGCAGCATGTCCATCTTCAACGTCTCGCGTCTTCAAGACAAGGTCGTGCTCGTCACCGGAGCCAGCGCTGGTATTGGTGCGGTAAGTGGCCGCCTCAACCAAATCGAAGGCTTCCTAATCTTCTATTCTTGTACACAGGCCACAGCTGTTCTGTTCGCAAAGGTACTTTACGCGACACATTCAAGATTACGCAGTGCTGACTGATCGTCATAATCTAGGCTGGTGCCAATGTTATCCTCAGTGCACGCCGAACCGATGCGTTGCAGAAGATCACGGAGGCATGTGTTGCTGCGCACAAGGAATCAGGCTTGAAGGCCGGTGGAAAGTTTGCTGCCGTCTCCTTGGATGTCGGAGACAAGCAGCAGGTCGCTACGTTCCTCGAACGCATCCCTGAGGATCTGAAGAAGATTGATATCCTCGGTATGCCGACCCAGTCAGCACCGTATCCTAACGTGCGAGATTAATGGATTCTATTGCTTTGTAGTGAACAATGCCGGTTTCGTGCTCGGTGTAGAGAAGATTGGCGACATCGCAGAAGCAGATTTTGAGGCGATGTTCAACGTGAACGTGTTCGGTCTGATTCGAGTCACCCAGCTTATCATCAACGGTATGTGGTCTGCATGCATATGACAGAGAAAACCTCTAATTCCTACTTATCCCACGCGTATAGATTTCAAGGCCAGAAACACCGGCCATGTCATTAACATTGGCTCGATTGCCGGACGCGAGGCTTACGCGGGAGGTGGAATCTACTGTGCAACGAAACATGCCGTGCGCTCCTTCACTGGGTCTCTGCTTCGTGAGCTCGTCAACACGAAGATCCGCGTATCCGAAATCCAGCCAGGTTAGTCGGACGTATGCAAGTACCATTTAGGCTTGGAAACTCATTCTATGCGCCAGGAATGGTTGAGACCGAGTTCTCTGTCGTCCGCTTCCGTGGCGACAAGTCTGCCGCTGACAAGGTATACCAAGGGTTGCAGCCCCGTAAGTATCCGCATCCCCGTATGATAACTCCTTGCTAATTCCGTACCCCAGTATCTGCGGAGGACATCGCTGAAGAGATCGTTTGGACGGCCTCACGCCCGCCGCACGTTAACATCGCCGAGCTCTTCGTTCTTCCCGTTTACCAGGCATCTGCCACCATTAATTACAGGGAACCCCAGTAAGCACCCTCACTGAGGCGTACGGAAACAGCATGACAGACAAAAATGTAATCATTAACATACTCGCGTATCCGTGCCAAATAGACATAAAGTCAAAACAGATGCGTACAGATATAGATTGTAGTACTACGAATAACAAGATAAAACGGGGGGAGAAAGTATAATGAACGTGGATACGGTATGGTATATATCATCACAGAATTTCATATGTCAGGTTTCATGACTTCTTCTTCGTCTTGCTCCTCGTGGCCTTCGCTGGCGACGACGGCTCAGGCTGCGCCTCGGGATCATCCTCATAAACGAACTTCTGCACCACGATGCTCTCCGGTACAATATCCGGTACAGGAATCTCTGCGTTGAGCACATTACCCAGCGTATCCAGACGAAGGGTCTGGGAGACGCCGATCAACATGCAGCTCATAAAGATTCAGGGCCATGACGTAGCAACGTACCTTCGCCTTTGTAGTTAAACACCCTTTCTTCGTCAATTCCTCCTTTGGGGGCCGTCGTGGGTTCGGCGGGGTGCCAGTGAGGAAGAAAGTCTTTGCCAATCCGCGATCCCACTTCACTCGCTTCTCTAGTCTGTCCTCCCCGTTGCTTAATCCAGCGTCGTCTCCGTGACCACCCTCTTCGAATCTCCCCCGCTTCAGCGGCCGCTCCGGCCTCTCAGGGGTCTCATAATCCTCGTCCTCCCCGGCCCCCCTCGTGTGTTTAGACAACTGCACAGGTTCTTCATCCATACTCATGAAACTCGCATCGGGATCCTCTCCTGCCGCATCGGATTCGTCCCCTTCTCCAGCCTTCGCCGCCTTCCTCGCCCTTCGTGCCGCACGTTCCTGCCGTTGCAACGCCTTCTCCTCCTTCTGCTTATCCAAAGTCGTCCGCACCTTCGTCGTCGGACTCTCCGGCCGCTTCCCTTCCTTCAGAATCACCTCCAACTGCAACTCGCTGACCTGCTTCTGATTTCGCACCGTATTCGTCGCCGTAAGCGTCTTGAGAGCCAGCGCACTCATGCCTGAGAATGCACTATTATCGGGGGGTAGCACGCTCTTGTATCGTGGCTGACTTTGCCGGGTCGATGTCGACGTCACTGGCCCAAATACGTCTGACGTAGACTGGGCTGACTTCCGTCTGCGAGATGTCCGCCGCAAGCCATTCGTTTCCGGTTCTGATTGGTCCTGTAAATCTTGGGATTCTACCACACGGTCCTGCGGTGGAGTGGATGTCGACTCAGGGGCTGCCGCGTTAGTTGTCTCCGCTACCTCTGCCGCGTGTGGTTCCTGATCTGCATGCGGCGAATCTTCGCTGTTACCAACGATAGGCGACGACATAACCTCGATAATAGCGGACTGTCTATCCGGAGACTTTGCAGAAAATATCGATGGCCTAGGTATACGAGTTTCCTTCGTTTCCTGCTCTACAGGCTGGGGAGATGTTACAGTTACGGGTGTCTCCTTAGGCTTCCTCGTGTCAACCACTTTGCGCATCTGGACTCTGGCTGGCGCAGTGCTATTAGCGACACCTCGGGCTCTCGACGGACTGGGCCTTCTTGCTGGACTAGGGCTCTTCACAGCTAACGTCTTAGTAGTGGTTGAAGGCCGTACAACCCTGCGTAGGAGTACGACCGGTTTTGCACCCGGCGGGGATGCCTTCGACTCTGGAATATCTCGCTTCCTCTTCAGCGTCGCTACAGTCGGACTCTGAGCTGTTGGCTGCGCTGTACGATGTGCGAGTGTACGGGGACCAGGGCCAGCAACAGGCTGTACGGTATCCGTATCCGAACTACTGTCGACTGTCACTGGTTTAGTAGAGACTCTGCGAACTAATCGCATTGGTCGTGGATGCGCCTGTAATAGTATTCTGATCAATGCAAAGTATAAATCAACAGAGAAATCTATTTACTGTGGTCGCAGCCGTTGCTGAGGGCGGTTCAACCTTCTTCGCGGCCGATGGGCCGGGGACTCGGGAGGAACTAGCGGTAGAACCAGATGGAATCGGACGAGCATAAGGTTTAGACCCCGGGCGGGGGATCTTACTCTCAGCTTTAGCGGATGGTTGTCGTAGGCTTGAAGGGGGCTTCGTGGGCTGCTGCTGAGACGGAGGTGAAGGGGTCCGCTCATCGACTTCGACGATCGTAGAGGGTAGTCGGGGTAAAATAGGAAAGGGCAGAGGTTTGTGACCTTCCAATGACGCTGTTGTGCTATCAGTGGACGAGGGTTTTCTAAACGTTGGAATACGCGGCTTAGGAGGCTCTACAGATACGCTTCTTTGAGTTTTCGGGAAGAGGGCTGGTGCAGGAATGATATCGACGGAAGATGAACGAGCTCGACCGTCTATCGGTGGACGGACAGGTGTCTTGCCCTTGTGAGGCGACAGAAACGCGTGGGGAGCATCCTGTACTAGCACGCGTTTCGCTGGACTTCGTGGTGGGTCGTGAACGGCGCGAGGCGTTGAGCTCATCCCTGGCGTGCCGAACAGGGACCCTATCGGACGCGCTGATGCCAATAAAGTGCGTGCTTTCTCCGGAGAGAGAGATCCCTGAGCAACTGCTTCCTTGATCGCCACTCGGCGAGCGGGGGTTCGCAGATTGTCTGGTGCAGTCGACTTGACCGGTGTAGACGGAAGTGTAGAGGGGGTTGTGATACCTTGGAATGTCGTAATAGGTTCATTCTTTGGCGTAGAAGAGATTGCCTGTGAGATGTCCGCGTTGGCAATATGGGATGGTGCACCACCGTCGATAGGTGTGCCGGGGGGAGGAAGGAGATGTGTTAGCACATCATGCGAGGTAGGAGATAAAGAGCCCAGACGATGGATAGTAGGTTTGCTCGCTGTTGCGACAGACTCGGCAGAACCATGAGGGAACGGCTCAGCATCAGTATTGCCGCTGTCCCGTGCAACTACCTGAGCCATAACATCGTTGTTCAGCTCCTCGAGAAGGGCATCAATGGTGGAGTTCGGTGGGCGAGGTGTAGCAGGGATCTCCGCCTTGTCAGCAGTAATGGTATCAAAGTTGGGAGATTTGGGATTGGGTGATTTGGAAGTGTGTGGTTCTTTCGTCTTTGCCTTACGCTTCCTTGTGGCAGAGGCGTTAGGCGTAGAAGACACAGGACCATTAGGAAACACGGCCAACTTCGCCGGTGTGCTGGTCAAAGGAAGTACAAACGGAGAAACACTTCTCCTGGGACGAGTCGACCGTCTTAGCGACGGTGTTTGAGGCTCGGGTTCTGGCGTAACAGACAATACAACAAGAGGAATATCCGTGATCAGATCAGACTGAGGTATGTCCTCGGTAGAGGGGACCACAGGAGACGAAGTTACAGCATCGACACCATTGGACAGCGAAAACGCAACTTCCGCTTCATCTGCAACTGACGGCGTGCTTTCTCTGGGTAGGCTGGATATTATTTCAGCCTCATCTTCGTCCGACGCGACCGCCGCGGGGAGTGTGGGTTCCGCTAAAGGTGGCACAGGTGAGAGCGCGAGAAGGTCATCGACAGTACTGCGCGACGGAATCGGAGGAGTAGCAGGCATAGACCGCATTCTAGGTGCAGTAGATGGTGAGTCAAAAATGATGAGGTCTTCTTCAACCGGCTCAGAACCCAATCCCGTTGTCGTGGCTTGGTTTCCACTTGTTTCGTTCGATGAGACTGGCAGACTTTCTTCATCAAAACGCTGCGGCAAAACGTTCTTCATTGTGTTGTTGTTAACAGATTCTGAACCGAGGTCGTTCGGTGCAAGAATGTCATTGTCAAGCTCTGACGTTGGAGCAGAAGTTGCAGCGAGCTCTGGGGGCGGACTAGGAGGTGGAGACGGATTGTCCCATGCATGTAGCACTTTGGAGGCGAGTGCAGACGATGGTTCTATACACATACTTAAATGAGGATGTGAGCAGTAGTCAATGGGAACACACCTTCAAACAAGTCCTCTCCTGTCGCGGGAGTTTCGCTTCTACTTGACAGATTAGATTCCTGCCCAGCAGCACCAGTTCCTGTCACATTCCGACTGCTTTCTTGCACCTGTAAAGCAGCAATTGATGAGAGTCGCGTGGACCTTTTAACCGGTGTTGGTTGTCCAAGATTTACGCGTTGTGCGCGTTCCTTCTCGGCGGACTGGAGGGGCCCAAAATACACCCTAGCGGAAGAGGTATTCACGGCATCACTGTCAGAAGAATCCGGTGAGTTGCGGCCACTGTGGTCGACAAACTCGTCGCCAACGGGCTGTGTGTCTTCCATCCAAACAAGAATCTAGACAACAAACATGAAAGTGAGCGATAGTGACAGGGCAATCGAAACACAAGTTACACAACTCCACAACGTTGGGATCGCGTTTATCGGCGTTTGTGTCACGTGGTAAATACCATTTATGGCAAGTGCGATGCGTCGCCACTGATCTGGTTGCGCATTATGAGCGCTTACCGAGACCCACTTCCGAATCCTGACCGAAGCCCATGAACTTATCGACGTCAAGCACTGACTTTACAGGTTGCGGTGGCCTTTCATCTAGTTTTTTTGTAATGCGAGAGACTGTTTACGTGTAGGTGCTGCACAGTCTTACGTTGCATGAACAGCCTGAAGACCTGTTTGCACTGCAGTACTCCTGTAATCCATCCACCTCTAAACATAAGCAGGGCAGTGTTGCACTGGGGTACTGGTGCGCATGCCGCGGTATGATGCATGATGTTTCACTACTCGCCGCATTTCTTCCAAGGCAGAACTCGAGGTTCTGGTCCGGCGGTAGCACCTCCGTGGACCCTCTTCAGGGCCATCTGCTCCGGCGCTGTTTGTTGCGTACTGGCATGCAGGCCCGGAAGAGATATTGGATGCGGGGACGATAACCGTCTCTGCATAATTTCGGGCGACTACGATGTTATTGTCGCAATATTCCCAGCTAACCTGAAGTCACTACTTACATACATCCCGGAAAGTAAGTATCGACATATGCATTGGAAGAACAATCTAACCACGATCGGTCGGCATTACGCATCAATGCATGCAAAAGACTCCTAGGAACTTCTAGTCTTTACTTGGAGCGCACATGCATACTTTTTGTGATGCCAAAATGATCGGTTGGTTACCACAAATGCGTAAGCAAGGCACCGTACGACACTGGAATCTTTGTAAATCGCCCATTTGAAACCACTCGGACAAAGCAGTTCCTGTTGTGCGTCTTGTGAGCTGGCTACAACCGTCACTGATAGCGCCTCCTTATTGGCCTTAGACGCTTTCGCTTAGCATTCAAATCTGCGCAGCCGCGTGCCGTCCGCATTTCTTGGTCACAACATAGATTCACATCGCAGGTGTGACTGGAAGCAGGATTCTATCTCTAAAGCGGTCGTTGATTTAAAGGGCCATCTGTGCGTGAAGCCAAGATACCACACGATCAGCCCCCCGCAACATCAACATTCCACATCACTGCCAGCGTATCTCAACAAGTCCGACTGAAGTTCCTCACATACGACAGCCGCTAACATGAACAAGACATGTACCTCATGCAGGTAAGCACTGCTTCAACACACTATCAGGTCTTATATTAACTCGATGTCGATCCCGCCAGGTCGCGAAAGATGGTAAAGTGCACATCTTTGCCGATCTTAATTACTTCCTAAACATGCCCTCTTTCTATTCGTGCAGCGATGCGATGGTGCAAGCCCGATATGTGGCCCTTGCTCAAGAGCGCGTAAACCAATCGAGTGTCAATATCTTAGCGCATCATCTACAAGCCATAGTCTTAAATCAGCACTACTTCAGAAAGGGGCTGCTTGTTTGGCATGCAGGTCCGTGATTATCTAACATCGAGAAATGCTCATGCTGATCGGTATTCTTCCTGGACAGGCGTAAGAAGAAGGTTAGAAACATTGCTGCCTTTAGCTATACGGTCTTGCTCAATTTTGTTTTGCAGAAATGCGACGCAAGAAGGCCAGCCTGCCACACCTGCCAAGTTGCGGGTAAAGAGGATGAATGTTTTTACGACGACGACGTTCGACAGGACCTAACCACCAACCTGATGCTTCGGAATCAAGAGCTAGAAGAACGCGTTGCTGCTCTAGAGGCCCAGCGACAACAAACGCCGCCGACACCTCCTATGGACTTCCAACCAACGGGCATGCCTTCTTTATGGCAAGGCCGTGTCTCTAGCTCGTTACCTATACCAGGTACGTTTCACTGGCGTTACGTTCTTCATCATGTCTCACGGGGAATGTCGCTCAAGCGAATCCGCAATCACAACCATCCGTAACCTGGGGCCAGTCGAGATTTATCGGCCCCGAAGAGCACGGCTTTTTATATGATGCTCCGCCAATGTCGATACCATTTACTCAGATGAGCCCGAGCCAACACATACCACAACATCAGGTCACGGATGCCGAGATGTATGTTCCGTTTTCCTTCGAATGATTGTGTTATTTTCTCATGCATTCTATATTCTAGACGGTCTGTGTTTCGCGCCCATGCTATCGTGTTGGGTATCTATCTACGGCCTGCCAAATGGGAGGCCATAGAGAAAGGTGACCTGTCGGGGACCGTCGTACATCCGGCCATGGTCCACCTATCACTTCTGGATGGCGGCGTATACTACCTTATACAGCGTGGAGGCGGCCAGCTTCCCTTCGACCTCGATCTACAACTGCATCGCGCGCTCGCCGCCGTCGAACAACAGACACCAGACCCAATTACCGCCATACAGATTTATGGCCTCATCTCGTGGTACGTCTTTTACAAGCGCAACTTCCCCGAGGGTCAAGCCTATCTGGCGAAGTGCTGGGACATAGTTCGCGTAAATCATCTGCGGATCGCGTATCCTATCATGAACACCATTCTCGGGCTAGGCGAGCCTGATGATGATACGCAGGAGCAAATTACTGCCCTCTGTCAGATGGTGTATCTTGACAAGTCTGCCGAACTGGTCCTGAAGCTGCCTCCGGTTTTGCCGAAGGAGTTTGAGGAGCAGGTGGACAAGATCCCAGTAAGTCACGAGGGATATACCTATTGCTTCCGAGTGTACCAGTTCTGACCGATCCTTCTTGCAGTTCTTCCAGCCATGGCTGAGTAAGCACTCTGCTATCGTAACCCGCTGTCGCAGCGTCCATTTCCTCCAGAAAGCGCTCCAGTTGTCCGCGTCAGCTCCAGTCGCCGGTCTTGCACTAGGGCTAGAGCAAGACGAGTGGTACGAGAAGTATTGGGCCACACTGGAAGACATCACACACAATGTGTCAGCCGTGAGCACGGAGATGTTGAAGGCGTCTCTGTGCGGGGACACGCCACAGTCCGTCTCCCTCAAGGTGTGCTTGATCATATTCCTTTCGGCGCAGCTCGAGCTGCATAGGCTACCTGGACTTTACCACGAAGACTCTCGACAGCGAGTGGTGGACGGCGTGAGTGAGATCGTTGGCCTAACGCGCGGGTTCAAAGACGAGGAGTCATCATTACTATGTCCCATGCTTGGGGTGAGTAACCATTCAAGCTTCTCCGTCATCGGAACTTCACTCAGATGTTAACGGCATTGTCGTCTCGTTTCAGGTGTGCTGGACAGTGGTGGCAACGGCGCTTCGCCAGGAGAAGCAGGCATTCGTGGACATGTCCAGCTTAGCACCAGAGGGAAACTGGGCACGTGCATTCTCAGTGATGATCAGCTGTGCCTCGAAGGTCGGGGCCAGAATGCCTTTCCTCGGTACGTCTTCCCGCGCGCACACGTCACAGTTCTTCCCTGCTCACATTTTATGCTTTACGCTATTCGTTCTTCCCTTCCCACAGAACATGCACTTTACGCTTTGCACGAAGTCGCTATAGAACCGCAGTCAGACGTTCCGATGCATTAAGCCTTCCTTCATCGGAAGGGATGCGGCAGGGGTGTCTTATTCGGCTTGCGGTGGTTATCGCAATCTAGGCCCACCCTCCCTCGTGTTGATATATTAGACTCGTGGTATAGACACTGTTCATACTTCGAGCAACATTAAGTCTATCTCGATCTGGCTGAGGCGGCCCCGATATGATTAAGCTCGAGAGCGATGGACTGGCCCTTTGAGGGCTGAAAGGTTACGACAGGTTGGATGGACCGTAGATGGAGCGCTTGGGTCATACGCAGTAGTTGGAGATGAGAAGTAATGGATCATATACTACGTAGTATGCGAGTACATGTAAGGTAGAAGACTGTGCGTATACAGATAGTACATAAGAGGCATAGTACTAGTGCGGGGAAGTAAGAGCGGGGAGATATGCTATAGCGAATCATAGTAATACATTTATATGGTATGGGTGGATAATTTACAGTGGAGATGATGGATAGAATTACAATGCATGGTTGTCCGAGTGTGAGACTACCGACGCCCTGCGTCGTTCGAGAATAGGATACGTGTCCGAAGGATTATGTCGCAGCGTTGCGGCGTATCGTATATGAGCAGAGTGGGGATGGCGGACGAGTGTGACGCCCAGAAGTGAGCTGCCCGTCATGAGGATGACGCTGCGTAGCCGATAGTGGTGAGCCGAGTCGAAAAAGTGGATGTTAGAAGTTGTCGGGGGCGTTCAGATGATGCCAACCATGCCTTCGCGCTCACGCATGACGCAGTCGGCACACTTGGTCTCGCTAATGCGGATGGGATTGCGCTGGGGGAGCGTCATGAGCCTGTGGCAACCAGCGGCTTTGCACATCGCAGCTGGAAGAGTTGTCAGAAACCTCCGCTGCATAAGAACGGACCGAACGTACCGGTGTGGTCGTGCCTCCTACTGAACAAACAGTCCGGACGAAGGCAGTCCTGCTGGCGGGTCGACATGGCGATGAAGTGGCCGCAAACGGTGTGGTAACGACCGTCCTGAATCTGATTTCGTTACAGTGTCAGTGAGCGCACTTGTTAACCTCGGGCGCAGTGAAACTTACATTGTGGCACATAATGAAATGCGTCTGCTGGAGCCGCTGAAGGAAAAGTTGAATGGTAGTAAATGTAGGAGTAGAATATGTTACTGGGGCTCAACCTGTAGAGTCGTTGGAAGGGAAGCCTGGGTCTTATATACGAGAGGAAGTGCGTATCAGTGCCAGCGAGACACCGACGAATGCAATCGCACGTTGACCTCATTCTAACCCCCGAGATTCGGCAGGGCCTAGGCAGCGAGGCATGGGGCCCCTCATGAATCCGCTATGTGCCCATGCGAAACTAGGAAGAGGCAACTCACCTCGTGCGCTCGCTGCGATTTGAATTCCAAGCTCGATCGACAGTCATGTTGATCAAGTGGGGTTTTACTATAAAGCCGCTGTGGCAGGCAGAGTGTGTGTAGGTCAAGCCAGAAGTTCGCTTATTGCAGCAATCAGTGACAATGCCACCACGACCCGCGAGGAAGAACATTTTTTTTGGTTTCGCGAGGCCCGATTACAGTTGGGAAGGCGCCCTGGGAGAGTTAAATCAATCAAAAGTTACCATCGTTTTCATGCTGAGCGCACGAGGCTAGGAGGCGTGTTCATGGCGTGGTATGCTAAAGCCGGCTGTTCCTACCAAAATGCGACATGTAGCCTGGCCTGTGAGTATTTGCAATCGCTCCCGGGGTAGCGTTTGCTACCTACAAACGGGAAGAGCCTGGATGCGTGTTGATGACCACCTTCGCTGACTTTCTTAGTTTCGTATGGACATGGCCACGGATAACGTTTAATTTTAGAGTGACTGTTCACTGCGTCGGCGACGGGGCGGCTTGTACAGGATAGGTGACGGGCTGTGCCCGAATGGATATGTGACAGTATTAGCAGGGTCTAAATTACTAACTTGTCCTGGTCGGTATGTAAGCCTTCCAGGCAGATGCGGAGGATATCCGAGTGATAACACTGCGCCGAATGAGCGCAATCATGCTCCACGGGCACGGATTTCATTCACCAACTGGACCTTCTTCCTCACCTGCAGAACTAGCATTCACAATCATCTCGCGCACATAGGTCCGGTCGGAACATACCTCATGAGCAAACCTTCTCCTCCACCGTTCGCTACGCAGACGCCTCCGCTTGTAGCCCTTTTTCTCGTGCCTCTCCTGTCTGAAGACTTCTCGTGATACGTTGTTCTGCCTCATCAAGCCGTTGAGTCTATCAAACGTCCGGCCCAGGTCGGCCGAATTTACATAGACGGTGCGACCTTCGAAAGAATTGTCAGAGAGTGCGCCGTGACTACGTTGCCACCGAAAGTCATACCCTCGTATTTCGTCGGCGCAGGGGGCAATCTCTTGACGGTATCCTCTTCGCGCTGTTTCCAGCTACTCTCAGGGCTCTTGTACGTATCGCTTTCGTCGGCAAATCGGCCAGGGCTTATGTGATTATACCCATTCCGATAGTTGGGTGGTCCGGTAGAATACCAGCGAGTAGCAGCAGACACGCTAGTCGGCTTGCTTAAGTCGGAGAGTACGCCTCTGACGCTTTGCCGTGAAAAGAGCTGCAACGACTTAAGAGCTGCAGAGAGCATCCTGTATGTCTTGCAAGAGCGTGTATGACCTTCGACAGCTAGGAGACCGTCGAAGGCGGCGAAGAGATGGGTGTAGAAGGCAGAGTACTCGAGCGCGTTCCGAGTTGTCGTAGCCGCCTACAACTCTACACGGAAAGCGTCAAGGACCCCGGACATCGCACTCGACTCTTTCCACCCATGGCATCCGAGGTACTCGCAGAGGAGTTTGAGGTATTGTGTGGCCACTAAGTTCTTGTGGCTGATACAGATCTGACTGGCTGTATTAGGTACTCGAGGCGATATATCCAACAGAACTCTCCAGTTCGTAATCGTACAGTACTCTTGCAGTCTCAATCCAGCTGAGCTCATGCAAAGAAATTTCCGAAAGGGAGTTGCGATTAGATGTCGAACCTGAGGACGTCGTTGAGGGCTTTGAAACTGGTACGCTACATGTTTTGGCAATCTGCGCGACCTGCTTATGCGATCTGCTGCATTCTTCAGTCAAACTTACACTCGATGTCCGATACCCTGATGAATATCCCGATGTACTACCAGAGCTTGAGCTGACTCCCGCGGAAGGCGATTTCGACGACGCAGAGCTGGACCATCTACGCAGCGAACTCCAGACAGTTGTATGTGTTTTTATCTTCAACAATCCGCTTACAGTCCTCTCATTAGCCGGGGTAGGGCCAAGAGAACCTGGGAATGGCAATGACATTCACACTCGTGTCGCACTTACGTGAGCGGCTCACTGCTCTAGTAACAGATCGTGAAGAACGGATTCGAAAGGAAGAGGCGGAGAAGGAGCGACTGGCTCTCGAGGTATGCATCACGTTCTTACCAAGCAACCTTCTCCTTCGTTAACTTGCTCTAGGCGGAAGAGGCGAAGACGCGAGGCACACCCGTTACACTCGAATCTTTTACGGCGTGGAAAACAAAATATGACAAGGAGCTAGCGATTATCAAAGCTCGCGAAGATGAGCAGAAGATGAAGGGTATGACGCCGAAAGAGCGAGAAGAATACAAGAAGCTTAGTACCAGACTATCAGGCATGCATATACACATCTGCATGTACCGGGGTTCTCCATACTAACTCACCGGCGTAGGTCGCCAATTGTTTGAGCGCAACAGAGATCTTGATCTCGATGAGAGCCTTATGGAGGAGGGTACAGTGTCGGTGGACGTGAGCCAATATGAGCGCGAGGAGGAAAGCGAGGAGGAAGACGCGGACCGGGTTACATTTAGCGACAGCGAGTGACAAGATAAATGTAACTATATGAGATGTACTATGTGCAACGTTGTACCTTGACAGAATGATCTATTGCAAGATGAGGCGTGTAATGGAGACAGATATCTACTTATGCGTGAGGAATATGAACCAATCAAAGAGTGCATGCGATTATTCGAACACAGCAACTACAATCCGGCAAGCAAACCTCCTTCCCCTTCCACCCCGATGACATGTCCGCCATCTCCGACAACTTTACAACCGATCCTGTCATTGCCAACTTCCCTCAAATAGCCGTCCACCTCTTTTATCTGCGGGAGATCACGCTCCGAGGGAACTACCACTTCGCCCATGGCCTTGAGCCATTCGAGTGTAGGGCGGCGGTACCACCTGTTCGGATGCTCCGACGACGATCCCTCCTCAAACCAGCCCAAGTGGCCACCTTTCTTCGTTGTGCCAAAGACAACCCAAGGTCCTAGCGCATCTGCTCCTTCATCTATGGGCAACACACCAACAATAGGATCATCCAAGGCGTTCAAACAAAGGTGCGGAACACGTATGTTACCGAGAACGTGGTGGCTGGATGCCCATACGTAGTAATCCTCTGCCCGAGGGAATGGAAATGGTGGAGAACTCCCACCGATTTGGCGTGTGATCCTGCTATCAAAATCGTACAGCGTAGTTTGTCGTTGTTCCATTAACTCTTGGATCGCCGAGTTCACTTTCGATTCAGGGGACGCCTCAAAGGTGGCAAGGTGCAGCTGCAATACTGCTTTCAGGTTGTGTCCCAACGCCTTAGAGTAAATCTGTCGGCGCCACCAACTGCTACGCAGTCTAGTCGAAACAGGTTTCAGCATCTAACGTATGACTGTCCAGGGCGTATGCACTGACCTTTCACTATTCGCAAGCAGGTCCCATGGCTGTTTGTGGAGACCTAAGTTAAATTCATCCACACTTTCATTGATATAAGGCACATACGCATGCAAGGGCACAGCCAGCTACCAGTCGACTATGCTCGCCTTCTTGAGCCAGGTAACGAGTTAACACGTTCGCACCGAGCGAGAACCCCACTCCTAGAAGAGGAGCTTTAGGATATAGATGCGATATATAGAGCAATGCAGTGCGGATGTCATCTGTGTGGCCTGCCGAATACAGTTGTGGGCTTGTCAAAGGTACACCTGCGCCTGTGCAGCAAGGGTACTTCATTAGCTCACACACACAAATAACGAAGGAGAACACAGATGTAAAAGGCGAACTGCGTCATAGGGTATAGTTGAAAGCTCTGGAGTCGAGGGATACGCCGCGGGAGTTGGGCTCGCCTAGCTAGCCACGCCCGTAAGGCGCGTTCAATGCAGGGAATGAGATGCCATGAAAGGAGACATCACTGGTAAGCGAAAGAGGCCGAAGGAGCCCCTCTCAGTCCAGATCAGCACGGAAGCTCTGGGAGCGGATCGTCCCTCGTCGGCTCTAGCGACATTGTCAGACTCGGGTCATGACCGACATGAAATCGACAGGACTGTTGCAGCACAGCTTTTGCACACAACACGAATGCGTGGGGTGGGTGGGGCATGGAAGGTGGTAGTACATTGGGATCAGTGCATGACAAATACTCACAACCACGAAAGTTGACCACGACTGCTCGATAGCCTAGCCCGCCCTGGTCCCGGGGCGTGCAGGTAGGAGCCAGGATAGCGCGCACGTATGATTCATGAGAACCTGTTTGGTCACGACAGTGTGTCAGGAAAGGCCAATCCAGGCCGCATGTCAAGGACTTACCTCCAGTAAGACCGTGCAGTACAACCACGACCGGCGTGTCCTCACGCAAATGGGGTTCTGAATGTGATGGAGCGAAATCTAAGCCTCTGGTTTGCCAGGTACGGTTCATTTCAGCTATGTTAATCTGGCATCTGAGAAGTGAACGCACAGCGTGCCGCCGTCGAGAGTTCGCAGCAGCGTCCTAGGAAGGTCATAGGGTCACTGTTACTGTTTATATCGAGTTATAGGGGAGTGCATACCTCTGGTATTCAAGTCTGTCTACCCGGGAGAAGTCACCGACCACGCAGTAGCCGGTCTGCAGGTGTCCGCTAATCAGGGAATCAGACGAGCCCAATCATTCAGCAATCCCTGAAGCTTCAAGTACTCCTCTTACTTGTTGAGCCACCACGCAGGTTTGAAGGTGCTGTGCAAGCTTGGGCACTCCTTCTCCACCAGGTCTGGCAAGGAAATCTTCTTCTCGTTTGGATCTACATTGTCCCTATTCTCCAGTGGCACGCGTGTAGCGACGGATGCAACTGTCGAGGCGTAGTAGAGCTTGGGGATATCATGAGTGCTGAACAGCCAACCAAGCACGGACGTCATGATGTTGCAGATGAATTGGAAGGGTGTGCGAACTGTGTTTGTCTGGACCTGAGAACCGTGTGACCGACGCGGCACAAAGCCTGCGTGCAGTTTTGACCCCGACGACTGCCTCAGAACGGTTGGGGTTGGGTGCAAGACTTTCAGCGCTGCCTGTCGAGCACGCTGTAGTAACATCTAGAGTTTTAGCTGGGGACAACACAGATGTTCGAATTCTTCTGCAGACTTTGCTCTTCAATGATGGAACTTCCGGACAAGCCGGCTACTCACTGCGCCACGAGGCTGGGTCATTAGACGCTGAAGTCCGTCACACGTGTTTTCTGCTTTTTGTGTGTGCCCAATTAGGCAGGCGTTCGATCCACTACCACAGCAACCACGACCACTGGCAGAGCTTGTTGTTTCGCGTGGACACCGTCGTTGGCGTGGCCTGCTTTTTGTCTCAAGGCTGCGACGTCTATATTGTCTTGACCATCAAAATGCTCTCTGCTGTGCCGTCGTGCACTATAAACGACTGCGCTATGTGCACTGTAATCTTTCACTCGACCTCCTCCAACCATGTTCACCCATCTAGCCTCGTTCTCGAAACATAAGCCCAACTCGAAGATACCAAGATGGACTGTTACACTCAAAGGAGCTGGCACTCCTGGTACAACCAATCTTAGACTATACGTCACGCGCGCAGAACTGCCGCAGATGGACCTGGGGTGCAATGTGCCAAGAATGCCCGATGAAGGACACAAGTCACATCGCAATGTCCTCTCAGTCTGTCCCGAGGATTGGCGCAAGCTAACAGAAATGAGCGAGATATCTGGCCCTGAATTTGATTACCAAGTGACAAAATGTACGAATATTAATGTCTGTCTTCTATCCCTTGCGTCATTGATTGAAGTATCAATTTTGGCAGTCATTCGAGCGAATATTCCATCGCATGATCTTCATGTTTCCGATCCGGATATCGAAAGCGGCGAAAGATTAACAGTTCCATGCACCATCTTCCGTTGCGCAGAAGTCTTTATCGGAAGGCCATCTGATGTGCATTCGTACGTTGTGACGATCTGTTCATCGTTCATAGCTCAAGATGGTCTTAACTCTCTTTGTTTAGTGTCTCGAAGTGGGTAGCAGAATATCCTCTCGCCACTCTGCAACGAGTAATGCACTTGGTCTTTCCGTGTACGCAAGGATGGTCGTTTAGTCCAGTGATGGCGGATCCAGATCATGAGATTGTGTCCTGCGTCACTTGGGATCGACGTAACCCAGATTCGACTGTGAACTCTGCTGTTGCAGTGATGATTCAGCCGCCCTGGATAGCCTCTGCAGGCGATTTGGAATGTTTCTCGAATTGCAAACGAGTATGCCGATTAATTTTGAAAACCACGACTTGCTCATCAGCTTGCTTCTTAGCTACCAAATCCTCAGAAACATTCAGGTACTGTAGGCGGAAAGACGGAGTATAACAGCAGCGAGCGAATGTGGGCAAAGGTGTGTCCATAGCTGTCAGTATTGATACCATAGTTTGACGTCATTGCTAGATATGGGACTTTTGCGCTCGCCGCAACTGCCATTATTTTGTTGTGACGACGTACTGGGGTTGGATCTTTGGTGCATTCTCACGAGGTAGGCAGAGAAAACAAGAACTATAAGCAGTAGTAACAGGCTGACGTCGATACACAGGCAGGTCCAGAGGTTTTGTCACCTCAGTCAAATCATATACAGCAATCTCTCCCTCCATTCTCGAACACCTTGTCTTCTGGTTTGCCTCAGCAATGCAAATCAGCGGCGCTTGGGAAATACCCGAGGTAAATATCATGTTTACCATGGGTGATACCAGGAAAGCTTGTAATCGTTATCACGTTTACTCACTCGTTCCGGTGTTCTCAGGTCGCTGAAGCTGTCTTCGACGTTAACCTCGGTATCGAGGAGGCGATACTTGCCAAGGAACCGCATGTGTCACTCACTTCACCTACACCGTCGGAGTCAGCCTGGGGTGGTGATTATTTTGGTAAGATCATATACTCAATGAACAATAATTCAAATATTGATGAAGCTCTTGCAGACGAAGCCGATGCGAAGGAAGTTGATCGGCTCCTTCTATCCCCCAAGTTGGCACCAACAGGCGGCACCTTTTCTAGACTTACGGAAAGTATCATGAAATGGCAGCAGTATGGAACCCCATACGATGTCTGGGGCCTTCCTCCTTCTGTTTGTATGACCCCTTCGGAGGGCTCCAGCTCAGAGACGGAGTCTTCCGTTACGTCTGCATTCACCGATCCGGGTGGGCACCATATAGGTGGCGATTGGTTGACGGGAGGGCCAGTAGAAGTCACCAATCATCACCGACTCTCGATATGATTTAATCACCACTCAGGAGAGTAACAGTTGATTAAGCTCCGTCAGCACTGGCAGACTGGATCTGCACAGAAAGACTCATGGAATAATACGACTCGGACTATCGGACTATACTAGATTCTTCAAGTTTGCATATGACTTGACGTGACTTGTACAATAGCTACTTTAGCAAGCTTCAGTATAATTACAAGCACCTTGCAATATACAAAGTACCATGTCTTTTAACTTGTTACTTGCTGAAAACTGAGCCTGGTATGTTCGGTTCGGATGTGCGGATCACCGCCATCGACTTCGATCTTACAATTAGATGGTTTACTCATACCACCACCATTACATTCTCCACTCCTCTCAATCATTTCGTCACAGCATCAAGCTTCTATTGAGTTCTCTTTGGAGGTTGCACTAGCGGGTTTGGGTTGGTCCTAAACCCTCGGAACCCTCAAAAATACCGTCACGGTGACCGAACTGACCATGGGTGCCCCAAGCACAAGTGCCGCACAATGGTTGTTTCCTGTCTCATCTCTTGTAGAGCAAACACCAAGCAGGACGACCTCCTCTATACCGGTGGAGAAGGAGCTGTATGACCGTGCAAGAGGAGTCGAGTTCTTGTTTCGTTTGGGGGTGTCCTTGATGCTGTACGTTTTCTCTTCCACACCCGCCGAGCCTACTTAACAAACACAGACTTGGACTCGTCAATTGAAAACAAAAGACCTGTGTCCTCGCTATATACCGCTGCGACATGGTTCCATCGGTTTTACATGAGATTCTCCATGGAGGACTATCACAGACAGGTTGGTGGCGCGTCATCATGATGGCCTGTACATCGACCTCTTATGCGCCGGCTATCCCCCAGGATGTTGCAGCTGCTTGTATATTCCTGGCTACCAAGACAGAAGAGTGTGGACGGAAGCTGAAGGATGTCGCAAGGGTGTTCTGCTCGAAAGTGTGGGGGCGGAAGATTGACGACATAGCGGACGACAGTCAGGTCCGAGGCATCGTCTGTTCACTGGATATGTGCCTAACATTTCCTTAGGAATTGGAAGACAGTCAGACAGCAATACTGCTGACTGAGGAAGCTCTACTTGAAGCACTATGCTTCGACTTCGTTGTACGAAGTCCGCACGCAGACCTCGTCGACCTCCTTGAGGCGCGTCAGGAGACTATCGAGTTCGAAGAGTATGCGTTTTCAATAGCTAATGACTCGTAAGTCCAATTTCAACAGCTTCGGCAATATCGAAACACGTCAACATTGACATCCGCCGTTTAGGTACAGAACGCCTTTGTGTGTCTTGTATTCGCCACGTATAATAGCAGTGGCTTGTTATGTTCTAGCCCAACAATATGTCGAAGGAGCGAATTCTCCGAGCCTTTCGACGAGATTAGCTTCGCCGGCACCTTCTGCTTCATTACCAACCCCACCATCGAACAAACCTCCTTATCCCGAGTCAACGCGTTTCGCGGTGGAGTTCTGCAACCTTAACGAGACAGAATTGGTAGCAGTCGCTGGTAAGTTCATACCTTTTCGGTATTGATTCGCGTATCTTGTCTGATGAGCCCTCTTTTCTGCTCTCTCGTCACTAGATGCATTGACAATACTACTAGAATTCTATGGGGCACAGGACCTCAACACTATGGAATACCTGTCAAATCTCGCAGCTGTAAGGTTTCCGCGGATCATTCTCTTTTAAAACATATGTTCAAAGGTCAAACTAGATCTTGCCCCCAGAAACGTCTCCTACACGACCGAAGCTTTACCAGCCGTTTGCTCAACTAGCTCAGGGATTGCAAAAGCCCCCTGAGCCTGGGCCCGAAGACAATTCGAAAGCAGATTCTCAGCCTCAGCCACCTCCGTCGAAACAGCCGTCAGAGGGTACTCTGAACTCGAATAAGGGCAGTGGCTGGATTCCAGTGAGAAGCGAACCAGCAGCCCAAGATCTTCCAGAGAAGCCCAAACCGTAAATCCAGGCCGGTCGTTTGTCGATACTTAATCTCATCGTATATCTGTACCCTGCATTCGCTCCGCTATCGTATGTCGTACTTGCTTCTCGTACCATCAGCAATGTCGCGCTAAACGTTCGAATTAATACAGTTTGTTTCTTGTGTCTAGGCCAGATGACTGCAGAAGCGTATCGTATGAGTGGTCTGGACTGTTCTGTAGTACAACTACGCCAGAACGTCCAGCAGGATAAGAGTCTGGCCAGGAGGGACGAGTATTGTGTCGTCAGAGGGATGTGAAGGACGGAGTACTTATCGAAGGTCGAAAGGAACCTATAATTCAATGGTTTCCTTGTGCTTGAACTTCCGCGTTGCTCGATCAGCGGAACGGAAACAGAACTGGTTGCCATAGAGTTCGAGTTCCAGGTGAGGGAGGTCTAGTACGGTCGCGTTCGAGGGTAGCGACGTCACGTTGGACGGCAGGTGGTCAGCGGACTCAGTTATTGAGTCTACCTCCGTGGATGACGCATCTTCCGCCGGAGGGGAGAAGGCATACAACGGAACAGAAAACGTGAAAATTGAGTTCGCCTTCGGAATCACTTCATGTAGTCGGTCAGCAAAGCGTCAAGTGAACGGAATATGAAACCAAATGACGCAGATCGTGAAGCCACATACGTTTCTGCTGATCCTCACGTGTCACTATCTTGAAAGCATTTTCTGTCTCGTGGTAGACAATTCCAGAGAGGCCGACAAGACAAGGGTTCTTGCTCTGGCGGACTGTGTGGCCAGATCGTAGGTCCGTTCAGTTCATGATGCATCTGAGCATTTGCGAATGTTCTGAAGAGACATACCGGTGATCATCGCTCCCACAAACTCAGCTTTTACCAGTCGAGTATGTATGGCCGCGACACTCGGCATTGCCTGGGCATGGTTGTGATCCTGCTCGGGATTGGTCGGTGGGGGTGCGAGGGCCAAAAGCTCGGACATGTACCCAAGCCAGAGCCTATGCACTGCCACAAAGCGTTCGAATCTGACCAGTAGAAAGAGTTGAAGATACCATCGATTATTACCGCGCGCCATACTCATGTGCTTGCTTCAGGGACTTGCACTTACTTTGCAGCCGACTTATCAAGTTTCCACAGTCCCTTTTCTCGGGCCTGCTTCTGTCCCAGCACACCAGCAGCTGATCGCGCCTTGTCGGTGACACGCCTTGCTCTGCTGGCTTCTCGCTCCTTCTTTGCACGACTGTCCCTAACAGGGTTCTGTAGGAGGATCTGGCGACCTTGAACGCGGTTTGCGTAGAGTTGTGTCGGATCAGACGATCGTGTTACGTTCCTTTTGACATACTCTGGGGTGAAGGGCGTGTAGCTATTGTACTTGGCACGTACACCGTCGAGTTTGTGTTCGTCATCACGCTTTTGCAGATTGACCCTGGGAGCGTACATACTAGAAGGGTGCGAAGTTAATCCAACTTGAAATTGTAATGCACATAGATACTAGCCTACCTTTTACTCCTTGTGCTGATGATGGGAGGACGCAAGCAGGCGGCTGCGAGCAGGGTCGACGATGGCGGGGATGACGAAAAGGGATGATCGACGGTGGCGGGGGAATTTCACGTGAGGGGGGAGGCGTCTGGGAAGAATCTCCGTGCCACGACTGAATTGAATCCATCGCCTCTAACGTAACCTCGTCCGCCGTCGCTTCCACACTCGCAGCCCAAAACGAGAAATCCAACTAGGTTCGTGTGTACATCGGTCCTACTGCTGGACATGTCTTGCTGTGCTCTTCGGCCTCTCTCTGGCCACCCATCTACAAAATTCCAACTCAGTGCATCCACTCTTCCGGAATATCGATGGGAACAGAATAGACCTATGTCGTTGCAGGAAACACGCCTCGTTCACATGTCCGCCTCAATTGCGAGCCTCAAGGTTTGCAATTCCATTTCATCTTAGTATCAAGTGGAACACATCCATCTATTATTGACGCGTACTTGCACAGATGATTATCTTCCGCTTAGATTACAGTGAAACGAGTGCGGGCAATTGCAACGTGTATGAACGATTTTTCGTCCCATCACGTCAGACTGAATAGCCCGCTCTCAGCTGCTTTGAGCGTTGTACATCCTCCGTAGCAGGAGAATCAGTGTCAAGTAAACAACTTGTAACCTGTGTTACGTGTTTATCGTGCGCGTGAGACAGGCCTTACACTGCGGCCGCTTCGAAGCGTCTGCAAGCATCGAGCGGTCCTCATTCTCCCGGACTCAGGGCGACGCACTTTAATAAAGCCATTTCCTGATGATGGCTTTACTGTATTAGGTGCTCTACTTCCACACGGCCATCGTCTGATGACGAGAGTAGCTCCTTCCGTAGGGAGGTCTCTTCTGCATCACTCATTCTCTTGCGGTACGTGTTGCGTAACGCCTCAGTCTTATCGTAACGGTCATCTGATTAATCTTTTCGGACGTTCAGAGCTCCTCTCATCATGACATACGATGGCGATACAGCGCACCCGAGCCATTTCTCCACGATGCCTCAGCTCATTCTTTGGTACGCTTCGCATTTTCTCCGAAATACTTGCTTGTCTTCCGACATTGCTGGCCAATGTCTTGTCTTCACTCTCTAATCGAAGCAAGGCACAGACTGGGTATTATCAGTAGACGCACGCCCGGCCATATCCGTTTTGGTGACGGCGAGTGACCCGTGAAATCAACTACCACGTTTTTGCAGAGCCTTGCTGAGTCCCGGGATACGACGATGCTAATCTCCGGCCAGAAGGCATGCGAGCATTCAATTCAATGCTCTACGTCCTTCTTCCCACCCGTCGACGGCGATGGACGCTGCAGTTCGCTCCGAGGGAACCGCATTCACAACCAGTTTCATGACGGCATATCACTTCACGGCATGTTGTCCTGCTGAGCTCATTGCATAAGGTTCGCATCATCCCTCTGGCTACGGCTCCACGCCTTGAGCCCTCTTTCTCTCTTCTGACCTCACATGTTTAGTGGATGCACTACCATCTTTGTACGTTTCAGTTCTGCGAACGCAGCGCCGAAGCCCTTATCTACCGCAACTATCACCGCAGAACACCTACCCGCTTGCCAGAAAACTGGATTCACTGTCCGCCCGTCCTATCCTCCCATTAACCAACGCGGACATGAGCTCATATTCGTCAGCACTGCCCTTCGGAAGCATTTTCTCTACATGCTGTAACAACCAACAGCTCGAATGACCATTGTGCTCATACCCCCTCCTCATCGCTCTTTCCGGCGATAGC
Source organism: Irpex sp. Y119-03 (assembly GCA_037042295.1). NCBI lineage: Eukaryota > Fungi > Basidiomycota > Agaricomycetes > Polyporales > Irpicaceae > Irpex > Irpex sp. Y119-03. The sequence goes on along the minus strand of JAXQKB010000954.1, from coordinate 156,699 downwards.
TGATCGCCCCTTCTGGAATTCAGAGGTATGCGCCATCTGGTTGATAAAGATCTAAGAGGCTCACGTCGTAGTAGGAGTTCAATGTGCAGACGCTAGTTGACGGATAGTGTCCACATTCAATGCATTACTTGCGCGAAGATCGAAATGGGAAACGGGAATCCTGCTACATTCTATCGTCTACTACTATAGTCCGAAACAGCGGCTCAATACAAAATGACGCAAAGGTATGCATGGGTCTACACTATGATGATACTGCTACGGTTGCCGAGGCCTTCTAATACAAATTAATGACTACAGAGAAGAGCGAAGATATGAGGTCAAGGAATACATAGAAGATATTCTAGGGTGTCGTCCAGTTGAGAACGCGCGAAGACTGTACTTTTCTCTCAAGCATATTTCGACGCGTTGGCAGATGGTTGCCCTCGCCCCATCTGAATACAGGCAGGACAATAGTCGTCTATGACAGGGTCTGAGGGAAGAAATTTGATAAGAGACTGCGCGGTGAGTTAAATTGGCTTCTTACTAAATTGCTGAGGGAATTGACGGCTAATAGAAAGTGGCAGATCAGAGACATGTTAACAGTGCGTATTTGCGAAGACGACTCACTACTGCCAACACGTCTCTGTGCAGCGCGGAGGTACGCAATTCCGCGGATGCGAGGTACTGAATTTGCAGTGACGGTCGTCACATTGAATCTAGCACAGCTCGTGATTGGCAAAATTGTTCGTCACGAGTGATAAGAGGAAATTTACCATCTCATCGGGCTATAAACGTCTCCTATTCAATGAGGGGAATTAATGCGCAGAGAGGAAGGTACGTACGAGATCAACATAGTGGTTGCAACGTTTGAAGTGGTTTCGTACTCTGAAACAAAGCGAGGAGCAAAGTCAGTTCCTGAGTGCTTAGGGGAAGGAAAGTAGGGGTTCATGTACCGTCGCCAGTGACACATGAGGATGGAAGCTTTGGATGGGAGTAGGAGAGGTGTAGAAGTAGGTGAAACAGAGCTTGGGCTTGTTGTCTCCTACCTCATCCTCCCTGGCATTTTATATGTTTCCCGACTACCTGCGCGAAATAGGAACCGGCATCTTTAGTAGAGCATACAGGTGCAGGGGACGCGCATCGCGGACCAATACTGGCCTCGATAACACATCAGCAAAAACGGGCCGTTTACAAGGTGAACGTCTCATTTTCAGCCTATCAAGATTGTACGAGGGCGGAGTATAACACACTGCACGAGGATGAAAACGAGTATCCCGATTATTAGGCCGCCTACGTCTTGCTTTCCTCCTCCTGACGGGCAAATGATCGGAACTTGTAGCCTTTGCGTTGGATCGGATACACCCAATTGCGAATGCTTCGACATGCTAAAGCTAAAATGTTAAATTCTGAATGCGACTCCCTGCGAAAAATTTATGCAGCGATAAGACAGAGCTCCGAGGGTATACACAAGACATGCGTCCGACATTGAGTCATTTCAATCTGGCCAGAGACGATGAGGGCATCGCACACTGTAATGAACTTCGACGACGTCGTGCATTCATTCACTAGTAATTTCGGTGCCGTGCGAGGAACCGCTGCTCTGCCGGATGGCAGATCTTCATCGTTTGCTTTAGTAGGTGCAGCTTACTTACCTTACCTTCGTGGGCTGGCGGCTTTCCGCGCGACGTGAACAACCTCCTCGATTGAGCGTGCGATATCAACGCGAATCCACACGATGTTATGTACATGGCCCCGGTGTACCATTTACAGACAGGCCACCTGTCTGAGTTCAAAGCAGGTGGGCCTTTCGTCAGCATACCAGACAAGCACGACGACAGATAACAGACAAGACTGATGTTATCGATCCGTTGGGCGGGTAGGCCATCCGGCAGATAGCGTGCGCATTACATTAAGTACAGACTCTGTTCCGCGCACGCAACTCGCACTCAAACGGATTCAAGCTCCCAACTATCATGAAGGTTTGAGTGCCAGTGCTGATCCAGAAACTGCGGCGCTCGACTGCTGGTGGCGGGACATTGTCAGTGTCTACACACGTGCTAAGGATGACCGGCTTTTGGTATTACTTCTCCGGCTCATTGGATTTAAGAAGGTTATCGCGAACTCTATCGCACTGAGTGATCTCAAGTTACGCTGAGACAATAACATCACTCTGCCGGTCATCCAGCAAACATCCCGACCAGGTACTGGCTGACACCCTGTTTCCCCGACAATGTCCGTCAGCATTTAGGCCGAATCAATTGACAGTATGTCATCTCACCTCCGGTGTCAGAATTCCGACATCTGAAAACACCAGCGATATCAAGTCAGGCCTGTAATTTGACGTCGTTCGTCAGATCTCTATCTGAAGCCCTGAGGCACCACAAGCTAACTGCCTACCGTGTATAATCCACATCTGGGTTTTGGGCAATTTGCTCAGGGGTCATCGTGCGCTGTGTGGGTTTCACTATTGCATTTTCAGCATGCGAAATGACCTGTGATCCTTCGTGGGGCGCGTTCGGTGAGGACTGCGTTTCTTGCGCGGCAGCATTCTTCACAGATAGAGAAGGGAACGATAGTATGTTCGGAGTATGGGTGGGTAGGTCATACTGCGAAAGAGGGAATAGACGATGAAACTTATAACTGCCGAGGCTTGATCAGATAGGTGTCGTGCGATTTGCCACGAGGAATACTCACCTCTCGGCGAGAGCGTAAAATGGTTTATGTGCTGCTTTTGCAATGATAGCCATCTGATTGCTCCCAACGGCGTTGATAAGTCCACCACTTTCTACGACGGCTTCTGATCCAACGAGAACAAAATCGACTTGGTCCATCACATATGCCACTGCAGAGTCGAGAACGACCGTGCATGGAATACCTGCTGCGGTTAGTGCTGCATGCGTCTTCAGGCTGGGATTTAATGAGCGACATGACAGGATGCGAAGTTAAAAGAGATAAGCACACACCCGAGTCCTCGAGGGCGAGCTTCCGTTACATATACCGAGATCCGCTTGGTTTTATGCGCATGGAGAAGAGCCTTCATGACAACTCGAGAATACGAATGGGTCAAGATCTAGGTCGTTCCGTGAGCATAGGCGTGCTGCGCTGGTTAAAGGCAAACGGAACGTGCCACAGAATCATCCTTGATGAATCCCAAAGTCAGCTGGGCGATCTTCTCGCGATACGAGAGGGCCTCGGCCGCATACTTTCGGCCTTGGTTGATGAGTTCAGTCTTTAGCCCGGCAAAGCTCTAACACCAATCGTCATCAACGGAGCTGAGGAATGAGGCTAACTTAGAAGTTTACTCACGTCCGATTCGTGGGGGAAGAGGGTGACAAACGCTATGAATAGTTCGCACCCTGCATCGAGGCTTATTGAATTGGTTGTCCGCTTTTTCAGCTGTTCTGCACCATCATTAAGTGCCTGGACAAGCTCAAACATGGTCCCAGCTATAGCGACGATCATGACCTCATTTCTTAGAGCGATCTCGGTAGGAAAGTACCTTTAGAATTGACGACTAGTTCCGAGAGGGCGAGTATGGCTGCCAATGGAGGAGAAATCTAGGCCCACCGGTAGTCTATAGTTCAGTAACGTCACAATGTTCGATCGAGAACTACATGACATACTTCTTTATCCTCGAGAATATGAAGGTAGGTCGCGTGAATGTCGAATTCCCCGGTAACTGTTGTTGACTCCGTTCCAGGCATCGTGCAGACTTTTTATGCTGCGTCAGTGGACATGTCAGCTAGCATCCAGGCTCGTAGAAAGGCAGTTGTCTGGGTCTGGACTACATGCAGCATGCCCGTAGTGAATGAACGCACTTACATAGTTATCTAGCGTTTTCAGTGTGGCACAAAGCCTGATGAGCGTACAGATCCAAGCCGCGGAATCCTTTGACTCAAGCGAGATCAATCTCAGGCCGAGAATGATCGATCAGCTAAACGCGCATAATCTCAGATCCACACTCGTCCTGCCTCTTACAGCAAGTCAGCAAGTTGGCACTTCTGCCACGAGGCTCGCGGGTCACTGTGAACGTGGTGATCTTCTACCACGATACAGTGACCTGAATTTCTGTACCAATTTTCGATGAAACATTCGCACATCATGCTTGAATCACAGAGGCGAATCTCCGATAACGCTAATGTTGTAAAGCTTCCACTGCTGGTAGTGGCCCGCACTGCCCGTTTCTTCCGAGTCCCTGAATCGGAGCAGATAAATTTCCTTATAGATCAGCAGCGCGATTCCACGCAATAAATCAATAGGCAGATCCTATGAGGAGTTCACGTACATATAACACAACAGCTATGCATAAGGTCCTACAGACTCGGAGCCGTGCCATTACCAGGACAGCCATATGAATTTCCGTTTTCGCAGGTCCTTAGGCGTTGCGCATGTATAGGTCACCGCCCACCATTGCAGCAGCCGTACGTTCGGATGATTTGCAAGCGTACAAATTGCACGGTACTTTTCAGGGTTTGGAGTAGAATCCCATAGTACAACACGGATTGCCGTAATAGTGCAACAATGTCTGGCCTGGCCCAACTGCTTATAGAGACCCCTTGTTCTATGTGGTCTACACTGCAGATGGCCCACTAGGACGCAACAGAAATTCTACTGTCAGCTCGGCAAGCAGCCTTAGTCCTCTAGCAACTGATTTTTCTCGGTCTTAACTCAAAGTCTCGTTCGTTGCACTGCGCTGCGGACGTAAGCATTTGAGCTGTGCAGCGCTCCTGCCGTCTTCGACGAAAAGGGCCAGAATTGTTAAACCACTTATGCATGCGGCGTGTCAAATAATGCGATACCGTCACGGTTGGAACGCCTATCACTCCGATACATATGACGTCTGTGTATTATACTCTTTGCGGTAAGCGGAAGGCTAGACATTTTCTACGACAGGCGAGACTGGCACAAACCCGAGCCGACCGCCGACTCGCGGCGATCTGAAGACGAGACGTTTGTCCAAAAGCAGGCAAAGTGCGCGCCATGGTTGTCAGGGCGACAAGGGCAGATGGCGGCGGCGGAGGACGGAAAGACGATGCTGGCTCACACTGACTCGCACTTGTCGCGCACAAACGGTTGACATCGGCGACGCTTCACGTCATGCTATCATGACCAGGCCAGGGCCACTGGCGCTAAAGGTGCGAGTAGAGCGCGACGACTTCGGCAGCGGCGACGGTGGCGGAAATTCAGATTTGACAGCCTGCAACAGATGTTTTCCGACAAGACACTTAGGACAGCTGCGCCGATTGAAATCTAGGAGGGACAAAAGGACTCCGACGAGGTTCCGACATCAGCGCGTGATGGGGAATAGTTGTTATTACTGGATTTGACATAACGACATGCCAAATATTAAACCACTTTGGCGTCGAAACACGTTCCGTGTTTGCGCCGCGTCCGTACCCGGCCCAAACCCAATGGGGCCGCCGGGCTCTCGCCATCCGCCAGGACCGACTATATAGTCCCAGGCACCTCCGACCTCTCCCCAAAAACAATCCGAAAATTATGTACTCTACCTCTCACTGCGCCTGAACCGGTCTCGACCTCCCCTCCGCCCACCCCTCTACTCTACGCCCGTACGCGGCGTGTTATAACACCCTCTGATCCTCATTTTCAACTCCTGGCAACGGTAAGGCTGCCTCCAGGCTCTCCTTCCTTATCTATGCCCTACTTTCCAGCTTGCTGACCTTGCTATGGTCTCTAGACTCTCCGCCAGCCCGCTATCCCCTACACACACACTATAAACCTCCGAAACACCACACAATATGCCGTCAACGCGTCCGGAGCTGTCGTTCTGCTGCGATGTTGCCTCGCTCGACGAGTGGGCAAGGAGAGCCGGTCTACCATTGACCTCAGCTGAAGCGCTGAGCATGAACTACCGACGCGCCAGAGATTGGATGCTGAGGATCAGGAGCGAGCTGTCGACGAGCCATGGATTCACCGACGTCGCGCCTCTGGATAACAAGATCCTCTTCGACATTGAAGCACCCTTCCCCGGCTATCCTCTACGGCCCAAGCTTCGACTTCGCTTGCCGGCTCACGCGACCACCTTTTTCGCTCCAGAGAGGAGAGTACAGTGGGAGATGGTCTTCCATAGTAATGTCTTCCATCTTCTCCGTCATACCGTCCGCCCTATCAGCGACCTGCTCTACCTCCTCCAATGTCTCGTCACAGGAATGTTCCTGCTCATCATGGAGGAAGACATACCAGGACAAGGTGGCGTTCGCACTATCCGAGCTCTGCCTCCTGCAGACTGGGTCGCCGGACACGAGGCTGAACTCGTCAAGATATTCGGCTCGACTCATTACCGTCAACTCCTCCGCGCTGCGAGCGACACTCGTATCGCGTTCAAGTGCGAGCCCATAATCGCTCGCCAATAGGCCTTCCCTTGAAAACACGTCGCGCTTTCCGGAGCCGAAGGCATCGGTCTTGGCTGATCGACCGGAAGCATTTTTTCATGATCGCCGGCTTCTACTGTGGATGGATTCCACCGCTTGACAGTACACTGTCCTGGACGCGTTGTTTTCCACCATCCACTCGACTCATATGTTTAATGGCTGCTTCTTCCTCTCCATGCGCCTCTCATTTTAATGGCTCGCTGCTTTTATTGCTCTAGACCCATAATCATAATCGCTCCTTACCTTATACTCCAAGCTATTCTCGTATTTATCCTGTCTCGTTTCGTATTCCGCATAGCACCTGGTGCCCTTGTTATCGCTAGTCAACTCCACACTGCCTTGCACCTTTGTATCAAAGCTTTTCTCTGTCGTCTTCGTGACCGCATGTGTCTCTCGCTCCTTACCTTATCGTAGTAATTCAGTATGCAAAGCCTTCCGCAGCATCATCACATCGTACTCAATGTCAATAGTAGTAGTAGTGCTCGATAACGCGTACTAGCCCAATGAGGCATACTCTGCCAGTGTGCTCTTCAGAACCTTCATGATGTGATCCTCGTGGGACAAGGCACGCTTCCGTGCGATTCTTGGTCCTAAAATGAAGTTCCTCTGATTGAACGTAGCACTTTACAAGGCCACTATGACGTGCTGTTTCTATGGCACGGTACTAACGGAGGATATAAGGCCGCCCGAGACTACATATAATTAGGCTCAACCGCACGTCTACATTGCGACGGCATAGATAGACCATGTCGGACCCAAATCTCCGCTGAACAACAGCGACCCTTGAGCTTGAGTTACGGTGTCGGGCTCTCAGGCTCATGAGCATCAGAACGTCCGAGCACCGCGGGGAGCGCCATCGCATACGGCTTGTCGCTGCAGTACTAGAACCCAGCACAGACCAAAAAAAAATTGGACGTAGAGGGTATAGTTCGTCTTACCACGAAGTGAAAGCGGCGCTGTGGCTTAGTACATGAGCATCCGCCACACGGAGCTATAGGCTGCTCACGGATACAGCGTGTCAGTAGTAATAGTTTGCGGGTACGCGATCTGTTCATTCCGGATTAGAAGCACAAAACATGCTCAAAGTTTGGGTCAAGGGCCTGGTAAGCTCAGAAACCGATAACCCGCACTAGCGACTTGAAAGACATACTGTATTCACATTGGAACGGGTTGCCTGCTTGGATGCAGAGACACTGACCGCGAGAAGCGGATGTAAACCCTGGCACTACTGGGATCTGCAAGCAAGTATCTGGTTATTCCAGTGCACAAGGTAAACAAGGGTTTGCTACTTACACTGGCAGTTACGCGTGAAGGACACCGTGACGAATATTATCTGCTTTGTCTCCTCGATCATCACGGCGGTAACGCGATCCACGTGACAGCGTCACGGGCAGCGCGTGACAAGTTCGATGGTCGTCTGCGGTGAGTGTCGTGCTCGGAGTGAGTTTACCTTCGTCCTCGACGTCTCTCGCGACCTCGACATATACCCCTCAGGACCATGGATGGTCCTCCACCGGCCGAAGAGGACTTCTCAGCCCTCTCGATAGCCGATCGGCTCGCACACAAAAATTGGAAGGCAAGGGTCAGCGCATACGAATCACTCATCAAGACTTTCCAGACGACCGCAGACGACTCGGATCCCGCTTTCAAACCGTATTTGAACAACCCGGACACGCTCAAGAAGATTGTCACCGACTCGAATGCTGTGGCACAGGAGAAAGGAGTAGAGTGCGTCGTGAACTTTGTCAAGTTCGCGGGAGAGAATGCTGCAAAGACGCGAGAGGTAGTGGTGCCGGCGCTCGTGGACAAGTGCTTTGGATCGGCGAGGGCTGGTACGAAGAACCAGGCTTTAGAGTTGGTTCTGCAATATGTGGAGGTGGAGAATGGAGGAGCAGCAGTCATTGTGCGTAGTCGCGGGCTTCCTGAGATGTGAGATGGTATGTCTAAATTATCACAGGACAACATTCTTCCTGGGCTTGGGGCAAAGCAGCCCAAGACAGTCGCGGGATGCGTTATTGCTCTCAAGGAGGCTGTAAGGTACGGTACTGCCACACGATGTACGCCACTAGAATCATTCAACCTATGTATATGCGCGTAGGTTGTTCGGAACGACCGCAATACCTCCCGCTCCGGTCCTCAAGGCACTCCCCAAGATATTCGGTCACACAGACAAGACCGTACGTGCTGAGGGCACGCAATTAACTCATGCACTATATCAGTACATTGGCCCGGCGATCGAAAACTTTTTGGGCGATCTTAAACCGGTACAGGTGAAGGAACTCAAGGAAGCGTTCGAAGCCATGGAGAAGGAGGGGAAAGGGAAGGGTAGTCTAAAACCCGAAAGGTTGACGAGGGAGGCTTCACGCGCAGCTGAGGCGTATGACGCGACTGCCGAAGATGGAGAGGCTGCTGCACCGGAGGAAGGTGCGTCGTTACTTTGTTGTCTTATGATCATGAAAAATAACATTACCTTAGCGGAAGAGCTGGATCCCCGCATGATGATGGACGAAGTTGATATCGTGCCCAAACTTCCTTCGAACTTCCACGCGAATTTGGGGTCATCGAAGTGGAAGGAGCGGAAGGAGGCTTTGGACGAGCTACTGGCATTACTGAACGCAACTCCGCGTATCAAAGACTCACCGGAGCTTGCAGACTTGCCAAAGGCACTCGCGACATGCATTCACAAGGACAGCAATATCAACTGCGTCATGGCCGCGGCGAACTGCCTGGAAGGTCTAGCGAAAGGCATCATGGCACCGTTCGCGCGTTTCCGTGAAGCCATTGTGCCGCCTATGCTCGAGCGATTGAAGGAGAGAAAGGCAAACGTCACAGATGCTATTGGAGCGGCTTTGGATGCCATCTTTGTTACAGTAAGCCGAAAGCTATCAACTCCCTGTTGCTGTGTTGCCTCATAAATTCATTTAGACCACATTGGGTGACATCGTTCCTGACCTTCTTCCAGCGTTAAAGAACAAGAACCCTCAGGTGAAGGAGGGTACTCTGAAGTTCCTAGCTCGTTGTCTATCAACGTCACCAGATCCGCTGCCAAATCCACAAGTCAAAGTCGTCTCTGAGGCACTCGCCCCAATTCTTGAGGATTCGTTCGAAGGTGCACGAAATGAGGCAGCGACATGTCTGGGTACCCTGATGAAAATGGTTGGCGAACGTCCTCTGAACGCTCTGATGGATGGTTTAGCGGATGTACGGAAAGCGAAGGTCAAGGAAGCGTACGAGAAGGCTACGGTGAAGGCGAAGGCTGGTGGTCCGGCCAAGCAACCTCCTAAACCTGCTGCGGCTGCGAAGTCTGCACCGGCAAAGGCTGCACCTCCTGCGAAGAAAGCAGCCCCACCTCCTTTGGACGAAGGTTTCCAGACACCTGCGGACGATAAGCCCATCAAGAAACCTCCTGCGCGTTTACTGGTGCGTGGTGTGATTCAAACGCAATACGATGTACTGACAAGCCATGTATTTGCTGTGACAGGCCAAAAAGACACCGGTTGCAGCAGCTTCAGGTAGCGAGGCGCCCTCTGCCCCGGTTGCATCTGCACCCCCTGTGAAGAAGCTGCCACCGGCCGCTGCAGCCTCATCGAAGCCGGCTAAAGGTGGTGCCGCTCCCCCACCTGGTGCACTAGACGAATTCAAGTACAAGCATTCATCTGAAAATGCAGAGGCACTGGCAGCAGAGACCATTCCCGAAGGATATGCTGCGGGTTTAGCAGACTCAAATTGGAAAACTCGTCTCGCTACTTTGGAGGAGATGACTGGCTGGGTTGAAAGTTCGGCAGGTGATTTGGACTCTGAGATTATAGTCAGATTCTTGGCTAAGAAAGGTTGGAGCGAGAAGAATTTCCAGGCTAGTACTCACTTCGACTCGTTGATCTCATCCATCGCTGATATCATACACGCGTCTGCAGGTTTCGACGAAACTATACGGCATACTTAACATCCTCGCGGAACGATGTCCGACTTTCGGAAGATCATCGGTTGCGTTATGTGTACCGCATTTGAGCGAGAAATTGGGCGACATGAAGCTCAAAAAGCCAGCCGGAGAAACTCTGATATTATTTAGCGAGAAAACGTCCTTACAGTTCGTCTTGGGACAAGGTCCGCCGGCATCGTATGATAATCTCTTGTTTATCCTGACGTTTGATCGTAGCGTACGAGCCATTATCGAAGCAAAAGGCACCCAAGGTCTTGGCCGATGCCGTGGGGTGGATTGATCAAGCCCTGAAAGAATTCGGAATCGCCGGCCTCTCTCTTCGTGCATTGATTGACTTCTTGAAGGCAGCCTTGAGCAACTCTAATGCAGCTGTGCGCATAAGCGCCACCAAGACCCTTGTGACGGTGAAGCTCTTCGCAGGACCTAGTAAGTTTGCGCTATAACTCTTGTTTAGCTATAGATCGCTCAGCTCCTTTACAAGGTATCAAGGATTTGATCGAGGATCTGAACCCTCAGCTATTGAAGACTATCAATGCCGAGTTTGACAAGGTTGAGGGTACCTCCGCCCCCACTCCAACACGCGTGTCGGCAGACGTGGTTAACATGACGGCATCGTCGGGGGCCGGAGGCGGTAAGGCCGCTGCTCGCGGCGGCGATCCATTGGACGATCTATTTCCTCGAGTCGAAATCGACGGCTTACTCAAGGGCACCACGATTCTCGCTGATGCAAAGAGCGATGCTTGGAAGACGAAGAAAGAAGCTCTCGAGACGTTGCAGGCAATTTTGGACCAAGGTGCCAATAAGCGTCTCAAGCCGAATATGGGTAAGCAGCGTATTGTATCTCTTTCATGAGACATTCGCTGATCCGTCGAATGTTTCGCAGGCGAGATAGGTCAGATTTTGAAGTCGCGGGTCACAGATACGAACAAGGCGGTGCAATCCGTTGCTTTGGATATCGTTGCGCGCATCGCTACTGGGATGGGCAAGCCGTTTGACAAGCAATGCCGATTTTTCGTAACTCCCGTTTGTACGGTACTCGCTGATCAGAAGGCTCCGATAAGGGCTTCCGCTTTGCAGGTGCTGACTGCTATCGCGGATGCTTGTGAAGGCTTAGAGCCTATGGTACCTGGTATCGCTACTGCTCTCGAGACTGCAAATCCTCTACAGCGATCTTCCCTCCTCGGATGGCTCGTGGATAGGTTCAAAGATTCTGCACCACCTTCCAACTTGGACTTGACGAGCTGGGCGGCTCCCATTGTGTCGTGTTTGGACGACAGAAACGGCGACGTGCGGAAGAGCGCGCAGGCTTTCCTACCAACTTTGATTGCATGTGCTGGATTCGAATATGTGATGCAGCAGACAAACTCACTCAAGCCAGCTTCGAAATCCACCGCTGTTCCCTTGGTCCAGGCCGCGCGAGGTTCCGCTCCTGCTGTGGCTCCAAAAGCTGCGGCTCCATCCGCATCTAAAGCTACGTCCAAACCAGCTCCCATCAAAGTTGCTGCAGCAACTGCTCCCGAACCGAGTCAGCCATCGCCCGTCAGTGCTGCTGCACCTCCTGTCAGCAAACTTACAGGTGTTCGTCGTAAACTTCCGCAAGGCTCGACCTCACAGCCTGAGTCACGCTCCGAGACACCTGTCGATGGGCCTTCGTCTCGGCTGCCCAGCAAGCTGACTACCGGCCTGAGGAGGCCAGCAGGTTCTATCAGTGCTCCAAAGCCTCCTGTAGCCGCCGTAGAGTCAACTGCGCCGTTCACAGGTTCGAACGTCGAGGCGAAGAAAGCCCGGTTGAAAGATGCTCAGAAATGGATCAACGAAGGTGGGGCGACACGCAAAGATCTTGCCGAGGCCTTGAATCACCAGATGGAACCGTACGCTTCGAAGGAGCTTCTGGCCCTGCTCTTCAGTCGTGATCACAACTCTGTGAACGATCACGTCGCAGGTTTGACCATGATATACGACTTCTACAGTGGCGTGGAAAGTGGTGACGACAAGTTTGGCCCGGTCGAGCACGCGAGGATGGTGGCCATCGCGAACTCGGATTTTGCGCTGAAATACGTGTCGATGAAGGCGCATGAACCCCAGTCGAATCTGGTACAGAAGTGTTTGGAGGTCGTTGAGGCGGTTCTCGCCTTCTTTCAGTCTGTTGATTACCAATTGACCGACGGCGAGGCGACGTGCTTTATTCCGACTATGGTTTACAAAGTCCGTGAGTTCAATAGGCGTTTCATTATGCAATACTGACTCCAATCGCAGCTTGGTGACGCACGCGAACCCATGCGAGTACGAGCGCAGCAAATTTGCCAGAAACTGCCCAAGGTGTACGCATTCAGCAAGGTTTTCCAGCTCTTATTGGAGCATGGTCTCAAATCGAAGGTTGCAAAAACACGACAAGGGGCGCTGGAAGAGCTGACTAGTTTGCTGAAGCGGTTTGGTATTGGTGCATGCGAGCCCCCCAAGGCGTTCCCCGTCATTGCTGCTACCATATCAGACAAGGATCCAAACGTACGGAAGTCTGCCTTGGCCGCCTTAAGGTGAGTTTTGAATAATGATGTCGGGCATAACTAATGTAATTGCAGCGAGGGATATGTGCTGGTTGGCGAGAGAATATGGCAACTCGTTGGCTCATTATCTCCGAAAGACAAGACTCAGTTGGAAGAACGCCTGCGTCGCGTCGCCGGTCCCAGTTCTCCTGACAAAGGTGATGGTCCCATGAGTCCTACATCACGCTTAGCTGCAGCAGGAGCAGGAGCTCGTTCCGCGTCTCCCGCACCAGGTATTGCCTCGCGTTTGGGCGCTCTCCCTCGATCCGCAAGCCCTGCTGCCGTCCCTACGTCCCGTCTTGCACGTCCCATATCTCCTTCAAATCCTGCCAGATCACTCTCTCCTAGTCCCTCTGCTGTCCCACACCCAACCTCCCCAGCACGAACAAGCAAGATTGCCAAACCTGCCTCTCATCTACCAGGGCCGTCGTCACCCAGTGGCATTGGCAGACCGAAGAGTTTGTTGCCCTCTCGTTTAGGGCCGCCTCGAAGTCGACCAAAGACCTTGCAGAACACGTATGCCCCTCCTGTACCTGAGGAGCGTGTAGTTGAGGAGCGTTACCCAGAAGATGACTTCTCTCTCCCTGCTTCCGTGAGTGGCAACTCAAACCATACTCACGTGGCTCCACCAGAGTCGGACTCTTCAGAGGATATCACTGTGGCTATCTCGAGTATCCTCAGCAACGACCCATCAAGGAGCGTTGACGCTCTCAAGAGGATCCAGAAGGTCCTTGAGATTGGCCCCGAAGAAGGACCTTCATCTCCGGCTTACCGCGAGCTGGCGGAACACACGGAAGGACTCATCGAGACTATCACACTCCAGATGGCGCACGTATTCGAACGACCAGAAGACGTTAGCATCAATGAGAACTTCAGGCTCGCCAAGCATCTCATACAAACACTGAACGCTTTCTGCGATCACATTTTCCTTGCAGAATCACTCACTGTGGACATTCTGACGGCGTTGTTGGAAGAGTTGACGCTCAGGCTTCTTCAGACAGACAACAGCTCAGACAGTCGAGTGAAGGACTTGTCTCGATTCATTAATATGATTATCCTGAGACTATTCAATACTGCTAGACGTATGTCCGTTATTCGGTGAGTTACGTTGTGGCTTAATATGCATAACTACTGATCGAATGTCATGTAGAGCGCTATTTGCTTTGTTGCTTCAAATTGTCAAGCCGTTCCCGAGCAACGGGACTGCTGCGGATTCAGAAGAAGCCAAGGTAGCAGAACTGGTCCTGAAATGCGTCTGGAAGCTGGCAAGGAATATACCACAAGATTTGGAGAAGAAAATCTTAGATCCTGTCGAACTATTCCCCTCTATCGAACACTTCCTACAATCTGTGCCACCGAATGAGTGGCGAGCACGAGCGACGAATAAAGTCCCATGCGGAGATATGCCTCTGAGGACGATTAAGGTTATCATTCAGCATGTAGTCGGTAAGGAAGCTTTATTGCTTACCATCAGGTACAACGCTAATTCAATGTGCGCGTAGGACACTATGGAGACGAAGTCTACGACCTCCTTTCGGCCTCATTCGATGATCCTTCGGCTACCATCGTATACCCTTATGTATACCGCATCCTTAACTCCAGCACACGAACAGCCGCAGAAGTTCCCCTTCGCCCCAACGGTACTGGCCGAGATCGGGCTGTCTCGAGGACAGAGTCTCCTGCCTTGAGTCGCCCTATTTCCCCGCAGGGCACCATTTCGTCACGTCGATCTTCAAGGGACGGAGGTGGAAGCCATAGCGTGTCATCATATACCAACGGCAACGGACGGGTGGCAGAGGAACCTGATCTCGATGAGCAGCTCACCGTCATCATTCGCCATATCTCTAGCGAGACAACAGGTGCTATGCACAAGGAAGGCATCACCGAACTGCACCATTTCCTCAAGGCTCACCCGCACAAGAAATCGAAGGTGGATAAGTTGTTGGATTCGACTGGACCGGCATTCCGCAAGTACATTACACGAGCACTGGCTAGCAGAGCGGCTGAAGACGAGGAACGGACTGTCGCCGTGGCGAATACGCTTTCCAGTTAGTTGTCTACACCCATTAGACTGTACCTTCGCCGTGCTGACCCTTCTGTAGAGCTTGAGTCCGGCTCACGCGAACGTGTCACTAGCCTGGAATCCCAATCCGGAGGTACGTATTTCCTCACACATGCGACGCTTCTACCTTTGCTTATTCGAAAATCGTCTCAGACCCAGACGCAACAGCGCGAGTGCTCACCCCAACATCTCCCATGTCACCTCAACGATCAAGCATCGCCGAACTTCCACCACCGCAGCAAGAAAAGCTCTCGAGACTGCACGATATCTTCCAATACCGCTCAAGTTCAGCAAGTGCAGGCTCTTCGCAAGACCGTGCTACACCCTCCGCACTTAACTCTCGTATTCCTCAGTTATGATCACACTATAGTCACTCGGACTTTTTCCACTTCGACGTCGCATGGTTGCTTTCGCGCACAAGATCTGTATCCCATATTTGTCCTCTGGCTCTCGCGTAGATTTACTGCTCCCCTGGTATTGAGGCACTCTAGCTTATCCTGTATACTTTACTCGCAAGCCCACCGGGTTGTTACTTGTATGATTCACCTGAACATGGAGCTGCACAAACGTCTTACTGTCCATGTGTTGAAGTCATTAATGAAGGCCACAAGCTCAGTGGCATGCGATACTCGTAAGAGGCGCTACCAGCATTTTTGAGCGCGATTTCAGCCACCGCCTCTTTGCCTCCACCTTCTCACTCTCCCTAGTCCCGTTGCAGCATGAGTACTACCACAGTTCTTTGCCAGAGCACGACATGCATCAACGGCAATCCGCCCTCACGTCTTGAGTGTCCCACGTGCAGCAAGTATGTATTCGTGTGGCTTGTTGCGTATGTTCATCAGCTCACTGGACCGCAGGCTAGGCATCAAGGGCTCCTACTTTTGCGGACAAGAATGCTTCAAGGCAGGCTGTATGTACTCGATATCTGGCAGATAATCAGTGTATGCATACTAACTACTTCTGCAGGGGTGAGCGCAGTATGGTGGATGGACTGAACGAAGCACTCACGCCACAACGGTAGAAAACTCATAAAATTGTACATGATCTGGCTACCCGACAACCTCTCTTGGACGATCCCAATATCAACAAAGGTGAGCCTTCGTCAAGATGGTCATGTACATAGCTGACATTGCAAATGATCAGACGGCACCTTCAATCCCTTTGGCGGCTTCAACTTCACGGGCACCCTCCGGCCAAAATATCCCCTCAGCCCAAAACGTCCTGTCCCCGCTCATATTCAACGTCCAGATTACGCAGAAGATGGTGGGTTTCGTCGCATCGTCCACAACCTTTCACGCACAATGTGAGCTGATACTCCCTATCTTCTTTCCCATAGGTGTCCCTAAATCGGAGGCCAGACGAGCAGCGACACTCGCCAGGCCGCTTAACCCGGAAGAGATTGAGAAAATGCGTGTCGTCAGCCGAGTGCGTCCTTTTCCTCTACGCTCATGAGTTCTCGGGCACTCGTGATCTCAAATTGTTGTGTCCAATTCGGCAGCTCATATCATTACTGTCTTGTGCAATCAGTTCGGACGGGAGATCCTCGATATCGCTGCTGCTGCCGTAAAACCCGGCGTCACGACCGATTACATCGATGAAGTTGTTCACAAGGCCACCATTGAGAGGAATGCTTACCCCTCGCCCCTGAATTATCGCGACTTCCCGAAGTCGGTTTGCACGTACGTGGTAGTTCATATACACCCATACGATTATAGGCTCAAGCATGCTATAGCTCGGTCAATGAAGTCATCTGTCACGGTATTCCAGATCAAAGGAAGCTTCAGGAGGGCGATATCGTCAACATTGGTACGTCTGATGTAACCGTATATATCGAATATGCTAACTCCCTCGACAACAGATATATCTGTATACTATGATGGTAAGCCTTCTAAGACCCACACAATTCGACGCATACACTAAGACCCCATGTAGGTTTCCACTCCGATCTCAATGAAACATACCCCGTCGGGCGAGTCGACGAAGAGTCGATGAAACTTATGCGTACCACTCGCGAAAGTCTCGACGCAGCCATCGCCATCTGCAAACCAGGTGCTCTCTTCCGTGACATCGGCAAGGTTATGTACGTCGTTCGCCCGCACTATATGCGCTCATGAAACTCATTTCCACACGATGTTTGCAGCGAACCGATCGCACGAGCAAATGGATGCACGGTCGTGAGGACGTACTGTGGACATGGTATCAACGACCTTTTCCATTGTGCGCCCAATGTACCGCACTACGCCAAGAATAAGGCTATTGGCACCATGAAACCTGGAATGGTGAGACCTGCCTGATTGGCAATACGCATATAGGGTGATACTGATCTGTCGATTAGACGTTTACTATCGAGCCCATGTTGAACTTGGGCACCAACTGGGATTTGATCCACTGGCCGGATAACTGGACTGCGACCACTGTCGATGGCAAGCGCAGCGCACAATTTGAGGAGACTCTGTTGTGAGTGTTGTCCTCCCTCTTCTTCAACGAAGTGACACTGATCTCTTGTTCGTCAGGATCACCGAAACCGGTGTTGAGGTTCTTACTGCTGGAAAGCGAAGAGAAGATCTCTTCGGTAGTAGCTAAACATCCGATGTACAGTTTGTGTTTCTCGTTCTTATGGCCATGATTATTTAGTATGGTTTGAACATAATGGAAGAGCACAATTCGTTGCACATAACTAGGTCGAAAGTGTTAAGCATACAGGAAAACACTAAAGTACACAAGTCCGAGCAAAGCACTAACATTACCGCACACCACCACTCAATCCCTCTCATCACCAGTACAGAACTAGAACTAGTCCTGAAGCTCCTTCCCATACTCCAGCGACTTCCGCTTCTGAATCTCCTGATTCAGCTCCTTCGTAGCCTCATCAAATGGTTCCTCAGGGTCCAACCCCCCTATCCGACCCACAGGCACCCCATCTGACAAACTCGCCTTCCTCGCGCGATTCCCCTGACGCATATGCAGTCCATCTCCGGACCCATCGACGATCTCACCAGCAGCGTCTGTCCCGCTCGTCGTCGACGTTATCGAACTCGCAGGCGTCATGTACGGTATACCCGCGAGACTCGCCGTGCCGGTACCATTGCCAGCGTTGGACGTTCGACGTAGCCTCTGCAGGTCGGCGTAGGAGCTCTGTTTGCTGCGGGATTTGTGGCGGGAGGAGCCAGTGATGCCGCGACTTTCCATGTACCCGAGGAGGTTGTCCAAGTCTCCTTGGTCTCCTTCTTCGTCAGAGGCGTCAGAGACGTCGGGTGTTGCGGCACGGCTGGCCTCTGTGCTGACAGGACCTGCCCATGCGCTGGTGCCTCGGGCGGCACTCCGCGTCCAGCCGAACAGTCGTTCGTCGAGCCATGTCTATGAAGCATCCATTTGGTTCAGTCTGTAATTCAGTGGTGTTATATTTATGGCGTACCATGGGATGCACGAGAAGGTTGCCTTGCGCGTCCACCGCACCGACACTGCTCTTCCGACGCCACAGGCCTGGGTAGCCTGTAGACGGAGGGGCGCTGGCAGACGGTACCATAATCCGGAACTGGTTCGTAGAGTTCGTAGTGGTCAACATGCGGAGAATGCACGTATGATCGCGAACAAACCATACCTCGTTGAAATCTTCGTATATCTTGGGGCCGAATTCGTTGATGACTTCGACCAACTGGTTAGAGAGCTTCACGCGCATTTCTTTGACTTTGTCGAGGTGTCGTTGGTGGCCTGGGAGAAGTGCGACGACGAGCGGCCGTAATGACCTGTGTTCAAACGAGGGATAATGCCATTGAGTGACTCTAGAACTATCGATGAAAAGAGAGTATACTGACTTTAAGACGTCCATGCCGGCTTCTCCGAACTTGAGCGCCGCATATCCAATGAAAGGAAGAGCGATCATAACAGCAATAGGAGTCCAGAACAACCACTCGAATGGAGCGTTCGCCTTGTACATCACTAGTGTAGCTAGGAAAGCATAAAAGCCGTATAATAAAGGAGCAATACCGAGAGATATGAGGATCTTCCACGTTGCTAGTACGTCACGGCCAGCGATCTTTACGACGGAGGCCGCAAGTGCCTCTGGATTAGATAGCAAATGAGTCAGTGAATGAATATGTGGAATCGGACGAGGGGTAGAACGTACCTTTGGCCTTTTTCCGTGAGATGATTGAAGCGGTAAGGAAGATAGGTCCGTTAAGGATGACACCGGGGAGAGCGAGAACAGTCCAGACGAACAGCAGAAGGAGACGATATAGCAGAAGGCCGAGTGTCTTCCAACTGGCAGGTCGCGCATTAGGAATCTATCACAGGACGACGTTCGATAAGTAATCCTTCTAGAAGTCTGTAGAGACATTTGAACATACCTGATGATCCCGCAACCCAAGATCACGGATGAGACGGTTGTATTTCAATACATCGGTCCGTAACTGCTGAACTTTGGGCTCATCCTTGAAGTGCATATACCCCTCAAGGAAACGCTTATTCAGTTCTACGACCTGGCCGAGAGTCAAGTGCTGCCCAGGCGTCTTGTACAGTCGTCGAGCAGCCTGGATGACCTATACCCACAACGTCATTTCAACATCATCGAATCGACACCGATAGCTCAAGGAATTAAATACCATTAACGTGTCATAGTCAGGTGCGCGTATCGTGACGGTCTTCAACCCATCGTAGATCAGGTCGAGCAGTTTGCCCACTGCGTCCCGTTTCTCGGCGCCGCCCAGCTTGAAAGCTTCAACAAGCTCCGGAGGGACGTCCAGAGCCGTACCGAACTCGACAACGGCACGTGAGCGGAATCGGTGCGCGTGGAAGTAGGATAACCCCACGGGGACGATCTTGACTTGTGTTCCGGGGTTGTTGGCCATGGCGCCGAGTGCCATGAGCGATACTCCGGCTTTCAGTGGTAGGAGGTCCGTTCGGTCGTGGCTTCCGCCTGACGAGCCAGCTCAGCAAAGTCATGAGAGAGTGTATGTTTATGGTGTTTACCTTCGGGGAAGATACCTATACAGCCACCATCTTCCAAGCACTTGTATACGTAGTGGTACATCGCACCCTGGTCGACGTGTGGCAGTTTCTTGAATTCAAGGCCAAGGGTTCCAGCCGCCTCTGCCTCCTTCAGCTTCTCCCGTATCCGTGCCGTACCCTTCCCTGTCTCTCCTCCAAACTCCTTCTTAATTCTCAATTGCGTGTCGGATATGACCTCGACGACTTCCGCGACGGCCGAGTTGACGGATTTTGGGAGCATTATTTGCATCTTAGGGGTGAATTCTGAGGTGAATTTTGTGTCGTGGCCGATGACGAGGCAGGGGTCGTCGTCGGAGATGGACACTCGTCCAGTGCCAGGTTTTGCATCGTCGGCAGCACGCACGACGGGAACTTGTATAACATGATTAGTCGGGCATCGGAAGGGGTGGGAGATACACGTACTGCTGCCCATTAGCGAGGCAAAGAAGCCTATGGCCTTCCGTTTCATGCTTTTTGCAGCAATCAGAAAACTGACTTGCCGTCTTGTCTCCCGGTATACTTGCAGGGCAAGCAGCAGCGGATCCAAGAACTGTGGGGGTGTTTCAGTACATTGTGCAAAATATTTATGATATACGTACCTGGTTATGATGAGGCGCAGCGACGAATATGACGGGGCCATCTCTTGGGATGTTGAAAGCTCCTCTGGGTCTTATTTCGCGGAAGAATATGTTTGTGACTGTCCTCCAGAATAGCAGAGCGCCGTCATAGGTGAGGTTGGTAGTTGTGAGCCGTTTGTGTGCTCTGGATGGCATCAGTTCGTGAGTAATTCGTGTATTTTACAGTAAATGTTTTAGAGAGTAGACATGCAGATGGAAGTTACAAGCAACTCGTCGGCGGTCTTCCGTGACCTATGTACGACGTCAAACACTCTTCAGCCAATAAGTTACTCTCGGCCTCTTGCGGGGAACAGACGCCCAACATGTGACCGTGACTTGGAACGCGTCGAGAGCACGCCTCGGTTCTTTTTTGCCTTTTATTTGACTCTATTCAGACGTCACGGTCATTCACTCCTTCGTATTTATTACGCTCCAGAGTGCAGTCTACAGAATATATTCCATACAATTTAACTACGACCGCTGTCTGCGTTCTACAGGCCAGTCTCTACTAGATCACAGGTGTAACTTGAAAGCAGCGCGACTCAGATCGAGGCTTCGATTGGGTGAGAGTTCAGAATCACATGAATATTGGCACCGACCCTGCTGTTGCTCCCCTGAGCTCGGACCATATATTTTGTGACTCTTTATCGTCGCTCGGATCACTCGTACCCGAGTTCTACAAATCCGACGTTCTCGACCACCTTTATTGAAAATTTACCGCTCACTAACCGGCCGAAAGTCCTACAGGGGCCGACAATAGCCAATCCACATTGGCCACCGTTAGCTGGCGTGCATGTTTCAAGGTTCAGAAATGAAGCCAAACAACAATGTCCGAGTATTGAAGCGTACGTGTGAAGCGTTGGATAAAACTGTTGAAGCATAAAATTCTTTTCGTTCTTCGTGGCCTACTTATTGAAGTATCAATCGTAAGCTACTGGATACTTGGCATGCTTAACAGCAGTTGAATCCATGTTTTATGGCAATTTTATCTGGTTTGACGTATGCGCTGCGCCTGCTACTTTGGAGCCTGACAGAATTCACGGTCTTCAATGGTCCAGCGTACAGTATACTACGATTACCTCATCGGGCAATTTTACGTTTTGGATCACGTCAGCGCTTCCTGTGACTAAGTTTTGTGCCTGGCCCGACGTGCCAACTGCAGCTGCATACGATTCTTTTCGTCTCCACGACTCTGTCGCCGTCACACCCGCTCATGAGCACAATCTGTCGCGCAGCGCTTGATAGGTAGTATCCATCGGTATATCCTGTATGCATCACTAGTGAACGCCATTGACTCTGTGGCACTAGCTTATTTCAGACATTCAATCAACAGGACCTCGTCATAATCACCTTAGTTTGTTATCGCTAAACCTACTCCAACTGCTGACAAGATCTAATCTGAGACAGGATGTTGGTTTGGCTGGTGTTAGCATCACTAGTTGTTGTCATAGTAGTAAGTAATTCAGGTTGCTTCACGGAGTGATATTGCATCTGAGAACCATAGACTACATGTTGCCAGTAACGATATGTATTGTGTTTCAGTGCTGTCTATATCTAACTTCTATGTCCTAGCTACTAAGCAAGAAGATAGAAGGGCAAACATGATACAACACAGCCACGATAGAACTCATCCAACTTTATCATCAGCATATATTGCGACAGTACGTCAGTACGCCACAGTGTAATGAGTAGATGCTGGCAGACTACGTTGTGGGTCAACACAGAGCGTGTGTACCGCAGTCCAGTGGTATCAGTGGCAAAGGTACTTGAAGCGCGATGTTCCAGAGTAGTGCCCCTTACCAGGCTACCGCCCCTGTTTCAGGTCACACTCTCTTCTATGGCAATACACCTCCCCAAAAGCACAGAAGTTCTTATAGTGGGCGGGGGACCTACCGGTCTCGCTGCTGCGCTGTCCCTTCACACGCAAGGATGTACAGACCTCGTCGTCGTAGACGCGGTCGACACAGAAGTCCATAGCTCTCGCGCTATCACAATGCACGCTGCGACTCTTGATGTAAGTAGATGCTACCTGTTCCATAGCCTTTAGCGTCCTTACCCAGGTTTACCGCTGCGTCCTCTAGGCCATAGATAACATAGGATGCGCCGACGACATTATCGCCGCCAGTATCAAAGCCCTGCGCGGTAGAATGTGGGACGGGTCCGCATTCCACACCGTAGCAGACTTCAGCGTGCTCTCAGGCCACACCAAACATCCTTTCCTCTGCCTTGTCCCCCAGTTCGTCGTCGAAAAGGTCCTCGCGAAGCACGTAGAGGAGAAGAACATTACCGTCATCCGTCCACTCAAGGCAGTAGGATTGAAAGTCAACGATGAGAACCCCGAGCTCACCGACGTCATCTTCGAAGACGGCCAAATCATCCAGGCTCGCTATGTCATCGGAGCAGATGGAGCCAAGTCCATGGTAAGTTCAACCTTGCTCATATGTCATGAAGCTACTCACCTGTTCTCACGTCTTATCTATGCCAACGTTAGGTTCGCCAAGCCGCTGGGATCTCTTACGAGGACCCGGACGGTGAGCGCACTACAGAAAACTCAGAGCTAAAGCAAGCAGTAGTCGCAGACGTCATTTTCGAGAACCCACCTCCAGTGGGAGACGACGCGGACTTCATGTTCGTCATCTCGAACGAAAACATCTG
The DNA here is from genome assembly GCA_037042295.1 of Irpex sp. Y119-03. Taxonomy (NCBI): domain Eukaryota; kingdom Fungi; phylum Basidiomycota; class Agaricomycetes; order Polyporales; family Irpicaceae; genus Irpex; species Irpex sp. Y119-03. The sequence goes on along the minus strand of JAXQKB010000954.1, from coordinate 133,525 downwards.
GCTGTGTCTGCCACTTCCCTCGTCCGCCTACGAGGGCCAGCAGGTCTGGCGCATAGCCATTGGGCATCCCATTGGTGTGCTGCCGCATGCACCGGATACAGAGTTCTTACAGAGCGTGGTGGGTGCCTACGGTCCGAGCGTCATTCCGTCGTCTGCCCTTCCTCCCGACTTTAAAGGGCCGTTGAGGATCGCACGGACGATCTGGTCATCGCGATTCAGGACGGAGTCCGCCATCTCGTCCAGCCATTTCACTCGCCTCAGGACGGCTGACGGTGAGGAAGGTGGTGCGATACTCCTCGTGGGCGATGCTGCTCACAAGCATCCCCCAGCCGGTGGGCAGGGTATGAACCTTGGCTTGCGAGATGCTATATTCCTGGGTCCGGTTTTGGCTGCCCATATCAAGCAGACTTCACAAAGAACATCTTCGTCAGGGACGGCGGACGAATCTCTGGAAGAGTGGGCCAAAAGCCGCCACGAACGTGCGCTGAAGGTTATCCGCCTTACGAAGGCATTGTTAACGACTATCAGATGGAAAGACGAGATCACCTGGTATTATGGTTTCTTGCCCGTCAATATGGTGAAGCTGCGACAATGGGTATTGTGGGTGGGAGATATTACAGGATATACGAAGAGAATGGCTGCGTGGCAGCTGAGTGGTTTGCAGAACACATAAGGAATTCGGTGCTACGGTGTACTCCTGTATACAACTATTAGTTAGTGTGTTATGTATAGTCAGAAGAGGTATGAATTTGTACCTTTGTTCCTTGAACCAGCGCGGAGTACGACTGGCAAGCGCAGATCCAACTTCAGTTATCAAGTCCATCACGTCGGTGATCCAGTCTTCCGTGACTTGTTGTTTGGCTTCATCAGCTTGCTTCTGAGTTCGCTGGTGTCTCGCGGCAGTCTCGTCTCTCTCAGTGTGCATACCCAGGTTATGGTAGACGATTGAAAGCAAGTACTGAGTGTCCTGCAACGAGCGGAACATCTCCATCGTAGAGTAATCGCTCTCTGCGATCTTGAGATAGAAGAGGGATTCCCGCAATGCATGTTCTACAATGAAATCAGTTTCAGCTCGGTGGCAGTGTGATTTAATTTCTCACCAGTATCATCCGCAGCAGCAATTATGCAGCGCGCCAGAGTATAGCAAGCGTATGCTCTTTGCTCTAGATCGTCCCCCGATATGAGCTGTGAATGTGACCAGATGAGTGGCTAGGCTGAATTCTATGTCTTCTCGTACGTACCTGTGGCATGATCTCTTCGATAACCTTGCGACACCATTTCGTCAATCCAAATTCCAGGCCGATATCTGCTAGCAATATCATTCCAGGGCGGTAAGATGCGTAACGCTGCTGAAACTCGGAATGCCATATTGATGTCAGAAGGGGTTGGATGGCGGTATGCCCTTGACCTGCTTCCTGGGATCGAAATTAGATCGAAGGCCCGAACGCTTGGAAGAATGGATAACTTACTCGCATGGTTAGTACTTCATGCAAGGGGTCACGTATTAGAGAGTGAAGAGGAGCGCCAGCGCCATATGTATATTCTTTCAGTGAGGCGCCATGAATGAAGCGTTTGGGCCACAAGTAATCGGTTATCATCTTTGTCTGACCTCTGTAATTCATGAGTCAAGGGTGAATGATTCGTATATCATCGCGATAAAACATACCGTCGACTAGCTCGGAGCGTCAGAATATGCCATATCTGTGTCGCCCATTGCTCATAGTCGGTCATATCGAGACCTTGCCATACATTCGTGTCAAGTAACATGGAAATGGCCTCTTCATAGTCGCCTTGTCTAGCATACTGACTGATGTGTTAGTAAGATACACAAGGCGAGATCCAGTTCGAACATACGCGGTAGGCTCGATTCAGCGTAACAGTGAGTCGGTTGTTGTCAGAACCTCCTACATCTGTGAATGCAAACACAATATCCTCCTCGAGATCAGCCAGGCGATTATTACCTGACTCCCCTCAGTGTAAACGAAGATAAAGAGAAAGTAGACATGAACAACGTACCCATCATGCTCCAAGATATGCTTTGTGCAGCGTGTGAGCCCCACTGCTCCTCTTCAGTGACCAAATCGCGTCGGTTCTGTGCCCACAGGTCGTACAAACTAGTTGCTTGCGCGATTCTCTCGAACGCTGCTGACAGTGGTTGTTGCTAATCACAAACTCAGTTATTTAATATGAGGCGAAAGGAAACGTGAGGGTCACATACATTACCAACTACAAGTAGTTTCTTGACATCAAAGAGTGCCTCAGATGGATGTAGCTCAGGTTGAAGCTCATTTATAGCCATTTTGCGATTACGCTCGAGCGGCTGAAGGCGGTTAAGCATACTAATGGCCGCGACGTTAGTGACATACACGCGAAAGAGTCCGATAAAATGTACCTGATGCAATACTGCAGAGTCTGCCCGTCGTTGCAGGTACGGGCAACGGTGACAGCTTCCTCAAGCAGCTGGCTGGGTGTCAGAATTATGGCGCAGGTAGTATATGGGGTACACTTACCTTACGACAAGCGACATGCTCATGACGTAGGTAATGTAGCCTTGCAAGATTCAGCAGAGAATGCTGACGTAGGCCTCTGGTCTCCTGTAAGTCACAAATTTTCGCCGCGGAGTGGTCGACACTCACGAATCATTCCCCTCATGGAAGCGCTGTTCAAAGAACCGTCGCAGACTTTCAGCTGCTGACAAATCATCGCCCGTGGCAAGGCTCATTTCCCAACTAGGCAGGATTAGTCGCTGGAAGTCAATTCATTGGGGAGGCACTTGCATTCGGTACTCATCAGGGCGCGCAAACTCCTTTTTATCCTCGGAACTTTTGAAGAGTATGTGGTCTGTCAAGAATAGGGTTTGTTCAAAGCACTTCAACGTAACGGGACAGTATGATATTTACCCCTGCTCAGTATATCGTTTCTCATGTAGACCGCACCGCTTATTAACTGCCCGTTGATCCATGCTTGATAGTCTTCGAATAGCTTGTATTTCCCCTCGTATGAGAGCTTCATGAACGCGAGATGGCAACGGCGACTGAAGTAGCCGAACATGGAGCGTCGTGCCTATGGGCCTTGTCTTTAGCTTTAGCAGAGCTATTAGAGCAGATTATACCTACGACTTTGGTCTGCAAATCGAGTGTGACAATGAGATGAAAACAACTCTCAATCAAGCACGCACATTGTCGAGCAGTTTGTTAATTCCTGGAGCGGGTCAGAATCCTGAAAGGAAGCGAGCTGATACTGAAGAATATACCCGCGAAGAACTGTATAAGACCCTCCAAGCTGTCCATTTCCTTGGCCTGAGTAGAAAAGTTGGAACACTCGTTGACATATTAAATTAGCGCAGCGTACAAGCGTCCACGTCTCTTTGACATCGAAGACTTTCCCAGCGATTCGTACCGCGGACTTCCGCTGAATTTCTTGGTAGGTTGGAGGCGCGCGTATCTGAAGAACGTCTAGTCAAAGAGTTCAGAACAGAAATAGTTCTCTGACCTCAGCTACTGCTTCCAGCAGCACTCGATTCACGTTCAACACATACAGTGGTGGCAACTTCCTCGGGTCACTCGCGACGAACAGCGTCACCATCATCTTCAGTATTTGTATATGATGTGGCTGTAGGATGAATTTTGTACGCGGAAGAGAAATAGACGAAATACCCGTTCGCGAGGACTGAGTATGTGTGGCCATTTCTTCTGAGTTTTACGCGTTGTGCGATGTGGCCCTAGAGTGAAGAGACCTTACATGAGAGTCGCGTCCCAAGTGGCGGAGCGCCTTTTTAGCGCCCATAAGATAATTCACCGTGGGAACTGATGCGCCTCGCTGGGATTTTTGGAACGACAGCTTCATTGGTTCTCATCGTCCTCTCTGTTCACAACGACTTCATTGACCATGGCAGTCAACAAACCACAGAAGAGAAAAGGTCAGCCCTCCGCCGTAAGTATATCTCTTATATGTCGCTCAATAATACGCTAACCAAATCACACAGGGTTCGTCAAAGAAGCGCAAGCTCAGTTCCACTGGGTCTGAGGCTGCAAAGAAAGACAAGGGCAAGGGCAAGCAGAAAGCATCAGACAGGACCGTCATTCCAATTCCCGTGCTTGGAGATGATGAGGTTGAGCTTTCCGACGAGGATCTGGATATGCTTGAAGAGTTCGGGAATGCTGCTACTTTCCTTACATCATTGGATGAGAAGGGCATAGCAAGGCATGTTGCCGGTTTCATGTTAATGTCTGTGTACTCATGTCGTTTTCCAGGAGTAAGAAAGAAACTGAACGTCTGCATCGAATGCACAAACCTGTACGACCTGCAGTCACAGATGACCTACCGTCTATCCACTCCGACGACGAAGAGGACGAAGAAGAATGGAGTTCTGGTATAGAAGATAGCGAGCCTGACGACCTTAGCGAAAATTCTCTAGACGAATTGAGCGATGGAGCTTCTTCATCCGCTAGTTCTCATCAACTGCGGAGAAAGAAGACAAAACGCGCACGGTCGGACGACGAGGAGATGCCCTACGAAGCCCAGCCTCGAAACCCACGAACGGCGTGGACGCCCGATTCCGACAATGAAAATGCGGTGAAGCGACTGCCCATTAAGCTGGCGGATGGCAGGGTGCAGGAAAGTTCTAATGATAAAGTACTGCTACCTCGGGAAGCGCATCCCAGCGACGGGGAGGATTCTGAGGAAGAATCACCGCCTCCTGTTCATCAGTCTCGAGTAGAAGATGTATCAACGGGTGCACGGTTTGGGCGACCCGCCGTGATAGATGTTGTTGGCAACAAATCCCGTAAAGCTCGAGTACAAGCCGCAAAAGAGCAGATCGCCGGTATTTGTCAAGAAATAGTGGCAGATCCGGAAAATAGTGTATGTCTCTGATAATTATGCGCGGGAAGGTCTTGCTTACTATGTTTACCCGTCCGTAGCTTGGTCTTCTCCGTCGACTCCACACCTTTTCGCTCGCCGAGATATCCACCCCCACTCATCCTGACCCGCTCCCGAACGATGATGTGATACGGAAGTTGACATTCCTATCTCAGTTGGCGGTGTTCAAGGATATAATCCCTGGATACAGGATCCGTGCACTCACAGACAAAGAAAAATCGGAAAAGGTTAGCCAAATGGTGCAACGTACACGCGACTGGGAACAAGGCCTGGTTGGTGTGTATCAGGCGTATCTACGTATTTTGGAAGCTGAGGTCAAAGGTAGAGTGTCCAACCTTGTGTCTGAGATAGGCCAGTAGTTGACAGTACCAGTAACTACCAGGCAAGACTGATCTCGCGGAAGTCGCCCTACAGTGCATGTGCACGCTTCTGACCGACGTGACTCATTTTAACTTCCGTGTCAATTTAATGAGCACAGTAGTATCTTTTTTGAGCCGGAAATCCTGGGATAAGGTGACGTAACATGATTGTTCGTTGTATGTTGCGCTGGCTCATGGGGCGCGGATTGTGATTTTTTTAGACTTCGGATCTCTGTTTGAATACTATCATCACAGTATTCCGGAACGACTTGACAGGAGTTCCGTCCCTCGAGCTCGTTCGGCTGCTGAACCGTATGATTAAGGAGCGCAGATTCAATGTTCACCCGGATGTCCTGTCATGTTTGACACATCTTCGTCTCAAAACAGAACTTGGTGTCCGCGCATCCGAGTCTAAGGTTGATAGGCCCGAGGCCAAGGCTCTCCCTAAAGGCAAAGCCGCCGCCCGCCGGGCGAAGGGCAAGTCAACAGACCAGCCTCATCTCAGCAAAAAGGCGAAGAAGGTTCTGAAGGAGAAAAAGGAGATAGAAAAGGAGCTGCATGAAGCTGCTGCGGAGGTCGACAAGGAGGAGCGCTCTTCCAATGTGCGTTATTCGTTGACTCCATGATACAGATAGCTAGGTGACAACTGCTGATGATGTTCCTGTGGCCATTTAGCAAACAGAGACGCTGAAACTGCTCTTCGTACTCTATTTCCGCATACTGAAGAACCCTCATCCTACACCGCTTCTTCCGGCAGCTTTACACGGCATTTCGCGGTTCTCACACCTTGTCAACATCGACTTTTTCAAAGACTTGATGCAAGTCCTCAAGGAGCAAATGACGCGTGAATCTCACGCTCAGCCTGACAACGCTCCAGGTACAGCACAGAGATCACACATCCAGGATGTCCAGCATCAGCTTCTTTGCATCGTCACCGCGTACGAGCTACTATCGGGCCAGGGTTCGTGGACTTTTTTTGTCCTTCCCGAGCTTTCCTAACACGCTAACTTGCGCTCTCATGCAGGTGAAGCCCTTGATATCGATTTGAGTGACTTTAGCAACCGCCTGTACGCGATGCTGCCATCCTTGGCGCTCATGGTGGACATAGAGACGCCTCCACATACGTCCTTCGTTCCCTCGTCCGGCAGCACCGCAGCTCCCAAAGCTCCCAGCGTCGCCGACATGCTTTTCCGCGCATTGCATCTTGCTTTCTCTCGACGCACTGCCGGCGCCTCGCCTCCCTGGCGTTCCGCCGCTTTCGCAAAACGTCTGGCCGGCGCGTCAATGCATTGGCCACCGAGCACCGCCACACGTGCCATCGAATTCCTCGGTACTTTGGTCGAGCGAGATCCGAAGTTGGAGGCGTTATTGTCCACAGATGACCGCAGTGTTGACGGTGTATACCGTCCGGACCTGGATGATCCTCAACTTTGCAATCCGTTCGGGACGAACTTGTGGGAGCTTCACAGCCTGTCGGAGACACACTGGGACAAGCGGGTGAAAGCTGCCGCACGAAAACTGTTGGTCTCGTCTTCTGCGCGGTAGCCATGTGCGACTCGCATCTGCGGGACTTCATTTTCTCCGGATTCTAATTTTTTGCGACAATTGGCAGTATGCGCACGGTCTACAATGTTGATAAGATTGCTAGTATATACTATGTACAGTTCTCGTGTGCCTCTGAAACATACGCTGGGCGAAGGGCACATCGCATTCATATAAGTAATAAAGAAAGGGGAGACAGAAATTGATAAATAACGGGAGGCATGCTCCGTGCAAGGTAAAGTTACAGAGGGTTTGGGGCGTAATGTATCGTAATGGACTATGCTACATAAAAGTCAACTTGTGAAGTCGTAGAAGACGACATCGCTCTGGGTATCATCAACAGAACGAATTAGGGAAAGGACGGAAGTGACACAAATCGCCAAACCTCCTCAATCCAGACGAAGGAAAGGCATGACAAGCTGATTAAGACTGATGGTACAAAGGCCCGCCGATGGGCGGACTGTGCATGGCTGCCGCCGCGCTTGCAGTAGGATACATCATGCCACTGGCGTGTATCAAACTAGGGTCTATCACGTCCTGAGGCAGTTGCGGCGAGTACGGAGTCTGCTGAGCCATTGGAGTGTGATATGTCGCCGCGCCCGGGTAGAAACTGGCCGGAGAATGCGGTAGGGAAGGCATCGGGTCTGGTGTGAGGGGCGGGGAGAACGGTTGTGAGGTCGTCCTGGCTCGTCCTGGTTGCCTGTACTTCTGGAAACCTACCAACTCTGCGGTAGGACCGCTGCCGGGACTGACAGTACGTTCCAGTGTGTATACGAAAGCGGCAATGATGACGCCGTCGACGACAATCTGTTGAGTTATCCTGTCTTCGGCTATGGAGGGTGTTGCAATGCAACGGTAATGAATGAAGATGTGGCACGTGATGAGAAGAGATCGTCAGTGACACGAGGTAAAGGCGTTGTAGGAAAACCTGGATCTCACCTTGCCTCAACCACTTGCACCGACTCAACGCAGACTCAGGCAGAGCGCACGCAACTGGCTGTGAAGAATCCAGGGGTTGTGGCGTAGGCAACGGTTCTATCAAAGCACTCTCGTGGCCGATACAATGAGCCCCTGAGAACAACTTCGTAACGCAGTTTGCCGAAGAGGTCCATCGAGAAGCAAGTGTGATGGCACCATGAAGTCCATGAAGGTTTGGTGAACTGTGAATATCTTCAATGGATGTGATTGAAATCTTGATGCGAAACAATATACTCGGCGGTGGGTCGTGCGGTGACGGAGGAGGCATCGCCATTGCTGTGGACATCTGGTCTACATCAAACGTAACCGTAGACATCCCTTCCGCCCACAAGCTCAGTTGTTGCAAGCGGTTGGACGAGCGGATGGAGGTGTACGCAGACGAGGTGTTAACGCCTCCGAGATAGCCGGACATTGGGCTTGGTGGTAACGGCGGGAATGAAGAAAGACCGGCAACCATATGGAGAGGTTCAAGCTTTACCGACGACCCAGTAGTCCGATGAGCAGACGATGAAGGTGAATGTGTACCCAGCGCAGCCAAAGCACTCCCGGAGACGCTGGAAAACATGGCAGATTCGGGCGGTGCATCAACGTTTCGCGAGGGAGTCACTGGCGAGTGTCTATTCGGAAACATGGTATGCGAGAGTGTTGCGGAAAAGTCAGCCATCGGATATTCCGGACTCGAGGCTGACGAAGATATTGACGCTTCCCCCGGAGCAGGATCGGTGGTGGGTAGACGTTCAACACTTTTGCGCTTGTCGGGTGAAGCAAGCAAGCCGTTCTCTGCAAACAGCTCTTCACCTCCCGCAACTAGATGGAACTCTGTGTAGTCGGCGTTAGTATACTCGAGTCACTACGCAGCAATGTCGTGAAATACATGCCTGGTTCACCTCTCCACATGTTGCGGAGCACTTGTATATGACTCGCGACCTGTTTCTTTGAGCGGTTTATACCAGCCTTTTTCAGGTGTTCAACCAGGAACTGATTTCTCCAACGACTACGGCCCCGAGAATAGGTTGCCCATGGTGACTCCCAGTACTCTTTCAGGCCTAGTCACAGCGAAGCGTCAGACACGATTAGATTGATTAAGGACAGTGAGAATACCCTTACCCTCGACGAAGATTTTCTCGACATCCTCAGACCAGACCTCGCTACCATCCTTGAGAAGCTTGTGGTGTTTGCGGTTCGGGGTGAGCGATTTGTGGAAATACGCGTCCGACATGAGCCTGTCTCGCTCGAGGGACCTGGTGCGTGTTGCAGGAGAGGGAGAGGAGGAACTGGAACTGTGGACACGAACCCGACGCGACATCACGTCGAACCCCATGTGCAAAGTAAGACGGGAAGAAGCGTGTGTAGCGGCTGACCGCGATTTGGAAAGACGAAAGAGAATTCGGAAGGGAAGGAGGGTACCCGATGTAAAGCCGTTATATATGAGAAACCAGAGGACCCTGTTCTGACGCGTAAGTAACAGACAAATAAAAGAACTATTCGAACGGGATGAAAGTGATATCGGCGCAGCGCTGAGAGCCGAGGGCGACCGTCGTGATCCGGGCCAAATGACTGGTTGGATCGTTTTGGTGAGGCTGACAGCGGAAACTGGATCCCCTGAGCAGATAGCAGGATCGAGCCAAGATGGGATGTGCTGTCGACCGAAAGTGGACCTGAGAGCTTGTGGGTTCAGAATGGAAACGCCAACGAAGACCGGGAGTGGCCACAGCTCACCGGCGACTATAGACAAGCACTGGCTGTGATTCAAGGTGCCTTGATGAACCAGCCCTGAAACCACCCATTTGGAGGATAGTTTCCGGGGCGGTGGCAGCCACTCTCAGCCCCCGCTCGCTGCCCAAACACACATCGTCATCCTCCTTCCTGCAACGCCGACCTCCTGAAGCTCACCGCTCCAGCAGACCTGCTCGCCGGGGCCTCCGACGCCGAGCGGGCTCTGATGGGGTCGGAGCTAGCCAGGCAGCCACCCCCACACTACCCAAGGCATCCTGCCGTCGTTCTTTCAGCCTTCCAGTTATGGCCTACAGAATTAAGCGGCTCCCTGCCCGAGCTCAAGCGAACGTCCGGATATGGGCACACAAAAGAGACATGAGACGCCCAGCCATCTGTCGCCCAAGAACGTCCCATATGCCCCAGCCGGATACTGTGCATGAGAGGAAGTTGAGGCCGTCAGGACGTTGCCAGCACACGCGAGCAGTGGTAGTCGAACGACATACGCGTTTGGATATCCGACGCAGATCAGCCTGCAACGTGCAGCGGAAGCAAATCTTGTTCTCTGCCTCGGAAGCATCTCACTTACTCGGCCTTTCACTGCAGATGCTAACAGTCAGATTACAGATGCCCTCCTGGAATGGTGATATTGACCCCAGTGTCCGTTTCCTTGACAAGCTTTTCGTCCTAACCATCTCAGGAACAGCTGATGCCAGAGACGATGTCAAATCACTCCGCAAGCTCCGAACATACTGTCTTGACCGGCCTTTTGTCACTTTATGGGATGGATGTTGTTTAATAAACGGAGAGTTTTGCGGGCCATGCTGGCCTGTCTAAAGCTAGAAATCACGAATATTTCTACAACAATCTGTCGGTATATTGAAATCATGATCAGGACCGAGTGTGTGGCGAGACGTCGACGCCACAAGGGTGCTGACGGAGAGCAAATTATTCATCCTCCGACGCCATGCCGCCAGAATCGCCGACCATCATTCAGCACTGTGCGGCGCTAGGCTACGATAGACCATGAGCACGAGCACAGAGTCACTCGCGCAGAAATGGCTGCGACAGAACGTACAAGCCTATGCGTTCAAAGATGCGGTATATTCGCACGTAGATGCTGTTTTGACACAGTTCAACACCATCCGGCCGAAGACAGATGTCTACAGTTCAGTGTCTCCCTGGCTAACTCATCTGATCACTACTAACGCAGCCAAACCTCTACCCAGCTTATGACGATGGAAGAACACAATTGTTGCTATGTCTACATGGATTACTACCGATTGCATATCGTGGGGCCTCGTATAATATTCCGATCGCTGTCTGGATAACTCGAGATTATCCGCGCCAACCACCAATCACATACGTTGTCCCAACTAGCGATATGCTCGTGCGTAGTGGCAAGTACGTGGACGTCAGTGGGCGTTGCAACATTGAGTATCTTCAGAACTGGGAAAAGAAGAGCGAGGTAAGCTGACCACGTCAAGCAACGCAATATCACGCTAACCACACTTTCGTTTGGATAGGGATGCAATCTAATTATTCTACTCGAGGTTATGCAGCAGCATTTCTCCCGTGATCCACCGGTTTATGCAAAGCCCAAGACCGCGAGCAATCAGCAGTCACAACCACAATCCGAACTACAGCACCCGGGGACAGGTAGTCCTGCCTATGCAGCGCGACCACCTCCACCACTGCCTGGCACAAGTACACCTACGCCCCTGAGTACTCCTACCCCTATGGTCTCATCTAGGAATGATGATCGCCCGCCTTTGCCTTTGAAGCCCGGTCAGCAGGCTTCTTCAGCCACACCACCAGTCTTCTCGAGCACCAGTACTCCCCCGGATGTAAATCATCGTCCTCCAGCCACGTATGCAACAGTGAGTAACTCGCTCCGAAGTACTCGGAAAACATGGCGATTTATTGACTGCCCAATAAAAATGTTCCACATCGTCTGCCTATGATCACCGGTATAGGCAATGAAACCTCCTCCCCCGTTACCTCGTCATCCTCCCGGCGATCCAGGTTTACCTCAATATAGGAATTCACCTGCGCCACTACCTCCGTACAATGTCGTACACGATCGTGGTCTCTCATCCGGTGTTTCAGTCACAGGTTCTGGTGCCACTTTCAATACACAGAGTCATGCTATGTCTCCTTCCTATACTCCGGGTCGGACGATGTCCAGCGAGATCGAACAGAATAGAACGTCTATACCTCCGTATTCTCCGCCGTCTAGCACACCAGTGACAGCATCCCCAACGCGTCCGCCGCCGCCACCACCACCGCCGCCTGTTACAATATCTCATGGTCCACCTCACCCACCTCCACCTCCGCAACTCCCGACTTCCCCTTTCAGAGCATCACTGCCGCTCTCACCACCACCTGCTCCGCCGTTACCTGTTAACCCCAATCAATCTATCTCACCACAGGCTACGGGACCAATTTCTACCCAAACAAGTTACAGTGTCCATCCATGGCCTCCTCCGGCTCCAGTACCTACTGCATATTCTCCAGCGAACGTGCCGGCATCTATTCCTCGCCCTACACCATCCATCCCACCACCTGATCTGTTGGACGCCGAAGACGATCTATCAGCCCCCTCTGTTCCTCAGGTTCCAGCCCCTGCGCCACCCCGCCCACCAAACCCTGAGCTGCTTCGCTTACACGACTCTGTCCACGCCAAGCTCTCATCCGAGCTTGCCTCTCTCCGACAAGCGATGGCGCTCGATGCTGAGCGGCTACGAGCAAACCAAACGGATCTCCTTGCGGGTGAGCCGGCCATTCGGGATGAGATGGCGCGTCTCGAGGCGGTACGAGACGTGTGCAGAGGTGTCGGAGAACGGATGAAAACGGTAGTTGAACAGGCGACAAGCAATGTAGCTGATTTGAAGCGGAGGGGCGATCCGTCTGTGGACGAGCTCGTGTGCTCCACTACGATCGTACACGATCAGTTGAGTGACTTTTTCTATCACGTTTGCTTGTTCCTGTTCTCGTCAAGGTCGGCCCTTGCATTGCTCGTTGCAAATGGCAACGAGCTTTGCTTATAGGGTTTGAGTGTGGATCGCAGTCGCGATGTTGAGGTATTTTTGTCTGTTGGCGCAAGCTATTTTAGAAAACTGCCGGTTTATCTTGCGGGTGTGCTAACCAAATTCTACTTCTTGCGCCCGGTCTATGCATTGTAGATTGATTAATCTCGTCGCTGAGGATAACGCCATTGAGGATACGATCTACCACCTCCACCGCGCTCTGAATGCTGGGCGCATCGACCTCGAACGGTTCCTACGGGTACGTCATTGCTGTCCTCAGGGCCTCAGCTCTCCGATTGGAACATGACGCTGACACAGCCATTGACTTCGTAACGCCTAGACCACGCGTATACTTGCAGAGGAGCAGTTCATGAAGAGAGCGCTGATTGAGAAAATTCAAGGTGGAATACCGATGGGGACGGAATCGAGCTTGCATGTGCGCCCGGAGTGGGCATAGAGTTTCGACTTCGCTCTGTCATACGAGTCACAAGGAATAATTAAATGCCGAATCAACATCTTAGCGGGCAAGTGTGCTTGTACGCTGCGGATACTCATGCTCAAGATACCGTTAGAGTTATGGCAATCGCAGGTATACCGTTGTGTTGGATTCTAACGAAACAGGGTGCGGAACATCTGACAGGACCAAGGCGAAATTATACAGAAACAGGCGAGAGCCAGGCCTCGAGGGACTTTGGCTTAGCCATGTCATCAAAAGAACCACGGTAACTCATTCAGTATATCCTCCCGTCTGGATAGTTGGCAGCGACAAGGGTGCTTCTTCGGGCTTGAATATTTCAAGCTGGGCCGAAGGTACCGGTATTGATGCTATCTCTCAAATTCAGTTGTCGACTTCCTTATCTTATTGTCACGGTAGAACTCGAAACACCTAAGAGGGTCCTGGGGATCTAAATCTAAAGTTCCACAAGTGTGTCAGCCCTGTCCCAGTTGTCACTTGGAGCGCCGCGACTGACTATGCCTGACATGACACCATGTGCACCGGCGTGCATGGCCTGAAGTTTGTCTCGTTATAGGTCAGGATTGTGTCCTCTTAGCAGGAGCCGACGAACTAAACATTTGTGCCTACGAAACGCTAGTACCCGCCGAGCTACCCGAAATGGCAAAACGAAGTTCGTCACCGGTTTGCCGGGCAACGCTTAGGCCCTTCCAGGCCGGAAACCGTCCAACAGTCCATATGGAATGGCACTGAAGATTTACGGCGACGGGCTTGAGTGGATAAGTCAGAATCTGTGGCATTTGACACGCGCGCGGTAACTTGGAAGTGAAGGGGGAAAGACCCCAGCGGGCGGTCCAGACTCTTTATTGTTCTCTGACCGAATTCGGTATTAGGTCGCTGGAGGTCGAACATGTAAAGTGGCGAATCAGAAGAGAGAACACCACATCTCCGCAAATAGTTGGTCCATGTAGGCCTCAGATGACCCACGCCACGAGGCACCCTCTTTTCGCTGACCGGCCAGAGTGATCGATCTTCATCCAAGCAAGTGCGTGTCGCGGCTACGTATCTGAATCGAAATAACTGAATTGGTGTAGTACTAGCACAAGTACAAATCCATGCAACAGTACTCACAATAGTACGTTCATGGATGTAGCCGATCTTATTTATTCTAGTAGGATGTACCTCTAATGAGGCCAGAAGGGGGGACAAGGGAAACAACAACAGAGAAGCATATTACACAGCATTAGACGTGGAAATCAGAACGCATCATAGCAGACATCACAGCTCAGAGGGAAGGGGAAACAGTCGAGACCAGGGTGTATAGCTGAACACAATAGCGCGGGAAGAAAGCAGATCACGAAGGGGAAAAACGTCATAGTCGTAATCAATAAACATAGTCGTCGGGGTAGGGTATCATCATGAACCAGTACGATTCGCTTATTATTCCCTTAGGCATCCACCGCAAGTTCTTCTCCCTCTTCCTCCTCTTCGTCAGCCAGACCTTGCTCAATCGATTTGCCGGCACTTCCCACCCAACGCCACACGCGTTCCTCATTTCCACCCTCAACCTCCTCAAGGTTAGTGCGGATGTTCGTGTTCTCTTCGACAACACGCTCCACTCCAGCCCAGAGCCGCCTCCGGGTGCCAATGGAGGGTTCGTCCTGAAGAATGAGGTCACGAAGCTGGAGGGACGGGAGGTAAGCATGCGGTGCGGTGACAGGATCCGTATAATGCGCCAGTTCCTGGCTCCGGAGGAGATTCAGTGCCGACTGCGCAAGGGCAGCTACGCGCTCGTTCTCGATAGCCTTCTGTGCCCTTTGATACCGAACATAGGCAATGGTCCCAAGCAAACTCAAGAAAGCTGAAGTGGAGTGAGTTAGACTGCGTTCATTTTGCCAGGGACGAGCATGTGCATACCAAAGACCTGCTTACGCCACTCATCCCAAGTTTGTCTGGCTTTAACTGTGACAGTGCAAGCCATATCCATTTGAGGTGTACGATGTGCCAAGTAACGTTTGCCGCTAGTTTAGCTCGTTAGAACAAAGTTCTGAACTGACAGCCACAAAATGACGTACCTTTCGTCCTCGCCAATGAAGACGCCTCCCCAAGTAAGAAGCTGCTGAATAGCTTCATTCCATGTGTCCTCGAATGTATTCATCATGTTCGGCTGGCCGGAGAAAATTAGCTTTCGCCCGACGCATGTAGTCACACGACATACCGAAGTCTTCCTCCTAAGCGTATCCTTCAACGCTTCAACCTCGACACCCCACTTTTTCGCCTCCTGGGCAGGCGTCCCAGGTTCCTCCTTCCACCCGACACCGGCACACACCCTCCGTCCGCGTTCAGCGGCCAGCATCGCCTCGACGGCCTTTCCAAGAGCGCCGATGTGTCTCTTACGTTTCGGATCTTCGACACACCTCGGCGGGAAAGCTACAGGTCCGAGTCCCGGAAATCCATCCAGCGCAGTCGAAAGCGCCGTGTAAGCCAAGTGCAAGGGGCTCTTATCGCCAGACGAGCCGATAGGTTCGTATGCCGGGAGTGTGTATGTGTTACGGGCAGCAGTATCACGAGCATTAGGAGATCCGGCGGGAGACAGGAAGAATAGGAGGGGGTGTGGGTGAAGCAAGTAGCCAGTTTCACAGGTCATGGACTTGGAGGTGCAGATGGCGTTGGCGGGGCACGGGGCGCATTCATTAGGAGGAGGGATAGGGAGTAAGGGTACCGCAGGGCAAACTTCACTTTCGACAAGCTGAGAGTCCTGAGCATCGCCAGGATGAGGTGTAGGCGTAGGTTCATGCACGGACTGAGTACCGTCTGGCTGCAGGTCGGTCCATAGCAGAGTACGGTTCTCACGATTGCACGACTCGACCGCGGCGCGACGAAGTCTTATGGCTTCCAAGACCTCGTTCGACTTGGTTCCCGTCACGCAGAACCCGATAGGTGCAGACTCTGTCTTGTAGTTGTACACAGAAGTCAACGTCGTCATTGCGATCAGCGCTAAGACGACCTTCAGCGTGTTCGATATTCCCGTAGTCTTCTGTGCCTTTCGGCGCACAAGCTTGCCGCCTTCAGCTATTCTCTGAGCCACTGCGGCAGTCAGTTCGTCTTCTTCGTACTCCTCGTTGGTGACTTGGGAGATACCCTCCTGAGACTCTTCTTGTATATCGTGTAGTTCCCTGTGAGATACGTCCTCTGGCGCCATCTCCTCCTGCTTTGCTTCGAGGGCCATCTCTGGCTCTACAGAAGCCTCGCGAATCTCCTCCAGCACAACCTTGGAAGGGCCAGCGTGAGCGGCCGCCTCGTCGAAAACAATGGCATCCTCTTCGACTTTCGTAGGCTCAGATTCATCAGCGTCAGAAGGAACTTCAATGATATTCTTGCCAACTTTGCGTGGAACGACAACTTCAGGCACCAGCCCTGCCTTTCTCCTTGTAGCCCTCGACTTGGGCTCAAGCACGAGTTCCTCAGGAAGGTCAGGTTCGAAAGTACTTTCGGGTGGTTTGACGCTGGACTGTCGGGTGCTTCTGGGTTTCTTCGTAGGCGACGCCGGAGGAGAGAACTGCGGGGGTACCGATGCAGACTTCCTACTCGACTTACGAGGTGCGGTGCTTCGACGTGCACGAGGTTTGACGGGCGATGGACGCAGAGGAGAAGAAGATTCCGCGCCTGATTGGAATATGTTGTTGTCTTCCCAGCCAGAATCAACGTCTTCTGCAGCGATAGCCTCAGCAGCACGTCGAGATTCTGCTCCGGCTTGTGAGTCCTGTGTCAATGAAGTCAGAACACATCCAAACAGTTTATGTACTCTACGGGATTGTTAAGCTGACCTTCTTAGGACGGCCGACTTTACGTGCAGGAACTACTACTGGTTCCTCCGGTTCACTATCTTCGGCTAGTATTTCTTCGACAGGTTTAGTAACCCGCCTGCGTCGAGGGGGCCCAAGCTCGGGTTCGGCAGTGGAACGTCGTCGTTTAACCTGTCGGTACTCAGCATTTTCGACGAGTATGGTATTTCCCATAAAGAGTCCTTTTGATGTTTAGTACTCACAGGGTCTGGACGAGCAGGAGCAGGAGCATCTAGGAGCTGCGAGGACGCACGACGGGATGCAGCACGAGTACGAGGTGCCTAAAGTAGCATACAATGCATAGTTGATCTAATTACATTACTATAACAATGTCTGTGGTTTATAGTGCTCACCTTTCGTCCTCCATTAAGAGCTTCCCCTGTGATACCATCCTTGATTCCTTCGTCACTCGCCTGGCTGTTTTGCTGCGACAGCCTCTGCTCTAAAAACTTGTCTGCATTTGCTTTAATCTCGTCGTTGAACAGCTGCACGAGTTTCGCCTTTGAGTGCTGCGAGGGGTAATTGACGCCATGATAACCGAGTATTCCGAGCAGGTGTGCGATGGTGAGAGAGGCGGGATTGAAGTCGGGCTCGAGGTATTCGCCGCGAGCGATGATGTCGGAGGTTGATGGCTTGGACATCGTGGCGGGAGGTGCGCCCGCTGTGGCTGACGATGTGTGACGGGGCGGGGGTGTGACTGAGTGTGAGGTGGGGGTCGTGTCCAACGTCAGGGGAAGCTGCTGTTCTCACACTCCACGCGCCATAAACACGTAAACAAACCGGCACGTGACTGATGTCACAGCGCGTCTAACCCTAAAGCTGGGTCTACAGCCAGCCACTTTCGAGTTTGAAAGCAATGAAATATGCATGGAAAATGTACATTCCTCTATAAATACGACTAGATGAAATGAGGCATCTAAGCGGACGTCTTGGGCTCGGGAGCAGCATATGTGGGCTGGAAGAGACCCCTGGTACCGTACCACTTTCCGTTGACCTATGCGGAGACAGTGAGCAAAATATCCAGTTACATGAGAGAAAAATACGCACCATGAAGTTCCAGTATGCTGCAGGGAAGAGATCCTTCTTCAAGTGATAGAAGAACCTAGCCGAGGAGGTCAACAACGGGTATCGCATACTTCAGATGGAATCTACTCACTTTCCGGGAACGGCCTGGTCTCCACCAACGATAGGCCATGAGGAGAACGTCTCCTTGGGAATGCCTCCATACTTGAACTCGCACAGCATGAGCTGATTGTATCCCGTCAAGAGCTAGGAAAGGATGTCTCAAGGTCAATATGGAAGAAAACTGATAGAAGGAACTTTGCCTACCGGGCAGCTCGCGTAGCCGTCGTACCTGGCGGTGCCCAAAACACCCTTATCCGCAACTTGGAACAAGTTCTCCGTCAGCACAGGTGTCTGCGCGGTGATCGCCGCAGCAGTCTTGCTGGCCGGTGAACTGCTCGCGTCTCCCAAAGACCAGACGTTGTCAAACTTCGTTGACCTCAGCGTGTTAGGATCGATAGCGACCCAGCCTGCCTCGTCTGCCAGAGCAGAATCCTTGATCACCTTCAAGGGCCCTTGTGGTGGTACAACGTGCAACAGGGTGTAGTCGACCTTAACTTCGCTACCATCTGCCTTCTTGAATGTCGCCTTGCGGTTGTTGACGTCGACGGCGGTAAGGTTGTGTTGGAAGTATCCTCCAACTCCACGCTCAACGCGAAGCTTCTCGAGAGCGTCGCTGTACTTCTTCACGCCGAACATGGAGGGTGTGCCCGTGTAGAAGTCGATTTTGACTTGATCTCCCCGGTCGCTCTTTTGGTAACGGTCCCAGGCCATCCACATGATCTTCTGAGGAGCTGAATAGGTAGCCCGGGTGAGAAATGACGGCCTTGGTGGAATTAAATAGCATTACTCACCACCAGCGCACTTGATAATACCAGTAGGCTGAGTGAAGATAGCGGTTCCATTCCTC
Organism: Irpex sp. Y119-03; assembly: GCA_037042295.1. Lineage (NCBI taxonomy): Eukaryota > Fungi > Basidiomycota > Agaricomycetes > Polyporales > Irpicaceae > Irpex > Irpex sp. Y119-03. Next base: position 114,752 of record JAXQKB010000954.1, on the reverse strand, counting down.
AAAGCGTCAATGTCCGTCCAGACCTTGTCGGCAGTCGCATAAGAGTAGATCGACGAAACACCAGACACTGGGTCAGCGAGGGCCTTTGACAGCCCGTCAACAGCATCCCAGTTGAGTTGCAGACCAGGCGCAACGACGAGGTGCTCGTAAGCCAGTGTTCGTCCTTTAGTGGTGGTGATAGTCGACTGCTCGGGCTGGAAGCTCTGAACGTTCTCTGCGATATGGGTGATCTTTTTGGGGAGGACTTCTGCGAGGGGCTTCTGCGTTTCAGCCTTGTTCAACAGACCCGAGCCTACAAGGGTCCATCCTGGCTGTAGAGTAGAAGTGTTCATGCGTAAGCAATTATATCTGAGCATGAGTTTGTAGCAATACGCACCTGGTAGTGGTGGAAATCCGCTGCGTCTACAATAGCAATGTCATCCTTTCCGAGGGCCTTTCCTCCCCACCAGAAGCGGTCTCGGATCTGGTTTGCCACATTCAGACCGGCAGTGCCTAGGAAGAGGAAAGCGTGTGATGAGCATTGCTGAGGGTAGTACAGCCGAGCATGCACTTACCTGCACCAATAACGACAATCTTGTACTTGTCCTTGGTCGCGGAGGTGCTTGCCCAGCGAGACGACGAGGCCAAAGGCGTCTTCGACTTGAGAAGAGTGGCGGCTCGAGAAGCAAGCATGATTACAGTAAGACTTCAAGAAAATCGAAACTCGGAATAATCAAGAAGAGTAGTACGCCTCACTGCAGGAGGGTAGGTGGTCGTGCGAGTCCAACGTGTAGTTGCCCGCAGGGCTCAGCTTTTAGTGTATTTGTGGCTACTGCTCAATCCGAATTGCTTGCTAGCAGATTACCAATGAAGGCGTCATTCGACGCGAATGCATGTCTCGACTCTCAGCATTCGGAATTTTGGGCGGGTAATCAGTGGCATTGAATGATAGGGTGGAAGATACAATTTTTCGCATTCTCGGAGGCAAAGCTAGTCGCAGCGGTGCAATAGGGTCTTGTACCTCGAGGAAAGAAAATGAAAAGTTCAAGTTGGAAAAGTAGTTTAGCATGAAGGCGGGACTTGCCTTTTATGGGGATGAGTCGGGCCCCTGGTGGCGTTCGTCGTTGTTCCTGATCAAGCGCCGCAGTGGAACATGTCAGAACTCACGTCCATCAAGCCACTCAAATCCGAATACTGCGTTGCACACCTGTCTCATTGTTTGGCATCTACGCTGGCTGGGCTGCCTCCCATCTGCCTCAGAGACTCTCTACGTCCCAGCCAACGCTGTTACGGTCAGTGTTTATGACAACATCAGCAGCCAATCTGTTCACTGGAGTAGAGACTGAATAGAGTCTTCAGCAGATATGTCTAGATAACCGCCAGACCCGCCGACTCTACGAGACTGATGGTAACAACACATGCTATGGCTGTAACCACGTAGCCGCCTACCAGACCGTTCCATGACGGTACGAGTTACCCCCTGCCCGTTTCCGGAGCCACACACGACTGTTTCCGGTAGACGATAAAGACAGAGCCCGATCTTGCCATGGTCACCACCTGCTGCTACAACGCTCTCCTCCCTTGAGCATTGTCTATACCCCGGCGGCCCCTCCTCGGCTTCGTTCTTTTGTGTTCATTTTCTTATAATACTACTACTATTGCTCTTACTCCGCGCGAGCTCACTCCCCCTTCCCTTTATAGCCAGCTGGTCTGTGCGACACTGTTATATTTTCCACGTCCAACCTCCTGGATTTACAAGCTACCTCACGTCCCTTATACAACTTATATCTGGCTATCTGGCTATCACGTTTCCACCCGGAAGAATTCATAGAACGAACGCACACGCATATCATAGATGGCACTTCCCAGTCGCCCGAACGCAAGGCTTAACGGACTTCCCAGCGGGCCACGTTCTCGCTCACAAACTCGCGCAGTAAGCGTTTCTCGAGAACCCCGCGAAACCTCTCGCACGCGCTCGGATTATGGAGATTCTCCCGCTCGCCCGTTGCGACCGCAGAGGTCTCTCGGGAATATGAGAGAGGAGCGTCGAGGGAGGTGGGAACGAGAAGCACCACCCGTGCCTGCCCTTCCTACCAATGTCCCTTCCTCGACCGGGGTTAGCGGGAGATTGGCAAGGATGAGGACGAGAGGAAATGGCGATCGAAGAGACTCTGACGACTCGACGGTGTCGTCTTCATCTTCTTCATCTGCGTTCAGTAGGGGCAGTGGGCGATCGGGGTATTCGACTCCCGCGACGGAAGTAGAGGAGGACTACGAGCAAGAGGACAAATTCGAAGGGGGCGAGGAGGAGGAGAAGACTGTTCCCCGCGGGTTTGGATATTCGCTTTGGAGTAGAATTCAAACCGCAGCGACGAATCTCAGTGTTAATGTCGGAAAGTCATTGGAAACATCTGTTTCTTTAAGCTCTGGCGAAGGTAAGCAAGATTTAGCCCAGATTCATGCACACACGACGCTGATAGTGATTTATTATGTGCGTAGTGACACCTCCAGGACAAGAATCTCGCATCACCCGAGCTTTGAAGGCTTATCACATTGCTAAAGCCAGTAGGCCGTCTGACTTACCAGCATGGCTATTTGACGAGAAGGAGCGGGGGCTCACGTCAAGGTTGGCAGCGTCCGCTGATGACCCTCGTAACATCACCGACGAATATGACGCCCGCGATGAGCCTCCTCCGAGACCCGTCCCTGTACCCACACCATCCCGCAGACCTACTACCAACGGACGTCCGGAGTACAAGAAGTCCTACGCAGACGAAGAAGATCAACAGAACATGTCACGCGCTACACAAAGGCTCAAACAGCTTCGGGATGCCAAAGCGCTTCCTCGACAGCAGACGATCAAGTTTGCTGATTCTGTCCATCCACGGCGGGCAGAGATGAGGGATATGACGAGGGATGATAGGGAGCACTCGGCAGCACAGCATACGTCGTCAGTCGGCCCTCCCCCAGAGATGCGCATGGCCAACGAGAACAGAGATGTCAGCAGTAAACGGCCAGTAGCGCGTGGGCTGCCGTCTGGCGTTCGCCCAATGCGTCGGACGTGATGGGGATGGAACTGATGTGGTGGTGTGTTACAGTTGGTACTTGTTCTGGTACGGTCAATATTATTGGATGGCTCTGTGTATTTTGTTATTAGGATGATGTGTAGCGTAAATTGACTGTTGGATTGTACGGTAGATGGCGGGCTGTGGTTGGCTCGTGGAGTTCAAAGTGACGGAGGCGCGGCTCGATCAGATATCGGGTGCGAGTTGTTTGATGGGGCTAGCGAGCACATTGTGCGTGGCTACCGAGTGCTCTATATTTGCTTGTGTCGGGGGCGGCGGGGATGAGGATAGGGATGTGCTCGCCAAGTTATGTGTACCACGACTGTGGATCCCGAGATGCCCAGCAAATGAAGAGAGGGAAGGGGGAGTTGCTCTGACAGCGGTTGTGAGGGCTGTCAGCGTCGAAGGATGAGATCAGCAAACTGCAGTTGGGAAGAGTTGGAAAAGCCTCATGCCCGCAGCCAGTGATTGGTTCTCGCAGAGGAACGCTGATAACTCTGATCGCGTTGCCTGACGACGAACCCCCGGTTTCTCAGCTCCTGAGGCTTGGAACAGCTCTGTGATGGAACGTATATAGAGCCTGGGCAGTGCGAGAAACGGACCCTCACCCCCTTCCTTTCCTCCTGCTTTTCCTCCCTTTCGTTTCGTTCTTCTCTATCTTTTCGCGTCGAGTTGATTCTCGACTGCCTTCGTTCATTCTCTCGGGATCACCGACGTCTTTGATAGACTAGCCACACGCATTCTTTCCCTCAGGAGGGTCATAGTAGCTAACTTTTAGTCCAACACCACAGTCTTTTCGTTCATCCACAGTATCCCTCACTTATTCAACATGGTTCACGTCGCTTCTTTCATTGGTGCTCTCCTTTTCGCAGGTGTCGCAACCGCCCTGCCCCGCCCTGACAGCTCTATCAACGAGCCCGCCGTTGCTGCCCCCGATGGTGTCAAGGTTACCCTCACTGGGTGAGTGTGGATCAAACGATTATTCTTGAGATTGCCCTAATAAGTAATTCGATTCCAGCTCCTCCAAGAGCACAGCGTCTGCTAGCTCTTCCTACCCCGCATCCTCATCGGAGGCTTCGAGCTCGAGCTCATCTTCCATGGCCTCGTACACCCAGTCATCGAACAGCTATGGCGGCTCTTCTAACAGCTACGGCGGTTCCTCCAACAGCTACGGTGGCTCTTCTGACAGCTACGGTAACTCGAACTCGAACTCTTGGTCCTACTCCTACTCCTGGGCGGCACCTCCCCAGCAGACCTCCAAGAGCTACGGTTCCGGCTACAACAGCTGGGGATGGGGAGGTTCTGGCTACAACGACTGTGTTCAGCGTAAGCTTTTTTAAAATATATTTATTATTGTAGTTCGCTAATTGGTATTTGGACGTGTAGAATGCGTTGCTCAGCACGGTGCTCCCCCCTCCATGTACACTCCCCCGCCTTCCTCCAGCACTGACAGCTCGAGCTCGTCGGGCAGCAAGACTCACACTATCATCGTTGCGCCTACTCAGGGTGTCAAGAGGTTCATTCCTCCTATGATGTCCGTTCCCCCGGGTGACACCGTCAACTTCATGTGGAGGGCCAACAACCACACCGTCACCAAGTCTTCGCAGCTCCTTCCTTGCAACAAGACCGCTGACCACCCCTTCGCTTCCGGCGAGCAGAACATGGGCTTCCAGTTCCAGGAGACCGTCAACGACACCACCCCCGTCTTCTACTACTGCGGTACTCCCGGTCACTGTGAGGCTGGCATGTGGGGTGTGCTCAACCCCTCGACTTCCAACGGCACCGACTCCGTCTCTACCATGCTTCCCCAGATGCTCTCCAACGACTCTTCGCTCTCTGCGACATGGGCGTACATGAACGAGGTCGGCTCCAAGTACAACGCTTCCAACGCCGTCATGAACTGGGGTGGCAAGTACAACGTCAGCTCTGTTCCCGAGTGGGCACACGGCGAGCTCATGCAGAACATCATGTACACTCGTATGTTCTTGGCCATGAACCCCGAGACCCTCCAGGAGGATGGTACCGTCGACATGTCTGCCACCAAGGCTCCCCTGTCTTTCCCCGCTGACCTCAGCGTTGCTCTCTCCGGCTCCAACAACGCTGCATCTTCCACCCCTGATGTTGGTAGCTCGAGCGCTGCTGCCTCTGGCTCTGCTTCCGCCTCCGCTTCCCCCAGTGCCTCTGCTTCGCCCGCCGCAGGTGCTTCATCCAACGGTGCTCGTGGAACTGCCGTCTCCAGCGCGTTCCTCGGTGTTGCTGTCCTCGCTGTCTCGGTTCTCGCTCTCTAAGAGCTGAAAACTTCTTTGTTGCTTCTTCACCTTTACGATTCGGACACTCACCTACTTTGTTTTCGACGGACCATGATATTTCGAGTGAGCACAACTCTGTGATGCACGTTTGTTTTTGTCTAGAGGACATTTTCGACTAGTTGTACGACGGACTCTCTTACTATAGCTACTATCCTCGCTTTGGATTTTTTTTGCGGTGATCATTGGTTCCCGATTGAAACCCTTTTTTCTACTTTGTGGTTTTCTCTCCCTAGTGGTACCGACCATGTACCTAGCGTAGTCTACAAACCACCCCAACGTCTCGCATGCGAGGAAAGGAATACGGTTTCACCTCATTTTTCTCGGTTGGCTATCTCGGAGTGAAGAACCTAGCAACGGTGAGAACTGAGATATTTATACGCTGCAATCCGAAGTGTTCAAGTGCAAGTGTACGGATGATGGAGATTACGATTATCTCACGACCATGACTGGTTGATCGCAGGGCGCTGGTTAGTGATTCACTGTCGAAGTTGGTAATCTTCCGTGTTCTCTGTTACGGCCACGCTCGACGACAACGACGTCCTTAGAAAAACTCCCATCGACCTCTATCAATCATTGCCGTAATGTCGACCTTCAGGCTCTCCGAGGAAGAAGACTCGCTTCGAAAGTTCCGCTCAGAGTTCGTTATCCCGACGAATAAGCAGATGAAGGCCTCTGCTGTGCCGGACAGTCTCCGTTCGTAACTCTATCTGTTAGCCCCCTGCGATCCCTCAGAAACATCTTATGCTCAAGATACTTGCTGAATCAACCATGACTATCATGTATACCGTGCACACCATGATTAGAAGACGAAGAGTGCACGTATCTGTGCGGAAACTCGTTGGGTGCCATGGCAAAGAGGTCAAAGGCATTAGTCGTAGAAGAATTGGATGTCTGGGGTACTCGGTATGATATATTCCATCTTGTGTCTGTCCAGGAAGGTGCTCATGCGATGGCGCATCGTTGACAGAGCAGTAGAAGGACACTTTGATCATCCCCATGGGCGTGATTGGATGCATATCGCGGATCACGTCCACCCATACTTTGCAGAAATAGTAGGTAAGCTTGCCCTATTTAGCTAATACAATACATTGTGTTGAACGTATTCTTCAGGTGCCAAAGAGTCGGAGGTCGCTTGCATGGGAACGTTGACGGCCAACCTGCATCTTATGATGAACACGTTTTACAAACCAACACAAGATCGCTTCAAAATCCTATGCGAAGCCAAAGCGTTTCCATCTGACCAGGTAGGATTCCCTATCATGCTCGGGCATTGTTCAAATTTGCTGATATCACTGTCTACGCTGACAGTACGCCTTCGCATCTCAAGTTGCATCTCATGGTCTAAAACCCCAAGATGCGATCATCGAGTTGTCACCTCGACCGGGAGAATTTACCTTGCGCGAAGAAGACATACTAGCTACCATCGCCGAACACGGTGCCAGCATTGCGTTGGTGCTCTTCAGCGGTGTGCAGTACTACACGGGTCAATGGTTCCCAATGGAGAGAATCACCAAGGCGGCTCAAGAACAGGTACACCATTTCCTTTCCCTCCTCTAGCTTTTGCTCACTAATATCCTCTCATGTTCTTGGTTTACAGGGTGCCATATGCGGATGGGATCTCGCACACGCGGCCGGCAACGTCCCTCTCTCACTACATGACTGGAACGTCGATTTCGCGGTCTGGTGTACTTATAAATACCTCAACTCTGGGCCAGGTGGCATCGGTGGCCTATTCGTGCACGATAGATGGTCTACTGAACCAATCAGAGCTGCCGGATGGTGGGGTCACGACCCGAAGACGCGGTTCACCATGCCTCCACACTTCAGCGCTATCCCCGGCGCACAAGGTTTCCAGCAATCGAACCCATCTGTCCTCGCCACTGTGTCTTTGTTGGGCTCCGTGCAACTATTTCGTGAAGCGGGAGGGATGATTCCATTAAGAGAACGGTCGTTGAAACTCACTGGCTATCTCGAAGAACTCCTCCATCGGAGCAAGTGGTGGATATCTACGGAACGTGCTGGACAAATCCAGCTCCAGGAAGATCGTGGTGAAGAGCATGGAGAGTTTGGATTCACCGTCATCACACCGCAGGATCCAGCGTCGAGGGGGTCACAACTCTCTCTGGTGTTCATACCTCTCGGGGGAAGAACGATGCCCGGTGTTCTGAAGCTCCTTGAGGCGCAAGGTGTTGTTGGTGACTCGAGGAAGCCAGACGTGATCAGACTCGCACCAGCCGCGTTGTACAACACGTTCGAGGACGTTGAACGGGCAGTGAAGGTTTTGGAGGATGCACTAGGAGAGTTGAGCGACAAGAGAAAGTAGATTGTTCCTGTGCATTAGTTTGTATTATTTTCTTACGCATATGTATAAGCCTGTCTGGTAGGATCCTCGTTCGCAGATCTCTTCGGCGTCTATAGACGGCTTTGTGGCGTTTTATTCCCACAAAAGGCAATACATGGTGCACTAACTTCTGCCCAGCTCCGAGAAAGTCTACGCCCTGCACATCGAATATAGCAGAGCACTGGCGGACCTTTATAGTATAAAAGGGACACGGAAGTGGAATGAGAATTGATCGTGTTTCGGGACAGGCGAGAACAGTGGAAAAACCGATGTGCAAGAGATTTCAAATGGTTGTCTTATTACTCACGAGCGATTAGCAAAATGTTGCTCTCGTCTGGATACGGGAGGGAGGATTCACCTGGAGGTTGTTAAAACCAGCTATAATTCTGTCCACTTCAGCAGCCACTACGGCTTTGCAGTCTTGACACGCTAGTTGCTCGCGGAACTCGTTCAATTTTGACTCGAGGTCCTCGCGGTAGAGGGCTAATATATATAGACTGCTTTAGCATATGTTCGTTTGAAAAAGGGCACAGATGCTACCTGGTTCATCCATGAATAACTTGGCGCACAGCAACTGGAAATCAATGTGGATTTCATCCTGTTGTGCGGCAGTACAAGAGGGGCTCTGCGCATGACCTGCCATGCGAACGACGAGCAGCTGCTTCAGCGCCTCCGCACGCAGAGCATGTAGAATATGCAGCCTGCGCAGGTACGATACGCCCATTCGCGCACTTAAATCCAAGGACAGTTCGTATACTCGGGAATGGATTGTCTTGGCCGAGGTAGCCACAGCGACGTCTTCGAGGCCATATTCCGCTGCGAGAGCGTAAGCCTCAAACGGATAATCTTCAGCTTGGCGGACTATGGCGTGATGTAGGAAAGTATCTTGGAAAACGTGTACTTCGAGGGGAATTATCCCGTATTTTCTCAATGCATCGAGAACCGCCCGGATAGACTCAAGCGACGGCCAGTGTAAGTCGCACGGTAGGCCGTACATGGTGTGCAACAGGTCGTTCAAAATACCGGAGGCCTCCGGTAGAGAAACCAAGGCAGGATTTTCTGATGTGTACTGCGAGGTAGCGGTTAGATGTCCGCCAAATTGGTTTTTGGACGTGGTCAGAATCTGGCCGCTGTGGACAGCGAAGTAGACATTGTCTGAGGCGCGGATGATAACGTTCGGGAGCGTATCAGCGAGGCGATGATTTAGTGTCCCATCGAAGACGATAGAGACCTGACAGGGCTCATTTTCCGTTACAAAAGGCGGATGCTCGACCAACACGCTGAGCTATGGGAAATCGGTTTGTTCGTTGAGCGTGTTCCACGAAGATACGTAGATAGCACACACTGGTTTATTGGCCATAATCCTCTTTATCTACGACTCCTTCGGGGCCCTATGTTCAGTCCCGGCCAAGTCCTCCGTGGAAGAAAACTAGGCGTCGTCGGCCTACGAGGTCCTGGGTTCGGCGACGCTTGAGGAGGGGGTTAGCGTTGTTCGTAGAGATCTCGGTCGATAGCAAGGCGGCATTCCATCTAGGTTTAATAGCTCAGAAGTGAGTTTATTGGCGAGCAGGGAAAGTGCCGGTAGTAGAAGGACCATCTCGTTACCGCTAGAAAAGCAGCCGCAAACGAAGGTCGGAGTACTGAAGTGAATACTTTTGGCGCCTGCAGACTCCAGCTTGAAGTCAATCCACTGGCAGCATATGGCCTTTCCTTACCTCCGAGTCCATCTCGGGCATTAGGAAAATCCACAATGTTCAACGTTGAGGAGCTCTGTGTTTCGCGCACTGTTCTAGGTGGCAAAGGAGGCTGAGAGGAGCAAGTAGAGCAATTGGGCGAGGATGCATCAAGCCGACGCGACGCGAGCAGAGGTTGATATTCTATAACAAAGTGCGCCCCTCGTTGTCTCCCAGAGCCTCCTATATTTATTTGACTAGCTTGGCAGCCGATAGGCCTCGTGTGCGTATCCGGCGGATAACCTGTTCCCAAAGTCGAGGTATCTCAGGCTGCCATCTCACCGTAAGGCCAGAAGAATGACCGTGCCTCTTCGTCCGCGACGTTGCATACTCGGCTGCTTGAAAGCTTTTGCAGACTAGACTCAGTAGGCCGAGACATGCTTCAGGTGTCGTTGCCATGCCCCGCCTCCGCAGCCCCCTTCGCTCGTTTTAATCTTCAAGGTTCTGCTGGGCACTCGGGTTTAGCCTGGTCACGGAACAAACGCGTAGCCTAGACCACAGTGAAGGACTGGAACAGGGAACGCAATCTCCAACGAGTTATTGAATACGTGGAAGTCCATGTCAGTCCGAAAATCGAACCTTCGGAGCGACCAGGCAGTATGAAGTTACAGAAAGTCGTATGTGCACTGTCGAGGCAGTCAGAGGCGGTGCTCTTGGGCATGCGGTGAGCCGAAGAATAATTCAATAGGTACTTTAGGTCAAAATACTTGATATCTTACGCTGTGATACGCTGCGGGCCGAGTCCATCCTTCAGACTGGGATGCGTCGACCCAGGTTCCTTCCAGCGAATCTCCAGTTTTGGATACCGGGCTTACTATATATTCCGTAGGACGCCCCAGATGTGGTATGGAAATAACGCGGTCAGCTTCACTATACGGCTGCATGAAGTGAATCGGAGAGGTATGTGACAGCTTCTTTCCTCAGATATCCAGTATCACTAAACATAAAACGACAACGTCAGCTGCATCGAACCCAAATGGTCAAAATTTCATATCGTACCTCTTGCTATCAGTTGCGGATTTCCCAACTCGCACAACGCAGATCTCTCTATATCGAGCGGTATACAAGTTACAGACGACTGTAAGACATGGTCCAATGGTGATAGTTCCTTAGACTGTCCTATCTTGGATGCCTCTCGCGGATGTCCTTGATGCGTATTCTTCTACCTTCCGTATATCGTCGCTATACCTGTCGAGGTTTCAGCTTCCTTTGCGCTCAATGAGGCGCTACGAGTCCTACTCGTGCATGACTTGCAAATCGTGGAATGGCCTACGGACCCCCTCTCACATAAGACCCGCCAACGAGGGATGCCTCCAGAGAGCTAATTTTCAAGTCGCCTTCCCTGTTTTGCGGACCCACAAGCCCATCGCACGCCTCCAGATACCAACATTCATATAACGACGGACCCAAACAACCAGGTATGATTCCACTTGTTGGCACGTAAGTATTCGGCATGGGGAGGTAAGTCTTGATCTTTTATTGGCCAATGCGCTGGTAGATTATAGATTCAATTAAATGCCTTAGACCTCGCAAGGATGCAAGAACAGTACAACATTATGGTGACGGCGTACCTGCGATTGAGGGTAATCATTGCCCTACCTCTCCTTCTCCTCATCCAAGCTCAACCCTATCATCTCGACAACTATACCACGCATTGATGCAGCATGCACGACGAATCCTCTGGTAAATGAACGAGTGATCATGGAGGGATGTGAAGCGAGATGGTAGTGCATTCGGTGAGCTAGAGAAATGGGCGAGGTGCCACTGCATAGCGAGCGACCAGGAGAGCGTAGTGGGAGGGAATTAAGGCTCAATAACGTAGAGAGGTGTGTTGCCAAAAATGCGCTGGGATTTCCTATGATTTGGCCTTTCTCAAGAGACATGTATGTTTTCCGGCTCATAGTGACGCCGGGGCAACGTTGTCCCGGAAGGGATCTACTTAACACTCACTGCGGAATTACTGACTCAACTTGTGTAGACTTCCGCACTCAAATTCCCAACATTGACCAGGTTTGAGGCTCATCCGCCTCATTTTCGACAGATTCCTGTGTAGTGGAGGGACAGCGCAGCAGATATTCCACGTGTGTTCACTCTTCTGCATGCTAGCGTCATTGACACTCGTATCTTCTCGGTCGAAGGCTTCAAACTGAGGATGATATCGATGAAGCGTCGCAAATTTTCATGCCTCCTTCAATCAGCAACCCGGACTGCTTGCATGGCCTGGTTGATGCTCATGAAGAGCTCAGGCGGAATCGACAATACAGACCATTGCTGTAAATAGTAAGCCTCACGGCACTTGCAGAAAATATACACTACTGAGATCAGCACACGATGAATGGCATTAATGGCAGGGCGTGCTGTGGTCGTTCGATTTCTTCCCTCAATGCCATCAGGCCGTCATACATCACGGCAGCATCGACATACGCCCGTGCCATATCATGATCGTCGGGAATAAACAGACGTCTCGATTACAACGAATCAAGCTCTCCTACGACCAATAACCGCCACTGCAACTGTATCGGTCGAATCACCGATAACAAGGTATCCAGTATCCATAAAATCGCTGAAGAGCTATGTCAGCCACCGAGAATGACGGCTGGCATGCCTACATTGAATAGAAAAGCCACACCGGCATACTCTTCTATTCTTCGAGGACAGTCTCTTGACAGCGATACTCTCCGAGAGCCATCGGGACAGCAACTGACAGCAGCCAACATGACATCGCCCACCTTGTGTTATGGGAGGGCAATAACAAATTGACAACGACGTAGGAACGAAACTCAAAGCCATCCATGCAACTAGTATAAAGCACACGTAGTTTCAGCCAGTGAATGCAAACTCGCAACTTGAACTTCTCTGGTTTCGAACAACATGAAGCTCACAACCTCGTCTCTACTTATCATCATGGCAGCGGCTCAGTCTGTCGTGGCCTCCTTCTGCTGCAAAGAACTCCCCCCTCACTTTCTCTGCCCTCTCCCACCGCCTACTGACCTAAATCGGCGTCTTATCATCGCCGGACGCGTGTCTCCATTCGTCGAGGCCCGCTCTGCGCAAGTGTGTTGCTGCGCTGCAGCTACACAAGATAACTGCGAAAGCTTTTGCGTAAGTGATCGGGCTCCTTATGAGGCATGCACGCGAGCTGACGAGGCGTTCAACCTCGTGGACGGTTGTGCTCAGGGATCTCCGTGACCTTATTAGACCAGATGCCAAGCCACTGACCGCAGAGGCATTATCACTTATCTTTGGTAGGACTCTATCGTGAGTGTCGTGCTTGTGTGATACAGTTAACGCAATTACTCACTCCAACGTTGTTGTCTAGCAGTCCGAGGATGCATTCCAGTCAGTTCTGGGCAGAAAACAGCTGATGGAGTTGTGATGTGCTTGCACATATTTCGTTTGAGCAAATAACTCTGTGCCGTGTATATGTATAAGCAATAAAGCGGTCTGTCAGCGTGCTGGGCATATGATATGGTCGGTTCGGTGAAATGAGGTTAGTCGAATGGCGGGATAATGAAGAGCGTTGACTCGGAAGCCAGCCATACGACCTCGCTCTGCGACATGCTAGTAAGCACATGAAATACGCTGACAAAAACGAAGTAAACGTCTCACATGCAATAATATATCACTGCGACCTTGACCGGTGCGCTTCAAGTTGTTGACGATAAGTCAAGGGGTGGATATCGGTAGATGAGGATCCCAATATGTGCGTTTTGCGTCGTGTTGAACGAGCTACTGTGCGATAAGACAGTGGACCGGCATTCTCTTTTATCCATCCGGTGCTGTTAATCTGTTCTACACCATCGTGGCCGCAGGGTTGCACTGCCAAGGTTTATCGCGGCGGCTAATATGACGTTGAGCAATGTGCGCCCCGTCAGTCAAGGATACGCTAGGATACGGCGCATCGTGTGTTGGAGGTTCCAGCATCGAAGACCAATTCGACTAAGTACGCAATGGGTATAAAACCTGCACAGTATCCGCCAGAGAAAGTCTCATTCGTTAACGATTCTCTCGCTCAACGATGAAGTTCACGCTCACCTCACTCCTCGTCATCGCAGCTGCGGCCCAACATGCTGCAGCCACTGTTTGCTGTCAACAAAGTCAACACGGCCAACAGTGTCCCCTTCCACCTCCGACCGAGTTAAACCGCCGGCTATCGATCGCCGGACGTGTAGCGCCGTTTGTCGAAGCCCGCTCAGCGCAAGTCTGCTGCTGTGTTGCATCCACCAAGGAGCTGTGCGCGATGATATGTGTAAGGTCCTTTCATCTGAAAGTTGATTATGGTAATACTAACATCCATCATGTTGTTAAAGTGATGGGAGACTTGGAGCATAGAAACCGTGCACCGGAGTAAACGTAGTGGAAGCTGCTGTGCTGGATTCGATGTGCGAACGTAAGTTGTGAATCCGCTGATAGATTCTGAGGCGAAGATATCCTGACGTACTTTCCCTTTACAGGAGCAGATCATTCAGGTCCAAGGGCGAATCTGAGCTGATAAGATTCAGATCTTGACACGTTCAAGTAGTAACTTATGACGGGTGTACGCTACTTACTTGGCATTCGGCCGAAAGAAAATGATTGTTCCAGGATTTACCTAGGCTAGTAGCCTTGGCGTGTGTTGCACGCAGAGTATTATTGTGCTAAATATTGCTGTGTTCTGCCATCACGGTGCTTCACGAACTACAGATTAAATATCCTCAGTGATACTACAATGGCACAGTGATGAGTTTAAGCGTACTTAAACAATACCGTGACTACTCAGGCCACCTTCATCGCTGCGTACTATGCTCCATTGTACCTCATTTAAGCTATTCAGTGTTGAACTCTCGACTAACATACCAGCGGGCTCATCATGCGGTGACTGTAAGTTCTACACAACAATTACATCCGCCGACTGACGTGACTGTCAAGAGATGAGCGCATCATAGCATTGATCTAGAGGTAGCAACTAAGCGCCTATGATTAGATAGACTCGGAGTAGATGGGCGGACCCGGCGGGAGGATCGCGTTGGATCGCGCCTCCAAGCTTCCAGACGTGACGAACGATCGCAAAGCGTTCAGCCAAGATTTTCGCAAAACTGCGGTGCGACAGTTAGGCATTGTAATAATATAAGCGAACGACGATCCAGATGAGAAGATACAGATCCCGTAATCGGAGACCAGCCACATCCGGTGTTACAGTATACGTAGTAGTACAAAGATGCGAAAGCAAGGAAAACACGACAGAGCTTACTTGCGCGGGATGCACGCTTGGATTACAGAGTGGAATATCATAGCTTGTGCTTGATCTCCTTCCTTGCGATCTTATTGAATCGATCCACAGGTATACCGCTCGCCAACCTTTCGGCTTGACCGATAGTCTCGCGTAAATTAACTGCGTCGAAACTGTTCTGCTCATTGAGCCCTTGCTTAATGAGTTTCTTGATGCCGAGGATGGCACCGTGGTCGAGAGACTCTAGCTCTGTGAGGAGATGTTTACGGACTGTGACGTGAAACTCGGTATCTTTCTGGGCAGGGAATATTTTGCTATTCGCTACACGTCAGTGGAAGCGATGGGCATTAAAGAAATATCGCGCGCACTTAATGAACCCGGTTTCAAGCAGCTCTTGCGCGGGCAACTTCTTGCCGAATATGAGGGCCTCATTGGCCTTAGCGAGACCAACTGGATGATTGAAGTAAATTAGTATTGTATGGTAAAACCGGATGTAAACAACTCACGCCTCTTGACGAACGTTACACTAGAGCCTCCTTCCGCGACAAGGCCTAGAACAAATTGAGATAGAGTTCAAATGTGTTCAATTGACTACTGACCAAGGAAAGTGAATGGGACGGATAGGTAGACCTCTGGCGTGGCATAAATAAAATCGAAGTGGCCCAAGTACGCTATCATAGCACAGGGTTGATCACTAGGCACTGGTCATGAAGAATTGGCCCTCTTACTAGCAGCAATACCTAAGATGGGCCTGATTACTATGTGCGCATGCGACTGTGTGGCAGAGGTTGCTTACCAAATATAGGACCGTGAAGAGCTGCAACTAAGATTTTGCTGTGTCTAGCAAGCTGAACTTGACGTCAGCACTCGGAGCTACGGATAGACGAGCCGACATCCAATCGAAAAGGTACTCACAGCGTCCATGGGCAGTGCATTTCCTCTCGCCGTAGATGCAAGAAACATGGAGCCCACTGTGCGGGATTCAGTGTCGAATTGTTTATTCACGTTGGTACCTCTATGGTCAGCATAGACGTAAGCGATAATCACCCAAGCAACGTCTTGGGTACCCACGCGCAGAACATTCTGCCCATAGCTATGGTATGATGAGCTTTGGAATCCGCGAATAAATCCGTAAATATACATACCTTGCCAGACGGTGATGACTACGTCTTCCCGCTTGTCAATTGCTCGTAATGCTTCTACGAAATCATCGTAATCTACCCGCAACGGTCAATGTCAGGACCTCGAAGGTTCGGAAGCCACGGATTCATACGTACCTTCCGGAAGAAGAGCATTCAGCGACTCCGGTCGGTTGAGAGTAATGGTAGCAATTCCCTCGGAGATGTCGACGTTCACGCCTGGCTTCATAGTTGAGTATCACGGTGTCTGCTGTGGGTGAACCGGTGAAGGAGGGTATCCGCGGAAGCTCGGACGAGTGTTGGTTGGGTCTTTAAGCGAGGATGGACGCTGGATTATCACGAACTCAATGGATGGTGGCCCTGTCGGTGGACGAAGTGGCCGGGATTGCCGCCAGCGAAGCTCATAATCAGTGACTAACTGCCTCTCCTCAAAGTGGCTTCCCGTGACACGTTGTCGGCATTCGTGGGAGATGACGCCCATATCAGTGGTCGGCGCTTCCCAATCCCGACGTTCTCGGTTGTATCCTTTCCACCATGAACTGACTACGACAAGTCTTCGTTGTCATTGTCTAGGACGGCGACTGGTGTGGCAGCTCCTTTGATTGGCTAATGATGGACGAAAGTGCATACCTTTGGTCCCTGGCGAATGACGCCTTTGTCGGCCCACCAACGATCGCGGCGAAACTACGATCCTCTCCGACTCGCCGGAGGCTAGCGCACCAGGAGGCAGCAGCCCCGGGCTCTTGCCCGGATTCGTTCGTTGAAGCACTGGGCTAGTATATGTTGTAGATACTTACAGTAACGAGGGGTGAGTTCCACTGATAATATTAACCAATGACAGGTGACTTACAGGAACATTGCAGCTCCAAGTTACAGTGAACTGAGTCATCCCATCAACGTCTCGCATGTCCAGCGAATAACGCGTTCTCTTCTACCTTCTCCTCTTCAACGCGTTCACATGTGAAACACGCTCTTCGGGATGTCCTGTTAGTGTTCCACGAGGCCAGCGAGCGTGGCAGAGGTACTTATGTCGGCCATCCTTAACTTGAGGATCGGGTCTCGCAGGTCTCGCCAGGGCTACGCGATCCGACCTCTCCCTTGGCAAAAGATTAGGTGACAAGTCGTCTGATGGAACTTACGATCATGTCGCCTCATTCTCGGACTGGCTCACTCACTGTTTGCGTGGCGCTCAATGTGCGGGCTTATGGGCAAGTCGCTGTACCCTTCCCCCTTGGAGGTCACAGCAATGACCTTTCTGTCCAGTACAACTGTATCTTCCACAGCAAGAGTACCACGGAACAGTGGTATAACCAACATCTTGGCTGGTCAGGAACAGCGCATATATCCTCGTACGGAGAACCTTCGATCGGGTTGGGTCGCTAGATGATTCGGGAGGCGTTATCTTAAGCGCTATTGGTGCATCATTCGATTAGATGAATCGCGGGCTGTTCATCTTATCAGATAAAATTTTCGACAACGCAAATCAAGGGTGATACCGTCGAGGCTCTGACATCCGCCCGCAGCTCGTCCAATCCTCTGACGTGAGCCACGCAGAAACGGAGCTATTGCATGCGAAGAAGTAATTGGAACATCGGTCGACCCATGTGGTGAGCCTTTAACCGTACCGAATTCGTCAATTGCCTACTCTTTTCTGTCGTTTCGTGGACAAAACGAGGACACAGTGTCATCTCTACCACCGCCTACCACTGGTGCGCGTACGATCACGATGAGTTGAGATTCCACCCAACGGTTCTATGGAAGAGTCAAATCCGACGAGGCCCATCGAGAACACCTATTGCATCCACATTGCGCGCTACAAATCTGAAGCTGCCCTTCTACCCCTGCCCAACGCTCGGATTGTTTCGGTCGGTCCATTCCCCGCCCACGAGTACAAATAATCCGCCGACTCACTGTCTTCACAGGTGCTCCCCAGAGGTCCCCCTCCCTTTATCCCTCCCCCCTCCCCTTCCCCCCTTCTCCTCTCCTCCCCACTATGGCCCACAACGCGACCTTGAGCACTGCCCATAGTCTCCTCGCATCTGTGACGGCGTCTGCGGTTTCTAGCGCAACTTCCACTGCCAAAGCCAAAGCCAAAACCAAAGGTCCTTTCGCCTCTAATGGTGTCCTTGTACGTTTTCATACATCTTGAGATTTCTATTCACGCCAAATGACAATGCGATCTCAGCTGGGTTACCATGCGTGGTGGCTTTACACCGGTGTGATCGGTGCCGCTATCTTTCTGAACATCTTTTCGATATTCTGGGCGTGGAAGCGTCGGCACGCTCTACGTCGACCAAACACAAACCCTTCTACGAAGGACGGTGCCAGCGAGGCAAACCGGTCAAGAGGTTCTGGCAATGGCAAGATATCTCTTCGGCGCCTTCCCATATCTGTTTTAACCGCTTCGAGGATCGTGGCGTTCAGAACACGAATTCCATTTGTGGAAGGCAGTCTGACGGAGATAGTGTTGTCTTTGGCGTACTTTGCGGCGTTGATGGGGTTCGCGTTGCATGATTGTAGGTATCTGATAAGCATATGTACCTTATCGCAAATAGCCGCTGACAAGTCGGTATTTTCTTCCAGACTCGACTCCGAAGGTCCTTCAGAAGAAGGCCGGTGAGTTGGTTACCATGCAGTTCCCTCTTATTGTTGCTCTTGCCATGAAGAACAACGCGATCCAACGTGAGTGAAAGCCTTGGACAATTATCGTCCGACTGCTTACACATGATCTATAGTCCTCACCGGTATAAGTCATGAAAAGGTCAGTTGCATACGGGTTATCATAGCCGACACCGACACGTGCTAACTCGCCACTGTCGTTCTTCCAGTTGAATTATATGCACCGTACTACGTCACGAGCAGCGCTGGTCCTTACTTGGACCCATGCGTTCGCATTGTACGTCTTATAGTTTTGTATTTCTCCTCAGTCGCTGACTCTACTATTCGTAGGATCGCCGAGCGTGCCAAACTCTTCCGGAACACTTGGCGTATCGTGGGACTCGCCGCAGGTATCGTACAAGCCGTTTTGACGATCCTCTCTATCAAGCCGATACGGAAGAGGTTCTACGAATTCTTCTTCCTCGGCCACATCATTCTCGTCTTGTACGTCAGTCTATGTCCGGGATTATTCGGTGTAGTGACCACATTACAGTGTCTTCTTGGTCTGTGCCTGCGTCCATATTACCGGCTCTGACACTCGGTATGTGGACGACTTTCCTTTTCTCTCATCATACACTGAGATTGCGTGTAGCTACACCAAATTGCTCTGGCCATGCTTCCTCATTTGGGGAGTTGATCGTGGCTCCCGATACCTCCGTTACCTCATTCTTAGCAACTTCCACTCGCCAAACAAGTCTCCTGCGACACTCGAACTCATCACTCCCGATGCTGTCCGCATTACGGTCACTCGTAAATTCTACGGCACAGAGATCCCTATGTCGCCTTACGAGGGCGGATGGACACCAGGAAAGCACATGTTTCTGGCGTTCCCAACTATCGGTCCCATCGAGTCTCATCCATTCACTATCGCGAGCGTTGCTGAGCCTGCGGAGTCAGTCGACTTGTCGACGGAGAAGCCGGTGAAGAAGAACGAATTCGAACTTATGTGGATAGTGCGCGTCAGGGATGGGTTCACCAAGCGACTGAAGGAGCATATTCTCATGAAGAATCAGAGACAAATCGAGCTAGGCACAGAGGGGCCGTTGAAGATGCAGCTTCCTATCTTTATGGATGGACCATATGGAGCGCCTCCGGACATTTCGAGGTTTGAGACGTGTGTCTTCTTCGGTGGTGAGTATCAGTGTGTACATCTGTATTTCATCCCGAAACTCAACGTTCTTCTAGGCGGATCTGGCGTTGCATATACACTACCGAGGATGTGGGGTACTTTGAAGTAGCTATCCTCGTTATTCTCTTTCTGGAGTAATTTGCTGATGGGTCGCTCGTAACTCAGGGAGGCCGCCGCCGGAAAGCACTGTGCCAAACGAATTCTCTTCGTTTGGGCGATCCGACACTCAGGTATGCGACGATATCCCCCGTTCTCGAAAAAATTTACATGACTAATATCTCACTCAGCGCACGTGAAATGGATCCTCCCCGAACTTCAGAGGGCCATTGCCGCTGCGCCGCCGGGCGTGGAACTTACCGTGTCCATCTACGTCACTACCGGGTGTCCCGAGGACGCTGCTGAAGAATATAACGAAAAGACCAACAGCTCGACTCCCGATGAACCGCGTACCCCGGATACGATCGACGTGCCAGTCCTCGAGGAGCAGAAGTCAGGGTCAAACGAATACTCCGTTACGCCGGACGAGAAACGTTCTGGTGCTAGCACGCCGGAGAGAGGGGGTTCGAATCACTTCCACGGTCGGTCAATAGGCTTGGATTATGACTGTGTACGGATATACTATGGTCGTCCAAACGCACATGAGATCCTAGAAGAGGCTGTGACCACTTCTGAAGGACCAGTCTCCGTCGATGGTACAGTTCTCTTCAGTTCCCGTTCCGTTCAATCTCTGACGTTGTATTACCCAGTTTCTGGACCGGAACCTCTTGTGGCATCCATTCGTCTCGCACTTTCGGCGCCCTTCGCGGGGCCTACGAGCGTATTAAAAGGATTGGCCCCGGAAGTGCAGTTGAACGTGGAGGAGTTCACAATGTAACGGACGTTATCGTCTAACTGTATCAAATTAGAAGCGTTGAGTCGTTTGAGTGGTGACGTGTAAGATTTCTTTGTGTGAGTAATTATCCCTCCGATGCCGTATGCAATACAGTCGCTGACTCTTGAGGTTTTAGATTTCCTTGTTTTGGGTTGGTCTACGACTGGGTATGCACATAACGAGCTACGACAGTGTTTGTATATAAAGCACATAAAACGACCATTCACGATAGACTACACTTTCTCAGCTGTTCACGTCCGTATGGGTGATGAGTGTCGGCGCACATCACCAGCAACAGATGCATGACTGCATACGCTACAGTATACTCTTCGGTTTCTAATCACGGTGAGATTCAAGGGGAGTAGGTTCATATCAATAGTGGAGCCCAGCCGCGTTATGAGCCTTCCGGGTTTTGGATCACTCTGGCGAAGGGCTCCAGCTCGCGGCCCTCGATCGCAGGCAAGTCGTTGGTTACAAAGGATAGCGAGTTGGTTCACCTCTTGTATCTGCAGTACTCTGATAGGTGCTTGGTAGAAGCGTAGTGGGTGCATTCGCCTGATGATAACTTCCTTTTTGAAGCTGAAAGCGCTGACGGCAGAGCGGCCAGATACAGTATCTCCAGAGCACCACCTGCATCAGACATGGAATGTCATGTCGAAGCCTCTCGACCCACCCTAGGTGGGTACTGTCCTGTCAGACGACACTGCTCATGAGCTCATACTTGTTTTCACCTTGATCACAGAAAGGGAGGTATTATATAACTACATACTCGTCTGTGTCATGCTGCTCACCCCCGGGCCACCAGCACTGGCAGCTGCCTTCTGTCGTCTCTCCCTCACCGCTTCACGACCCCTTTACGATTGACAATGGCTGGTTCTTCCCTCGACCAGAACCCACCCAATGCTGACCGTCACATCACTCCAGGTGGTAGTGACTGGTTATGGGCGGTCTTCGCTATCATGGCACTCTCAGCTCTAGCGATGGTGGTCACAAGCTTTATGGTATGTCCATCTAATAGTCTACACGTTACGAAGAGGGTAACAGACGTGTCTTTAGCGGCCGAGAGGAACGCGTTTCTTCCACAATATCGCGACCATTATCCTTACGACTTCGACGATTGCATACTTTTCCATGGCCTCGGATCTTGGTGCTAGTACGTACAGTCGCTGAGGTGTACGGTCAAGTGCTAACCTGATTTCTCCAGCACCTGTCAGAGCAGAATTCTCTCGCGGAAATACTGTAGACCGGCAGATCTTTGTAAGTCAAACGTCGGTAGTTTGAGAGGAGATTACCGTTTATTGATACCTGGTCTCTGTCCCCAGTTCGTTCGCTACATCCAGTGGTTCATCAACTTTCCGCTGCTTCTGATTATGATCCTATACACCACTGGCATGGCACTCTCTGACATTCTTACTACCGCGTTCTTTGCATGGGTCGTCGTTGTCACCGGTCTCGTGGGCGCACTCACACCTACCACGTACAAGTGGGGATACTTCGTTATGGGTATTGCTGGCCTGTTCTATATCTGGTACGTACTGCAGACATCTCGCTCTATCTCTCGAGGATCCTCATCATGCGCGTGTAGGTCTGTCCTCCTCTTCCACGGCCCTAGTACCACATTCGCCGCTGGCCAAGGCATGCGCACAGGATTAGTCCGTGGTGCGGGCTTCGTTGCCTTCATCACCATGCTCTATCCTATCGCCTGGGGCTGCTCCGAAGGTGGTCACGTCATCTCACCCACTGGAGAGATGATTTGGTACGGTATCCTCGACCTGATCCTCGGTCCCCTCTTCCTCTTCTACTTCGTGTGGGGCTTGAGGAACGTTGACTACGGGGCCTTTGGGCTCCATTCTGGCAAGTACACCGATGGGCCATACGGCAACGGTGGTTCTGCTGCTGGTTTCAATGCCGCACCTGGCACCACGAAGGGTGCGAGAGTCTAAGAGTATAAGATTGCCTATACAGAAACCATCGCTCTTCTATAATACCCACGGTCCTCTTAAGCTAATTTTAGTATTCCTCCTCCATTTTCATAACTCTTTTCAACCCTCCGAGTCGAGTTCTATGAGTTACTCGTTCATCTGCTTGCAAATCTTGTGTCTCTACGATCTGCATAGCCGTGCTAATCTTCTTACCTAATGTATACCACTGCTTGTATTATGCGAATGATGAAGGTGAATGTAATTGTAGTTCTGTACACTATCATGACTAGGGTCGGGCAGCGGGTCGCGTCCAACGAGCTTCAAGGTCATATAAGAGCGACCTGGGACGCGACAAGTTTGAAGCAATTTTTTGACATTGTGGTATATAGTAATCGTACAAGTATAAGTAAAAGCAGTGTTTGAGGAGCCTCAGGCCTCAAGGCCCAAGAGGCTCGACGATAGGATACGAGTTCTCCGAAGGTCGAAATCTTAGCGTAGCGCACAAGAGTGGTCTGGGGTCCTGGCACTGGCCTGAGGTATCCTTGTCATTGTCCCGGGCCTTTGTTTTGGGCCGCCAACTTCGGGTTTGAATCCACAAGTTGATTCTCGCGCTCATGGTCATTCTGGTCGCCATCATCGAGTAACAGTAACCCGGCCGGTTGTTGCTTGAGGTTTACGTAAGAACATTGGTTGTACGCAGCTTAAACTCTTACTATCCTATTTGATGCTCACCAGCAGCGTATACGAACGGTTCACAGAAACTCCTTGACAAAATGAATCTTCGGCCGCGAATCAACCGAGCTCAGACTGCGTACATAGCAGACAGTACTCACGCACGAGCTTCTGGGCGCAGCGGGACAACCACTAATAAACCTCCCAAACGCCCGAGGAACGGTTACAAGCCTCCAACTCGCCAACTCGCGTCAGCATACGCACCTGTCTACGATGCACGCTTCCCAGTAGAGGTGTGGTGGATGATAGTGTCTTACCTTTCGTCTGTTGCCAAGGGTGTCCATCGTGAGGTCACACTATACCTGACCATCGAGCTGAGCCATAAGTGGCGGGAGCGTTCTGATACCTTGCGAGCGTTGTCGCAAACATGCAGAGCATTGCGGGACACGATGCTGCCATTACTCTGGGAAAATGTCGAGACATGCTCGCGTGCCTCGGAGGACGACGATTTGGACATGAATAAATTAGCAGCCTACGCGTTGAGGCAGTATTCTCTAGGCTTACTGCGGACCCCTGTTATCGCTGGACACGTAAAGTGAGTTGCGGATGAACGTCTAGGAATTCCTAATCACAGCTCACCGTGCTTATAGGGTTCTCACAGTTTCACTGCTACGCGGTTCCAGCCATCCTTTCCTCAAACAATTCACGAAGTGCCTCACTAAACTCCCTAATCTACGCAATCTCCGCATCGTCGACTGTGATTTGTCTGCCGAGGTCCTCGACTCAGCGTTTCAACGCAAATGTTACAATCAAATCACAGACTTGATACTCCCCGCCACGGCGTATCCCATGTTGCAGGCGTTCCCACAGATTCTCAAATTGTTTGTTATCCGTCCACGGATTTTCCTCTCATGGCTGAGTGGTTCTCGCTATGGCTCCAGGGTCTACGAGGCTATCATTATCAACTGTCACCACTTGAAGGCTCTTCAGACCGATATATTCGCGGATTACCCAACAACGACCGCATTCGATGTCGTCTTTCCGCAGTACATGCAAAGTACGTCTGTTTTTTGCTTTGTTCCGTAGGTGTCATCCTCATCAGGCTTCATAGGACTCGCAGAAGCAGTACCTAGCCTCGAGACTATCATGATTTCAATATATATCGCCGAGCATACCCCCCTCGAATTATTCTTCCCTGTCTCAGACCCAGTGAGTTATTCGGTTATATGGTGTGATGTACGCTCCAACGGCAAATGTTGCATTGTAGGTCGTACAAGTTGGACACCTCGCTCAATTTCCCAACCTCGCACATATAAAGCTCAACGTGCTGCCAGCAATTGGGCTTACAACCAATAGCGCCTCATTCAAAGAAACGGCTCAGGCTTGCTTCGAATCCTTACAGAAAATAGTAGACGGAAAGTCGCATGGAAAGCCAAGGAGTGTACTTGTACGCACCTGGCCATTACCCTCATACCACCAATCACCACATCAGCTGGTCGACCTCGCTTTCTACCATTCCGAGTCCGCCGGTCCCTAGAATTCACGATCGAAGGCGTCCTGTCTCCTACTTAATTACTGCAAGTGTCTGAGTAGTTGTAATTCGCTTATGTCGGTGTAGCCTGTATAAGCTCTGAGTAGCATAAATAGTCGTATTCCTAGTAATAAAGGGGAGCGATCTGCTGTAAGTGACAGGGGTACTTGTTGTTATCAGCGATGTTTGAGTATGCGGATTATCTAACCGAGCCCAGGGCAGACCGATCACTGATCTCGCCATCCAGCTGAGTTCTGGTTTGTTCGAGCGGCCACGCCGCTTCCTCCTCGACTCTCACCTGCCATGAACGGAAGCACGTCGTCCAACGCCTTTGCCGCATCTTCAAAGCTCGGAGACCTCTTCGCCAGTCTCGCTGTCGCGTCGAATCAGCAATGGTCAGATATCGCGGCCACCGCCCAGTCATTAGCAAACGACCTGCGCATCAAGAATGGTTCGTGTTTGCTTTCATTGTGTTCATGAATCCTTCTTCATAAT
Organism: Irpex sp. Y119-03; assembly: GCA_037042295.1. Classification (NCBI taxonomy): domain Eukaryota; kingdom Fungi; phylum Basidiomycota; class Agaricomycetes; order Polyporales; family Irpicaceae; genus Irpex; species Irpex sp. Y119-03. The sequence continues at coordinate 89,699 of JAXQKB010000954.1, read as the reverse complement.
CTAATATCAAGAGCTTTTTGTGGACTTGATGTAGTCGAACAACAGACAGCCTTGGGCAAAACTCTCCTTCCACAAACCCTCACATCACTACTCAAAGGCGCGACTCATGGATCCGCCATCCCTGGCCCAGACCAGAAATCAGCCGTGTTCGAGCTGCTGCGTGTGGCTGCTAACCTATGCATGGATCATGGTACGCACTTCCTCTAATGTCTACCGCCACACCATCGCTTCTACCTCCCATTGGCCTGGTTAAATACCGGGATTTGTGGCCACTTATATTACACGTGCTGAAGCGATTGCTAACATAGTTTGATCTTTGGGATTCTTAGATGAGAATAGAAACGCTTTAGATGAAGCTGGGTTTCCGCAGACAGTCGTTGCTCTACTCGAAGGCTATGCGGAGGCCGTAACACCAGAACAGACGGCACCCATGTCGATCTCCACACCCGATCTCAAGGTTGTGAGAACAGCAATCGGCGTATTGCTCAATGCGAGTGTCAACTATGGTGCGTACTTTATATGTCTATTCAAAAGCAAACTATACTTAATAAACGTTCCACAGCTCCCGTGAAAAGGAGGCTCGTCTCACTCGAAGCCGCCATGACCATTCTCAAGCTTTCTATCTCAGTATACCCCCCTGGATCGTGGCTTCGTGTACAGAAGCAGCCCGAGGGTACATCGGAACAGCACACTGAAGAGTCATGGACCCTACGCACAAGTCTTTCTGATTGGGCGTGGCGCGCGATTTCTGCATTGCGTGACGAGGATGAAGATTCTAGTCTCGGTATGCTGTCTTCTTGTGTCTTGGATACTCTATTACATACTAAGGAAATCATTTAGAGAACCTATTCAACCAAAAATCTATCCCTTATCTCGTTCAAAGTCTTCAAGTATCCATTCCACCGTACCCACCCATCCCATCAGGCTTCTCTCCGTCCCTCGTTCAAACCCTACTTGAGGCCGACGAAGAAGCCCTCCAAGAATCTTGTGGTCTGCTCGAAGCTCTATGCATTGATGTGGAAGATGCTCGCCTTTCTCTCGCCCGTGGACTCACGAATCCCGGCGATGCTAATGGCATAGCAGGCCTCTCGGACTTGTTAGACTTCATCGAACATGGTGCCCCTCTTCACCTTCCCTCGTCAGATGTCGCCGAACGAGAGAAGAAAGAGAAGGCGATCGGGACGTGTAAGGCTGCTGTGGTCAACGCTGTGACGGAGGTCACTGGCGATAAGAAGAACGTGGACGTACTATGGGATAACTTGGATCCAAGTAAACAGGGAGGAAAGTTTGTGCAGAAGATGGTTAGCTGGATTAAGGAGAGCAGAGAGTCTGTTGTGACTAAGCGAGAAGGGGCACGGGACGATTTGGTGATTTGTGCGACGGTGGCGGTGGGGAATGTGGTCAGAAAAGGTACGCCACCAAATAGAGTTATGAATGATTGAATGGGCACGGCTCATTGTTAAACATCTAGATTCCCATTCAACCGCCGTATGCAACCCTCCAATATCCCTTCTTCCCGATCTTGCTGCTTTCCTGGATCCCGAAGTCGACATCAAAGTCAAGAACGGTGTCATCGGTTTGTTGAAGAACCTTGCCGTTGCTCCACCGAATCGCAAACTTCTAGGTGAAGCGGGAGTGCTGCACAAGTTGGCGTCGAGTGAGATATGGAGCGATAAGTATGATATGGTCGAGCTCGTTCAAGTCGCAGCGATCGGGATTGCAAAGCATATATGCAACGCAAATCGTAAGTAGCAAATATGCGCGTTACTCAGCTTCTGGATGAATTCTGTATCTGACTGTGCTCCTCCCTTAGCTCTGAACTCTGTGTCACTCGTTCTTCCAAACCACTCTGCGCCTCTTCAGCCCACTGCACTCTCGCAAATCCTTGCTCTTGTTCGTCGCTCTGATACTGTCGCTATCAAGAGCGAAGGTACCCGTGTCTTCGTCAACGCCATCAAGTCCATATGGTCTACCGAAGCCTCCAATATCTCTGACCCCACATTCCAGCAGCAGAGGAAGGAGGCCAAGGCACAATTGACGACATCGTCAATTGCTGCTGTCCTTGCGCAATTGATCGGGCGAAGTAGGAGATATGCCATTCTCATCAGCGAGGGTGCCGTGTCGTTGTACCTGCTCAGCTTGAATACCACTGGGGGAGGAGGTCAGTCATTTTAACGAGTATTCTCTTACTTGGCTAATCAGTGATTATCATCGCAGCTGTGATTGTCCTAGACGCACTCATGAACCCACTTCCCGTTGAGATCTCAAAGAACTCCAACGCATCCAACAACCCTCTCTCTCAGCCACTGTCTGCAATCCCCTCAAGCGACTCTCCAGCCGTCGGTACCCCACGTCGGGCACTCGACATGCTGGTCTGGGCACTCAAGAACCCGGATACTCCACCTGAGGTGCGGGCGAACATCAGCACGCTAGTAGGACACCTTGGGAGACCAGGCGTTGTGGATGCCAGTAGGGCGAGAGACGTGCAGGTGCTGAAAAGCGAAGTGCGTGGCGTGTTGGAGAAGATTGTGAAGGGGAAGGAGGAAGCGGACGATGATGAGGAAGAGGAAGATGAAGGAGCAAAGGGGAGAACCTCTTTGGTCAACGCTGCGAAGAGGGCATTGGATGCTTGGGGCGCATGAATGTGAGTGGAGGTGGAAGTGGGATGGGTGGTGTATTGGTGTACGGAGGGATGCTCGTGAGGTTACAGATTGTTTTGCTTGGATGAAGACGGATTGAATGTTGTATCACTACTGCTCTGTGCATGGTTTGACACGGTATTTAGTACTGTATGGTCTAGTACTAGACGGATTGTGTTTGCTCTCAGGTTTTGGTATCTGCTCTCCTCTCATGATACAATGTAGGATATGCCTGCTGTATTCTTGTCCAGGTTGTGCGTATTTATTCAAGCCTTTTGCGTCGCACTTGTAACTAGAACTGGAAGAGCATCAGGTTATCGTGCCAAGCGCTAGGCACTGATTGGAGGAGTGGATCGATAATCGTCTGTTATGGCAGGTCTTGGCAGCCCACGGCCGCGGTAATCTGCCACCTTCTGCCACTCGTCCTCCTTCCTCCTTCCTCTCTACCGACACCTCGCGACCGACGATGGCGGGCTCAAAGCGCAACAAGATCAGAAAGGCACTGTCTCCGACGAAGAACCTCTCACCGCCCGCCCCACCCATCGTGGACGACGATGACCTCATGGATGACTTGTTCGCACAGCTCGACTCCAAAGAGAAATCTGCCCAACAGCAATCCGCGGAGATTCTGAAAGATGCTAACATAGATTCTGTTGCAGACGACCTGGAGAAGGAGGATAAAAAGGATAGCAAGTCCAGGTTCAAGGCGCGTCAGGTGTGTCTTTCTACGTCTCTGGTCATGCTCGCACAAGTTACTCAGTTTGGGGTGGAACAGGCGAGGAAGGCTGCTGCGCTGGCTGAGCAGCATGCGCCCTCAGATGCAGACGCAGATGCTAGACTTGAGCGGGAAGCTCGTGAAGAGGAACGGGAAATCACACAGACATGCGACGAGCTTGGTGTCAAGATGGTCGAGGTTTGTGCTATGTACCCACTCGCGAACCACTTCTGTGTGATTCATCATCGTACTTTTATCTTAGATAAACCCAGATGGCCACTGCCTTTTCTCCGCCGTCGCCGACCAACTTGCCATCCTCGGCGTAATACCTTCGGGCAAAGCCAGCTACCAATACACCCGCCTCGCTGCCGCGAACTATATTCAGACACACCCGGACGACTTTATTCCCTTTCTTCCGTCTACATTTGGCGAGGATGTCGCCGGTGCTGAATCCGATGGCCTCATGACTCCGAAGCAGTTCGAGCAATACTGCGCTAACATACGGGATACGGCCATCTGGGGAGGTGAACCAGAGATTATGGCGTTATCAAAGGCATTCAACGTTCCGATACACGTTATCCAGGGTGCGAAGCCTCATGTGGTCGTGCATAATCCGGACAATGAGCCTCCGCCGGAGAACGCACCTGTGGTGAGGATTAGCTACCATAGGAGAATGTATGGACTGGGAGAGGTTAGTCATAGCCCCGTATCATCATCGGTCGAGCCAGACTAATATACTCTTACTCCTCGATTATAGCATTACAACTCATTACGACCAAAGACGTCGTTCAAAGATGGCGTCAAGGCGCTTTTCCATCCCAGCTCATCGCCCACCAATGCACTGTAATCAGCATTCACGCCCCGATATACCTAGCCTCGTAATGGACCATTGAAACTCTCCAGAACTCATACATACAAGCTGGTACTGACCCAAGTAGAATTGAATCTATCCTATATACGTATACACGACTGCCGACACCCCATGCTCTCAACCAACTCACTTCAATGTAGCATAGACACCAAACACTTTGCCTTGTCACATATAACACCAGTCCGATATCCAAGCACAATATATTAGTGTACAGCCATCCACCCTGACCGTGGTCTGTAGTACTAGTGAAATCAACCTACCTGCATGGGTTGGTCCAATGTAAGTAAAAGCGCTCCGATCATGGACTCCCATAAGTACTACTAAAACAACAGATCACTTTCCTTGCCCTTTCCACCTCCCCCATTCGGCGCTGTACCACCACCGAACGCACTATCCAGCCCAGCGTATGGATCCGAGCTCAACGGCTTTGACGCATGTTCCTCCTCGTCCTCCTCGTCGCCGCCAGCACTATACCCGTGTCCAATCCCTCCAGCGTCCCCAGCATCATCTTCACCGTCAACATCGTCGATCAAATGTTGTGGAACGGCAGGCGTGGGCTTGTCTGGACCACCAGGGGAAAGGAGCGTGTCTTTACGAGTGGGTTCGACGGGTCCTGGGCCAGCGATTTGGACGGCTTGTGGGAGCGTGGGTCGTGCGAGGGGAACGAGAACTTGACGGGAGAGAGGGTTGAGAGCGGGTGAGTCTGTCAGTGCGCGACCTGCTGCGCCTCGGATGAACGTCTAACGATGCAGCGATGACGAGCGTTCATCAGATGCCTTTTCTCCTGTGTGAGATAACTGAATATAAGCTCACCTCTGGGTTCTTGTGGTATATACTACCCAGTGTCGCTGTGTGCAGAAGCAGCTGATCCAAGGCACCTCTGTCCATCCTGTCCGAGTCGTTTGTGATCGCGGGTTTCTCAGCGAGAACGATCTCACCCGCGACTGTGGGGTTGATGGCGAGCATGCGCCAGTACATGAAGCCTCGGTCTCGCAGGTCGGGATTGTCGACTTCTTCGGTGGCCCACTTGAGGACTTTGTGGACGATGTTCTTGGAAGTCTCGGATTGGGATTTGTAGATGAAGAGTTTTACGGAGGCGGTAAGTAGGGCTAGTTGAACCTACATCGAGCCAGTGGTCAGTAAAATAAACGAGAAAGAGATTATTGTATTGTGGGAGGACATAATATGTACCTCAACAGGTTCGTCCATGAACCCGAACGTCAAGTCGTCCATCAGCTCATCAGCGTTCTCTATTCGATTGGCAAACTGCCCTATAATCCAAACCATCGCCGCCTTACTCTCCGGCTCATCCAACGCGTCCAGGTTCTCGCATAGCACAGGGATGATACCCTCGTACTTCCCAGGGTACCGCCGGAAGACGTCTTTGATGACGATGACGGCTTCTTGGACTACGTATGTCACTTTGGTCTCGATGAGCTCGAGGAGGGCTTTGATGCAGGCGTCCGCTGCGGCTTCCACCTTGATGGCGACACGACCGATCGCACGCACAGATTTACGGACGAAGTCGATGTCTACTTCGGAGGCGTACCTGGGTGGGTGGTTGGTTTAGTAGCTGGTGTGTTTCATGCGGGAGGATACGTACTCCTGAAGCTCTGCAAGGACCTCTCGCGCGTTTTCTTCTCGTGCCAGACGGTACATGATCTCGAGCTTGGCAAGTTTGACGTAAATCGGGTCGTTGTACTTGCAGAAGAACACTTTGACGTCGTTCTTGAGTACTGACGGTCTCCGCTGGATGATCAACAGGATATTCCGTAGAGCGACGTATTGTACTTCTGGGCCAGAAGATAGTATAGTCACTATAGAGAGAAAGAGGTAAGGCTATGATGATAAATGGTCTGAGGAAGGTGTTGCACCTAGTGGCGGGCCCATCTTCTTGCAGAGGTAGTCAATCAGCTTCCTGTTCTCCATGTAGTTCATGAGGTACAGCAACACTTTTATGGAGGTCAGAACAACAGCTGAGTTGGCATGACCGAGCTGCACGACAACGCGTTCTGCCATCAGCTCCGCGTCTTCATGTCTCTCCGGCACGTATCGCAGTAATGAGTCTAGAATATATATCTGTCCCCACCTGAACCGTGACCCAATTAGCAGTGCTACATAAATCAACATGCATAAGAAACACGCTTACTCTGAACTCTCCCCCAACGCCGTCAACAGCTTGTTCGCCACCGTCAGGTTTAAGCGGAATGTCACCCCGTCCTGTCTGTCTCCAATCTCAGTGAGGGCGGCGACAGCATTCGAGACAACTGTGGCGTTGGAGTCTAGGAGCAAATCCCTCAACATCTCCACAAACCCTCCCTTCTCTGCTTTACGCGGGTCGGCGGTGTACAGTTTGGCAACGGAGATCGCTGCGGTTTTTCGGACGTAGGGGTCTCGGTCTTTGAGGCAGTGACGGAGTTGTTCGGTAAGTGGGTCAAGGACGACGGGTATAGGGATATAAGACATTGTCCGGATGGCGAGGGCTCGAATGAGGGGATTGCGGTCGTTACAGTCCTGGATGCACGGATAACAGTATGAGCACCGGGGGGTAGGCAATAATTGTTACAAGGATGAGCAGTAGAAGGGGACATACTTGGAGAAAACTTGGAATGACTATATTTATCTGGTCTGCTTTGGATCGTCCATAGCATACTAGGAAGAGGTATACCACTGTAATCGTCACGGTCAAGACTACTGTGTACACAGAATATACAATATTACGCACTTTTCTTAATCTCAAGAAGGGGTATACCAAGGCATTGTACAACGTCCGTAAACAATGGCGACACTATGAACAAAAATGAAGTAGGGAAGGAGTGTCAATAGCTGATACTGTCATGCACCTCAGGATCAGGCGAAAGCGCACGGACTGTCATTGCCCATAGTAATATTTGCTACTATCTTCTTCAACACCGTCTTGCGCTTCGTAAACTTCTTGTCCTTTGATTCCGCCGCATGAAGCTCTGCGCGAAATTCCTAGCGTGTGCGGATAATCTGTCCATGAGCGTACATTGGAAGTTGGGAGGACAATCATGCGTACCTGGATCTTGCCTCTTGTAAAGAACTTGGCATCCTGCCCAGCCTGACTTGCCATATCAACCTGGCTTGGCTCCCTTTACGCGTTGTTGGCCACCTCGTTGAATGCGCGGATGAGTGAGAAGAATCCAAGGGTTCGTGGTAGACGGCAAGTAAGTAGCCTGGAATCAGACGCCCTCCTCAGCACATCCTTGCCTCCGACCACCAGCATCATCGCATGACAACCCATCTATTACTCAACTCATCATGCCCGCCCGACGCACTCTCACAATCTCACCGCCAAATACCTCACCTCGAAACAGCCTAGCAGCGTCAGACCATGCCACTGTAGACGCAGTGCTGAAGAATTTGAAGCAATGTACAAGACATCTGCAGAGTGTCCTAGAGACCCAACACCTCGAGCTTCAAGTTCTGGAAAAGCTGTATTACAAGGGAAATAACCAGCATCGGACTGCCTTGTTCTGGAGACGAGTCTCGGACATCAGAAGGTTTGGTCGGCGACTTGAAGGTGCAGACCTGTATGGTCTAGTTGAGGGTGTGCGAATATCTTTCTGGAGTAGCGAGGCGCGGACGAAGTGAGTCTTGAATCAAGAAGACTAGTTCCGTGAACTGAGCTCATTTACTAGCCCGAAAGCCTTGAAAGGTCCCTGGACGTGTTATCCTGATGCTCAGACCGTGCAGACTGTCTTGCAGAGACTAGTCGATATCCATACCCTCGCCCGAAGTGTCAGTACCATAGGCAATATATTTTCTTACGCTCTAGTGACTTTCTATAGATGCACGGCCATGTCACCAAAGCACACAAGTTTGTCTTCCATGCCTTGAAAGACGACAGCCTCCTGACTCCGTCCGATAAAGCCACCTCAACTTAGAATTGCAGACCGGAGCTTTCTTGCAGCTCATCTTGACCTTGACAGCCATTTCCTCACGTCTGGCGATGCTACAGATCGATATACAGTCGGAGATCGAGATCGCTTGTCAAGCTTTGTATACGCTGCTGTCTTCCGCCCTACATGTAAGCTCAATGAAGCTTAGAGTCATGCAGGGTGACTGACACTAGTACTACGCCTTAGCCAACCTTGACCTGGAAGGCACCTTCTTGGCTCACTTCGGCCCCAGGCTTGCCCAATACCCCGGGTGAAAACCCTTCTGCGAGAACATCACGAGATGCGGAGACCCCTACCAAAGTACTCGACATTGATGAGGATATCGGGACAAGTATCTCGTTGAAGAAGACAACAGTCGATGCGGCGAAGGAGACTACATCGCTATCAATTCGCGTGGAAGATACCCCAGCGTTTTCTGATGTTCGGGCGACTCATTTTACCTTCACAAAACTTCAAACTCAGACAACAGGCAGCACGATAGGTATGTGACGTTGTAGCTTGTCGGTGATGTTCCCGTCTAAAGTAGCTCCCAGTACGAACATCGGCTTCCAAGGAGACGAATCGTACTCTCTCTGGATCATCAGAGGTAATGCGGAAGAGTTCGGCCAAAAGAGGCTCAGAGGATCCTACTGCTCCCCTCAAAGTCAAGAAAAAGAAAAAGAAGAAAGACGAGATCGACGACATTTTCGGATTTTAGGTTTTTCTATCATACACCACATTTAATTTCACCCTATGTTCGCTGCCTCTACACCACGGGGCACTCCAATACCAGTGCTTACAGCACAAGGATGTACGTGAATCCATCGTAGTGCTTCTCTCCAACTGTCGCGATTGTCGTGGCCTCCACACCCTCATCTTCCTTGATGGCTTGCAGCAGCTGGCGGACGCCAATGACATCAGGCGTGTTAATCTCTGGATCGGCCGTGCGACCATTGCGCACAACGTTGTCGACAATCTAGGCTCGTTTGGTCAACGTTCCGTACGCCGACATGTCAACCATGTCAAGAGCGACGACTTACGATGACAGTTCCCGACTTGGATAGCCTCCTGGCCTCCTTGTAGTACAGAGCGTTTGATTCCTTGTCTGCGTCGATGAAGACCAGATCGAAGGGCTCAGTTTGCAACTTGGGAAGTGTCTCGGTTGCCGAGCCTACGATGATCTCAATCTTGGACGCAACGCCGGCATACTCGAAGTTGGCCTTGGCGACCTGAGAGGTAGAGACACGATTAGTTCGTAATTCACTAGCGAGACGCAATTGTGTGGCAGACGAGGGCCAAACGTGCGAAAGGTTTCGGTACGTACATCTGCGTGCTTCTGGGAGAGCTCAGCAGTGATGACTTTCCCATCTGCAGGAAGGGCTCGTGCGAGCCAGATGCTCGAGTAACCCCCGAGAGTTCCCACCTCCAACACTCTCTTCGCCTTGATCGTCTTTGCGACGAGGTTCAGGTACTTGCCCTGGGCCGCGCTCACGGCAATGTGTGGCAGGCCATTCTCGTCGCTAGACTTGAGGGCGTGGGCAAGCGCATCATCGGGCTTGAGTAAGAACGAGTTGTGGTAGTTGTCGCTTCGGACCCAGTTCTCTTGGTCGCTCAGAGTGGTGGCAGACATTATGGGGGTGATAAAGGCGGGAATGGCACTGAAGGTACAGGTGAGGGGGGATGAGTCTGTTTATTGTCGTCCTACTTGTCGTCATTTATATGTCGGATGTCTAGACCGCCGCCCTATAGTCACGTACACCTCACGATTGCGTGGGGAGCAAGGCACGCACGCCGTGGCTATCCGTTATCACAGAGCCGGTAACCGTGCGTCATCTTATCTGATAATTCGCTGACTCTTGATCACTGCGCACTGCGTTGATCAACGCTTGTGAGGTGCGATCTGTCGCACAATGTATTACGGCCGATGCTCGTATACCTACAAAAGGCATAAGACGAGTGAATTACGTTGAAAGTGGCACCAAAACATGACTCGAACCTCGACGATGGTGGTTTTTCTTTGGGGAACGAGTTGATCGCAGCTCCCCTCCACGAGCTGCTAACCGAAGCGGTATGCATACCGCTCCTGACTCAGGTTCATTCAGCTGTGTCTTAGGGCTATTTTCGGTACTGCCAAGCTCAGCACAGGGGTGGCGGCATCGCTTGAAGAATACAATCAACGACACAGAAGCACAAAACACTCTGACTCAGACATAATTCTTCTGTACTACCTGCTGACACCATACTGCTGCTTAGAAATCGCAATCATAATTTCTCCAAGCGAGAACCGGTATATCAATTTGGTTCTTTAAGATGTACGCTTAATTACCATGAAGATAGGAGACTCCTACGCTTGCCTGACGCTGTATGAGCTCCTTTCATGTCACTCATGATCACAGCAGCTTGTCGTACAATTGACCCGAGGTTTATGATCATAAGACCACAGCAGATTCCAACTCTACATTTATATTCGTCGCAAAACAGAGTCCAAGGTAAGTCATAGGGAAGCCCATTAGTAGAATCCAGTAAGTATAGATACAGATAGCGTGATGTCCAAGGACAGAAACATATGTAATAAAGAAGCTGGGAGAAGAACTAGGATACTATCAGTACAACCCTCGACAGCTGAGGAACATTGGCTAGCGTGCACTCACCCGGAGCATCTGCGTCTCTTCCCGGAGCCCTGAGTCGATAACAGTTGTCATATAATGATTTACCGCCTGTGTTACATACCAAACATTCCAAGTCACTCGTCAGCATAGTTATCAAAGTCCTGAGAGAAGAGTACTTACAGCAAGCTCAACGTAACATCGCCATGAACCTTCGCCTTCAATTCAACCGCAACATCCAGGTTCAAATCGAGCCTCAACTTTAGCGGCTTGCTATCGTCGTCTTGCTTTCCCCCTCCGCCCTGGCCCGCCACCTGGTTTGCTGTCTTTCCAACAGTATCAACGGCCCCCTGTCCCGTTCTCGCAACCTCCTGGCCAGTACCTTCGACTTCCTCAATTCCGGGTAATCCTCCTTGCTGTCCCTGACCGCGACGGTTCTTACCACGTCTGTTTCGGTTCTGCGGAGGACGAGGACCTTGCGACGCAGATGCGCCTCTGATGTTTTGAGGCTGTGGTGACTCAGACTCGCTGTCTGAGTTCGACACGGATACGCTGCTCCGAGGAGTTGCGCTGCGTCCGCGACGGCGAGAAGCAGATGCGTGACGGGAGGCAGAAGGGTGGCGGGAAGCGGAGGCTTGGCGAGAACCGACTTCACCCTGGGGAGGTGGAGAGGGCGCGCGTGAGTGCTCGTTGTCGGACATGGCTTTGGCTTTCAGTTTAGATGGCGTAAAGTGTTGATGTCGTGTAAGTCGTCAAAAGATAGTCGTAAGCAGGAATTTCGTCGTAAAGTTCGAGGCCTTGTGCGTTTGGTAAAGAATTCACGGGAAGTTGGAGGCGGACTGATATATACTCTGAACATGGGCGTTCGGAGAATACATGCTGTTGAACATTCGAGCACAGTGGATATGTTTTGACTGGCTTGGAGCGGGTATGTGGTGTGACCCTCGTGTTGTTCCTGGCTGAGCGCTATAGAGTGGGTACTTGGTGGGTGGCCTGTGGAAAATATGTGGTGTCGTAAGCGCAGAATAGGAACCTTAACAATGTCATTGTACATGCAAGTAATTCGAAAGTGCGGGGCAAGCAGTGCTGAGCAACGTACCGGCAACCTACGTGATGTTTTCATCGTACCCACTCACACATGCACGTGTACCATGCCGATTGGCGTACGATTTTGGAGTGACAATTTTCGAAGCAAGACAACCTTGCTCAGACGCCTTGACTGTAACGCAGAGAATTCGACTATGCATACTGTAGACACCAGATGGTGGTCGCAGTTTAAGAATGGTGTCATATTGGCGCCCGTGTATCAGGCGTGATTCATAACGGTTTATGTATGCAGAAGATCTCTTCATTACAGAGTAAAAACACAGTCTCATCTTGCATCAGGGACTCTCACAGTCACCGGCCTGTTTACTGCTGGCAATACAAAATACTTAGCGTGGCGTTCCCTATCCAAGTTGCGTAGCAGAATTGCGGCCCTAGATTACGCTCTCGGAATTTCGATAGGATGCGGGGACGAAAGATTGAACGTCTTGGTCAAGTCATAGTCAAGATATGGGGAACGGCTGAGCGCTGAGGGGGTGGAGGGGGAGTATTATATCATCGAGGTCAGCCTGGCTGTATTGCCCGGAAAGGCAGGCGAGAACGCCACAAAGTTGGTTCTAAGCGCTAGGAGAAAACGATCGAAATGATCGAAAACCGAGTCAAGATGTTTCTCCTGCCACAATCTGTCATCGATGTTATCTCTCATAAGTCAAAGTTTAAATTCCTTTGCTTTCTCTGATAATAATTAGTCATAATGGACTTCACACTTGTTCCTCTCTGCGATTTACCAGTGACGCGTTTTGTTGTATTGTAAAAATTTCGTTTGCTTATCTTTCGCCAAGGCAGGTTCGATCCATGCTCCCTCGGCGAGCTCGAGTCGGTCAGAAAAAAGGTCGTTCAAGAACGCAATATTTGGATCCGGCATCCGCAGTTTTTCCGTAGGAACATTCTTCGATCGATATGGGGAATCAACTAGAATTACAATTAGAAGTACACCATCCTCTTTACTAACCTTCCACGACGTCGACTCTTTCGATTCAAAGATTCACAATATACATACGCCTACAAAGTATACGGCGTAGGTTGAAAGTCTGCACGCCGTCGTTTCATTTCAATCGACTAAGAATAAAGTTTAATTTTGTCTGAACTCGAGGCTACCGAGTGAGCGGGCCTCTTGCCCCGGCCGCTGCCATTCCTTAACGGGAAGTTCTGCAATTTCGCCGTCGTCGACCTGGGCCCCACAGGAGCTACGAACATTGCTTTTAATCTGGCATGTAGAAAGCAGAGAGCACCAGGTTCCAGGTTAGGTTCAGTATGACTACTCTGTGGTAACCTAAGGATACTCATCAAAGTCCTTACATCCAGGTTGTTTTGGACGCTATCGATCTGCTGAGCATATATGTCTCTGCGATGGTTTCGCACGGAGATCCATACCGCAGGTTCTGGAAGCGGTCTTCACTGAGTCCGAGAGCACTCAGGAACACGGATCATAGAGTTTCGCGCACGGGGACATCTGACCTAGTGGTAAGGCCTTCCGATGCCACCATTCAATAATGCAGTGTTGTACGTGAGTTGTTCTCAGGTCGATCAAACGTATTGCGCTTTCCTATATTGAACGTGATAAAAAGTGAAGTCTTGGCTGACACAGCTATGTCGTCGGGAAGCAAGCACGTACAGCATCCAGAAACCTCTTTATCAGCAACCTCAGGACTGAAGCTGGTTGAGCCAGGAACTTCATCCTCTCGCCACCGAACCGACCAACCTAGTACAGAACTTGCGTAGCGCTGAAGATAGCACTCAGACTTGGCTCCGTGATGCAGATCAAAAAAGAGTGCTCTCACGCTCAAAATGCACGTAGAAATGGCTTGGCAGAGTATTTGGGTGTTGATGGGAGCAAAAAAAGGTGCGCGTTCTGATCACTCGCAACCCCGCTACGACGTTCATGCGTGCAGGATGTTTTCAATTGATACTGCACCGCTGTGCCAAAGCTCCGCGATGTATGCTTCTCAGGTTCCGTTCCTGGGGTTATCTGCATCTGACGCCACTGCATATAAAGTGCTGCTCGAACGTGTCCGCGCCAACTGACGAAGGCACCCTTTCACCTCCCACTTCGTGCATACGTCTGAGGGTCTCCCCGGGTTCAGTCACCAGTCCCTCTGTCCATCATGTCGACTTCCAAGGAATACGACCAGGAGAAGTACATCGCGACGGACCAGTATGTCGCGACAGATAAGGAGTCTTCTGACGTCGCGAGTGAGCATCTGCGGCAGGAGCTGCAGGAGGGATTGTATCGCAAGGAGGAGCTCCTCGATCCCAACCACGATGAGACTCTCCAGCGAGGGTTGTCTGCGCGTCAGATTTCCATGATTGCGGTGGGTGACGCCATATGTTCTCATCCGCACATTTCTCGTGTATTGATCAAGCGCGTCCTATAGCTCGGTGGCGCAGTAGGAACGGGCTTGATTATTGGCTCTGGTACTGCTCTGGTCCGCGGAGGGCCCTTGGGTCTATTCTTAGGGTACAGCTTCATGGGCACGGTTTGTTACATGGTATGGGAAATCTTCTATGATGTTAGTTTCGCGATAGCTTACCAGAATGTTGCAGGTATTGGTCGCGCTTGCTGAAATGAGCGCGTACCTCCCGCACAAGAAGGGATTTGCGGGTTACGCAACACGTTTCGTAGATCCCGCGTTCGGATTTGCACTGGGATGGAACTACCTTTTCAAGTATACCTCCCCCAATCCCATTGCGCCGTGGATGACATACTGATATTTACCAAAGGTATTTGATTGTTACGCCGAACAATGTCAATGCGGCTGGTGTGGTAATTCAATACTGGACTCAACATGTGCACATAGCGGTATGGATGGGTACGTTAAACCGCTTATGCGTGATATAACCTGTGGCTTATGAGTATTTTCAGTGATATTCATCCTGTTCAGTAGGTGTCCAGTATATACTATGGTTTGACGAATCTCTTCTAATGGGCCTGTGCAGTTTTCGTTGTAAACATGCTGGGTGTCCGTGTCTTCGGAGAGCTCGAGTTCTGGTTCAGTAGCATCAAGGTCATCACCCTCATCGGCCTTATCCTCATGGGCATCATCATTGACCTCGGAGGCAATCCACGCCATGACCGCATCGGCTTCCGCTACTGGCGCGACGAGTACGGCCCCATGGGTACCTACCTCCTCAGCAAAGTGCACAACAAGCATTTGGCCATCTTCTTGGGCTTCTGGAGCACTCTGACTAACGCACTATTTGCCTTTATTGGTACGGAGCTAATAGGTGTCACTGTCGGTGAGGCGCAGAACCCATCCAAGACCATCCCGTCTGCCATCCGTAGGACCTTCTGGCGTATTGTGATATTCTACATTGGTGGCGTGTTCGTTATTGGGCTAATCGTACCGAGCACGAGCGACGCTATCTTTGTGGCAAACAAGTCCAAAGCTGGCGCAGCTGCCTCTCCTTTCGTCGTTGGTAAGTCAGAATTGATATCATGAATACGCATTTATCTCACGATACGACGTCTTTATCAGCTACTACTCTTGCTGGCATCAAAACTTTGGATCACATCATCAACGCCTGCATCCTGCTGTTCGTTCTCAGTGCGGCCAACTCTGATCTCTATATCGGTTCGCGTACTCTGTACGGTCTAGCTGCCGAAGGAAAGGCACCACGTATTTTCGCAAAAGTTAATCGTATGGGTGTTCCCTACATGGCCCTGATATTGTGCACGCTATTCTGCGGACTGGTGTTCTTAAACGTCTCATCTTCGAGTGCGAAAGGTTCGTGCTTGCGAACTGTATAGTGGTAACGGCAGAAACTGATATCTTGATCTACGTAGTGTTCGGCTGGTTCGTTAACCTCGTGTCGACATTCGGTGCTATTACATGGATATGCATTTGCTACTCTCACATGTAAGTCGCTGTTATCCAGCCAATTGAGAATATGTGCCTGACTTACATTCTACAGTCGATTCATGAAAGCATTGAAGTATAACGGTATTTCTCGAGACTCTCTCCCTTACAAGGCCCCCTTCCAACCCTACGGCTCCTGGTTTGCCATCATCGCTACCATCATCGTGACCATCTTCAAAGGCTTTGACACCTTCATCCCCTTCACGAAAGATACCTTTGTCACCTCATACATCGGCATACCCACCTTCGTACTTTGCTGGGGAGGGTACAAGCTCTACTATCGCTCAAAAGTCATTCCAATCGAGAAAGTCGACTTACTCACCGGTAAGCGAGAGTACGCCGACGAAGAGGAGCAGTTCAAGCACGATGAGGAGGCCAAGGGACCCAAAAACCTCTGGCAGAGGTTCTGGGACCGTATGTAAAAACGATTCATTTAAGTTACTTACCCATCTGTATATTACTGTAGCTGAGAAGCCACTACACATCTTATTTCACGAATCATGTCATCGCAATTTGTCATTGTCTCACGGGCGCTGAGAAGCGTGCCCAAATTTTGCCTGATCGGGAAACTCTAGCAGAGCTTGCTGACCATGAACTGTTTAGCCGCCAAGCCGAAGGGCGTGAGGAGCAGAGGGATGCTTTATAACGAGGTGTAAGGGACGTGTGGCAAGATTCTGTCAGCTTCCACCCCCCTCCATCCCATGTATAAAAGGACCCTGGTCGCTGCCGTCGTTGCTGCAATCGCTTACTTCTGCATCTCTTACTCTCATCTTCCACTCACCATTAAGCAGTACTTCAGCTTTCCTATTTCAATCAACGACACAAGTTCAACATCAAGCGCACCTACCATGGCTCTTGCATCTATCTCACGGAGTGTTGCGAAGAAGGTTTATGCTGTTGAAACTCCAGAGGTAAGTGCTTACCTTCAGTACCATGGAATCGTTTCGCTAGTGGCCGACTAACTTCTCAATCAGGGCGCCGGAGCTCTTGTACGACGGTCGATTGGCAGCATGAATCTTAAGAACGTCACCCCTTTCCTCATGCTCGACCACTTCCATATCGGCAAAGGTGCAGGCTTCCCTGACCATCCTCATCGAGGACAAGCCACTATCACGTATATGCTCGAGGGGTAAGCAGTTTGGCTCGCTGGACTGAACAAGGCTGATCTCAGATTCTTCAGATCAAGCGCACATGAAGATTCCGCCGGGCACGCCGGTGTGATCAAGGCTGGTGGCGTCCAATGGATGTGTGCTGTAAGTGGCTTCTCGAAGGCAGAGTGCTTTACAAATCCAGCTGCTGACTTTGAGCGGAAATTATAGGGCAAAGGCAGTAAGTTCCTTGCTCCGAGCTTCTTACAAGAAAGGGTTTTGAAATTGTGATTTGGTGAAATTGGCAGTCATACACGCTGAGATGCCCATCCACGCTCCTGGCAAGCCTGAACCTCGTGGTTTGCAACTCTGGTTAGACCTTCCGAAGAAATTCAAAATGGTGTGTATGCCTTCTTAATGTGTCTTGCAACCTTATTCACTGAGAATTTGTAGGTCGAACCATCTTACCAAGAACTCGATCCTGAGGGTGTACCTGAGGCGTTCCCCTACGGTAAAGACGGTGGCGTTAAGATCCGAGTAATTAGTGGTATCAGCTACGGAGTCGAATCGCCTGTTAGACCCTTGGGAGGCTGCTGGTACTTCCATGCCGTTTTCTCTAAGAAGAACACAATCTTCCAAGAAATACGTGCGTTCCGTTCCTACTCATCACGAAATAGTACAACGCTGAACTGACGATACTCTGACAGCCGCTGGATGGACTGCCTTTATTTATAGTACGTAAACCTCGTGCAGACTTACAGCAGCTGTTGGAGACTGATCCACGTTAATGCCTGCAGTCCTTAAAGGATCCGTCATCGTCGGAGAAGACACTCTGCCGCATGAGACATTCAATACCCTCGTTCTGTCTGCTGAATCAGGGGAGACTGGTGTCAAGCTCACCGCAGCAGAAGATGGTACAGAATTCATGTTGGCCGCCGCTGAGCCGCTCGACCAGACGATCTTCCAGTATGGTCCGTTTGTTATGACAAACCGAGAGGAGATCCAAAAGACCATCATCGATTGTACGTTGTTTCATATCTGTCGCTGTTCACGCTCGTGCTGATTCTCCTATTCAGACCAAATGGGCCAGAACGGTTTCGAGAAGGCTCATACCTGGAAGAGCAAGATCGGCGGCTTGTGAACGCACATATTGTATACTACTTGGATTATAGCGCTATGTATCCTTAAGGACTATTTAATTATAAGTTGATCAAATGAAAATTCTACAACATGGGTGTTGCTCACTTAGAGCGAGTCTTTTTGCGCCCTTTACTGGCTTCATCGTCACTTTCAACGTCTTCCATGTTGTTCCACAGCTCGTCTTCATCACCTTCACCTTCCTCCTCGTCTGTCGCGTTTGAGCGGGAATTGTCTACTCCATCCCAAAGCACAACCGTGGGCACAACCTTCGCGTACGTCTTCTCTAGTACCTCACCCTTGTGCTCTTGTTGCTGACCGACCTGAGCAGCAGGCGGATAGGTCGAATGCAAACGGACATATCGGTCTTCAGCGGTCGACGCCAGGAACGACGGAGACACCGCGATAGATGTCACAGCCCCCGAGAAACCTAGTTCGACAGCAAGAATGAGCATAGTGCTATTAACCGAGATATTCCAGATAAGCTTTCTATCTTACCCTTGTAACCGAAAGATATTTTACCGTTACGGAGATCAAGGGCGTAGAGATTTGAGCCGCGATCTGAGACAAAAACTTGACTGTACGAATGATTAGCAAGGGAGAAGCTTAGTAAAAGTGCGCATCGTAGTGAGGACTGACTGTTCGTTCAGACCGTTCTCCACTACACCAATTCCGCCAGTCTTTCCTATGCCGGTCCAATTTGATATTGGTCGTCGGGCTGCACGAGTGTCGTAACGGCGTACGTCTCCGAATTGTGTACCCACCAAGATACTTTGTTGCGAGAGCGTCGATGATGTCTGAAGATACGCAAATGCAGTGTTACGGACTGGTTGACGGAGATTAAGACTGTCGTTTGGAAGCTAATGCAATGACCCTTGAGATGCATATCGAAAAAACGAGCTCGAAAAGCCTCACATTCTTCGCCCTCCAGACTTCTCCGGGAAGCAGCTGCTCTGCCCTCTTCCGCTTTTTGGTATCAGCATTTTCGCCCTTCCCTTCATCCACAGATTGGGCGAAATTTGTCGAGAAGGCTCGCTCGGTGTCCCAAACTGACAGTTCCACTTCATCCCCGGCGTACGCGAATGTTTGCTCGTTCGAGGCTAGTCGCCATTCAGCTAGACGGGTGGGAAGCGTGGCAAGCTTAGGCTCCGACGGTGCGTCTGTACTGTCCTCGCCCGAGATCGTCGTAAGACGGAGCGCGCCATTTGACGTGCAGGAATATACACCTCTACCAACAGAAGGTGAGGAGTCCTTGAGCACAGATACTTTCAAATAAGGATAGTTTGACGCACTGCTCGCCAAATGCCAGCCCGACATACTTCTGACCTTGCTTCAACCGATTTTCCTGCCAAGACGACTGTTCTTCGAGAGATGTGGCCCCAGCAGATAGACGGAAAACCGCGGCAGACCCATCAGCTCGGGCAGTAGCCAACTTCACTTCAAGCTTTCGTTAGCATTCGGAACAAGAAGTGGCGTTCAAGGACTTTACCAGTTTGTCGGAGTTGTTTGCGGGATTAGAGATAAGAGAAAGCTTTTGTATGGCTCGCACCCGACTAGCTGAAGAGCTCCCTTCCGCGAGAGAGCCGATACTCGTCTCCCATTCCTTTCTGTTTTCTTTCTCTTGGAAAGAAACATATTTTATTGAGCCGAGCTCATCTCCAGTAAAGTAGCCAGGCATGTCTGCGACAGAAGGTGGTGAATGAGTGAGAGGTTGTGCGATCGAGAAATTCAGCTGCACTTGCATCTAGCGCGTAAGCCACGTGGTTACCAGACGCCTCACTCTCGGGGGTGGCTCACGATGCCTGGGCTTTCGTCCTCGACGACGACGGGCGGCGGCAAGTCGTCGTCAACGTACCACCATCTCTCAACTATTTGAGGCTTCTGAACTGCTGTGCTATCCGACATCATGGACGCATCCTTGAAAGAGTTGGCTAAGTTGGAGAAACTAGCCTCGAACTCAAGCTCGTCGAAGAGCAAGTCGCCCTGTATTACCGACTCGTTGGACTCTCTTATGCAGTCTCTTCGCGAGACGAAAGAGAAAATACAGTTGGGAACGGCAAACGACACTACCTTCAGCGGGCTGTCGCAGAAGGTGGACTCGACGAAGAAAGACATTGACGACCGCCAAAAGGAGATATACAACTCCCTGGCGAAATTCGGAAAGGCGTTGGACAAGGTGTGTGTCCGGTCCAGCATCGTGCATGCCATCTGTCGTGAAAGTGGTCAATGCCTCACGTTTGAGCTTGTAGCGCTTTACCACACCGTTGCCGTCATATCAACCGCTGTTCTCCTCGCCCGAAGCCGTCGCAGCATTGGAACGGACCATCGCACGACACTTTCTGCGTACCGGCCAATTTGAGACAGCGGAAACATTTATCAGCGTCAGTAGATCATATTCTGAGGCCACGTCTTCGCAGCGTTTTGATAGAGTACTGGGTGTTTGCAGGAGTCTGGTGTGAACGTTGACCCCGCGATGCGCTCGCATTTCTTGGAGCTACACCAGATTGTGACCGCCCTCAAGGCACAGAACATTGCCCCCGCGCTGGAGTGAGTTTAATGAGACCCCAGTTGATAAGCCATCTCACAGTATCCAGGTGGGCTGCACGCAATCGTGCTTTCCTAGACTCGCGGTCGTCACCGTTAGAATTCCATCTGCATCGGTCGCAATACTTGCGTCTCCTGTTGTCTCCTCACTCTTCAAACGTGTCTGAGGCCTTGAAGTATGCGAAAACGAATTTCACACCCTTCTACCCACGGTACACGGCAGACATAAACAAACTTATGAATTGCATAACGTACGTATCACGTTTGCAATTATCTCCATACGCAGACCTCGCATCCCCTGCCTTGCACTATGATCTGGAGCCGATGTTTGCCAAGGAGTTTTGTGCTAGTCTCGGAATGAGCCGACAGGTCCCGCTGAGGGTCGTCGGTGACCTAGGTGGTGGGGGAGCGCTGGCTCGTATTGAGAAAGGCCGCAAGGTTATGCGAGAGAGGAAGAGCGAGTGGAGCCAATCTGACGAGTTGCCGGTGCGTTGCCAGACAATAGCGGCCATTGTGGGTCGGTCTCAGGTCTCAGTGCTTATGATTCTCATCGCATCGTAGATCGAGATACCACTCTTGCCGGAAAACCGGTATCACTCTATCTTTGCCTGTCCTGTCTCGAAAGAGCAATCAACCGATGCCAATCCACCCATGATGATGAGCTGCGGCCATGTTATCACCAAGGACAGTTTGCAGAAACTAAGCAAGCCAGGAGGGTGAGTTGCTTTGGTCCCATGGCTCTGGGCTTCGTTGGCTCATAAGCTTAACCATGCGTATGCATATTTGACAGCCGCGTCAAGTGCCCATACTGTCCCAACGAATCCCAGGTGTCCGCGGCATTGCGCATGCACTTCTAATTGCGTTGGAAGCGCGGGCCTTTACGTATTGTATCTGTAGGTGTTCATTTTTGTACGATTCCAGACAGTGTACGTTTATTGTATCATGCTTTATGAAATTGGAACATCTTAACATTGGTTTCCGCTGACTCCCCTTCCTGGCAATGCTGCCCGCGAACAGGGTCAAGTAGCCGCTGGCGGCCTCGCTTCTTTTCACAGCTTCTCGCATAGCTATTGTTGAGTCGAGTTTCCCACTTCGGTCGCGTGTGTACGGGAATGCACCGATCGTGTCGCACTCGGATCAGCTCCAAGTGACCGCCCCGTCCAACAAAAGAATACTTAAACCTTGTAACCCCTATTGTCTACTCACCCCTTACATATCCCTCTCTCTACCAGGACTCCTTCCCCCCAGCTCTCGTTGACCTTCAACATGAGCTGTACTTCCGTCGCCGCCGCTAAGCACATAGCTTTCGCCAACGATGCCTCCGTCTTCCGTTTAGGAGACGACATTCTCCTACAGATCCTTGCGCAGTTGTCCGCTGACGACCTTGTCTTGCTGCGGAAGGTGCGTGTAACGATGTACACAGTGTCGTTCGCGTTGGCTGACATCACTCCTAGACTTGCAAATATTTCTACGTCCTCTCTCGTTCGAGATACCTTTGGCACCATATACTCAGGCGAGACGTCACACAAGAACGCAAACCGCTTCCTTCATATCGCAAGCCCATCTATGAGCTCGGGTCCGCACAACTGGAAACTCTCATCCGTCGAGCACAACGCCTCGATGCTCCTTGCCAGCAGCCCACCGTCACGAAGCTCGGTCACAAACAGCCCGTGCAGTGGATTCGACTTGTCCAGGGCCAATGGATGCTTGTCGCGACGACGGACAAGCAGCAATGTACCTTGACGCTGTATTCCTTGACAGTCATGGAAGATGGCAAGCCGTCCATGATGGCCGTCATAAACCTTCCAGGTCCTGTGTCAAGCGGCGAAATTCAGGTACACGAAGACCGCCTCGTAATTGCTGTCTGCTTCCAAAATCCGTAAGTAATCTGCATCCGCGCAGCATTTACGACACTCATGATCACTGCCAGGCGTCGTATGGTCCAGATTCTCTCTGTGCAGGAGCGCTGTGGCCAGCTAGAGTTTGTCACGCTATCAACATTCGAGGGTCTTTCTCACATTCGCTGTTTACGGAACGAACTTGTGGGATGCGCGGTATTTGGCGATACGCAGTCACCGTGTATCGCCAACTGGAAAACAGGGGAGGTCGCTTTCCTGCCTGTGACACCAGACGGTCCTGTAAGTCCATCCACCTTCCATTCCTTGTCATCCTCGTGCCCTCGCTGACGACAACGTGTGCAGGGTAAATGCCTTGCCATGGCGCTTCGCGAAGACATTTGTGTCGTCGCTTCGTCGTCCTCTCTCACGGTCTATTCGGTTTCCAGATTTGGATCTCCGGAACTTCTACAAGTTATCCAATTGGATCACTCCGTCGGGAGCGTGTCTGTCTCGGCTGAAGGCGAGACATTGCCGCTTGGGGAAGGCGCGGACGCGCATCAGCCGACACGTATGCTTCTTTTTACCGCATCATCTGTCGGCATCAATGTCCTCCGTCTCCGTCAGCAGCAGCCCAAGGACATTCTCGCGCCCCCGACTTTCTCCGTAGACGTTCTTGCAGAGGAGGACCTCAAGCGCGGTGATGTGCTGTCGTCCAAGCCTTCTTTGCCTCACTTTGGTGGCTCAACTTCACGGCTCTCATGGATCTATGCTCCGTCGTCGTTCCTCGATCGCAGCAGTGCAAGTCTCGTAACTGGTCGATTTGCCACTCCTGAAGCCGCTCCCGTCGCCGCCGCTCCCGCTGCCCCCGCGCCCCAAAGTGAAGATGCCGCCACTAACGCTGCTTCTTCCGGCGCCGCCAAGTTCGAGATCCTCTCGGAGTGCAAGGATGTACAGTTGCCGTCGTTCCACGTTATGCCGGTCATGGACTACGACGACGGTGCGGGCATCGTGGCCATTGGAAATGCCTTGGGCGAGCTCGCTGTGTGCAATTACGGCGGGTCCCTTGGCGCTGAGGTCGCCGAGTGTTTCAGGCGCATCCCTGTCCCCATTGTTGTCGACCCTGTCGGTGCGCCTGCCACTTTTTTGTAGGCCGACACGTATGCCGTACACCCCGAAGCCGCAGTTCAGCCTATTGTAAGGGCTCTCCTGATTGGTTTCTTTGTTCACGCTTCACGCTGCATTTTTCGTTCATGATTACCTCCCACGACTCTCAATTTTTCTTACGACCCCTACTCACGACTCACGTATCCACGTTCGTATGTGCTCATCCATGAACCACTGTAGCATACCTCCTCGAGGCCTCACCTCACGGCCGCCCGCATCTTCGTTCTATCTCTCCATTCTATTCTACACATTACTACTACTACTTTCCCCTCTATTATCTATTCCTCGCATTCTCCGCTTCGCTTCGTTCATGCATCCACGACTCTGGTAGCGCAAAAGAATTATTTGTTCATCTCACGAACTATTATAGTCGTACACTTATTTACCTACGCGTACTTAGAAAAGGCTCAACTGACCTCCTTATGTCTCGAACACTATAGCCGAGCTTCACCTCATTACTCGCTTTTTTGCAATGATCTATGATGACTTTTATTCCACCATTGTCCGAGCTTGGATGGAAATTTTGTCTGTCACTATTTTCACATCCGAGTCTTATTACTGTAAAGTTTATCGATTGATTATTATTTCAAACTGCCTTTTTCTATAAGTGGCAACCCCGAGCTTTGTGGCGTTTACTGCTTCAGTCACTGCACCCGAACCGAGCTCGAGTTCGTGCTCTGGTACTTATCACGACCACGTAAAAGTAATCCTCTTTGTTTTCCGTCTGGACCAAGGCATCGTCAAACGTTTATGGTAGAGCTAGCTCCCATACTAGATACGGTTCAATGTAGGAAGTGTTCCATAGGGGCTGAGTCATGCGACCACACTGGCAGGACAACTTGAAAGTTGAAGTTGAACTACTTACCGTGACCACTGTGAGTAGTATAGTACTTTCTGTAAGTACGGTGATTGTTGACTCATGAGGCTCACTGCTATGGCATACTGTCTGCAGATATCTGTGCCTGCAGCCTTCGAGTCATAACCTCCACGGAATTCTACTGACTTACGCTTACCGAGACGACTGCGTAGTATGAAGCCTGAAGCGGAATCCGCATACGCTTGGTATCCCTACTCGGGTCGGGTGTATGTCCCGAGGACCACGACCTTCTAATTTTTTTGCATACCAGGAAACCTAGAAGCCGGTCAATCCAGGGCTTTGTCACGAGAAAAGGTGCCGTTATACGCGGACTTCTCCTCTGCCTCATGGATGTGATGCAATGATGGAACATCCAGGTCCGTACAACTTGACTTCTTTCCGATGTCCAATTTCATTTCTAAATTCGTTTCCCTTTTCCCTTTCCCCTTCTGGAACTCAGGAATTGAGCCGCTCACGTACTCATCTACGGCGATAATAGGCATCTGCTCGGTGTGGCCACCTGTCACTGGATTCCATCCGGCGCAGCAAGTCACTGTAGCTGAAACTGACAGATCCGCTACGGATATTTCGAATACCAAGTCGCAATCATAAGAGGAATGGAGCCAATTTCCTCATGTTCACATTTCGACAGGCTAACTTGAACCACCGTGGCAGAACTAAGTTGCGCGAAGGCAAACTCGATGCGAGACCTCGCGGTGCCAACCCGTATACCCCGTATCATCTTCAGCTTGCTAATTTTTTGTGGTCCTCCAGGGAGCGTAGACAGATTCAACCTTCACGAGCTCAGGACCATCTCTTACTTTTCGCGACTTTGAGTACTTCACCATCGAACTGAAGGCTAGAGCCACTGGTCCGAGTCCTGCTGAGACTAGCACTCAGTAGACATGTAGCACATACACTACATCTCACCTCAGAGTCCGTAGAGATCGATACTCGGAATACATGCCAAGGGCTAATTACTACGGCAACGTCGACCGAGATACTAGTGTACCTCCCTCATGCTGGCGCGTACTTAGCATTCGAGACAGGAGCACGATGGCAGAAACCAAGGTAAGCTCATGTATGTGGTCAAGTCGGAGTAGACATCGTCTTGCAGACGCGTTGGACGAGATTGCGAATGAACGACCGTACGTTACTCCATTCCTTTACGCATGTGGGCTTCAGTTAGAAATTTTGTCTAATCGGCTTGCCCTTCAAATCGTTTGTGACGATCGTATTCCGGTTCTATCCCATTTCATTCTGTCTAACCTTGCTTTCATATCGTTTTCCCCGATATTTCCCCGCTCCCCTCCCTCTATCGTATGGCCCGCTTTGGAATAAATCAGCATGGGGAGTTTTTTCAGGCCCCGACGTATACTCGATCGTGGGATTTCCGCTGCCTGCTTTATTCTTCCATGCCATGCTTCTCGGGTCCTCGCCCCTCTTCCCGTTGTGGTTTTCGCCATATTGCCTTTAGCTCCCCCACATCCTGTCCCTTCTTCATGTCGTGTGTCTGCACTTGCTGCATCGTACTCTTACTCATCCTTTCATGGCTCTTCCACCGTGATGTGTTGTGCTTTGGGAACTGAATATTGACTGATCTCTCAGTCGTTGGGACCCCAGACCACTCCCCGTGCGCTTATCTCCCTTCGCTTCAAGTTCATTCCCGTACTGTTTTTTTTCACTACTGTGTGTACATATCTCCTCTGGCATTGCACTACACTCTCACTCTGCACTGAAACTTCTTTCTAATTTTTCTGTAACCTACGTTCACGAGACTTCGCGGGCCGAAGCGAAGCGCGGCTACCCTTGTATACATATGTTGTGTGGACTCGAAATCCATCGAGGTACCCATATATCAGGGGTACTCACCAACTTATAGTGAGCCGATGGCCAATCTGCTCTGAACGCTCCTCCCAAGATTCTGAACAAAAACCATTGCTATTCACAAATGATCACGTCCACACCCGATACTAGATTGCAGTATCCGTTTCCACTCCATAAAACACCGGAGAACAAAAAGAGAGATGGTATGTGTCGGTGGTATGTATACGGTATACGGACGTATAACGAAAAAGAAGAGTAAAAAGAAAGAACCTCGCAATAACCCGTGTCGTACTATAAGTGGGAAGCGGTGTGCGTGTGGGATAAGCGTATGGGTCGGATATGATGAGGTGGGATATATGGGTGGGGGGAATAGGTCAAAGACAAATGAAGAAAAATCAAAAGAAAGACGATGACACGGAAGAGAGAATGGGGAATCGCGCTGCATCATGCGTCAATAGTAAACAGTAAGACAACACGAAGGCGTAGGCATTAGGAGGTAATCGTAAGAGTCATGAGATAGAGATATAGAGAAAGCGAGACGGAAAATGAGAGCGATGCGAACATGAAAGACGCTTATGCGGCGGCAGCGACCTGAGGTGCTGCTGCGGGTGCGGCAGCAGGGACATCCTTGGGCTCCTCAGCCTTGGGGGCCTCAGCGGCAGGGGCAGCCTCCTCGGCGGCGGGGTTCTCGAGAGGAGCAACGGGAGTGGGCTCATCGATCTTGGGAGGAGCGTCAGTCTCGGTCTCGGCGACCTTGGCGAGGACGTTGGGCTCCTTGTGTTGCTTGATCTTGAAGAAGTCACCAACACGAGCAGACAAACGACGAGAAACCTTGGGGGACTTGGGCTTCTCCTCCTCCTTCTTCTCTTCCTTCTGTGATATTCTTAGCTCATGTCACGGAGCTTAAAATAAATTACGGCATACCTTCTCCTCCTTGGGTGCCTCAGCAGCGGGCTCAGCGGCAGCCTCAGTAGGAGCCTCGGTGGCAGGAGCCTCAGCGGCAGCGACTTCAGGGGTAGCCTCAGTAGCAGGGGCAGCCTCAGCAGCCGGCTCAGCAGCGGGTTCGGCAGGAGCAGCGGCCTCTTCCTTGGGAGCCTCAGCAGCGGGAGCTTCCGCAGGGGTCTAGATTGAGTCACCAGTCAACGCTATGTCCCAAGGAAGAATAATGCATATGACTCACCTCCTCCTTCTTCTCCTCTTTCTTCTCGGTCTTCTTAGGAGTCTTCTCCTTCACCTTCTTCTCAGCCTTCTTCTCGCCATTCTTGAAGGGGGCGAGGAGCTTGGCAAGAAGGCTGGGGCTCTTGGGGCGCTCCTCCTTCTTGGTCTCCTCAGCCTAGTAGCACGTTTTGAATATGCCACGTCAAAAACAAAGAATGTAATAAAACACATACGGGCTTGGCCTCAGCGGCGGGCTCAGCAGCGGCAGGCTCAGCAGGAGCCTCGGTGGTAGCAGCCTCGGCGGCAGGGGCAGCGGTCTCCTAGAGAGAAGTGATGCATGTCGCGTCAGACGCCCATAGCAACGGAAAGCGTCACACGACGCAGACAACAAAGACTCACCTCAGGCTTTGCCTCCTCCTTGGGTGCTTCGGTGGAAGCAGCGGCGGGGGCAGCAGCCTCCTCGACCTTGGTCTCGGTGGCAGGAGCAGGCTCGGCGGCGGGTGTCTCGGTGGGCTTGACCTCCTCAACGGGGGCGGGGGCAGCGACAGTCTCAGCAGGGGCAGACATTATGAATAACTAAAGATTCGTGAGCTGTGAAGAGAAGGGCGAAAGACACGTCAGAAAAATGTTTTTATTGTCGTCGTCGCGAAAGCTTCGAGTGTGTGAATGACGGGGAGAAGATGAATGGGCGGTTGTCACCGGCGAAGCTGTCGACGACGACGAGCAAGCTATGTTACTCACTGTAGTGGGTATTGGCTGAGAAGCGAGAGACGGGCAAGGGGTGCCTATGCCTGAGGCAGAAAGGGAGAGAGACGAGGAGAGAGCGAGAGATAGAGAGCGAACAAACTCTGGACACCCCGCCCTACTTATCCCAATTCGTACAGACAACAAACAACAGTCAACAATCCGTCCTCACACACTAAACCCTAAAATGGTCGTCTTCCTTGGCTCGCTCTGCCGCGACAATGGCCTTTTTCTGCCCATCCTCCCTTCCCCGGGCCTCTGCAGACAGCCAGAAATATTCATTGCGCAGCTGCTGGGTGCTCTGAGGTTGTTCGTGGCCTCTCGAGGGAAGCCTAAACGGGCGAGGAGGGGAAGTTTTTGGTGTCGGATGCAGCCATCAATCCATGATTCGTTGTCAAGTATAGCCGAAAGAACAGTCCCTCTTCTTCTGACAACATGTACAAGCTCCGCCATTCAGTCTCGCACCCGGGGCACCGTTCCCGACGCTCAGCCCAGATGCCGTCTCCTCTCGCTCGTGGTCGTGCACGAGTAGGTTGCAAAGAGGAGAAGGAGAGTGCGCTGGGACGGAGGGGCGTATATAAAGGACAAGGATGCGTGACAGCCTGGGCAGCGGGTTGGGCGGCTAGGCCCTGTAGCAGTGCCATCATGTTTCAACTTTCCCACGTCAATAGAATCTAACCCGTAACCATCCTCTCAACAAAACACAAACGTAGTCTAGACTGGCGCCAGTGATGCGCTTCCTATGTCGTCCTCCGACGCCTGCTCGTCGACGGGAACAACGTCGGCAGCGCACTGTCGACAGCATGCATGTATTGTACTCGCTTCGTGGCATTCATAGTGGATCCCAACCTTGTCTCATTAATGCTGCCCCACTGGCGTCACTGCCTGCACTCATATACGCGCCCCACAAGTCGTACGTCCCTCGCAGCACTTATAATTCCCCTCAGCACCGTCTGCTGCAGCACACTCGCCCGCCATGTTCGTCTTCGCCACGCCCTTCCTCGTCTTCGTCGCCTTTCTGCTCCTCCTCCTCGTCACCCTCTCAGCCCCCATCATCCATACCCTCTATCTCTTCCAACTAGCCGCGAATGTCTCCGTCAATCTCATCCAAGCGTCTGCGCACACCGCAGTGAAATTCGGAGTCTGGGGCTACTGTACCTCTGGCCTCGATGTCGCGTGAGTTCTTGTCCCATTCTCGTCACTCCTAGCACCACACCAGTGACACCACCCTTGGCGTCGCTGGCTTTATCATCTGCTAGCAGCCGGCTTTCGACCGCACCATCATCACTTCACATGTGTTCTCCTCTCTTATCCTGCACTGAGCTGACCCTATTTATTATCCTCTCCTGCTATCCCTCGGCCAACGCCATCCTCCCCACAACATGGCGTATCGCTGTGCCACAACGCTCGTCAAATATTCATCGAACGCGTTCTGATCGCGACTGAATCACTCTGTGATCGGCTGACTTGCATCGCGCGTCTGTCCATCGTAATGATCCCCTGCTGGGATCCTGCTTTCATATTGGTCATTCAATTCGCTCTGACCGCCTTATGTACTCAAACCTACCGCCTTGTTACCCATCGTCCGGGTACGGTAAATTGGTCTACTAATTAATGCAGTGCACTCGGGTTCTCGGACGATGAACCTG
Source organism: Irpex sp. Y119-03 (assembly GCA_037042295.1). Classification (NCBI taxonomy): domain Eukaryota; kingdom Fungi; phylum Basidiomycota; class Agaricomycetes; order Polyporales; family Irpicaceae; genus Irpex; species Irpex sp. Y119-03. Next base: position 60,000 of record JAXQKB010000954.1, on the reverse strand, counting down.
CTACATGCTCCCACCCCCGACTGGGCTACAACTTTGACCAAACCGTACAGAACGCGCTCAAACAATCCGGAGTGGACCCCAATGCCATCTCCAAAGGCCTCACCGCCGTGCTCGTGCTGCACCCCATAGGTATGCCTCATAATAGTATTCGTCATTCATTATCCTGATCCCAAAAATAGCCTGTGTACTTAGCTTCATTTTCCTTCTGGCTACTATCTACCATCTCGCCCGCCGCCACACTCTCGCCCACTCCCGTCGCACCGCCTTCTGTATCCTCTTCCTTGGCCTCCTTACAGCATTACTCTCAACCATCATATTCCTCATCGACGTCATCCTCGTCGCTATTGTCCGCCATCGTATCAAGAACGACTCGGACGGGATCATCTCTCTTGGATGGGGAAACGCCGTATGGATGACCCTTGGGGCCACTATCGTGCTGTGGCTAGCCTTGGTCAGCTCAGCCCTGGGCGTATTTGTGACGAGGAAAAATTGGTATGTATATATTCTGGCTTTCTTGACAGAGATATTTAGTTTGATATACTGGATTTGTCCCCGTAGGAGGAGCTCACGATACTAGGCACATGGCTTGAACGACATTAACGACCCACAGATTACGCGTACGCGTATATAGAAGATTACGGACAAAAGCGTATTACTTGCACGCTATATGTATCATACCCCAATGCTCCCAACTTCAAGTTCTTGTCGTCCTCAGACGCCAGTACGTCCTGCCTGCAGACATTCAGCATTCAGAGCTGCATATGTACTCTTTCTTGTACCATACCCTCAATTTGTTCACCAGAATGTTATGCTATTATTATAGCTACTTCAGCAGGCTTCAGCGCCAGGTTGCTCTCAGTCACGGAAGCAATTTCCTCGTCACTTTATCACTTCGGTATACACAAAGATCTCAGATCAGATCTGCACTGACGTCTTGACGTATTTCCAGAAAACCTCTTTGCACTACGAGTTGTTATTTCAACACCTCCACGTCGAGGGCTGCTAGAACGTTTACCCACTCCTCGGACCTTGGCAGCCTTATCCGAGTCAGACTCATGCGTATGTTTGTCAGGAAAAGTCGGTTTTTTAATTTGGTCTTGCGGTGAGTGAGTGGAGGGTCCTATAGCTATACTGATAGCCTGGCATAGATTCTAGTGAATTCGCCGTAGGTTTACATCCAGGGAGGTCTATCTTTGTTCACCGACGGACGCACATACATACAGGCATATACCGAGAATTTAGATGATTCGGTCCAACAAACAACTTGAACGACATGGAACGTTGATAATCGATGGTGATACACACCATCTTTAAACAATCCAAGGCCGCGACCGTCAGATTCGAACCATAATCAAGGCACGAGTGTCATCGACGTCGACGCCATGCTTGTTGGGCAGCGGGTTTGAATGCGTCGGTCTGTCGAGACCAGATCGTCTATGCCCGAGAATTTTATGCTCTATTTTTTTCTGGCCCCCGAGTCTCAATGCAAATGTAAATGTAGTTTGAATGGATTCGAACAATACTCCGTCTATCACTCGTCCGACACATACGTACGCTACGAACACAGTTTATGCCGTCATATCACAATGTCATCGAATTATGAGGCGAACGAGTGAGAACAATCAACACGATCTAGTCATCGTCCAGCTTCGCGACGTCACCGCAGCACAACTACCAACTCTCATCTCAATGAAAGCATGATAAGCAGTAAATGGCCCGAGATTAGTCATTACAGCTCTTTGGCAGCCATGGTTCGCTCATATGCCTGGGTATAAGAAGCCAACTACTCAATGAGCGAGAAGCACGAAGCATAAGAGCATATAAGATCAGTGACTTCGCGGCAAGTGCATGGAAGACACCGAAGGCACCCCCGCATGCATGATTCAATAGCACGGTGGGAGATGCATGTACCCCGAAGGGCATGTGGGAGAGCTGCGACGGTGATCAATCCGTCAACAACGATAGCAGACGGTCGTGCGCGTTGTACAGCACAAAAACAGAGAACTGACGGGAGCTGCCCATCTGCCTTGGATTGAGATCTTCGAAAGGTCGCATCTAGCAGACGACGTTTGATATCACTGATCGTCGTATGCAAATCATGCACGGGTAAGTAGGGGTGTGATGAGACGGAGAGTTGGATAGTTGGATAGTTGGAAGGCCGGAACAAAAGGACGTCAAGGCGTGGAACTCCGAGACGATGGATACCTCGGCATTCCAGCTGGTAAAGAAACGGGAAACACGGGTGAATGATCACATATCACAGCGTGGGAGTGACAAGGTGATCTGGAATAGATGTGAGCAACCAATGGGACGATGGGTATTCGTCTGTGGGAGTGTACATGTGCGAATTATAGAGCACGATACAGATACACTATGATGATGCAGCGGGTGCCGCTTTTGTAGGATTCCGAGGAGGGACACGCAGACCCTTGGCCTTCATGCTCTTTCGCTTCGATTCTATCAACAGTGCATTACGTTAGTCACAAGTCACTTTAAACACGCCCAGGAGCGCAAAATGCTAAGATACTCACCCTCGATGTACTCCTTGTCCTCCTCCGCGTCGAATGCAAACGTCCCAACAGCCTCCTTCTCACCCTCACCCACATCACCCGCATCATCCTTCTCCACCTTCTTCGTCCTCCTCTCCACCTTGAACTTCGCCACAAAGAACCCATCCATGTTGTGCACATGAGGATAAAACCTCCTCGTCATCGACACAGCTGGATTGAAGTTCTTGCCCCTGTAGCTCTTGAAACCAGGAACGCCGAATTCCAGCCCTGTCTCGACGAGCTTGACGTTGGGACGTTTGCGCAGGGCGTAGTCCACAACGGCCTCGTTCTCATCGACTGTTACAGAACATGTCGAATAGACGAGGTATCCGCCGGTTTTCGAGTCGGGTGTCACGGAGTCGATAGCACAGAGGATGAGTTGTTTTTGAAGGTGAGAGAGGAGCGTGAAATCACGTTCAGACTGTTGTAGCAGTTGATTAGCACGAACCACCTGGCGAGAAGAGAAAAAGAAATAAAGAGCACGCTATCTCACCTTGTTGGTCTTAACACTGGCGTCCTTGCTGATGACACCCGTTCCACTACAAGGCGCATCCAACAACACCCTATCAAACCCACCCATCACCTTCGGGAACTCCCTGCCATCGTACGAACACACCACGACGTTCTTGCACCCCAGACGATGTACATTCGCCGTCAAACTCTTCGTCCTCGCCTTGTTCGCGTCATTGGCAAACACCACACCCGTATTCTGCATGAGCGCAGCCATATGCGTCGTCTTTCCACCAGGGGCACTCGCCATATCCAAGACGCGTTCGTTCGGCTGTGGGGAGAGGGCGATGACAGGGAGGAAGGAGGAGGCGGCCTGGAGCATGTAGTGGCCTGAGAGATATTCGGGGGTGGCGCCGACGGGGACGGGGCTTTCGAATATTTGGAGACCGACGTTGGTCCATTTACCGATGGGCTCTAGGTTGACACCGCGGTTGATGAGGGCTTGGGCGAGGTCACGACGGCGGGTGCGTAGCGTGTTTGTACGGATGGTGACTGGACGCGGGACCTCGTTAGCTTCGAAGAACTCGATCGCCTGGAAAATATTTCGGTAAGGAGACGATCGTAGAGTAATTAAGGGAGACGTACCTCAGATATCGGGAACAGCTGGAACAACTTCTCAGCAAGGAACTCGTTGTAACCATAGTAGTTTGCAATATCTGCAACCAGTTGCTGAATATACTCTGCTCTTGACCTAAGCACGACATTGTCAGTTCGATCAAAACACGAATAGTAATGAGATCCACTAACCGTCCCTTTGCACCCAGTCGCTTAAAGCTCCCTAGGACCCTCACACACTCGCGCATTCTGCGCTGCACAACATGCACCTGCGGACCACCAGTCTTCTTCTCTTCCTCCCTCTCCTCCGCGGTCGGCAGCACAAACGCCTCCTCCCCGTCTTCCCCTCCCTCTCCCTCCTCATCATCTGCACCTTCGAGAAGATCATCGTCACTGGCTTCTTCAGCCGCATGCATCTCCTCCATGTCCAGCTCTGCCTCACGGGCAGCCTTAGCATCGAGAGCTCTCGAACGGGCTTCCATGTTCCTAATTGTAACTGGTCCATCCTCTTCGTCTTCGTCGTTTTCAGAGTCGGAGTCTGAGGAGTCGGAGCCTGTGGGGATGATCTTGGCGGGGCGTTCTGCCTGTTTGGACTTCTTGCCTTTCAGACGACTAGGAGCGGGTTCTGGCTCGTCGTCTTCGTCAGAAGAAGAGCCGAGATCGAGTTCCTGGACGGGGCCTCGTAAAGGGTCATCGCTATATAATAAAAACAAAAATAGTTAATTAGACTGTGTACTTTACTCCCGAGAGCTTCTGATGAAAAGCAACATCGCACGCACTCGTCTTCGTCGCCCTCCATATCATAATCCGCGAGGTCTCCTTCGAAGCCGTCTCCCATCTCAGCATCATCGTCGCTGTTATCAAACAAAGACCTAGATGTAAGGCAAAAGCGTGAGTATTTGCAGACTATAATTCAAGCTACCCAAAGCAGACAAACTCACTTTCTCTGTACCTGCAAATCATCCTCGTCCTCGACGTCCTCCCACCCTTCACTACTCCCACCCTCCTCTTTCTCCTCATCGCTCTCCTCATCTTCCTCAACAGGTGCTTTCTTGGATTTCGGTTTCACATTCGCACCAGTCTTGCCCTTGCCTTGAATAGCTTTCTTCGCTCCCTTCTCTTGCAACTTTTCATTTCGTTCCTTCGCCTTCCCGCTCTCCTTCACCTTCTTCGTCGGTCTCTCCTTAGGAGCACTGCCCTTCTCAGGTACATCCTCGTCAAACTCGGCCTTTCGCTTTCCAAGCTTCTTCGCAGACGGACGACCGCCTTGTCCGTTCACTTCTGCGAGGGGTGTAGGGGGAGCCTGTTTGTTCTTCGCGCGTCTGCCCATATTTTCTTGTGTTAGTCGATATTTGAGTGGCCTTCTGCCTTCCCGGTGTGGTATTCGGGTTTAATGGTGTGGTAGACGTGCCTGTGAGGACACTCTTCGAACTCAAGATGAGTACGGTGAGCGCCCGAGCATATTTTCGCGATCGACGGTCGTCCATGTTTGGTAACTAAGCCTTCCAAATTTAGCAAGTATCTATGTTCAAATGATATCGCTCTCGTCCTTCTTCTACATTTCAATCGCCATTTTATTACACTAAACATACACTATACGCATGATAGGACGGTCTATAGTGAGCGTTTGATTATCTTAGATTACGAGGTTGATTTTATCAAGTTCGCAAGACTTGGTGTGCCCTGTAACTACTAAGGACCGTCTAGTCACTTATGCTGCCTGCGCCCGTGCAGTCACATATCTGCGAGAAGAATGCATGAGCTAGTTTTAAGCTGCACTCTCTGCGTGTCTATTGAAATTGAATTGTTTGGCTCACGGTATTGTGCTCTGAGTGATAACCCTTGTAATCACTTCCACATTGACGGGATCACGTCGAGTGTAACCCACAACCACTCGAATACACATACAATGACTAAGTAATGTTGCCTCATACATTGGTCTATCATTATCTCTTCTAATATTACAAAACCATACCCAGTCATCCGACGCGCAAGGCTACGGCACGCAGTGGCGCTCATCAGCAGGGTCATGACATCATACGATTTTGTCGAATTCGGCAGCCTGCACGTTCGCCCACCTTCAAATTCGAACCCTCCTCGTTCCCCTCATCGCAAGCTTCTTCATTTACCTCCTCAACCATGAGCCTCAGGTCTCTCCTTCAACTCCCTCTCGCTTACCAATTCCGAGCTGCCAATGCGCCTCTTCGCTCGAGCTTTCACCATCTCGCGCGCCCAATCACTGCGAGCTCGAGGTCGCCGTTACATGTGACGGCGAGAGTGCAAACTGCCAAGTTCTCATCCTCGTCGACCTCCAGCTCGTTCAAAACTTCGAAGAGCAGCGGGAGGTTCTACGCCTATGCAGGTGTAGCAGGTATCGGTCTCGGATTTGCGTTCACTCTACCAGGCCAGAACCAGCCCGTTCATTGTGAAGGTACGTCTTTCTCACTCCTCGCTATTAATGCTTGCTATGCATGCTAACTCGCTCTCTGAAGCCCCACCACCAAGAGCTGCACAACCACAACCCCTCCCGCCGCCACCAGAATCAGCCGTGAACCTCTACGAGCTCAGTTTCGGCACCGTCGCGGGGTTGTGCGCGGGCGTGTTTGTGAAGAAGGGGGCGAAGATCGTGGGTTTCTTCCTGGGGGGGATATTTGTCTTGTTGCAGGTGCGTCATATTCCCTAGGCATACTAAACCCGTGACCCATCATTAACTTCTGAACTCGGTAGTACTTTGCCAACGCTTCACTCGTCCGTGTCGACTGGACCCGCTTCGCCCACCGTTTCGAGAACCTGTTCTATACCACCTCGGTTGACGCACGAACAGGGGAGACGGTCAAGAGGGCCCCAACGGTGGCTTCACTTGTGCGGTGGATCGTAGACTTCTTGACGGCGGACTTCCAGCAGAGGGCGTCGTTCGTGGCAGGGTTTGCGCTGGGACTGAGGGTGGGCTGAGTTTGAGATCATATGTAAAGCAAGATGGTATATATCCGTTATACTACAAATGTTCATTCCCTCCTATTAGCAAGATACAGCAGCTGTGATGTAAACATGAATACATGATGTAGCAATAAGCGTTCGATCAAGCCAACCTACCTCCAAATATCCCGTGTTCGTTTACTCCACGCCGAGCACATCCTTCACTTTCGCGATCACACTCTTATCTTCCTCTCCTCTCTTATACCCTTCCCTCCCCTCCCTCACCAACCCCACAAACTCCTGCAACACATCGGGAAGCTGCGTCGTCTCACCCACAGGCTCGCTCAACTCTGTCTTCCCACTGTCCCACCCTTGCACGCTCGTCTCTACCAATTCCCCATCTTCCGAAGGCGCAACGAGGATCCTGTCAATAGGCTGACTAGTTCTCTCCTGCTTCACCCTCCACGTATTCCAAAACGTCCCCGTCTTGGGTAAATCCGCTGTCTTCCCCGCTAATTCTGACAGCCCTTCCCAGTCGCCCTTTTCCAGAACTAAGACGTGACCCCGAGCGTCGATTGCGATGTCTGGTTTGAAGAGAGTCAAAGTGAAGCCTTCGGGGTCGGCTTGTGCGTTACGGAGGACGGCGAAGGCGAGGGAGGAGCGGGTGGGGGTGTACGTGCTTGGGGATGGGTGAGGAGTCGCGCGGCTGTGCCATCCTGCTAGAGCGTTAGACATTCTGAGAGTTGGGAGGGTAGACGGAGAGAAGGCGAAGTAGAGAAGGAAGAAGGTGCAGGTGAGTGCGAGGACGATGATGCGAGTGGAGGGTGCCAGGTTTGCAAGACGAGCTGATTAAACACTCAGAGATGTTGGATGGTGGTGGCGGATGGTGGAGAGTTGTTCATACATCGCTGTTATTATATACGTGTGCAGGGGTAAGTAGCATGTGCTGGAAGGAGTGAGTTCGCCAAGCCAAAGTCTTTAGGATCATTGCAAGGAGATCGATCATCTGGACAACTCATATCTTATCAGGCGCGTCAAGTTCAACTTGAAGCATGGCACAATCACACCGTGCGGACGACGTGTGAGGTAAGTGTATTGGACTCCCATGGCCATCCACGTTCATCATTAACAGCTCACGTTGCTATCTTATAGCTGAACTGCGAGCCCCGTCGAGGACTCGAACTTCAGTGGAAGTACTCCCCTCACAATGGCAGATACAGCCCAGATTCGCGAATACATCGACATCCCATACGTTCCTAATCCAGATGGGAAGTATCACAAGTTTGACTTGTACGTTCCAGAGAGGTCATCTTCGTCGAATACGTCAAAGCTGCCTCCCTTACTCGTCTTCGTCCACGGCGGAGCCTGGCGATCGTACGTCCCATCATGCATCCACTGTTCCCGTTCTTTCACTAACAATCACCCGCTCTCCATTCTACCACAATAGCGAGGATAAATCAGACCACGCCCCACTCGCACGCCGTCTTGCTTCTCTCACCTCCTCCCCAGTCGCCGTACCCAACTACCGTCTCACCACATCCTCAACACCCCACATCAAACACCCCGCACACGCCGAAGACCTACACGAGTTCCTCAAGTTCATACTCGACTGGCCAAGGCCCGAACCACCCTCCAAATATGATCCAGGAAGACTGTACCTAGCGGGGCACAGCTGTTCAGCCCATATGTTGATGTCTATTTTCCTCTCCCCTCCTCCGCCGCTTCCTCGTACACAAGACGCAAACTCAACTCCACCGCCCACATACACCCCGACTCGCGAACCAACCGACATCTACTTCTTCCCCCAGCTCATCCCCTCCCCACGTCTCATCACCTCCATCCGCGGGTTCATCCTCTCCGAAGGCATATACGATCTCGACCTCCTCCTCCGTTCCTTCCCAGCGTACAAAGATTGGTTCGTAGCAGCTGCTTTTGGCGAGAGAGACTCCTACGCCGCAGTGAACACTATCCGGGGTGTCATTCGCAAACCACCACAATCGCCATCCACGCCTACAGATAAACAGGAGGAAAAGGCAAAGTGGCTTGTCATACACTCTACTGGGGATACCCTCGTCGATGTACCGCAGAGCCGGGGGATAGCTGACAACTTGCGTGGACAGGGTGCGGATGTGAAGTTGAACGACTCGGAGGTGACGGAGGAGCATAATGATTTGTTGAGGGGCGAGGTGTACCCCAGTTTGGTGGCGAAGTTTGTGTTGAGAAACGAGGCGGAAGAAGTATGACCGTAATGTCACAGGGAGGCAGTCTTGAGGGAGTGTAAGAGTCTACCTGTATCGCTCGTGTATAGATATCTTTTCAATTCAAACGTACAGAAGCGTCGGGATGTACGCCGGATTAATCGAATTAAGAAAGGGGTATCGCTCGAATGAAACAAGTGAAGAGTAGTAAGGAGCTGTGGACGCTAGAGATCATAGCGGAACCATGCGAGTAACAACAATGAGTAATGTACGAAGAGGCACGAAACGATGATTCAAGGCAGCATTAGATAAATACAGACACACAAGAAGGAAGACGCGTCCGTATGCGTTTGGGTTTCACCGGTAGATCGCGAGAGTGAAGATTTGTTGGTATAGCGCAGGGATGGGAAGCACGTCTATTTCTTGCCGAAGACGACGCCGAGCACGATGGCGAGGATGGCGCAGACAAGGAGGAACAGGAAGAAGCAGATCCAACGTTTCCGGCGAGCGGCGCGGGCGTGCACAACTGCCTTTTCTGTCTGCTCCAAACTACAATCACGAACACAATCAAGTCAGTAAACAAGCGTGTAAGGAAATCAGGAGACCACCGTACCCCTGACGCGTGTCGTCCTCGACCTTGGCCGCTTGAGTATCAATGGTGTTGATGATCTCGTCTTGTTGAGCAACGAGTACGCTCATCTATAAAGATTGTCAGCAGAATTCCCACCAGGCCAGGGGACGAAAGAAACTTACGTCGTTGAAGAGCTGAGCAAGCTCCTCAAGGGTACGTTCTATTCTTTGGATATCGGCATGACGGTCTTGGACCTCTCTGTAAGCAGCCCGCGATTCGCCATAAGCAGAAGAGTTCGACAGCTATGCACGGTCATTAGCGGCTTGTGACGAAGATACTTGCATAACACATACTGCTTGGGCAAAGATCTGGTCACCAGAACCCGAGGTATCGTTGACGACCGCGTTGATTTCCTCTTGCGTAGCAGTGGGCTTAACTGCGCGCAATGTCAGAAATGACAACACATATACCGAAGAATGATCAACATACCAATGCGGAATTGCCTTTCCACACGCTGCTTGTATCTCGCTCGGTAATCACGTTCCACCTGCTGGTAATTCTGGAGGGCCTCAACGAACTTTGACCTCGCAAAGTCAGTCTGTCGAGCAGGATTGTACCATGAGTATTGCAGGGAAGAGAGTGCAGCCCATATTGCTAGCTGTAATCATTCACTCACTCGGTTCTTCTTGATCCTCGCATCCTGACCTGGCTGAAGAGGTTGGGACTCTAGCGTTTGTATCCGCTGCTTGATCTTGTTCCCCAGCTCACGAGTCTGCGCAACGAGGTCTTCCAGTATCCCTGCGTTCTGTCGGTTCGCGCCCTCGTCGGTGCTGTTGAGGGTCTTGTTGTGTAGGTCGGAGATCCGTGCGACGTTGGCTTTATAAGTTTCAATTTCGTCTTGAATTGATGAAATCTATGTCGATTATAGAGAGTAGATTGAAATAAGAGCAAATAGAGAGTCAGAGGAGACCCAAGATGGAAAGAACTTGATTCCGCACCTCATTGTAAAACTCTGTCATCACGTCCGTGCCATTCACTGGGGAGCCATATCCGTTCGTTGTCGTCGGAGAAGTGACACGATCCGGGGTCCTCACAGCACCCATCTCAAGGTCCTGCTGTCCACCCTGTCGCTGCGCCTACACATTAAATGAAAAATTGGTTCAGTACTCGCACCCTACCAGCTCGAACAACTGGCAACATGAATGAGCGGCTCACCCGCAGCTGTGCCAACCTGTCCCGCGCCATCGTTCCAAAGGGGTATCCTAGCCGTTAATAGAGGGGTAAAGCTTGAGGGTTAGAGTGGGGAGGCCGTAAAGTACAACGAGGTCGTCAAAAAGAGCGGGGGCGACGACCAAGGCGGCGAACAAGTCTGCGGCAGGCACCAAAGAAGACTTGGTGGGCGTTAGCGCCTTAGGTGGGATGATCTCGCAAGCAGGCTGACAAGGCGATATCCGAATCACCCCACGTGCGCACCGCCGCTGAAGGCACCTGCTGCGCCCGTGCTCAGGCGGGCAGAGTTTTCACCGAGGGACACAGCATGGAAAGACACATGAGGCGGAGGTATACAAGTGTGGGCAGAACTGTATTTACAACAACGACAGCAAGATACAAAGCAATAGATACATATGCTCGAAGAGAACACCCACGATACGTATACAAATCCGAAACGAAGTCGGAGAACACAAGAAATCCCCCCTGGATCATCACACTCACGGTGGTTCTCGTGAGGCCAACGAACCCAAGTCCGTAGGAGGTCGGGAGCGCAGCTGCAGGCCGCGCAGCTCTTGCCAGAGCCTGCTCCTCCCGATCTCGTCTGTATCTCCGGTGGTACTGGTCGGCGCAGTCACAGACGCGGGCCCACGGGGGAACCCTCCACTGTGACGCTTGCTATAGCCGTAAGACGAGGTTGTGGTCCGCGCTGGACTGGGATCACGAACAGTGCTTGCTCTTGTAGATAATCTCGGCCGCGTCGGGCTCGCGGTAGACAGTCTGGGACGGCTGGCGCGTTCGGGAGATTTTGAACGCTCGGAGAGGAGACTAGCGATTCCTAGTTTGCCTTTGTACAAGCCCGCGCTAGCCCGTGGTCGGATGGTAGTGGAAGACGGTCCCGCGGCATCAGAGACAGGGCTTGTAGATCGTACCGTTGGTCGCGGAAACGTTGAGGCTGACGCTGCCACGGGCTTAGAGGCGGCAATCGTGCGCGACGGTGCACCACTTTGTCGGGGAGCCGCTGTAGGGAGGCGGAGATATCTGGCTCGACTATAAGGTTTCGCCGTCAGAAAGTCAGAATGATTCGAGGGTATTCGACAGTTACGTACGCGACGGCCTTCAACTCGATCTTCGTCTTGTATGCCTGCATCCACTTCGCAAACGCCTTGGCTGCAGGGTTGTTAGAATTCACATACCAAACGGGTCATAGATAGACAAGGACGTACCGAGCAGAGACGCACGGTCCACTTCACGCGCCTCTCTCGCTTGCAACGCTCTCGGCATGGCGTCTCGCCATGTTTTCCAAAAGCGAGCTTTGAGGTGAGATGCGTGGAATCGCACCGCAGGTAGCGACTAAAACACATCGATTAGGGGTCATATGGCTCTCTCAGCGCGGTTCACTTACTTTGGTCTTTGAGTGCCAAATACCAAACGCCCGGAAGACAAGATTACGCTGGCTTTGTATGAGACACGCATCCGCCTGGGCGATATTGAATGAGCATTCTATGGTCAAGTGCACACGGAGACCACTCACAATGGGTTGAAGACGAATGGCGAGATAGCGTTCTCGCCACTTATCCCAGGCGTCAGCGACAACTGCCATCTTTAATTCATCCTCCTTCTGCTGTAGTAGAAGACGGCGATGACGAGATTTTCGAGCCGCAGTGAGCCAACGGTAGAACATCTTGCGCATGTTCTCTGCATAGTAACCCGTCAATGACCGATTACAAATGATAAGATTGCGTACACTGACCTTCGCGCTTTACATCCTGGTAGCTTTCCATGAGACTCAGTTCTTCCACATGACGAATGCAGACGCTCTTCCACTTCTTGAATGCAATCCTGTGGGGAAGCAAGCCTGAGTACGGGAACACCCAGAGGGGACAATGAAGCCATTTACGTTAGAACTTTCCGGTCGGATTGAGAAGCTACTTCTAACTCTCGGAATTTCATATCCGCCACTCGATCGGTCCAGTGGGTCAAAGCCGCGGACATGATCCTCTGATTGAAGGTCAGTGACTGTAGAGCATGTAAGGATAGGCATACAGACCAATGTGATGCGCTGAGAAATCAACTCTTCTGTGAGCTTCATCTGCCGTTGAGCCTGGGTACGTGATATCCATTCTACAAGTACGTCAGATCACTTCTACGACCTGCGGGAAGATGATCACTCACCCTTCATATAGGAACGAAGCAGGCGAGTCTCGAAGATCTTAAGCTTCTGCTCTCTGCGCTTGTCCTCCAGCTTCTGCTGCCATTTCTTCCATGCCATCCGTATGATGAAGTACTTCTCAACGAGTTTAGCTTGCTTAACGAGCTTCAACTTCGCACGAAGCTGCAATCGCCAGACAAGCATCATCTTGAAACGAAGCTGAATTGAGTGGTAGTGGACAGCGAAAGCTTGAGCATTCTGATGGGTCGTGTGCACTTGACGCCACCTCTGCAACGAACTAGATGCGAGCGTTGAGGATGATCGAAGTGAAAACGCTATTGCACGATCTACACAGCACAATTAGCGATTTCGGAGCATTGCACAAGCATGGTACTAACCTTCAAGCTGTCTCTGCTGATTGAACCGCTTAGCCCATAAAGCGAGAGTTTGTTTGAGAAGTCGAGCGCTCTTGACACGATCAAGGAGTCTACCCCTTTCGTGCGCTTTCCAAACTCGCCAAACCGCACGGATAAGCACGTCGTTCTGACGAGCCCTGTACTTCTCAGCCCTAACTTCCAATGCCTAGGGTAAGCACAATGTTTTTATTAGTAGCTACATTATCAGTGAGGGACAAGGGCATTTACCTGTGTATGGCTTTGAGCTCTTTGCCACCTACGGAAAACGTGCTTCGTCACTAAGAGATCGCAGTGATCGTCCGCAAGCCGATTGAGCATCCTGTACAAGGTTCAGCGATATGGTCAATGAATACCTAAGTCACTTACATCCGTCTCTTCCAAACATCCATCGCATCCGATAGAATTCGAAGCCCAACTCTCTCCGCCATGGCACGTTCAGCATTCTTCACCCCCATCTCCCTCTTCCACAAATCCCACCACCGCTCCTTTTCAGACTTCGCTCTCCTTGCGACAAATGAATCTGCCGCATCTTCCAGACGGCCCAGCTTCACCAGCTTTGTTCTCCACTTATTGTAGAACCGCAGGACAAGCTTTTGAGAGTAGTGTTCCTCGGCAATATGTGATCGGTAGGACTGTCTCCATTTGGCCCATGCGTCCTTCTTCAGCTTCAGCTCGTGTCGGTCACGCACAGTCTTCATTCGCATCCGCATGTCGTTCCTCCACTGTGCCTGTTTCCTCTCCTTCAGCTTTACCCTCCACAACTGCACTGCAGCTTCAAGACGCCGTCCATCGGAGAGCTTCGCCACTCGTTGATACAACTCGCGACGCTGAGCTGTCTTAGCCCGCCAATTGTGTAGCGCAAGACGGACGATCAAATTGTCTCTTGCCTCCGAGATCTGTTCGTTTGTGGTCTGGAGAAAATAGTAGAATGGACACCTTAGTAACCTGGCTCATTTGGAATGACTGCATACATACGACTATCCATTGGTAGCCTTGCTTCCAGACCTCCCAACACCGCTCTACCAACCTATCTTCCCGGAACCGATCCGCTTCCTTCTCATCCCCCGCCATCCTGATCTTGGTCCACGCATCATCCTCATTTATGACACTCCCTCTACGTTCTCTGGCTTGCAGAACAGCAGCACGCGCGGCCGCAGGAGCGACGTGTGAGGTAGAAGCCTCACTCGCGCTAGGAGGAACCTTAGTGTGGGCTCGAGCCAATGCACGCAAAGGGGTATACGAGGATGTCTTTACAGCGTCATCAGTCTCGCGGGTAGCAGCACCATAGGAAGGAGGCTTTGATGAGGAGGCTTTGGCAGTGTCTACAGTCGCGTCTGAAGTCTCGCCGTCCCAAACCCTGGGAAGACGCGAGAACGGACGCCGTGCTTTGGCAACCGGCGTACTAGTCAGAGCAGAGGCAAGTTCATCGTCAAGGTCAATGGTGTTGGTGACAGCAGATAACGCGGGAGATGCAGGGCGGCGGGTAGTAACAGTGCGAGTACGGGGACGGGCGGTAGGAGTTGCTTCGATTGTGTCGTCGATTGGGACCGCGTCGGATTCAGTGTCGTCTTGGTGTGAGTGGAGGGTAAAGACATCGTCGTCCTTCTCGAGAGCTTTCAGAGCTCCCGTGAGTCGTGTTAGTATCTTCGCTTTGCTGGGAATGGGAGATATAGACCGGGCTTGAGATGGAGGGCGAAAGGGTGCCTTCTTGGGCAAGATGTCCTTGGCCTGAGCTGTCGTACCAGCACGCAGCTGCTGTCCCTTCACCATCTCCCACTTCTCTCCCCAGTTCTTCCCTCGCAGAGTTCCAAGCTTGAGCAGTTTGCCATAGTAGACCACCTCGTGCTGGGGGTCCATACCGCGCTCCTGCAATGTATCATTGTAGGCTTTGAATATAGTCAAAAAGGTTGTCGCGGAGGGTCCGGCTTTCGAAATCACTGTGTCAATGAATTCGATTTCCTCGGGGGACAAAGCAGCGAGTTCAGGAGCGGATGCGATAGACGACCGGGAGTTGCTTAGAATCTCCTCGGCCGCTGCTACAGTTGGGTTCTTGAGAGCAGGCCGGAGAGGAGACGAAGCACGTGCAGGTCGAAATCGCGACATAAGAGATGCAACTTAAACACAGAAAAACATAGCCAAAGATATCGCGGGAGAGTGCTCTGTGGACGCAGGAAATAAACAGCGAACAACGCGCCGCGACTCGCGTTAAACACAAGGGTCACGTGAGCGCTAATGGTCAGGTCCGAGCGGAGGTTCGCAAGGGGCTATTGACAGCGTGGAAGTCGTTAATATACGCTTGTTGAACGTTGAGCTTCTACTTAGATGCAGTAGTCATATAATATACATGTGTCCAATGCGCAGAAGGTCCTTTGATGGCACAATACTAACAAGGTATCAAAATGTAGGTAAACGAGCTACGACGCCCTTGTCCGGCAAACAGAGTCGCATAGCCCACCTCATGGAGCACCAGCAAGTTGGTAGCAAGCCATGGGGACTATGAAATGCTAACAAAGTTCGCGGCCGGCCATCAGGTGGAACCATGACAAGGTTCAAAGAGATAGAGCGCATTAACAGCTTCCTTTGACGGCCGCCAGAGTGTAACTCAAATGCGGGCGTCCTGCGGAGACAATGAGGGATGAGCTGTGCCGTATACTCCCCGCCACATGAAATTGACTGACCTGCGTCAAAATAAGTCGATAAGCGCCACGGCAGTCGCATGCGCACTCATAGCGCAGCTGAAGCTGCTCGAGATGAACTCGAATCGAGGTCTTCGAAACCGAAGATCGTTGGCAGCTCGTCCCATATCTCCTGTCTCACTCGTACGAGTTCTTTCCTGACGTGATTCGTACAAGCTGGACAGAAGCTCGCGTGTGGGATCGTGTCGATGAGGTACTTGATGGCGCCGAGTGGGTCAAACGGACGCACTGCCCCTGGGCCTTCCAGCTTGAATTCGCGATGGCATTCTGTCCGCGCCCATGAGCAGCTTGAAGGTATCATGCATTCGACCGCTCCGAGATAGGAGGTCAGACAGTCTTCTATGTCTGACAGCCACGCATCCAGCCGTGCCCGCCCGCGAACGTAACGCAGTAAGTTCGTCTGATCGAGCATTGTCCACCGCGCTGTCCGTCCTCCCCGGGCAAGCACGTTCTCATGCTCAAGCTCAGCATCCGGATCTGCGTCGGAAGAGCGGTATTCGTCCCAGTCCGCGGCTGCGTCGGTGATCGCGAGCTGATAGAAAGCTGCTGGGAGGATAGAAGGGCACGCGAAGGTGGTCGCGAGAGCAATGGCGGACGCTGGCTCGGGAAAAGAATCATCGATGATAGGCTTAGCGCTGATGTCGTCGTCTATATCCATTCCCTTTGTAGACGGTAGTTGTTCGCGGGCGTATTCCACTTCTATCTGCAGCCGATCCCACTCCTGCAAGGTTCGTGGCCAGTCGGCCTGCACGCATCGTAGGAGAGAGCTATGCAGCGACTCCATTTGATACTTGGAGGTCAACTTCAGCATACCCATGACGAGGACGGCGTTATTGGGATCAAGCCTTCGTAGCGTGGCAGTCCTATAATTCAAATATCCGATAGATACCGCAATGAGTCCCGTGGACGTGGAAGCACGAACATTAACCGCCTACCGTGACAGGGTGTTGTACAGGAGACTTAGCACATTTCCCAAATCGTCGGCATCGTCAGGCAGGCGCATGACGGTGGCCCCATCATACATCTCGGTGGTATGACCATGTCCCGGTGGTGACGATAACGAGAGCATCTCTCGGAATACTGGCGAGTTCCGGGTAAGGTAGACTCTATCAACGCGGAACAGCTGCAATGCGTCCGACGCTTTAGTCAGTGCACAGAGCACGATGTCACCGTCAGGGAAATATACAGTAGGGTGACGTTCTATCTTCGTATGACCGTCTGAGAGGAGGGGCGGTGAGTTCATGGGTAGGGGAGGCGGGTGACAGTGCGAAATTTGAGGAAAGCATCTGGGAGAGTTGGCTGGAAATCGAGCTCAGATATATATGATAACTGGTTGAGGCGCGAGAGAAGTCGAGAGCGCCTCGTATCCAAGATCCAAGCTGATCCAAGACGGATAAATCCTGTTCTGCGGCGCTTGCCCGACATTACAGTTTGCGAGCAAACCCAATTTCATCCGAGCGTCTTGGCCTTCCCGTGAAGAGCTTTACGGCGCTATACAAGCGTCCCTGGGCGTTTTTCAAGCACACGACGCGGCGCTAAAATGGTGGAAGTTCTCCTTTCCGGCTCACACCATCAAAGACACAGCTCGGCAACTCTCTCAGGCGCGGGCCCTGGCCATGAGATTGACGTTTGAGGCGTCTGCCTCTACCTGTTCAGAACAAAGTGAAATGACGTGGAACGCCCAGTGGAGATTTCAGACACTCACACAAAGAGCTTCCGCAACCGCCTTAGATCTTTTCTAAGGATAGCGTTAGATCCCTCAACAGGATCTAAGCGCGAGCTCCGTTGATAGAGTCTTTTCATTGCTGTGTGCTGATCTGGAAGCATGCGCTGCGGCGGTTGTCATATGCGCGGAGTGGGTCTACTCGTTACCGCCAACGCGGGAAGGAGATGGGCAAGCGACTAAGTCAAATCGCCATGGCGTTATTTTGAGATAGACTCCGAAATGCAGGGGACAACAGCGACTACTCGCCATCACGAGGCGCGACATGGGAGCTTGCTGCGTCGGTAAGCTTGTTTCCGCTCGACGTCGAACATTGGTCAGGGGCGGTGTGAGAGCGTTGCATTCAAGTAAACTCAACCTGAAGACGCGCACACGCAAGACGAACTTTCCTGATGAGGCAATGCACGATCGGATCTTATCACGTGCCCGATCACTGAGTCAGTCAATTATCGCGCACGCGCTTGAAAGATAGATCTCTTCGTGTTACTCTTACCATCGAGTACGTTACAGAATGCCTCCAAAATCATCTGCAGGAAAGGAGAAGGACCTGGGCGGCGATGAAGAGGTTTTGCAGGCGGTCATCCTCGCCGACAGCTTCAACCAACGTTTCCGACCGCTCACGGTGAGCAAGCCTCGGGTTAGTGTTAAACTCTGTCCAGCATCGCACGCGCTGAAGCAAAGCACGGACCGCACAGTGCCTCCTGCCAGTATGTAACGCAACATTGCTCGACTGGACGTTTGAGAGTCTTGCACTAGCGGGTGTGCAAGAAATCTTTGTGATTTGTCGCTCGTTCCCCGAACAGGTCAAGGCGGCCATCCAGTGAGTCGATTTCGCGCTGCAATCAAATAATGCGCCGAGCGCGCTTCCATTTCTACCCCATCCGTTCCTCTGAAAACTTACTGTTCCGGCTTCCCTTCATCTGTTGCTCCAAGGGATTCGAAATGGTCGAAACCAGCGTCTGGTATCAAGATTGTACCTATTATCACCTCAAAACAGACCTTCACCCCAGGCGACGCTATGCGCGACATCTACACTCACAGCATCATCACATCTGATTTTGTTCTCGTCATGGGCGATCTGGTCAGTAACGTCCGGTTGGACGAGGTCGTCCGTATACACAAGGAGCGCAGGAAGACTAATAAGGACGCCATCATGACCATGGTCGTGAAAGAGAGCGGCGCCTCCCATCGAACAAGGTATGCCCGCACACGCCTTTGTAACCTTCTCCTATCCCATCTCCGTGACCTCTGCGCGTTAAAACACGTCAGAGGCAGGGCAGGGAGAGGGGAAACTCCGGCCGCCAGCACTGTGTGGCTGGTTTTGCCCCTCTTCTATTCGCCACAGCTCATGTTCCCGTGTCTTGAATGTTCTAACTGTTATTGTTCGGCGACTTGTCCGCCCCTCGTGCTCTGTTGTTGATTTAGATCGAAAGGCGACTCAAGCGTGTTCGTGCTTGACGCACACACCTCCGAGTGTCTCCACTATGAGCCCGTCATCGGCGTGCCGCCCACCAAACATGTGCGAATTCCGCGGGAGATTCTCGCAGAGCATCCAGAAGTACAGATTCGCAACGACCTTATTGACTGTATGATCGACGTCTGCTCTGTCGAGGTGCGTCTGCATTCCACCCGCGTCATGGTTCCACGTCCATATGCGCTCTGCACGGAGTGTTACAGCCGCTGACGGTATCCGAGGCGTCCAGGTCCCATCGCTCTTTCAAGATAACTTTGATTATGGCGATATCCGTCGAGATTTTGTATCCGGGGTGCTCACGTCCGACCTGCTGATGAAGAATATCTACTGCTACGTCGCTAAAGACGGCTATGCCGCACGGGTCGCTGATACTCGTAGCTACGACGCGGTCAGGTGAGTAGTATTGCATAATTCTGCGTCAATATATCACAAATCTCTGACAATTTTTATCATTTGTATATCAAACACAATTAGTAAGGACATACTCTCCCGCTGGACTTTCCCTCTCGTACCAGATGACAATCACCCGGGTGGCCACCTGTACGAACATCTCCGCGGTAACAAGTACATCGCAAAGGACAACACCGTTTCCCTTTCCCGGTACGTCGCATTTCCTCTTCGCCTTCCTGCGCACCGCCCTGATCTCCTGAAAACGTTACTCTGATCCGACTGTCAAATACATCGTGTTTCCTAATCTATCTTATGTCTCATTTTGAAACACATCTCCGTCCATCCTACATCCTTCTCCGAAACTCAACCTAATCCTCCATGTCTCTTTGCGTCTATCTTGCGCTTATCACCTAAACATGTCCGTCTTCCGAATAATCGCCTTGTCGGACCTGGACTCTTACAGGACATGCAAAATCAACTCAAACACCCTCATCGGCTCGCACACCACCATTGCATCCGGAGCTTCCGTCAGTTCCAGCGTTATAGGACAACGCTGTACCATCGGGTCCGACGTTGTCCTCCACAACGCTTACATTTTTGATGGCACCACTATCGGTGCGCGGTCGGTCGTGAGGCAGAGTATCGTGGGGGCGAAAGTGCAGGTAGGCGAGGGCAGCACGATTGAGAGGGGAAGTCTGGTTGGAGACGGAGTCGTACTTGGTAAAAATGCGAAGTTGGGACCGTTTGAAAGGGTGTCGAGGAGAAAGGCGGAGGTATTGAACGAGCTTGGGGCGGATGGAGAGGAGTTGGAGGAAGATGATGATAGTGAGGACGAGTGGGAGGAGGTTGAGAAACGTAGGTGTTATTTCTCTATAACATACAACCCCAGAGGCTATTTTGGTTTTGCTCACAACTACGCGTGGAATTGTAGATCAAGAAAACACTGAGGGAATTTTGGGAGAAGGGTCAAATGCCATTGTATGGCCAAAGGGACCTTCGGCGGACGACGAAGACTTAGATGAGGTCGAACGTTTCGCGAACCAAAGACTTATGCGATTAGGTACGCACTTGCCTTCGAATATTCGCTCTGAAACCATCGTTCTTACGCATATATGACCGACCAGGCGATACAGCATCAGACATCGAACTTTCAGACGACGACCTCTCCTCAGATTCCTCAGACTCGGGATCAGAATCCGACGCTTCTTCCTTCCGCCCTTCTTATTCTCGTTCATCTTCGCGCTCTTCATTCTCCATCCCTCTGGCCTCCTCTGTCGACGCCCCCACCTCCAGCTTACACGGCCTCTCCGATGCAGCTGCCGAGTCCGAATTCCGCAACGAGCTCAAACAGTCCGTAAAACGTGCATTCGAAGAGGGTCATTCGATCGACAATGCGGCAGTCGAACTCAAGACGCTTCGCATGGCGAGCAACGGGAATTTACGTACAGTGAGGGAGGTGGTCATAGAGGCTATCGTGGAGGAGATTGGAATCATAGAGGGGGATGCCCAGGGCCAGCGGAAGGCGATCGCGGAGGTCGTCGATCGATGGGGGCCGTTGGTTGATAGAATTGGAGGGATAGACCATGAAGAGACCATTGAGATTCTTCAGGTAAGGAAGAGGTTTCCAATGCGTGGTACGGAACATATACTGACGTATTGTCTAATTTCTGCATTTCAGTATCATTGTGCACGTTCATCTCGGCTTGCGCTCTTCGGTCAGATCTTAGCGACGTTCTATCAGGAAGATCTCGTGGATGAGGATGATATTCGCGCTTGGCATGCAAAACCAGTGGCCAGAGGCGAAGGACATGTTCACAAGCATGGCGCGTCTCTGGAGGGTATCAAGCACTGCTGGAACGTTGGAGGGAAGATGATCGAGCAGTTTAATGCTCAGGAGAGTAGCGAAGAGGAGAGCGATGAGGAAAGTGACGATGAGTAGGTGTCTCCAGAGAAATCTACCCAGTGTATGCTGTACTGTAGAAGCAAAAGCCAATAAAACGTGTATCTCTATGATCCTATCAGAGGTGTAGGTCGTGCCGCCTTCCGTGTCTTCTTCTGCATCGTAAGCTTTACCGTGATGCATGTGTTCAACTCACCTTCATGTCCAATTACATATCTACGCCCTTGACGCTGGTCATATGTCATAAGAAATCACAACTGAATAGGCGGCGGGGGCACACAAAGAAATAGGTGGAAATAGAAGTCAGCACCATCCTTGGCCAAGCATTAATCTACGTTCTTGTACGTATACGCACCAGCTCTCCGAGGCTGCTTTGAATTAGCCAAGAGTCGCGCCGACAAGGCAAAGCATCCAGCTGTCTTCTTCGTATGCCTGACCTCGATTTTCTTATGTCATGGCGCCGCCTTGTCACAAACACTCGGAGACGCGTAAGATAGCTGCTGAGTTCAGGATACAGAGGCACACGGAAGGCTGTGTAACAAACGCTGCGGATCCACAGATAGAGAGATTCGACCGTGCACCTTCCTTGAATGCTGTGTCAATGTATAGGTTCTGTACATGTTACTGCCAGTAGATAGGTGTTGCGCTATGTGGGGGTGCAATGCAATGCAGTTAGGACTAGAGAGATGAAGAGAAAGTTGACGAGATGAAGGTGTGATGTCACTCTAATGAACTGCGGACGCCAAGTATCCATGAGTTTGCGGGTGCACTCAGTTCCTGACAACAAACACTTTAAATTATTCGTATGTTTGAATATTATTTCTACGTTCGCTTTGCAACGTCCGACTCCCGACGCTCATCGAAGTTAGAGGACCGAGAATGCGACGACTGGGATGCCAAAGCCAAAGTTGGGAGTCAGGCCGACAACGACGTGCGTGAGAGTCTGAGAGATGCCGGCCTCGGCCTGTCACTAAGCGTGACAGAATGTGACACGCAGTTGGGCGGTGCTGACGTCAGGGCTGATCTGAGAGAGGAAATCGGAAGGAGAGAAGGGCTCCGTCCGGCCGTATATAAGCAACCCTCTCTCAGCATCACCACCAATATCACCCACCCACCTAACACCCATCTCATAACCTTTTTAACTCTCCAACTCATTCACCACAATGCCGTTCACTGGTTCTGACATTTGCAAGGTAAGTTGACGATATTGCTATTGGGAGACGACGACGCTAATTGGCATTCATAGATCATGTACGTCGAAGACTTTTCCTACCTGTTGAAAAACTCCCCGTTCCTGACCCGTCTGTCTTCCTCTCTAGCTTCGCTGTTATCTTGCCACCAGTTGGTGTGTTTCTCGAGCGTGGTTGCAACGCAGACTTCCTCATCAACATCCTTTTGGTAAGTCTCTTATCTGCAACTAAAACATACGTTCGAAAGCTCACCTGCCTTCTCTCTCTAGACTGTCCTGGGTTACCTGTAAGACCATCCTCGTCTTCCTCTTTCGCAATTCAGCCTACTCACCGTTTTCTCTAGTCCCGGTATCATCCACGCGCTGTACATCATTCTCAAGTACTAGGCGCCACCCTAGCGACTGTACCCATGCGCCTGATGTTGTTGTCTCCATTTTGACATTTGTTCACGATTTCACGACTGCTCGCCATTCTACTCTACTGTTTTAATATGTAGTCTCAGCTGGATATAAATTATACCCTTCAGGTTCGGCTGATCATCCTTGAAAAGTGTGCCTTCTTGCCAGAGTGGGAAACATCGTGCCTGGAAGAGTCAAACGATATTGACTTGCGTATACGTATACGGTACGCATATATCATACGAGGATGACCGAGCAACATATCTGTGCCTGGCTCATTTAATGTGATCATGGTCATATGTAACTGTGCCTTGTCGACCTACGTATACATACTATGACTTGCCCAAATGCGTCACGCCATGCCGCTCCACAACGCTTACGAGCTCCACTCGCTGAAACGCCGGTCATGTCATCGATTGTATTGTAAACTACATGACGAGAAGAAGAAAAACAGAGTTGAGGCAGACCGCGTCTCGGACAAACGGAAAGTACAGTTACCGTGAATGTCAGGTGCAGCATTCGTGAGGCAGACGAGACGAACGTAAGTCGCGTCGTTGGGCCGCAGAGGTCGCCGTCTCCCTAAAGAACGTCTGGTACATAAACGATATGTAACGCAAAGTACATCCCACTCTTGCACAAGGTTGAAAGCCCATTCAACTTCACAGCTGGTTGGCTCTAAGCACAACTTTCAACACTCACTCTGATGCTTCGCACACAAGAATGTTTGAGAGAGAGAGAAAAATGATATGTATGCTCTAAAAATTGAAAAAATTGCTACAATACATGCATCATTACTTTTGACGTTAGGTCCAACACCGAAAGCGAAGACAAGCACAACAATACACTATGCGAGAGAGACACGAGACAGAAAGAACATCGAAGACAGAGACGACGATGCGCTTAGTCGACCTCCTCGACTGAAGGGCCGTCCTCTGATGCGCCGCCAGGGGCAGCACCACCAGGGAATCCACCGGGAGCACCGCCAGGGAAGCCTCCGGGAGCACCTCCAGCACCGGCGTACAACTTCTGCATGATGGGGTTGGCGATGGCCTCCAACTCCTTCTGCTTCTCCTCGTACTCCTCCTTGGAAGCCTCCTGAGAGTTGTCGAGCCACTTGATGGCCTCATCGACGTGGTCGGTGAGGGTCTTCTTGTCCTCAGGAGAGAACTTGTCGGCGGTGGCGGAGTCGGTGAGGGTGTTGCGGAGGTTGTAGGCGTACGACTCGAGACCGTTCTTGGCCTGGATACGTGTGGCAGCAGCCTCATCCTCAGCTAGAAAAGATTAAAGTCAGCATCGATGTCGTTAAGGTGAGTAATAGTTATAATGAAACTTACCCTTGTACTTCTCGGCCTCGTTGACCATGCGCTCGATCTCCTCCTTCGACAGACGGCCCTTGTCGTTGGTGATGGTGATACGGTTCGACTTGCCGGTGGTCTTGTCGGAAGCGGAGACGTTCAAGATACCGTTAGCGTCGATGTCGAAGGTGACCTCGATCTGAGGAACACCACGAGGTGCGGGAGGAATGCCAGAGAGCTCGAACTTGCCGAGCAAGTTGTTGTCCTTGGTGCGAGCACGCTCACCCTCGTATACCTGGATGAGCACACCAGGCTGGTTGTCGGAGTATGTCGAGAAGATCTCGGACTTCTTCGTGGGGACGGTGGTGTTACGCTTGATGAGGGCGGTCATGACACCACCAGCGGTCTCGATACCGAGGGAGAGAGGGGCGACATCGAGCAGGAGCAAGTCCTGGGTCTTCTCAGAGGTATCACCGGAGAGAATGGCGGCCTGGACAGCGGCACCGTAGGCAACGGCCTCGTCGGGGTTGATGGACTTGTTGGGCTCCTTGCCGTTGAAGAAGTCGGAAACGAGCTTGACGATACGGGGGATACGAGTGGAGCCACCGACGAGGACGATCTCGTGGACGTTGCCCTTGTCGATCTTGGAGTCACGGAGGACCTTCTCGACAGGCTCGAGAGTAGAGCGGAAGAGATCCTGGCAAAGCTCCTCGAAACGAGCACGAGTGATGGAAGTGTAGAAGTCGATACCCTCGAAGAGGGAGTCGATCTCGATGGAGGTCTGGGTGGCGGAAGAGAGGGTACGCTTGGCACGCTCGCAAGCGGTACGGAGACGACGGAGGGCACGGGGGTTGGAGGAGAGGTCCTTCTTGTGCTTGCGCTTGAACTCCTGGACGAAGTGGTTGACGAGACGGTTATCGAAGTCCTCACCACCAAGGTGAGTGTCACCAGCGGTGGCCTTGACCTCGAAGATACCCTCCTCGATCGTCAAGAGAGAAACATCGAAGGTTCCTCCACCGAGATCGAAGATGAGGACGTTGCGCTCACCAACGGTCTTCTTGTCAAGACCGTAAGCGATGGCGGCGGCCGTAGGCTCGTTGATGATACGGAGGACGTTGAGGCCGGAGATGGTACCGGCATCCTTGGTGGCCTGACGTTGCGAGTCGTTGAAGTAGGCGGGGACAGTGACGACGGCGTTCTGGACGGTCGTGCCAAGGTATGACTCGGCGGTCTCCTTCATCTTGGTGAGGACCATTGATGAGATCTCCTCAGGGGACTGTGAAAGCGTAAATTAGTAATCTGATAGAATAAATTGATAATATGGATGAACTTACGAATTGCTTGGTCTCGCCACGGTACTCGACCTCAATGTAGGGCTTGCCACCCTTGTTGATGACCTTGAAGGTGAAGTGCTTCATGTCGGACTGGACCTCAGCATCCTCGAACTTTCGTCCGATGAGACGCTTGGCGTCGAAGACGGTGTTGGAGGGGTTCATAGCGACCTGGTTCTTCGCGGCATCACCGATCAAACGCTCGGTGTCCGAGAAGGACACATACGAGGGTGTTGTTCGGTTACCCTGGTCGTTGGCGATGATTTCGACACGGTCGTTTTGCCAAACACCGACACATCTGCACAAAGAGATAATCGTGAGTAACCTGCGCGGCAAGATCTAGCGTCAAGCAATGAATACTTACGAGTAAGTGGTACCCAAATCGATACCGATAGCTTTCGACATTTTTGTGTGAGAGTAGAGGGGGTGAAGTGGTCGTGAAAGTGCGTGAAGAAGAAAAGAAAAAGCTGAGGAGGCGGGGAGTGGACGAGTCGCTCATCTTTTATACGACTCTGCGCTGCGTCGATTCCGTCGCTTTCTCGCACATTCCAAACCCATTCCAGGACATTCCCATCTCTGATCTCATCTCCACGTGCGCCGCGCGTCATTAGACGCCGTATGCCTGCCTTTTGCGGCCATGTCGAGAGCCTTCT
This sequence comes from Irpex sp. Y119-03, assembly GCA_037042295.1. Taxonomy (NCBI): domain Eukaryota; kingdom Fungi; phylum Basidiomycota; class Agaricomycetes; order Polyporales; family Irpicaceae; genus Irpex; species Irpex sp. Y119-03. Next base: position 33,874 of record JAXQKB010000954.1, on the reverse strand, counting down.
CCATTCTACGCTCATCTCCCGTATGTTCCCTAAAGCTTCCAGCACATGCACACCCCTACCACACCGGAGCCGCACCTCATCGATTACCCGCCATTGCTCTCGTCGATTCTCGAGGATCCCTCGTCACCGACGGGTTTGGGTGCACCAAGCGCTCGCTACATTCCACGGGATTATCTGCCACAAATCCGTAGTCGTGAGACGAGGCTTCTGTTGAGATTCAGTTCGAAGTATGATTGACGTGCCAAGATTAGGAAATGTATTCAGCCATGATCTTCTCCGTTTCGTCATTTTGTTTGTGGGAATTTACCATACTGCAGTCCGTAGATAATCATACTTCCTAGGAAAGTGGCGTCGTTCCAGACGTCTGTGCATTCCAATCTACACAAATCATACATCTGTCGGTATACAATAGAAATAACACTCAATACTCTAGAACCCGTTCTGCTGCTGCTGTTGAGCCTGTTGTTGAGCTTGTGCCGCCTGTGCTTGTGCTTGTTGCTGTTGTTGCAACGCCTGCTGTTACATTCGTCAACCAATATGAACCACGCAGACAGAAGCTGGTAACGCACCTGTTGCAATATAATATTCCTCATATGAGCTGCCTGAGCCATCTGCTCCGGTGTGAGATGGCCGGTGTGCTGAAGCGACGCATAGTAGTTCGCGAGAGCTGCCCTCTGCATAGGACTCTGAACCTGTGGCATACTCAGGTGCGCCTGAGCTTGCTGTGCTTGAGCCTGCGCCTGCACCTGTGCTTGCGCAGAAGGTGGCCTAGGAGAGGTCGCTGTGCTCTGTGCCGCAACTGGAGGTGGCGATTGTTGGCCCGCACCAGAAGACGTGCTTGCCGTACGTTGCCCATTGAAAGGCGGAGACAGATGGGCGTTCAGAGCGGGCGCGGCACCTGCTGCAAGGCTCTGTGATACACCAGGATGGCCTTGCTGTTGTGCTTGAGCCGCTTGGAGCGCACGAGCTTGCATAACCGAGGAATTAGCGATCCGAGTTGAGGTGAGCTGCAAGGCATTGAGGGCCACCCTCGGCTGTTGACCGGAAATATTGACCTGGCTACGAATTTGTGGCACACCCTGGCCGGCTGGGAGTCCGTTGGGCAAACGCATACCGCCAGCCTGCGCCTGACCACTCGCACATGAACAGGTGTCCGCCATGCACCATGAATGAAAACACTCACCGCCTGCATAGCCTGTTGCCGCTGTTGCATCTCCTGTATCCGTTGCTGATTGCGCATTTCTTCCTGCCGCCGCCTTTCCAACATCAGCTGCTGATTATGCGCAGCGTCAGCATCTGCCTTTTGACGACTCAGCTCTGCTGGCGTCTTCTTAGGCATCCTCGCGTATTGCCCGTGCGTGTCATGCATGTTGTTCAGTGCATTGACCTTTCGCTGCTGATTGGCAGCTGCTTGTGTAGACATCAGCGACCGAAAAGGAGGACAAGTCGTGTGTAAAAAGCATACCGTTCGCCCGCTGAGCTTGTTCACGTTTCTTGGCAACCTTACGAATGGCATCGTGCATAATATTGTGCCTACGCTTCTTCCTAGACTCGAACTGGGACGGACCAGCACCACCAGAAGCGTTAACACTTGTACTGAGCGATCGTTTGGTCCCTCGAGTTGTCATGGATGTCGTCGGCGTAGGAGGCGGTTTGTGCTCTTCCTCTGTTGTAGCAGCAGGACCAAACTTGGCCTTCCAGCGCTCGAAGCATTCCATAGGTGAACGTCGTTCGACAGGGATAGCGACCTTGGCAGTATTGAACGCCTCCGCAATGAGCATCCAGTTGTACGGATATTTGTCCACAAATCGCTTGAGCAAAACATCTTCGTCCGGTGACCATGTAGATTCTGCATGCTTCGCCCGAGAGCTACCAGCACCGGGTATGAATCTGGGATCCATGACAACTTCGTGTCCTCGACGCTTAGGGGTCGTACCTGTGAAGAAAGATGAGACCGACGAAGCTATAGACGGAAGTGCCTTATTACCTTCGAACAACCCTGCAAGGATAGACACAATCAATAAACCATAGCGGCCATGAAATAAAACACGTACAAGACGCCATGCTGTCATCGATAGGCCTCGCAGCCGGTGTATCGAAGTCAGCGGAAACAGTAGTGTCATCCAGATTATGCCATCCCTCCTCCGTCCAATGCGTAGACGGTTCCAGAGGCCCAAGTAGAGTCGTCTTCTGTAGCATGAATTTACTAAGAGGAACAACTTTCGTATACGTCGTTTCATCGGCACGCTTGGTAGGATCATCTCTCTCGCCCCGACGGTCCTTCTTCTTGATGTCAGTGAGAGCCGATGCAGGTGGCGGGTCGAGCAGACCATAAGGCTGTAGATCGGGGAAGATAGCCGAAATGTCCGTTGGAGGCGGTGGTGCATGGTGCACGCCTTCGTCGGTGGTCAGATCGGACATGCTCTTGACGAGGTCAAAGTCGTCTAGATCTAAGAATAGCTTGTCTACGTCCGAATAAATGATTTGCTCGCGAAGATGTGCGTACGCAGCCGATTTCGACTTCGACTTGGGGATCGAGGTCGACCCGATAGGAACTGCCGATGTCGAGGTATCACCGAGCATGGCATCTCCGGCTCCGGGTCTGAGTGCGGAGGAAGCTTGTCCTTCGTCAATCGCGGTGGGTGGCCGAGAAGCGTCGACTCTGGCCTGTTCAGCAAGAGCATTCAAGTGAAGCGCATTCGTGTCTTCGACCTCTTCCGATTTAGGCTGAAGATTTTGAGAGGCCGCAATAGCGTCATCCGCGTCGTCTAGGGCGTCCTGAAGTGCAGATGATGGCTCCAGAGCGTTCAACACCGCCTGCCTTTCTTTCTCCTGCTCGTCTTCGCTTTCGTCGTCGGAGTTTTCATTGTTAGCTGGAGTTGAATCTCCCCTAGACTCCACGACTTCGTCAACCTCAATATCCTGGGTATCTGACTCGTGGTCCTCTCCCTGCACATCCTCGTTGCGGCGCTTGCCTGGTGACCAAAGGACACAGATACCTCGCTCCACACGTTCCGCCATGGTCTGCACTTGGTGCCATTCCACAGCAGCGTGCGCGAGGGTGTAGGCTACGGCAAGTTTCCACTTCCTCTCTTCACGGAAGTCCGTACGCATCCATTTCTAATAAATGCAGAGTGTCTGATTTATGAATCATTGCTTCCTCGCAAGTTACCACTTACCATCTCGTCCATGAGATGATCCCAGTGGGACTTCATCAATACGCCGCGCTGTTTCTTTGGCTGCCTGAAGCTCCAACGACCGGCGTCCTTTAGAGAGTCAATACGGTCGAATGTGCGTATTAACTTCAACTCCGTCATAGCAATCTACATATCTTTATTCAGGTTGAGGGGTCGAGGATCCTATAACAGTACTTACATTCCAGTCCCGGGTGCTCAAACATTTCGGCGCCTTTGCGACCTTTTTATGCACCGGATTCGTACGAAGTATCGCGTTCCACTTCGCCAAACCGAGGGGCTGCCACTCCTGCTTCCCATCCTTGTCCTTGTCCTTTTTCTTTGACGGTCTAGGCTTTCCCTTACGATTGTACTCCATAGGAAGCTTCTTCAATGGAGGGATAGTGTACTCTGGCAGCTTGAGATATGTCTGAGAGGGAGCGATCGTCTGCGGCTCTGCGACTTCCGACGACGACACTGACATCTCAATATCAAAGGTATAGTCAGGTGGTGGCAGTGCTGGAGAAGGAGCTTCCGCAACAAGGTATTTAGTCTGCGACTCTATACGGGCAATGGGAAGAGGCGCTTCGGTGCGCGAGAATGTCCGTTCGACACCAACTGCACCTTCAGTGGCGTTAACGGGATTTGCGAGCCCTTCAGGAGCAGAGGTGGCAGGTGGCGGGGGAGCTTCGTGTGTTATGGGTGCCGCAACGGGAACAGATTCGACAAAAAGTGGGCTTGAAGTATTCGGTTCCGCTTGAGGCTGGGAAGACGCTGTCTCGTCGTCGTCCATGGTCACATCCGGCTGCGAGGATTCTGGCTGAGGTTGCGAGTCCTCGAAGTCAGTCAGAATTTCCGCAGAAATCACAGTTACAGGATCTACAGCAGGTTCCTGTGAGCTCGGCGCGGTTCCCTGCGTTTCTTGCGTTGAGTCGACTTCCATGACCTCGTCCGATACTTCAGCGTGTGTCTGTTCCTCAAAAACGGCTTCTTCTGGCAATGGCTGGGCAGCAACAGAAGCGGGGGATTCTGACATAGAGGAGCCAGAGGAGGGAGAGTGAGGAATTCCATTCTCGCTAACGGGCCTCTCGCTAACAGGAGTTGACCTATCCACAGGCGAACCATCTTCAACTAGCTTAATGAGAGGAGCAACATGGCTGACATCTGGTCTAAACTTCTGTTGAGCAACGATATTATGAACACACGCTAGAGACCAGGGAGCGTACTGTTTCATTATGTCCATATTCTCCATGAACTCGCTCAACTCAGCCTTGTCGTCCTCCAAAGCCACCATATTGCTCAAGTCCTCCTTCCGTTTTATGAGATAGAACATCTCTACGAGCAAATCATTCCGGCGGCGGTGTATTTCTCTATGAATACAGATAACTGTTTAGTTCAGAGCCCCCGAGGTTGTAGACACACATGCACGTGCACGTAAATCTAGTTGTACTCACCGCAACTGCGCGACACGCTCCTCTACTAAAGCATCGACTTCTTCTGACATGTTTGATAGGTATAAAGAAACGAAGGGCCACCCGTCTTAAGTTGAGTTGAGAGTCGCCTTTAGTTCTCTCTGTAACTTGTGCTGGCGGCCAATATATACGAGTGTAGATGTAAAGTCCAGAAGGGGTCGCAAGAGAACAATGGATGGAAAGGTGGGAAGAGCCTGTTCCAGTTTCTGAGCACACAAGTATAGGTGTTGTGAGCTCTGTAGAGGACCAAGAGGCCTCTCAGTGAGTGACCGCGTTGAGCAAGATCGGTCCGCGGCCACAACGAATCTCAGAGCCTTATAAGGAGATCTTAGGCGCTAGACGCTCGTACAGGACCATGACCAGAAAGGCAACCCAAGACTCAACTCCTTCGACTAAGATATCGATTGGACGAGACTCAGACTTCCGTGTATTCGGTGACTACGGTGTTACAATAATATATTGTTCCTCTAACCTGAAGTCAAGTGATCAGCGTGAATTGCTTTACGAGAAAATGCGTATGACGGCGATGAGGTGACTACGTGAACGTACGGGTATCGATGCAACTACAGAATGAGGTAGAAAGAGACTCAACTAACGAGAGCGAAACACGTCGTGAAACGAAATCAAAATGAAAAAATGGATGGGTTAAAGTGAAGAGGAAATTTAACATGTGGGGACAGTTTGATTACGCTCGCGAGAGTATGCAGAGTTCCTTAAGGGGGGGAGGGACGGAGAGAGAAAGAGAGGAAAGAAAGGAGGGGCGCAGCCACGCTGAGGTAGAAGAAAGAGAAGCAGGTTTATCAAAATCGAGTCCAGAGCTCGAGCCGAACTAGTAGGTGTGTGTGCTTGCCAGAAACTAATGCTTTACGCTTTTCTGACTCTTCTGGCTGCTGACAGAGTCCGTTCTACGCTTTCCACCTCCCAAGTTGCCCAGCTTCTTGAGCCCTGCTGAGAGACTCTTCTTCTTCTCGTGTCGTCCGCGCTCTTGCGGCTCTGGTGACGAAGGCTTGGACGCGGGAAGAGGCTCGGCAACCTCCTCGGGTTCTGAGACAAGAACACCGTCACTTGAGATCGGCTCTTCACCAACGGATCCAGTTGCACCACCTGTGCCCACTAGCCGTATCGAGTTTGTTGATGGGGGGAGTGCGTCTTCATTGTGCACTAGAACAGGAGATTCGGCAGAGGTTGTTGGGCTAGGAGGAGATTGTGGCTGCGGTTGGGGTTCCTCGGGCGGTGTGGCGACTAACGGTTCCACAGCGACAGAGGCTAGAGAGTTGCTGCTGTCACCCAGAAGATCTGCGGCGGAAGGTGGAGACTGAATAGTGTCAGGGGTGAACACAGCTCTGGTTGGTGTTTGGTTGGGGGAAGCAGGTGGAGGTGGCAAGGGTGACGGAAGTTTCTCTGTCTGAGGGGATTGAGCCAACGTCGAGGTGGGGGATACCGGGGACTTTGAGACGGCAGGGAGTGCGTTTCCAACTTCTCGCATCGCCAGATCAACATCAACGCCAGCTTCAAGGTCAGAACTCATAGAATCCGATATGGCGACAAGATCATCTGCAGTCGGAAGGCCGACAGGTAAAGGTGCTGGCGGTTTCGTGACTGATATCGTGGGCAGCACTTCTGGCATAGCAGAAGGCTCATCTAGTAAAGGTATAGCACTTGTCGATGGTTCAGAAGATCCTGGAAGTACCGGAATGGGGACTTCTGCACCAGAGGTGTTCGCCAGCGCTTTGATCGCTTCAAGACTTACTCGGTCGGTATTCTATATGACAATGAGCAAGTTGGCGACCAGGGCATAGAGAGTTACATACCTTGTCCTTTACAGGAACCTGCGGGGGCTCCTCTGTGACAGGTACAACTCCCAGCTCTTGCCATTTGCGAAGACTACGATCTGCCCAAGCCTCGAGGACATTCCACCCTTTGTACTCGCCTGCCAGTCGCATCCCAGAAGGGCCACCATCCCCTCCACCGTCACCAGATCCCCTCCCTGTACCATCAAAAAAGTAGCTCTCGTATCCGACAGAGTCTTCACTTCCCTCACTCGCATCAGCGTTCGCGCCAAGCTCGTATCCCTCGCCACTCTCAAGATCATCGACAAAGCCAGATAGCCACTTTGCCCATCCATGCTCCCCGTCCCCTCTGTACATGACAACCTTAGTGTCGAAGTCTCGTCCAAAGACAATAACCTGTCCCACTGTGCCTCCCTCTCCAGGATTCAGATCCACACCAAGGTAGTTGCCGGCCTTATCCGCGACGAGGGGAATCCATCCTCTGGACGAATATTCTTTCCTGACCCACCCAGATGGGATAGAGTCCATGAGGTCTCTCAGTCTTGGATTGGCACCTGTATTGGGATCATCGTCTACTTCTCTCCAGAATCTCCACTCCTCTAGCACGTCCTCCAATGGGAGGAGCGTAAGACCAAAGAAGAGTCCCTCCGAGCACCCCGCGGAGGACTCAGGCTCCTGCCCATCCGAGCATAGATACGAGTCTCTTACAGCCTGCGGAAGCGCAAATCCAAACGCCATTTCTATTTGTGCCAGATCTTGAGGGAGAATGCCGTAATTGAGAGTATCGCCCAGTTCAGGGTACTCGTTCGACAGCCACGCACGTAATCTGTTCCACGTCGCCGACAACGGCGGGTAAGGAGCCTTCATCGATCCAGTTTGGTGTAGAGGTAGCAATGATGACTGTCGACGTGGATTCGAGCTGTAAAGAACAAGCAAGATGCGAATGATGGCGAAGGGAGGCGTCGAGGCAAGGTGAGCGCGCACTGACTATGACGTCTGAGAAAAGAACGTACCCAGTTGGCACGTAGTCGTACGAGCCTGTTGGTGACTGTGGTGGATATGAGTACGAGCCTGAAGACGTGGGGACCGTAGGGCTCAAGGGGGAGCCACCCTGGAAGCCGTCCATGGGATAGCCGGGCGATGAGGTCGGCAAGCTGAAAGCGTCGAGTGTCGAGGACATGGCTGTCCTACCCGAAGTACGAGTGTTCTTCGAGCCCGTAAAGAGGCTTGAAAACCAGCTCATCGTTGTCGTCGAGCTGCTGGTCGTGGATATGGACGTGTGCAGAGAAGTTGGCGGGTCGCTGTGGTTGTCCCAGATGGTCTTGGAGTGGGCGCTCGCGAGAAGCAGATGCACAGACGACGGGCTTTGGGTAAAATGACCGGGGCTGTCCGCTGATGCGCACGATGGGTAACAAGAATAGCAGGCCGTAAGCGACCGACGACGGCTGCGTGCGACGGCAAGGACGTCGTGCAAGACGAGGGCGGCAGTGTCAAGTACAAGGGTAAAGTCGACGGCGCCTCTGGGCGATGCAGGTATTTCGACAGCCGATGCACCCGCCGTCTGTTTCAAGTGTGGCAACTCCAATCACCCTCGAACTTACAAAAGTCATGCTCGGACAGATGGCCTCCACCTCAACAAAGATATCGTACATACAAAACAGTACTGATTCTCGCGAAACACGTACGTGCAAGCTGCCAGCAAGCGCAAATCCTTCGTATATAGTTTGTTCTCGTGCCAATGCATGTGGTCATCTCGTCATTGCCAGCTGCGCGGGTATCTATGGCGGTCTGCACACACACAGTCTCCGCTCATTGTTTGTTTCACACACACATGCAAATGTAATCTTCGGAGGTATCGGTCCTCTCGATAAGACCCTCGAAGACATCCGCGATGAGCAGGCGAATATTGACTCATCTCTGTGACACACCAATACCTCACCACACAAGTTCATACTTATCTAGCTACTGAGACTCCTCAAAACTTCAAACTTCGTTCTATTCATACACTACATACATACACTTAACTAATTGCGGTTCTATGGTATAGAATGCATCGACCGGCCAACACATTAAGAAACGGTAGAGAGTATCCGCCAGTAAGCAGATTTCAGAACACCGAAACCACGGTAAACGGATGGGTATTGGTGTGTGCGCCACGGTCACGATAGTAATGTGGGTCGTCTCGCGTGAAAATGTCTGTAGAATACCAGCCCAATAGCCCAAATTTTGCGTTCTGCAGTTAGAACGTGCCGACGTTGTCAGCGACCTTGAAATCGGCACCAGTCTTAGCACGGAGCTCGTCGATGGTGACACCCTCGGCGACGTCGAGGAGCGTCAGCTCGCCTGCGGCACGATCAACACGGAAGGCAGCGAGGTCGGTAACGATGAGCGAAACGGCACGGGCACCAGTCAAGGGGAGAGAGCACTCCTTGACGAGCTTGGGCTTGCCATCCTTCGAGACGTGCTGCATGGTGACGATAACCTTGGTCTTGTCGGGGTTGGAGACGAGGTCCATAGCACCACCGATACCTGATTTCTTTTGTGTTAGACTCGATGCAGGACGATGAAAGGACTGCAACTTACCCTTGACAAGCTTTCCTGGAATCATGAAGTTGGCGATATCACCGGCCTGCGAAACTTCCATAGCACCGAGAACAGTAACGTCGATGTGTCCGCCACGAATCATGTTGAATGACTCAACAGAATCTGCAAAACCAAACATGCCCGAAAACGTCAGTCACTACAAATTCCAAAATTAATTTCGAGTTCCGTACCGAAAGTAGAAGCGCCAGGGAGCAGCGTGGTAGTCTCTTTGCCGGCATTGATCGTGTCCCTGGATAAAGTCAGAACCAATTAGCCTCGAGATAACGAATGTCGTCAGGTGAACTCGAGGGCACGTACGGGTCAACCTGTTCCTTCGTGGGGTATGGGCCCATTCCAAGAATACCGTTCTCGCTCTCCAACCAGACCTTCACGGATGGGTCGAGGTGTTCTGGGACGAGAGTGGGGATACCAACACCGAGGTTAACGTAGAAGCCATCGTGGATTTCGCGGGCAGCGCGACGAGCGATACGGTGTCTCCAGTCCTTGGAAGCGGCAGCGGCGGCAGCCTTGGGGTCGGTTTCCTTCGCTTGTTCCTTGGGGTCCTTAGCGAGAGCGATGACTTCAATGGCCTTGGGCTCAGTGGCTTTGACGATACGGTCGACGTAGATACCGGGGACGTGGATGGCGTTAGGCGAAAGGGAGCCGACGGGGCTGCACAAGTTCCGTCAGCACGAACAGACGAGACAACACTGACAGAAACTTACACAATCTCCTCAGCTTCGACGATGGTCAACTTGGCGTTTCTAGCCATTGCAGCATTGTAGTTGTTTGACGCATAACGGAATACCAAGTTGCCGACTTCGTCTGCCTTCCATGCGTGTACGAACGCAACGTCACCAGGAATGCCAGGTTCGACGAGGTATTTGCGACCGTCGATAATCTGGCTTTCCTTGGCATGACCGGGTACCTTAACACCAGAGGAATGACCGCCTTCGTTGAACTGAATAGGAATACCGCCAGTCTCGACAAGAGTGTTGGCACCAGTGGGAGTGAGGAAAGCAGGGATACCCGCAGCGTGCGTCATGATACGCTGGCATAGCGTACCCTGCGGTACTAGTTCGAGACCGATGCGTCCAGCAAGATACTCAGATTCAAGGAATTTGTTACTAGAAGCAGGAAGTAGGCGTCAGATTACAGTTTCCCTCGCTAATCAGATAATTTGGATTTACGTACCCGCCGAGGTAGGAAATCATCAACCTCTTCAGCTGACCGGCCTGAACCAGATGCACTGTAATATCGACGTCAGCAATGCGATTCCAATTGATACGTTGACGGTGGGCTTACAGAGTCCCTTGTCGCCGGCGCCGGCGTTGTTGGATACAGCGATGAGATCCTTTACGTCCGTTCGTTTCGACAATGCCTTGAGTAGCGTCTCCGGGATACCAGACAGTCCAAACCCTGCCCATTCAAGTCAGACCAATCCTGCTCGACGCTGCGCAACGACGTACCTCCTGACAGCAGAATGTCTCCGGTCTTGACATCCTTGACTGCTTCATCGGCTGAATCCCACACCTTCCGCTTGTGCGGGAGAGGGGCATTTGAGACAACGGCGAGGAACCTGACGGCGGTGATGCGTCCGACTCGTCGAGGACGTGAACGCGATAGTAGCCTCGCGGGAGCGAGGTCGTGGACGGCAGCAGCGCGAAGTGACAACATGCTGCGATGGCGAGTGTAATTTAAGAGTAGACGACGAGGGGGAAACGCACAGCGAATGGGGGATGGGAGAGGAGAAAGAGGAAGGGGGATTACGCCCTCGGGGGCAAGGTTGGATTGAGAATTGGACAGGCGAGAGTGGACGTTCCCGGGGTTTTATGGGCGGGGCACTGTGGGGAAGCCGACCGGATTGCCCCAGGTGAGATCGTAGATTCACGTAGTCAGTCCCGCGGCACATGTCCTCAATTTTTACGCGAATTATTTATCTAAGACGGTACACAGGACCCGGTTCGTACCTGCGACGCTGACTGGCCAGGGACGCTTTGGCCGAGTGAGAGCCAATCGTCGTCCTCCTCCACCGACGACTCACCGAACAAGGCCGACGGTCTTCTTCGGTCCAGACACGGCCCAGTCAAATTCAGCTCGGCCTAAATTCAATTTCGCCATGTCAAGTGCGCGATCAGTGACATCCCCATCAATGGCGAACTGTGTACCCCGGATCGTCGCTCCTGAAACCAGCAACAACCTATCACAAACGACGCAACTCACATCGCAAGACAACTTATCGCAGGCCCAGGTATCATGAATTCAGATGGTCATCGTTATGTATAAAGGACGGCGCATGCGCAGCTCAGTCTTCTTAATCTTCCTACCGATGTCCCTCCGATTCTCGAAAACCGCATACCTCACAAAACGATCGCCCCTGGTAATGTGTTCTCCTATAAAGCCCGAATATCAAGAACCTCATCTTCTTCTCGTAACAGACGCATATGAACCCGAGCTCACATGAGCACGCCGACATGGATATACGTTCGTGACCCTGCCAGTACCTACAAACCGCCTCTACATCTTCCCAACATTACCCACCTCAAACTCTGCACCCGTCTTTGCCTTCACCTCTTCCAACGTGACCCCCTCTGCTACCTCTGACAAGCGCATCCTACCCGCATGCCGGTCGACGTCGAACACGGCGAGCTCAGTGATGATCTGGCTCACGGCCTTCGCACCCGTCAGCGGCAACGAGCACTCCTTCAAGATCTTCGGGCTACCGTCCTTGGCACAATGTTCCATTACAACGATGACTTTGGTCTTGTCGGGGTTAGAGACGAGGTCCATAGCGCCGCCGATGCCTATCGATGATCAATGGACAAGGTTAACTCCCCTTAAGACCGCTTTCCACAAGTCTTGTAGTAAAAGCTTACCTTTGACCATCTTGCCAGGAATCATAAAATTGGCGATATCACCCGCCTGGGAGACTTCCATGGCCTACGTGAGATCATACATTACTCATCTGTACATCTCGAAGAGAAACATTGTCGAGCTTGCCCACTTACCCCAAGGATCGCAACGTCGATGTGTCCACCACGAATCATATCGAACGACTCGGCCGAATCTACGCGCCATCGAACGTCTCGTCAGCCATTCGTGCTTTTCTGCGACACCGATCGAGAGGACAAACCAAAGACAGACGCCCCAGGAAGCAGAGTGACTGTTTCCTTGCCGGCATTAATGATGTCACTACATGTAAGCATTGATTTTGAGCACTCATGCACGCTAACAGTGTAGGTAATCAAGATAAACCGACTTACGCATCAAGCTGCTCTCGAGTGGGGTACGGTCCCATGCCGAGGATACCGTTTTCGCTCTGCAGCCAAACTCTGACGCCTGGTTCAAGATACTACACGGAACAATAGTCAGCACCGCAGCAGCCCAGGGAGAGAAGACGAAAATTGTATGCCTACCTCAGGAACAAGCGTGGGCATACCGATACCCAAGTTCACGTGGAAGCCGTCTTGCAACTCCTTTGCTGCCCGCTTGGCGATCCTCCGTCTCTGCTCTTGCGCCTTCAACTTCTCGGGAGATAACTGTGTGGCTTCAGTACCTTTCCCTGCACCGGAGGCCTCTGGCGCCAGGGTCTCAAACTCGATCTGCTTAGGAGCGGTGGCGCGGACGATACGGTCGACGTAGATGCCTGGGACATGGATGGCGTTCGGTGAGAGTGAGCCGACCGGAACGATGTTCTCGGCCTACCGTGGTAAGAAGCAAGGTCAGGAAACGAGCTGAAGGTGAGTCGCGTTTGTGAGGATGTAAGCTTACCTCGACGATTGTCAGAGCAGCGTTCCGAGCCATCACAGAGGAGAAGTTGTTCTGGGTGTACCTATACGGATCATTCCCGTCAATATCGACTCATTATCTCCAAGCAACGCTCTCGCTCACCTGAATACAACATTCCCCACCTCGTCCACTTTCCATGCCCTGATGAAGGCGACATCACCCTTGATTCCTGGCTCCATCAGGTACTTTCTCCCGCCAAACTCCCGCGTGTCTTTCTTGTTCCCCGGAATCTTCACCCCGCTCTTGAAACCGCCTTCGTTGTACCGAATCGGGATGGTTCCGAACTCGACCGCGGTGGAGGCTCCGGTGGGGGTGAAGAAGGCGGGCATGCCCGCCGCGTGGGCACGTAGCCGACCGACTAAAGTACCCTGCGGGATGAGCTCAAGGGATATTTGGCCAGAGAGGTAGAGTGATTCAAAGTGTTTGTTCCTAGGGAGAGTCATTGTTTAGGTTCCAAGGAAGCGAGAGGCGTAGACAACTGAGTCGTACCCTCCGATATACGACGCCATCATCTTGTCCAGATGCCCTGTGTACAGTAGCTTGCCTTGTCATTCAGAACACAAATATTAGTCTCATGTTCATCCTTTCTGAGCTGTAGTAAGATATCACAGACTCACCCAACCCCTTCTCCCCCGAACCAACATTGTTAGACACAGCAGTCAACTTTCCAACGTCCTTCCTCCTAGACAGAGCTTCGATGAGCGTGTCTGGTGTTCCACAGAGCCCGAATCCTAAGTGTCGTCATACATGTCAGTTGTAGTCGCACTTTAGACATGCCATGAGAAGCCTCACCTCCGCTAAGCAAGATACTTCCATCCTGGATATCCGCCACCGCCTCGTCCACCGAGTCCCATACCTTGGTTTTTCTTGGTACGGGCGCATTGACAACGACTGTTCGTACGCCGGCAGGAAACAGCGCTATGCGCGAACCAGATGATGTTGTTGACCACAGAAAGCGTGGTCGGATGGACGGCAGGGCCCGTCGTCTCGTCGCGTTCAACATTCTTGAGCAGCAATAGCACCGTCAGGGTACGATGGCAATGGTATCCTCTCGAAAGCAAGTAGGAGGGAGGTCGTCGAGCTCAGATCCGGGCGGTCAGCAGGTCACGTTTTCCGAGCTATCCTATTCCTATCCTTGTCCGAAGCGGGCGTGTGTCCGACTCTATATTCGGTGCGACCCATGGTTCTCAGTTGCGTGACGGTTCGCGTCATATAATTATCCTGGCCACGAGTCTCATGCATCATGTATAAGGAAAGTGTGTTGATGGTACTTCAAGTTGCCGCAAAGATGAACTTTGATCGCGTCTATCATATCTTCTAGAGTTGATCGTGAACTGGTGTTCCTGCCCCGTGGGGAACTCTCGATCAGTCTAGGTACACAACCCATAAAGTTTGAATAGAAAGCTTGGCTCGAATTCAGGATGAAAGCTCTGCAACTGAGCTCTCTCGTGTCCGAAAAATGGATCAACTGACACACACAACTACAAGTCCGATGGGGCCGATACAAACGTTCCAAGTCATTCAACAGCGAGATCTTGAACTTGAACTTGAAGAGATCCAGAGAGAAGACACAAGCATGAATCATGCGTGAGGAGGCAACCCACTCCTGATCGGCCTTCTTCAAGAAATTCCATCTCCAAGTGATGTTGTACTTATTTTACATTCTTCTACTTCTCGTTTCTTACCTGCAAACCTGTACTTATCCTTGTACTACTTGATGTCCTTCCATCAATGCCTCCTCGCAGGTCCCCTCGGCCTCGCAAACGCAGGCTTCTCTGTTCCACTGGCACTTCCACTCCCACTGGCAGCACCTCCGCCAGCACCGCCTCCTAGCACACCTGCAAGGTCCGATTTCAGGTACGCCTCATCGACCTCACTGGGATCTGACGTCTGTATCCTCCTTGAGAGCTGCTTCGTCGGTGCGTCCTCGAGGAGGCGGTCGGCCGCTCGAGAGGTGGAAATGAAGGACGAGGAGTAGATCATGCGGTGTTTGATGGAGGAGGCGGATGGGCACGAGTATATGAATACTTAAGATCATACGAATAAGAGGTCAGCGGATGAGATGTACGAAAGAGATATCATTTACCGATGTCACGACGAGATGGCTGAGCCCATGCAAAGAAGGCAAACGCTGGATAGGAAACGGTTAATGTGTGTTCTTGATATGATGAAATTGAGCGAATGCTTACATGGATCTGACTGAGGAAGCGAACTGCCGACGTTGTTGGGTTCGACATCTGCTACAGATTGTAGCTTCAAGGTCTCGGTAGCAGGGTCAATGCTCTGCAGCCATAGTTATTTCGCGTATGTTTGTTTCTCAGAGGGACATGTACTCACCAGCACAATCAAGCGGTTTCCTTCGCCATTCCCCAGCTCCGTGATAGCTTGTCTCACATCGTCCGCTAGTTCCAATCCAACTTCCTTCGTGTGGCTTACTCTCGCTCGATTCCCCGCGTACGTCGCGCTCCAAGTCTCTGCCTGCTTGATCTCGTCCATCTCCTTTTCACGTGCAGTCATAGGTTTGGGTGCAGCAAGGGAGGCACGGTGTTTGGCGTATGCGGCTGCAGACAGATCATCTTTGGATGTGGCAAAGAGGGAGTCCTTGAAGGGTGCAGATCCAAGGGATTTGGTGAGGGATGTACGGGTAGCGGCGTAAAGCATCTTAGCGGTGGACGAGACATATTGAGATCAGTGGATGGAAGTTAGTGAGTCATGCGTGCGTGCATACCTTGTCGCGGACTTTGGCAGTGTCAGGAACATAGAACACTGCCAACCAATCGGAGGGTGGGTTATCCAGCCTCACAAGAACGTAGGTCGGTACATCGTCCTGAACGAGGTCGGCAAGTTTGTCGAGATCTTGTTCGAACGTGCCAGACGGGGCTACCGATTCGTCCACCACCAGCGATTCTGTCAAAGATGACCTGCAATATTAATATCGCGGGTATATTGAAGGAGAGGAGGGATACACACCATCCTTAATTGACACCTTCAGGAAGCGCAGAGATTGAGAGGTGAGTGCGTCGCTGAAAGTGGCAGATAGCTCTGGGGAGACTGTGATCCCACTGCTAGCAGACATCGTCGACCCTGTTTTATTTCCTAGAGATGATTTGGAGGTACAGATACTTGATCACTGTCAGAGACAAGTCAATCAATACTATCTGAAATGGGCGCTAGCGTCATTACTGCGTCTCCGCAACTTGAAGCTGTACCCTTCTCCGCGCTGTTCATCTGTTGTTCGTCGCCGTCGACCTTAGCGCAGACTGCGTCTATCTTGTCTCTCAACATAACTATAGCCCTCGAGACTCTGCTAGGGCGCAGTACCCTCAAGCCCAAGTCAAGCCCGACACCGTGACCCCGAGTGCGCTGCGCTGCACATTTGGCTCCGTGTCTCGTATCGAAATCACAGTACTCCGTCTACTTGGCAGCTGCGACTAGGACTGCCTCTCTTGTCGTTCAATCCCTTCTTGCGGACGAGTACAACTTCTGGCTTGGACGAGGGCTACTAGATCATGCAGACTCCTGCTAATCTGCCATACCAGGCTTACAGAGTACGTTGTGCATATTCGGGTCTCATTACACGCAGACACTCACGAACTCGCTGCGTTGTACAGTCCAAGCGCCATTCAAGAAACCATTCGGGCAACAATCAGCTTCAGAACCTCTCTCCAAACGTATCTCCACCTCCACCAATCCGACCTGCGGTGTATACCAACGGACATGGCTTACCGGTGAACGGTGTAAGCGAACCCATCGTACCGCTGCAGAGGGACTTTACAGGGGACTTCGAGAAGGTCAAGGATGCACATGAGCATACTCATCCTCATGATGAGCAAGACCTGGAGAAGGACAGAGATGTGTTCCTTGCTCCTCCGCAGAACGGCGTACATGGAAATGGCAATGGTGCGGTTTTGAACGTCAATGCGGCAAAGATGATACTGGACGAGTCGAGGAGGTCGGTGTCGATGACAGACGTGGTTACCGCATACGAAGCGCGGAGGAATGAGCCTCCACCTCCTGCACACTCACCGCCTACACCGACGAAACCTATCATTATCACGAGTACCCCGGATCCTGTATCCCCACCAGAACAAGAGATCGCTACCTCGCCAGCTTCTACTACATCCACACAGTCCTCTGCTCCTCCTATAACAATGCCCAGTCATCATGAGAATGCCTCGCAGCCGACAGCTGGTCCCTCTTCCTCGAGCAGCACGCCACAAACCTCCCCTGGTCCAAGTCCACGCCCCGTGCTCTCTCCGTTATCATCAGGTCGGAAGTCCTCTACCTTTCGTCGCGTACCTTTGCGCACGCCATCTGCCCGACCAAACCTTCCATCTTCCCCACTTCGTCCGCACTCTATGATCGGGTTAAGTGCAGATTCAAGAACGTCGAGCGGATTGAGCATATCTTCGCGGTTTCTTGGTTCAGATGCTCAGCAACCACATGAATCATCTACATTACGGCTGAAGACTCCACAACCACCATCTAGACCTACTTCCATGATATTAGACAAGGACAAAGGAGGATTACCGCCTATACCTCTAGACACACACTCGAATAATGCGTCTCCTGCACCATATAGACGAAGACAAGGCGAAGTTGTCACGCCTCAACCACGTTCTTCCTCACTCGCCCTCCCACATTTTCCTCATTCCCATCAACGTGCTACCTCACCGGGCATTTCACCCTCGGTCACACCAGCTATATCACCATCGCCACTATCCCCCACTTCTTCACTACCCACCCCCACGTCTACCGTTTCTACAGCTACTTTCGGTCCTCCGAATAGTGCTCAAAGGTCTACAACACCTCGCACCACAGCCTCAACACCTTACCGCCCAGGCTTCCAACCGAAAGGCGTCTACCGACCTCGTACGGACGAGTTCCTGGAAATGAGGCGGACAAGGAGCGATGTTGGGCGAGTGGAGAGGACGAGGCTCGAGAGGAGGCTCGAAAAGCTTGTCAATCTGCACTTTCCTCATCCAAGTCTTGATACCGCGGAACCGGGACGTAAAGAGAAGGGGAAGGAGAGCCAGAATGCGACGACTCGACGGCAGGGTAGTGCGTCCAGTACGGCAATCTCGGCACCGAGTATCAGCAGACGGGCGTCGAGTTTCTTCGAGATCGATGTTGCAAGTTTGAGAGGCAAGACTGCGGGCGATCTCTGGAGGGGGGTCGTTACCTCAACTCAGGCGTCGGCTGGTGGAGGAGGGGGAAAGACGGATATAAGGGCTGCTGAGCAGAAGATTACGCCATGGGTGGAGGATAAGGAGGTCAAGGAGTGTCCTTTGTGCAAGTACGCGTCATCTTTATCGTTTCCTCGTGAAATATCTAGTAATCTAACTTATTGACTCTCCTCTACTTTCCTTCTCGCAGAGCATCTTTCCATCCTCTCACAAATCGCAAACACCACTGTCGGCTTTGCGGTCGCATCATCTGCTCATTACCGGTCAAGTATCCACAGAGGCCACAACCATGTTCGCTCTTGTTCGTTGCCGATCCGGTGACGGGGTTTGTGGAAGAGGTTACAGAGGGTGTGGATTATGGGGTGAGGCGGAGGACTAGTAGTAATGCCGGTGTAGGAGGAGGAGCAGGAGCGGGCAAGGGGAAAGCACGGGAGGAGTTGAGCCCGGAGGAGAAGTTCTTGAAGGGCGTGAGGATCTGTAGGGACTGTAAGCCAGTGCTGATGTGAGTCATTGTCTTTCTCTGCTATCTTGCAGATAGCTGTCGATTATCAGCGATACTAACATTGCATCCCGAAGGCGCAAGCAGTATATCCAGGAGGCACAGAAGGTACCTATCTTTGCGAGATTGTACGAGGTATGTATATCACTCAGTATACTTGAATGATTAAGTGCGCTAAGCTTCTTTTGACTCCTGCGTGTAGGCGTTCATTCTGCTGGAGAAAGAGATCGAGGAGGCTCTTCCTCAGTTTCAGGAGCTCATGGTCAGCCTCAGGTACGTTTTAACCTCCTTTATCAGCTTTGTCCCAGCGCACACATACCTGATAAATTTTCGATTCCATAACGCAACAGTCAGGATGAACGCCCCAGTGTAGAAGCTTCTGCCGCGCGAAAACGCCTCCTCGAGGCCTTTGCGCAATACGATGCTCTCGCGAAGCGGATGCGCAAGCTTCCCTGTCCAGGAGGCCCAGGCAGCTCGCAGGATCGCGTGCAACAAGCAATTCTCTTGCGGGCGACTAACTTCCTACAGAAGAACATGTTTCCCTTACAGGTCAGTTCATTCAGCTTCAAAGTTTATCATATTTTTACAACACACATTTACCACTATTCTGCTTAAACCTGTTGTCAGGCACTACCTAAGACCTCCAAGAAACCCTCCCCTTCGTCCATCTCCCCTTCTTCATCTTCCAGCACCCCATCTCCTCACGAACAACAACCTATCATTGACCCCGATTCCGAAGTCGCTCGTATTCTTCAGCCGTTACTGGAACAAGAGGCCCTCTTGGAGAGTTTCGTGGAAGAGGCGAAGACGCACAGAAAGTTTGAAGACGCGCAGACTTTAAAGGCTAACTTGAAGGAAATTCGGGCCGAGATCGATAGAGTGCTAGCTAATGCTGACGGTGGCTTGAGTGAGCGAAGGCCGACGTGATCATTCAAGTTGAGAAATGGAGGTGGTCTGGATTCTCTTGCTGGATGGATGGATGCTGGATGCTCTCATAATACCTATCTATTATCGACTGACTGACTGATTGATTCTTACGCACTTACTCACACACCGCTCGGCAACATCATTCAACTCAAACGGACATTTTCCACTAGACGAGGTTGATATTATTATACCGGAATAACACGACAAACAAGTCGCGCTTTGTGATTAACTATCTTACGGGTTGAGGATGAGTATATCATACGTGATGGTGAGGTTTGCACAGTGGTGCTCGATAACTGGGATAGCGATGTGAGTGAGGCAGACAAGGACAGACAGAGGGTACAAGGAAAGTGAGAATGAGAAAGATGGGTGAAGACGAGAGACGATGAGAGTGCAATGACACCGATGATAACTTAATCTTAATAAACATTGTGGGATGGTAAGGTGCGCTCGGTCTACGTTGATGGAGTTCAACGAGGCGGCGAAAGCATGAACGTCCCGTGAGGAAGTGCACTTCGCGGCGGTTCCTTCATAGCTGGCAAAGTCCTTGTAGCGGCTGGAGACACTGCACTTCGGCTTCGGGAGAGGTTCGCTCCCAAACGGCCATCTTCCGGAGGTGGCGGAGGCGAGAGAATACCGATCATAGGAGAATAGGGACGTTGCAGAGGAGTCGGGGAAAATGAAGAAACGTGCAGAAGCATGAGGAAATCTTGCGTAGCTTGCGAGAGCTGGACCATGGAATTTCGTAAATCAGATGAGAGAGTGTGCGTCATGCCGTATGTCTTGAGGGCGTTCAACAGCTGAGTAACGGTCTAAATCAACGGACATTAGCTTTCGGGTTGATGTAGCATTGCGTTTACACTTACGTTCGCAAATACGTGGGCATTATCTCGAAGGGCCGTCCTACGGCTAGCATCGTGCGCAACATTCTGGATATCGTCTTGAAGTCTGTAGGTGACGCCCTCAGCTTTGCGCAGCGTAACGAGGAGTGTTTCTTGAAGGATCGGGTCTTGTTCAAGCAATGCTTCCAGCAAATTCCAAACGGGTGGTGTAGACTCTACGGCATATTTGATAGCATCAACAGCGACACCATCAATCATGGTATGTGCGCTGGACATGGCGTCAAGAGAGGGACTCTTTGCTATCGCGAGAGCGGGCGAGTTCGTTGTTGAGGCCAGAAAAGAGCTCGCAGAACTCTGCCGTGAATGCAAGTCTACTCTTGAGGACGTAGAGGGCCGAATGGTACCGTCACCATGGATACCGTGAGGACCAGCTGTTTGTGAGCGGCGTATGGGGCGAGGTACCGGTGTTACGGAGGCGGGTCCACCAACCAGTCCCGAAGACAGAGGAGGGGAATCCAAGTTTGACGGTAAAAGCATACCAAGCTCCACGTCTTTGTAGCTGAACGATCCAGCGTGTCGTCTGGCCATCCGTGCCCTTGCGTCGGATGTACCGTTAGTTGGCGAACGCACGTTCGCCCTGGGTCCATGAAGGGCAGGAGTGGGAGTCACGGTGCCTCCAGTCGACGGGGTAGAGGCATCAAGAGAGGATGAAGGTGTTGGAAGGGACTTTGTTGCCGACGGTGGCCCGTAGTCTCGTAGGAAGGTTTTCACCGCGTCCACTTGACCGGCGATGGAAGTCCAAGCACCCGCAATCTCCGCCATGGCACCATACAGCATCAACAGCATTTGCCTAGTATATCGCGAGTCGTCATGTGTGGCAAGAACCTTGAGTTGCAACGTTAGTACTCCAACAGCTTTACCAAACATGTTTACATTATCCCTGCATGTTTCCACAACCGACCTGCAGACCGCCGGAGAAGGGACGGTTCTTTTACTCATGGTGTCGAACCTATCGAGGGCATTGATGAGTTGATTCATGTACATGCTCCCAGGATCAAGTACTTTCAACAAAACTGCTGAAAGTCGTTCGTCGATCGCGTATTCGGTATAATGCTGTAGGGCCTGGTAAATCTGGGAGACGCCAAAGAGTATTCCTCTGATCCCGTCCACTAGTATGAGGAGAGCTGGTGGGACTGTCTTGGCCAGAGTGCCCATGTTGAGGGAAGACATGCGGCGGAAGTACTTATGTCTTTCTCCGTCCATGTGAGGAGCTGGACGGTGAAGGGACACGGGAGAAGCAACGACCGACGGGGAAAATTTGGGCGTTCGAAAATTGTTCAGTGACCCGTTTGATGAATCGGATTCCTGTCTATGAGGCGGGGAAGGCATTCCTGATTTCTCATCCACAGTATGAAGATGGATGTCCTTTCTGCTGTTGAGTTGCAATCTGGCTGGTCGTAGATCCGGCATACTCTTCTTGGGAGGCAAATAACTTCGTTGAGCGGTCCCGCCGCTGCTAGCGAAGGAGGCATTCCTGTTATGTAGCCTGGCTACGGTTTGATTGAATTCTTCATCCGTAGAGGACACGGACTCGTCTGGGGTTGGTAGATAACTATCAGGTGAATGGTGGGGGGAAGTGTGTGACGAATGAGAGGAGACAGCCTCGAGGTGTAGTCGGGGAGGTCGGGGAGATTTGGGAGACCGGGAGGACTGGATGGGGGGCATTGGCAAGATGTTGTCAGAGTAATTGGACTGTTCAGAATCTAGCGAGAACGTGCGATTGTGCTGGACCATGGATGAGCTCTCGACGAACATGCTACTGTCAAATGGTGATCGGCCGTCCATAGAATCCTCCCGACTTTCATCACGGGCACAGGTAAGAATCCATCTCAAAAGTATAATAGATGGACACTTACGCAACGAAATCATGATCCAGGTCCATGAATGATGACTCTTGTAATGATTCAATGGGCCTTCGTTCCGCTGCTGTGAAGTTCTGCTGTATCCATGTCTGAAGATCTCGAATCCAACCTTTAGCAGCATCGCCACTCTCGGTTTGGTATGACGGTTCCATAACAGTCTTTGGTGGCCATTCGATCGGGTTGTGGTCCACCTTAAAGACGGTTAGGTTCTGGAACTGAGAGATGTACACCGGAAGCCTGTGGATCTTGTTGCGAGAGAGAGAGAACACCTGTACAAGTGAAAGTCGTAACCGAGGTGGGCTGAGACAACGTTCAAAGAGAACTGACCCGTAGCTTGGTGAGAGAACCAGGCTCTGAAGGCAAACGTTTGATCTTGTTACGACTAATATCGAGTATCTCCAGAGACGGCATAATAGTCAACTGGCATAGTCGTCAGTGGGGGAAAGTCACGGCTTCCTTCACGACTTACGACGTCAGGAAATGTCGTGAAGTTATTGTCCTTAAGGACCAAGTAACGGAGCTGTGTTAGCAACGCAAATGCCATGGGTAGAGTAGTGAGGCGATTGTGTGCCAACGCTATCCTGTGTGCGTTTTCAGGCTCATTGCGATAGCTTAAGAAAGCTTAACAGCGTACCTCACTACTGTGCTCTCCCCGTCCGCATCTACTTGCCCCGCACCCGCCAGCTCGGACGCCCCATCCTCGCCAACATCCGTCAGGTTCTTTTTAGCTAAGTCGAGGGTAAATCCACCGTCGGGAGACTGCTTGAACGCTTCAGTAATATGCTCTCGGCTCAGGGATACCGACGGCAGTGGTGATGGCACAGTAGCGGCTCTTGCAGGTAAAGGACGACCTATGCTTGAGGCTTCGTTATCCGTAATGGCCATCCCTTCGAGTAAGAAACGCTGTTTCCTTCGTTCTGGCGATGTCCAGAGGGTGGCCGTGGTCTTGGACGTCGAGGCCGAGGTGAGACAAGGTCAACACAGCGTTGAGAGGCGCCCTCGTATGCATGTGGATGTCGCTGTGCCGCCCAAAAAGGAAGGTGTGGACATTGTTTCGCCATCATCAGATCTTGGCCTCTTGTTCCGAGTCCATAGTTAATTCTTTTGATCTGACCAGATGAATCCACACAATAAGAACCCACAGTAAGGTCGGCTATGCGAAAAAGTCCAATTGTGGGAGTATTTAAGAACTTTACAATCAATTTGGGCCGCAGTATGAGCCATGAATATAGATCTACAATATGGTGACAGACAACAGCGTAGCATTCCTGCTTTATCAGAAGTATAAATATTGCACTGTACTATTTTAGAGTTAAAACAGTGACGAAATAGAGCCTTACAGGACTTATTCCACAAGACTGTAGTACTTACGTAAACGGCCAAGGCTGTCTACTCTTAATTACTTCACTATGCCTACACGTACAAATGGGTAGCCTACATGTTTCCAAAGAACGGTCTCATCCAGTTGGAGTCAGAGTAGCCTGGAGGAGTGGAGACCAGTTGCTCCAGTTCCTCCAGAGTATATGCCGGCGCGGGCATAGGTTGCGAAAGGGGTGAGGACTCAGGCTCCGTGTCACCGTAAGAGGGATTGCGGGTGCTCTCAACGAAGTGAGTCAGGCTGAAGTCCATATCTGGCTCGCCAATAAGTTGGCGGGCCACGTGTCCTTCATACGATGTACTTGTGCTCGCGTTTGCATATTGATTTCCGAAAGTCTGAGTCTTGGGGGTAGAAATGTTGGGCAGAGTGGTATCTGGCCATGTGTACGAGTCAACAGAGACTTGCTCATAATGACGTTGCGTCTGATTTTGCGGCTGAAATGCTGCGATAGCAGCTATTTGTGCTTGCAGAGATGGCGTGAGGTACTTCTCCAAGAGACTGCGCAAGAACTTTGAGTAGAGCGCGGGGGAGTGCCGCCCGTCAAGAGCAACATCATCGGAACTCAGAATCTCAATCAATGCCTGAACCAAGCGAACAATCTCGGCGCATTGTTCGTCTGTCAACAGAGGAAGGAATTTTGGCCGAAGAAGCTATCTCGGCTGTTAGTAGGGTGTTTCCGGTGCCAGAGTGATGGTCTTACGTTGAGTAGAAAGGCTGCGGAGAATGCCATATAAAGGAAGTTTGCCTGTAGACGCGAAAGGTGAGAAATCACGAACGAGTGGTGTGTGGACTGTTTATACCTCCAACGCCCAACTTAAGAATCCTGACGGATAGAGATGGTCTATGACTGTCTGAATCGCGGATCTGGCCATCGCCATTGACTGTTTGGTTCAATAATTTAGTAGCTGGACCATACAGCATCATCAGACGTACCTGCTGTAGGACGTAGCTCTCGCGAGTGATGCCTTTCTTCACAGCATACTGGAACCCCACGGACAAGACGAGGAGCCGCATGTACGAAGAGATTCTGGAGTGCAGATCGTAAGCTGATATTGCATTAGGGGAAAGCAGGGCCTACAGAGTGAAGTTATGAGTGCGGTAGCGGATCACAGGGCCTGTATGGAAATATCAGTAAAGAAATACGAGAGAAGCTTGCGGACTGACAGAAGTTGTAATTTGGGTCGGCGTTTAAAGTCGCAGACCACCATATCGACAGCTCTTCAAATTGCCTGTCGAAGTCAATGGCGTGAGCAACAACGTCAAAGCCCTGGTGACAAGGTATCAGCGCCCTTTGCATGACAATCCATCATGAGTGCGCGTACCTCTAGGTACTTTTGATTCAGGTCATCCCGAAAGCCCACCTCGTGCCTAAATTTAGCCAGCAGAAGCAGCATCTCCGAATACGAGCAAAGACCAATGTCGTATGGGGCGTTAACCAGCGGTGAGGCACTATACCAGACCCTGACGGCACTCCTCACCACCTGATCATCTAGGCTCACCATATGCATTTTACCAAACTGGGCGGCGTGAGATTTGTCGACCGAGAAACAATTCAGCCATGTTCTGATGCGATTGAAGTTCTGTCGCTCGTCTGTGCTAGTAGGCATTTTGTCGAGCTCAAGCTCTTGCGCCAATCTACGCAAAGGTTGAACGCGAGTGTGAGACGAGGGCCACCACTCTTATATCAAAGAGAAGGCACTCGTACCTGATGGCCGCCCCCATAAATAGCCAGCTACGATTGTCTGACCACTTCTTCTGAGGGATAGGATAGACGGCTAGAAGCAAAAACCCTTGAACGGTCTCCACGGATTTTTCGCCCGACACCAGTGCTTCTGCAGCAGCGTCCCTCGCAATATCCATGAGTACATCATAGAGCCCAGGTCGTCGTAAATAATGCCGTGAAGCACAAGCACATACTGCCGGTCGTTATGGTGAGCGGGTGAATAAGATCATTTAAGGTCTTTCACTTACTAACGTCAAAGAGAAAGTGACTAGTCCACATCAATATTTGCGGACAGTGAATTTCACCGTCCAGGAGGGAAAAGAATGGCTAACCAAGTGCCGCTTATCAGATGATGAGCTATTCAGTGAGTGAATAGCGCTTACATTAATCCTTTCAAAAAATCTACTGCCGGTTAGGGAATGCGGAAGAAAAGAGGATGATAACTCACAGGTTGAATAGATCTAAAACTTCGTAAGGTTCCAGAATACCTGCACGGAGGAGCATCGGCAAGCGTTCGTAGTTCGGGGCGTTTGCTGAACATGAAACAATGTTACTACGGCAAGAGACATAGGGTCTTCCGCTTACGAGAGAGGTCCACCTGAAGTGGGCCTATGAGAGCAGAGTAATAGTGGCAAGATACCGGACGAACACGGCGTGCTATCCAGAGGCAATGGTAAGCCTTTCCCACGTATTAAATACAATACATGACTCACCCACGAGTCCCCCTACGTTGTGGGTGGCAGAAGCGCGCCTTTGCCATTCAGTTACTTTGGCCTCCACACGTAGGCGATCGAACTGAGAGAGTAATGATCTGATCTGCTCGTCTTGTTCACGGGACCGTAGCTGCAATTCCTCCTGTGTCCTGGTCGAGCAATGTGAGCGAGTATCATCACAGAGCACGTATAGCAAACACCAACGGGGCAGTTTTGCGCTTCTTGCGACTACGAGGCGTACATTCGTGGTTTCCTTCCTCGCAGCGATCACATTTGATGTGGCCAGGTGTAAACTGACAGCGTACCTGTTGATCCGTGTCGGAGAAGGTAGATCTCATAGAGGAGAATGGACAAAAAAGCTGACGCACTTTCAGGGATTTACAGTGTACACATGCCCCTGATCTAGAAGATAGGTTAGCTATAGACACAAACGTTGTATGGATAAAGGAGACTTACGACTTCATAGTGGATCGTTTCCTCGGTGGTTGGGCATCTGAGTCACTGGAGGTACTGTTCTGCATGTTCTCGATGTTTAATGACATCGCGGATATATTGTGCTGAGCTGGAGCCTGGGTGGCGCTCGACATTTCCCGCGACGTGTCGGGATATGTGAGCTCTGGCAGTCAGTTGCAAGTGACAGAGTAGTGGGAAAGAAACCAACGACAGGCTGCAAAATATATACTTCATCAAAAGCTAGCTATAGCGGTCTGTCGTTTGCGGACGATCATACACCGAAACCCTGATTGTGGTTTCGACCACACCAAGACAATGAGATTACCCAGTAACGCTTCATGAACAGGGTCCAGGGTCTGCATGTACGTGCGTACGTCCGAGGAGTACGTAGGATGAAAGGTGGGCGAGCTAACCAATTGAATTAGATCTTTACGTTTGGATCGTCAAGCGTCAACGTAATGCGAAGGCAATGTACGAGTTACAGCAAAATCTTATTCTGTAGATCAGGATAAGCGGCGGTCCAGGTGGCATTGCAAGGCGTGCGATGCAATCACCTACCTAATGACGGAGGTAGTCCGGCGAGCATGGTGTTAGTAGAACGTGTTCCAGTATGGGGAATCTACTGTCCCGCTGGACCTGCAGAGGGAAGGTTTCGGTTTGCGCGCCATGCCTACTGTCGAAGTAGACACCTTCCACTCATACTTTCCCAGCTGAGCTGAGCGGACGACGGGTGTACTGCCACAGCACTCCCTGACACCGACAAGAGCCATAGCGCTTGATCGCAGTCAGGGACAATGCACGGGAACCAACACACGCATCCTGTTGCGAAGTTCCTGACTCTTGTGCGCTAGAATTAGCATGCGCAAGGCGTTCTGAACCTTGTGAACTGGCGCGTGCATACCGGGTTGACCGAAAGAATGTGTTATGAATTGACAGAAGAACCTAACAATGCTATGCGTGCATTCTGCCCGACTCCTGCTTGGGGTGTATGGTATGTATCCATCATTCCACGTTATCGTCTATCGACATTGCCGCGACAATATGCGCGTCGCATGACCAGTGATTCCAATTTCATACGCCTTGTCCCTGAAACACGTTTATAAGGCGTTAGCGTCAGCAGAAATGCGAAAGAACGAACTTTATGTAGCGGAGGACGAGGAGGAGAAATCATTTTCAAAGCGTTGAGTAACTTGAGTTGGTCCGCGCTTGTGGGCGCGCCCGGCGCCCGCCGTCGTAGCAATTGTATCGGTGATGGATCTCTTCCCTCGATCTCCGCAGCCACGTGGTGATCGGCACACTCCGTCCATAGCGGAATTGAAGTTTGCTTTTCTACACTCAGTGCTGAATTCAGGTTTGTCCAGAACGAACGGTGATACTCATAACGGACACGAATAATTCGCCGTCTGTGCCACTATCTCCGGGTGTATCAATCACAATGACCACTCCCACCGCGTTCGCCGGACTGTGGTCATCCTTGCCAACGACTCTCACACCATGGGTGTAAGTGAAAGTGAATTAATATAAGCAATGCATGCTAATCAAACGAATAATTCAGTCTAGATGTGATACAGGCTATGGGTCATACTCAAATGACACCCGTGCAGGCCTCTACAATTCCGCTATTCATGCAGAATAAGGATGTGGTGGTAGAGGCCGTCACCGGCTCGGGCAAAACTCTCGCTTTCGTCATTCCGATTCTCGAGAAACTCATTCGCAGAGAGTCACGGCTACGGAAAAACGAGATAGGGGCCCTTGTCATTACCCCGACAAGGTGAAAGAATTGTATCTCTGCTGTATGCTGTTGCTAACAAAGATATATCCAGGGAGCTTGCCACTCAGATACATGGCATTTTCACCAGGTTCCTTGATTCTCAACCTTCGGTCACCGTCGATCCCGACAATGATCACAGCGAGGAGAACCCTGAGAACGCCGAGCAGTCCTACCCTCCGCCTCTGTTGCTTGTATCATCAGAGCAATCACCTGCTCAAGACTTACAGCGATTTCTCGCAACAGGAGCGGATATAATTATCGGCACTCCAGGCCGGATGGAAGAATTCTTACTCGGCAAAGGTAGAAACGTGGTAAATGTGAAGCAGCTTGAGGTTCTCGTCCTAGATGAGGCAGATCGGTCAGTCTGA
This sequence comes from Irpex sp. Y119-03, assembly GCA_037042295.1. NCBI lineage: Eukaryota > Fungi > Basidiomycota > Agaricomycetes > Polyporales > Irpicaceae > Irpex > Irpex sp. Y119-03. Next base: position 5,285 of record JAXQKB010000954.1, on the reverse strand, counting down.
CTCAATTTGGCCACATGAGACGAGCAACGCTGATCCATGAATAGTTTATTAGATCTTGGATTCCAACAAACGCTAACGAAAATACTCACACATCTACCAAAACAGCGCCGCACCGGCCTGTTCAGTGCGACCATGACGGACGCTGATGCTATTTCGGAGTTGGTTCGTGTAGGGCTACGCAACCCTTCTCGGATTGTCGTAAAGGTTCAAGCGAAGAAGATGAGGACGGGTGCTAGAAATGCTGACGGAGAGGCACAAAACGCTCGCGAACTTATCGAGGAGCGCCGTATCCCCGCCAAGTCAGTTAATCTTATTCTTATCAACCTCATGTTATATCTAACCTGTGGCCCTAATACTACCTTAGCCTGCAAAACTTCAGCGTCAGCTGTCGCACATCCGAGAAGCTCATCCAGCTTACACGCATCATCAGTCATGAGATACAACAGCAACAGTCTGCTCGCTTCATTGTTTACTTCTCTACATGCGCATGCGTCGATTATTTTTACCGAGTGAGCAGAGTCTATTCAACTCATGCTATTCAGCACCGCCTTTGCTAACACCCCCTGAAACCCATCACAGATCCTCTCGCCGCTCCTCCCGTCGAATGTTAACCTTCATTCCTTACATGGACACCTTCCCCCCGCAGCTCGCACCAGAACGCTCGAAGCCTTCGCTTCAGCTCCTGCCACCCCTTCTTCCCCTTCCATTCTCCTTGCGACAGACGTTGCTGCTCGAGGTTTAGATCTTCCTGATGTTGATGTTGTCCTACAATTCGATGCGCCGTCAGACCCGAAGACATTCTCCCATCGATGTGGCCGTACTGCTCGTGCGGGCCGTAGTGGTAGAGCATGGACCCTTCTCGTAGGCAGGGAGGTTGACTACATTGGTGAGTAAATTCTTCCTGAGGCTTCTCGGCAGCGATGGAGAAAGGGCACTAATTTCATAACACATCTTGTAGACTTCATGTCTGTTCGCAAGATTCCTTTGAAGGAGCAACCTGCGCTCAATCCCGACGGCTCCCCGCGGCTCAATAACGAAGACGACGCTGAAGACCCTGAAATTCCACAGACGCTGTCAAAAATTCGTTCTACGGTACTCAAGGACCGAGCTCTACATGATAAAGTGAGTGCATCAACATTGGTGTTACCAAAGATTCTCAACAACCGCTATCTATATAGGCTGTAAAGGCATTCGTGTCCTTCGTGCGTGCTTATTCCAAGCATGAAGCCTCCTACATATTCAGAATAAAGGAGTTGGACCTTGTCGGTGTTGCGAAGAGCTTCGGGCTACTTCGTCTTCCACGGATGCCCGAGTTGAAGGATGTCTCGAAGGACGGATGGCAAGATGCAGAGGTTGATGTACGTACCTTTGCTCCACACGCACTAGGTCACACGCTGATTGAGATGCAGTGGTCTTCCTATGCATATATTGATAAGGCGAAAGAGGCCGCACGGCTGGCTGAGCTTGAGAAACAGACCGTCATGGCGGATGAGGAGAAGGAGAAGCGCAAACAACGCCAGAAGCAGCGAAATGAGCAGAAGAAAACAAACATCGCATGGAGTCACAAGCTCACCAAGAGAGAGGAGAGAGAGAAAAGGAAGGAAAAGAAAGAGCGCAAGAAGAAGTGGGAGCGAGCCCAGCAAGCCGAAGAGCAAGCTACTGCCGCCGGATCCGCGAAGAGAGGTAGGGACTCCAGCGACGAGGACGATGATGGAGATGACTGGGCAGAGCTAGCGAAAGAGGAACGGATGGCCAAGAAATTGAAGAAAGGCGAAATTTCGCAGACGGAGTTTGACAGTCAATTTCCTGACCTATAGATCTCTGCGACCTGTGCATATATCTTCACCCACCGGTCCCCGCTTATTCGACAGCTCCCTGTTGCATCTCCCTCACCACTAGTCTTTACTTAGATTATGTTGTATTTTTCCGTTTGTAATTCACCAATGTTTTCTCCAGTGGACAGCTGACAATACATGGATGCGTGAATCTGTATTATTGGCTTGCTTCCTATTAGGCGCCCATTCAGTGTGCCGAAATGTGGCCGGCTCGTGCTTCACTCGTGCTTGCACCTCGACTTCACCGTCTCTCACTCAACATCTTCTCTGCTTTGACACGTATGCAACACGCGTGATTGGGCTCGTATAGCGTTCTGAAGGCGCAGCATACCTAGAAAGGCCTGAACACACGCGAGCTACTCAATGGCCGGGTCACCAAGAAAACCCTACAAGAGATGCCATGTGCGTATATGGCGTAGGCCTCGCATAAATGACGCTTACTATATTCTCACATTTATGCACAGTGGTATGATGACGATGGCAACCCGAGGTCGAGCACCGCTGGGATAGGGTGTACTCGATCTAATTGCCATTTCGTGCACCCGGACGACAAAGAGTGGCAGAGTGCCGCATTATCATATCCACCTTCGAATCACTTGCTGCGACAACCTCCACCTGACCGTAAAGAAAGAGATCCAAATCTCAGGCCACCCAGCACATATTCGAACCTCCCCGCAGGAACGGCATCTTCGTCCTCTTCAAGCGCGTTTCCGGAACGTAAGTCCAGCATCTCGAGTTTACGGCAGTCGTCAATGGATAGCACCTCGCTGCGCAAGGACTCATATGACAAGATTCCACCGTCAAGTTCAAGGTCGTCACTGGGCGACCTCCGTGACCGTGAGAGGGTACGCAGAGAGAGTGGTGGGTCGGCACGAGATCCTCGAGGTTCAGAGAGGAAGGATGAGCTGCGAAGAGAAGAGTCACGGAGAGACGAACCTCGGAGGGATGAATCACGGAGAGAAGAATCACGGAGCGAAAGGAGGCTTTCATCGAGGGATAGTGGAAGGATTGCGAACGATGAGAAGTGGCCCGAGGACAGGAGGTCTGCTGAGAGGAGGTCAGAAGACAGGCGTCCGAGCACCAGTGAGAAGAGAGATTCTGTTTCAAGTGCACCTTCGCTTTCACGCGCCATACCACCATCATCTTCGGACGCTATGCCACCTCCAACGGTAAAGTCATTGGCGCATTCAAGCACAACTACACAGCTTCGAGACAAGGAGGACAAGCTAGACCAGTGGGTACTTCGAATCAAGTGCGTACATCGTCCTTTTGATCCTTGGATTATTGATGTTTACGCGTAAAACTTGTCACGAAGAGAATTAACTTCAGCAGTGTCTACTCGGATCGAAACTCTCAAGCTCGAGGGGGACTTAGCTGGGCTTAAACGGGTTACCGCATCGCGACAATTCTTTGACATGTCGGATCAGACTCAGCGGAAACTGAAGAAGCAAGTTGAAGACGTCGAGACTCGACTCAAAGCGATGCGGGATAATCTCAACGATATCGTAAATAGACTGGTCGACTCGGACTTTTGGCCTATGCCTCCCAGACCTTCCGGCAAGGATGCTGTACATGCCACCGACGACGACAAATTCAGGGAGATGCGACTCACAGTTATGTCTCTGAAGGGCAAAATAAAGGAGATAGAGGAAGAGAGGCAGAAGACAGTCAAGCTGGAGGCATCTGTGCTTAAGAACAGCGCGAAAGCAAACTCAGGGCTGCCCACACCGACACTCCCTGCGTCGACTTCGACGCCAACGCTCCCCGTCAGCCGACCTGACGTTATGGATGTGGATGAGCAACGACCCGCGAAGCGACGGCGTGTATCGGAGGAAAGAGATCAACCGCAACAATCTGAACAACCTTCCGCAGAGGGCTCTACTTCCGGAAGGGATTTTGATGCGCTTTTCGACAGGCTCAACGCTTTTGAAGAGAAGTTGGTTGAAATCGAAAACGAAATGGTGACGTTCGACCAGACAATATCTTCGGTTGTCGAGGACCGGCTGGAAGACAGATTCGGTGATCTCTCCATCCTTCCAGGCGGGTCGCGGTCGGGGGAGGCAGTTGGTGGGGCTGGCCCGATAGATACGGGTCAATTGACGGGCAAACTGCATGAACTGGAGGTCGAGTTCGGGCAGGCAGCGAATGAGATCAAGGAACTGGCGGACACGATGGCCAGCATGTTTACTGAGTTGACTGTAATGCGAGAGGAGAACACACACGTGAGGACAGAGAATGAGAGGATGAAGGCGACAATAGCCAAGGTGAGTGTCTTCCCTCTACGCCTGCTATAATTCGCTGAACCTTTTTCTCGCGCTGGACAAGTGGGAGGAAAGACAGAACGCCACAGAGGAGATGCTGAAAGAGCAGAAATCCGAAATCCGAGCTCTGAACGCAGCACTAACAGCGTACATCTCAAGACCTCCCGACCCCGTGCCACCTCCAATTCTACCTGACACGCAGATGCTCGCAGAAGCACTCCGACCATCCATCGTGTCCTCCGTGCGGCAAGAAATCGAACCGATGCTACATAACCTCCATGGCGACGTGCAGAAGATCTTGGTAGACCACACGACAGAGATCACGGGTAACGTTATGGCGAAGCTCATCGTCGTGCTGAAAACACAGGCTGCGATTCAGGAATTCATGGAGAACGAGAGACGGGCGGCGTCGTTACCAGCTCCCTCCGGCGATCCTGGCCCCCAGACTCACGCTCTCACCCACATCAATGGTACAACACCAGTGAATGGTGCCCCTGCTTCGGTCAGCAAGACGTCGCCAAAACCTTCGCCGCCACCACCGCCAATTGCTCAAAGCGAACAGCACCCACCAACGGTACCACCATGATATGCAATCCTACTAGACATTATGTTTTATCGATTTGCTGTGCTTTCTGCTTTTTTTGTTCGACCACTGTCCGCCGCCGATCACGCTTGCTACGCTTAATTCTCCTTGTTGCCCCGATCAATAAGTTTTGGTCAGCATATAAAGTGCATAAATAGATCTGTTCAGGCTGCGGTGTACTGTGATATACAGCAGTGAGAACAGGTAATGAACAGAAAAATGAACAAAAATGGACCCTCCGAGGGTCGAACTCGGGACCTTTGCATTGGAAATGCTCAAGCCAAGACATTTAGCCACATAAGTACAAAGCTCTACCACTGAGCTAAGGGTCCAATGCTTTTGGAGCTTCTTAGTATATTATCAATATGACGTGCATCCTCAAGGCCACAAGTAAAAAGGCAGAAAGGTGGTGGACCCTCCGAGAATCGAACTCGGGACCCTTGCATAAACTTTATCCACATAAGTACAAAGCTCTACCGATTGAGCTAAGGGTCCGCATCCGCCGATTTTTCAGCTAGCGAGGTCCATGCACCACGGGCATTCGTGGATCCGACCGCCCAGAAAAGTTATGTAATGTGGGAGAGCGATGTTCCCTTTTAAGGGACT